>CM057460.1:50791445-51416445 GCA_030035585.1 Dugong dugon
TGCACACTGGCATGGCTGCAGCGCTGCAGTTTTGTTGCCATGGCTCTGCACTCTTCACTTCTTCCAAACCATCTCCCTCTCCCCTGCCCCGGAACTTGGTCTGATCCTCAACTTTGCCTTGTTCAGGGCTCCTAGATATTCATATAGAATCAAATCACTTGTTTTTTCTAGGTCTTTGTTGTAAGAGGGATATAGGAAACATCCAACTACTCCACCATGTTGGACACTCCCCCCAGAGTAAAGTATTGTAATGACATGTGCAAAGAGCTGGAGATAGAAAACCAAAGGAAAGAACACGCTCGACATTCCTCAAGCTGAAAGAACTGAAGAAAAAATTCAAGCCTTGAGTTGCAATAGTGAAGGATTCTGTGGGGAAAATATTAAACGATGCAGGAAGCATCAAAAGAAGATGGAATAAATTCATGGAGTCATTATACCAGAAATAATTGGTTGATGTTCAACCATTTCAAGAGGTAGCACATGATCAGGAACCGATTGTACTGAAGGAAGAAGTCCAAGCTGCACTGAAAGCATTGGTGAAAAACAAGGCTCCAGGAATTGACGGAATATCAATTGAGATGTTTCAACAAATGGTTGCAGTGCTGGAAGTGCTCACTTATCTATGCCAAGAAATTTGGAAGACAGCTACCTGGCCAACTAACTGGAAGAGATCCATTTTTATGCCTATTCCCAAGAAAGGTAATCCAACCAAATGTGGAAATTATCAAACAATATTGTTAATATCATACATAAATAAAATTTTGCTAAAGCTCTTTCAAAAGTGGCTGCATCAGTTTGTCAACAGGGAACTGCCAGAAACGCAGGCTGGATTCAGAAGAGGATGTGGAACCAGGGATCTCATTGTTGATGTCAGATGGATCCTGGCTGAAAGCAGAGAATACCAGAAAGATGTTTACCTGTGTTTTATTGACTATGCAAAGGCATTTGGCTGTGTGGATCATAACAAATTATGGATAACATTGTGAAGAATGGGAATTCCAGAACATTTATTTGTGCTCATGAGGAACTGAACACAGACCAAGAGGCAGTTGTTCAAATAGAACAAGGGAATGCTGCGTGGTTTAAAGTCAGGAAAGGTGTGTGTCAGGGTTGCATCCTTTCCCCATAACTATTGAATCTGTATGCTGAGCAGATAATCTGAGAAACTGGACTATATGAAGAAAAAAGGGGCCCAGGGTTAGAGGAAGACTCGTTAACAACCTGGGATATGCAGATGACACAACCTTGCTTGCTGAAAGTGAAGAGGACTTGAGGCACTTACTGGTGAAGATCAAAGACCACAGCCTTCAGTATCGATTACACCTCAACATAAAGAAAACAAAAATCCTCACAACTGGACCAATAAGCAACGTTATGATAAATGGAGGAAAGATTGAAATTGTCAAGGATTTCATTTTACTTGGATCCACAATCAACACCTATGGAAGCAGAAGTCAGGAAATCAAAAGATGCATTGCATCGGGCAAATCTGTTACAAAAGACCTCTCGGAAGTGTTGAAAAGCAAAGATGTCACCTTGAAGACTAAGGTACACCTGACCCAAGCCATGGTATTTTCAATTGCCTAATATGCCTGTGAAAGCTGGACAATGAATAAGGAAGACCAAAGAAGAATTGACTTTGAATTGTGGTGTTGGTGAGGAATATTGAATATACCATGCACTGCAAAAGAAAAAACAAATCTGTCTTGGAAGAAGTACAACCAGAATGCTCCTTGGAAGGACGGATGGTGAGACTATGTCTTACATACTTTGGGCATGTTGTCAGGAGGGATCTGTCCCTGGAGAAGGATGTCATGCTTGGTAAAGTACAGGGTCCGTGAAAAAGAGGAAGACACTCAAAGAGATGGATTGACACAGTAGCTGCAGCAGTGGGCTCAAGCATAACAATGATTGTGAGCATGGCACAGGATGGGATAGTGTTTCTTACTGTGGTGCACAGGGTCGCTATGAGTCAGAGCCAACTTGAAAACACATAACAACAACAACAACAATGTATGTATAAATTTTTGTATGAGAGACTAACTTGAATTTTAAACTTTCACTTGAAGTACAACAATAAAATAAAAAGAATCATGAGGGAAGGCATTCTGAGAGGGAGCTTTTTATCCCATTCAGGTACCTTTCCTTGCAATCTCACCATGGCAAAGAGTCCTCAGTGCTCCCCAACTTTTTTTTTTGTATCATGACAGACAAAAAGTATGTATAAAAAAGAAACCAAACCCACTGCTGTCAAGTCGACTCCAACTCACAATGACCCCATATATACATACATTTATCCAGCATAAACTGGTAAAAGAAATAATTCTGAAATAGGAATCTAGAGATAAGAATTCCATTCCTGTCTTTATCACTACTAGCTTTGTGATTTGGGGCAAATCAATTGCCTTATTATTATTATTTCTTTTTCCATTTACTTGCTTCTTTCTTTACTATTATTTTCGCCTATGGAATATCTCTCCATATTTTTTTAATTAATAATACTGTACCTAGTGTTCCTTTTTATGTCAATTTCAATGAAAGAGATAATTTTAGAGAGGTGATCTCTTCTTACCTACAAGATATCTGTATACTCTAAATGAGAATTTAGATGATGTCTATTTTGTCCGTTTTACATTTATACCAGAAAATGTTTCTTTGGCAATAGGAAACATGTCAGCTACTTGGAGCAGTTTCATAGGTTGAAATCCAAACCTAAATAAAAGAATGCAGCTGCCCCCACATCCTACAGTAAACCCACATTCTTAGTGCAACAATGCTCTGTGAAGGAAGCCTGAGAAATTTCCTTTTGTGAAAACACTTGTGACCCAAACATGAAATGATTCCACTTCAGTGATATCTTTCCTGATTCCCCATAGCTGAGTATTTACTTCCCTTCTTGGTGGTAGATGGAAATGAGAAGTTGGAAATAGAGCCTGAAGATCAAGTCCTTGGAGTAAAAAAATAAATATGAAGTGTAAGGAGAAATGATATGGTGTTGAGTGTGGTGATGAGTGCGGGGTCATGATGAGTGTTCTGAATGTTGACAGAGGTTAAAGGAATTTTCTTGGTACAATATTTAAAGCAGAGAAAAAAATTTCATTAAAAAAAAATCTAAAAACAACGACAATAACAAAGCTCCTCTGACTAAATGTACTTAGTGTGACTTGCTTATTTATAGAAGAAAAAGTACCAGGTCTCCTAGTTTTGGAAAAGGGTGTAACAGAAGAAACCAGGTTACAGCTGAGGTGTAACCTGGACTTTGTGTGTTTTAGTAAGGGAAAAAACTCTCTCCCCAAGGTCTTTTTGTCCTCCCTTGGCTGATTGCTGCAGGTTGAGTTTCCTCTCAAGAGCTGTATTGCTGGAGGCAACAGCACTGGGATAAGAGCCAGTTGATAGTTGCTGTGAGTTGTTAGGGTGAAGAAGAGGCATAATGAGGAAAGGTCCACTTTCTTAGTCATCTAGTGCTGCTCTAGCAGGAATACCATGAGCGGATGTCTTTAACAAAGAGAAATTTATTCTCTCACAGTTTAGTAGGCTAGAAGTCTAAATCCAAGGCATCAGCTCCAGGGGAAGGCTTTCTCTCTCTGTCGGCTCTGCAGGAAGATCCTTCTCATCAATCTTCCCCTGGTCAAGGAGCTTCTTAGGCGCAGGGACCCTAGGTCCAAAGGACCCCCTCTGCTCCTGGTGCTGCTTTCTTGGTGGTTTGAGATCCCCAACTCTCTGCTTGCTTCCCTCTCCTTTTATCTCTTGTAAGATAAAAGGCAGTGCAGGCCACACCCCAGGGAAACTCCCTTTACGTTGGATCAGGGATGTGACCTTAGTAAGGGTGTAACAATCCCACCCTAATTCTTTTTAACATAAAATTACAATCACAAAATGAAGAACAACCACACAATACTAGGAATTATGGCTCAGCCAAATTGATACACACATTTTGTGAGTGACATAATTCAATCCATGACATCCACATAATACTGGGCAGGGAAAATTAACACAACAGATTCTAAGGATTAGAGGTGGAAAACCCCAGGACTAAACAACTAATCAAGTCAACTTTGGTCAATGTAGAAGGAAGCACAGGTACTATGAGGTGATTCGTGGTAACAATGTAGGATAATATGTTTTTGTTCATCCCACAGAAACTTATTGAATGTTACAATGCGGTAGGTACTGAGTTTAGTATGGAGGATCCGGAGATAATGAGATAGACTCTGTCTTCAAGGAGCCCTCAGAGTAGACTTGAAAGAACTACTGTACTTCCATTGTATGGCTTGTGTACCTCAAATAGTTAATGAAAATCTGTCATCATTTCATATACAATCTCTTTCCAAGACTGATCTAGTTGTCGTTGGGGGGGGCGGTGGGGCGGGCGGGAGTTTCACAAGTTTTAACAGTTGGTGATTGTAGAAGAAGAACGGTGATAATAGTGTTAGTAGTTATGGTAGACTGGAAACAATAACCTCCCAAAAGATATCCTCATCCTAGTCCCTGGAACCTGCAAATGCTACCATATTTGGAAAAAGGGTCTTTGCTGACACTTTGATTTGCACCTAGTTAAACTAATTTCAGACTTCTGACCTCCAGAACTGTGAAAGAATAAATTTTTGTTCTTTTAAGCCACCAAGTTTGTGGTAATTTGTTACAGCAGTCATACAAAAGTAATACAGTGAAGAATGGCCTGTAAAGGTGTTAATATAGTCCTGATGATCTCAATTTTTTGATGATAACCATATTCCTCTCAATTGTATTTGGTGGTATCTATTTTTACTGTATTGTAGCTATATCTATTTTTACTGTATTGCTTCCTCTCCCCTCTCTTCACATCCCCTCCCCTCAATCATTTCTTCCCCTCCCCACCCCTCTTCTCCAACCCATCTCTCTTTCTTTCTCTCACTCACTCATTCACACACACACAGACACACACACACACACACACACACAAATGCACAAATAAAAAAGAGGCAGTATTGGTACAGTGTCATGGTTTGAATTATGTCCCCCCAAAAATGTGTGTATCAATTTGGCTGGGCCATGATTCCCAGAATTATGTGGTTGTCCTCCATTTTGTGATTGTAATTTTATGTTAAAGAGGATTAGGGTGGGATTGTAACACCACCTTTACCTAGGTCACATCCCGGATCCAATGTAAAGGGAGTTTCCCTGGGGTGTGGCCTGTACCACCTTTTATCTTTCAAGAGATAAAAGGAAATGGAAGCAAGCAGAAAATGGGGAACTTCATACCATCAAGAAAGCATTGCTGGGAGCAGAGCGCGTCCTTTGGACCGGGGTCCTTGGCAGAGAAGCTCCTAGTCCGGGGGAACATTGATGAGAAGGCCAACAGAGAGAGAAAGACTTCCCCTGGAGCTGACGCCCTGAATTTGGACTTTCAGCCTACCTTACTGTGAAGAAATAAATTGCTCTTTGTTAACGCCATCCACTTGTGGTATTTCTGTTGTAGCAGCACTAGATGACTAACACATACAGTGAAACAAAACCCATTGCCATCAAATCAATAAATGCCCTCTAAATCAAGGTAAGTATTTATTTATATTGTAATGAACTCCAAAGTCCTGCTTTGAAGCATGTGCATATTCAAGTACTTGGGGTTGGAGAACAAAGTGTCACAAGCTATAGCAAATTAATGATTAGATTATATTTATAGTATCTTTGCAATGTCTTCTACTCTTGAATTGTGGCATTATTTAAAATTTGATACAAATCCTAAGATGTAACAGAGTGATGAGTGATGAGAGTAAAGGAAGGCTGATGTGTTGGAAGCAACCTTTTCTGGGTGGGTTGTTTGGTGAAAAGCCACATGAAACAATTGTGTTGTTACCAATGGCCAGGCTATTCAAAATCAGTTATGTTTCTAAAGAGACATCACTTAAATTATTATCCATAAATTCAAAGTTATAAATCATAGTGTTTCTGTTGATAGTTATAACAATCCCTTTGGATAAAGTTAGTTGTCACTAACCACTTCCAGAAAAGTTCAGCAGCAATTTTATCCAGATTGTTGAAAAAGATGTCACCTTCTCCATTACAAGTTAATGATGCCAAAAGTTGGAATCTCTTAAGATCCTGTATGGTCACCCAAATTTTCTTTTGCCAACTGAGTTTCTTTGTGCCAAAAATGATACTACTGACCAGTTCAATTTTTGGCTGGTAGGCTGAATCAAGGATCACGTATGCAGTCAGCCTCAAGGCAAGTGGGAGAAGTAAATTATCTTAGTATCTGGCCACCAGGCCAATCAAAATAAAGCAAGGATTCAGGTTCTAAAAAGAGCATTCTACCGTCATGTTGGCGCCAGAGTGAGTGTTGGAGTGAAGATTTTGGAGTTGTCCAGCACTAGGGAAATGTAGGATCTGTATTGTGTCCAAGATTCAACTGAACCTCCAACTACTCTATTGGTCCTAAAGAATATTTCTCATGAGGTCAAGGTTAGAAAGATTTATTAGTGATTCAGGAGACATAAAGGAAATCAAAATATTCTTTCTTGTGTTATTTGACTCTGATGATGGCTATTTCTTTGGAAATAAGAAACTGAGTGCCCATCAGGAATGTATAAAAACCCCAAAATCACTAGAACATGCATGAGTTGTTTTTCCAGTTTCAGTTTTATATGTGCTCATCTAACTTCACTGTAACCAGAACCAGGACTTAGAAGAAGTCTGTACTGTTTGGACATTAGGACTCTTCGTGAGATTTTTTTTTTTTTAATCATAGTGGTTATATAGGACAAGTAAAGGACTACTATACCGTTATTGGTTTGTAGAGTTGTAATGTATGGGATTGACTGAATTATAGATATTGTTGTGGATTTTGCCACCAGACCAATAGCTTGGATCTAGTAAATATTAAAAATTATTGCAGCACATGTAAAATAAAATTCTTACAATCATCAACATTTAAATATGAAGGAAGAGAGAGATTGAAAAGCCAAAGCAACAGTGAAAGACAAGTTCTTAGCCTCACTATATGCTTTGTAAGCAAAAATCAGCCCTCCCTTTGCCTAATTTAGTCTGTCTTCAGAGCCATATGAGAGAAAATTAAATGGTGAAGGATGTACAAATGTTAGGTTACTTCTGTTCATATCTCCAGATCCATTCTCTACTTCTTTCCCATTGTCTTGTATCCCACAAGGCTGACCTGTACATTAACAGAGCATCTTGCCCTCTGGTTTTCTGCTTGGAATATTAGAAGGTCTTAGAGTGGGAAGAAAGTGAAATTGTTGAATTTATTCTTCCAGTTTCTTCGTTGCAGTCACTATGAGTTGGCTGTATTCCTTAACCAAAACTCACAGCTCCTGTTAGGCAGCCTCTCCACCCAGCTCTCTCGTGAGAGACTTTATTCAATTTGTTCCATCCAGCCCAGGAATGGTGGAGGAATCCTGCTTTTCCTAGTCTCAGGACATTATACCAACACAAAACTCTATCCATACACTCCCCACATCTTTGAAAAGAGCCCCTTTATTCAATGATCCTCAAATTGCCCAACTCAAGTGTGCGTTCTGTTTCCTGCTAGACACTGATCAATGCATACTTCATGCTTAGAATGTGCACCATGCTTAATGAACGGCCTTCTTGTTGTTTTTATGCATTGTTAGGCTTTCTTTAGCATATAGCTTATATTTACACTCCAGGGTACATTACTCAAAGACATGGAAACTCTCCTACATTATCACCATATAACCTTACAAATTAGCAAATCAACATTAATACAATACTGTCACTTAATCCACAAATCCCATTCAAATTTTACCAGATATCACAACGAAGTCTCTTTTTCCTTCCAGGGTCAGGATCTTATTTGGAAACACATGTTGCATTTAGCTGTCAAGTCTCGTCAGTCTCCTCCAATCTGAGACAGACCCTCTGTCTTCCTCTGTCTCTCATATCCTTGATAATTTTGAGGAGTACAGGCTTTTCATTCCATAGAACGACCCTCCACCTGAGTCTGATTAAAGTTTCCTCATGCCAGACAGGTCATTCAAGAATACCTTCCTGTATTCATGGCAGGAATTCTCAAAAAATAATGCTGTGTTCTTGGTGTACCACATCAGAGCCCCCACAATTTCAGCTAGTTCTCACCGTTGATCACCTGATGAAGTTGGTTTGAAAGTTTTTCCAATTTAAAGTCATTATTTCCCTCTGAATTTGATTTATATTATATTAGCGAGTTATTCTGATACTACACCAATATACTGTCCTCATCAAACCTTCATTCACGAGCCTTAGCATCTATTGGTGGCTTCTGTCTTTATCAACACCACTTAAGTGATTGCCAAATGCTGATTATTCATTTGCTTTATTCCTTCGTCATTTGTTAGAAATAAGGAAGAAATGTCCCTCCCTTCAGTTTATGCGTCTTTATTTAATTATTAATTAATTAATTAATATCAATAAGGAATAATAAGTTCCTATTTTATTCAACAGATTGTAATCCTATGCTCTCATTATTTATTTTGATGCTCAAGTTTTTCGAGTTTTTGCCTGTGAGAGATCCTTCAAGCTGCCTGTTTTGAGCATTCCCATACTTTAGTGCACAAAATAATGCCCAGGCTTATTTTGTTCTTTCCCTCTTTCTCCCTGGAATCAGCCATGTCTCCATGAAGCCCTAGTTCCTTTCTTTTAGTGAAGAATGGTATTTAGAAACCAAGATGTGGGTTCTCAGAATCTTCATTGCTGCTATGATTTCATTGCTTCTAAGCTTTTTCCACAAGGAGTCCTGGTGGTGCAGTGGTTAAATGCTCACCTGCTAACTGAAAGTTCAGTGGTTCAAACTCACCTGCTCCCTGGGAGAAAGAACTATGTATTGGAATAAATTGGATGGCATTGGGTTTGATTTCTGTTTGTTTAAACAGTCTCCATGGACAGAGCTAAGACGTACGTGTGTGTGTGTGTGTGTGTGTGTGTGTTTATAAGTGTGTGGAGAGAGAGGGCTATACATAAGCTATACATGGGAGGTATACCTCTATGACTGTATCTCTATCTAAAACCCATAAAAACCCTATGAGTTTATACAGGTAATTTCAATTCCAATCTAGCACTTCAGGGTTCTTTATAATGTTAAAAGATAAATTGTAAAAGAGGGTAAAATTATGACTCTGATACAGATCTCAGATGAACACTAGTCAAATATTTTATTTAATTCATAAATTAATAAGGAAGCAGTAAGATATTGCAACTGGTTAAAAGGAGAATTCAAGAACCAGCTTCAGCGGGAAGATAGGGAATACTTACAAATAGACACAAAACTGGCTTATTCCATGGGGGAGGGGTCAATCATATTTTCATTGAACAAAATTCATTTGCATGTCTATGGATAAGAGTAATTTGCATTGCTATCTGTTATCTACAACTTATTAAAAAAGAAAAAAAAACATTGTCATCGAGACTCATATAGACCCTATAGGACACAGTAGAACAGCCCCATAAGGTTTCCAGGGCTCACAAAAGCATAGCCACATCTTTCTCCCTCAGAGTGGCTGATAGGTTCAAACTGATGACCTTTCAGTTAGCAGCCAAACGCTTTAACCACTATGCCACCAGGGCTCCTTATAGAACTGTGAAATAGCTCAAAAGACAATGAAAGCCACAAAGACTCCTTAGAATCAGATATCCCGGAAGGGTTTACTGAGACATTGCCTCACTTTCCGCTGAAGATATCCAATTATCTTTTTGGTCCATTTCAAAGACTTTCACAATTTTTTCCCACGCTACTATTTTGCCTTTTCTGTTTCTCAGATGGTGAGAAACCAGACTTCTCAATCTGTTTACTTATTTGTTTAATAAATTACATCATTTACTCAATGTTACTAAACAATTTCTCCAAAAATTCCTGTTGCCTCCTCTACCTTTTCACCTCCTCCATGCTGGCCACCATCATCATCACTTGCTTCTTTGGCGACTTGGCATGCTTATGCTAATTGTTTCCTCCAGTACCTCATACTATTCACCATTCTGCTTCTTTTAACTCTGAAAACTGTGCGGTACTCTCTGTGCCTTGCTTCCTTATGTCTCCATACTTGGAAGTGGAGGGGCAAGAGTAGGGGAAAAAAATGGGAAGGAAAGGGATGATAGTAAGGGAATATATAGAGCTGTTTTGATCAGTCTTAAATTCATGAAGATTACATTTGGTGAATGTAGTGGGGACTGTTTGGAAAAATCCCAGCCATAATGTGCTTTCATAGGAGAGTAAATAACAGTAAAGAAGTTAAACATTTTTAGATGCATATGAATTTTGAAGATTTGAGTTCAACTCCTCCTTTGTTTTTTTCTGAGAACTTTCTTCTCATTCATACGTAGCATATTCTATTAAAATTAAAACATAAAAAAATGCAGTGGTATTACCGTATTTCTACACAAACACTGCATGACTTCTGCATTTGTTTGCCAGCCACGCCCTGCCTCCAGGAGGCATCCTCCCAAGCGTGATTCGCTAATTTTTCTTCACAGCAACATGTAAAAAGAAAAAACTGACATAGTGACATCTATGAAAATACCTCTGGGGGGAGAGCGCAGCTCGCAAACAAAAGCTGAAGGCACGCATTATTTGAGTGAAAATACAGCATTTTTACTGTAACACATTTAGTAAGCATAAATGAGTCCCAATAACAAAACACCTAAATAATCATTCTTCCAGCAAAGGAATTTAAAACAAATAATAGTCAGGGAGTTATAACTGATAACTTTTGCTTTTGATATAAAATATTAATTAAAATGTAAAAGAAAAGAAAACGTTTAATTAATGCAAACTAGGTATGTATGTTAGTGTATGTATAAAGTGAGCATTATTATGATAGAAACAAGGCCACAAAATTTTTCCAGTCTTAGAAATAATACATTTTTTAAAATTTTATTTCAGGTGAAGGCTTGCAAAACAAATAATTTCTCATGAAAAAGTACTACACATATTGTTTTGTGATATTGGTTAACAACCCCACAACATGTCAACCCTCTAACTTCTCAACCTTTTTTTTTTTGGTGAAAATACACATAGCCAAAGACACACCATTTCAAAAATTTCTACATGCACAGTTCAGTGACATTGACTACGCTCTTCTGATTGTGCTGTTATTCTCACTTAAGATGAAGGCTTACAGAACAAAATAGTTTCTCATTTAACAGTTACTACAAATGTTGCCCTATGACAATGGTTAACAATCTCACAACACATCAACAATATCCTTACCCAACCTTGGGTTCCCTATCACTAGCTTCCTTGTCCACTTCTGCCTTCTGACCCTTGTCACTGGACTACTGTACCTCATTAGTCTCATTTGGTTTTATGGGGCTGTCCACTCCCAGGCTGAACGGTGAACCTAGGAGATAACTTCACCACTGAGCTAAAAGGGTGTCTGGGGGCCACACCGTTGGGGTTTCTCCAGTCTCCTTTAGGCCAGTAAATCTGGTCTTTTTTTTGTGAGTTAGAATTATGCTCTACATCCTTCTCTAGCTCTGTCCAGAACCCTCTGTTGTGATCCTGGTCAGAGCAGTCAGTGGTGGTAGCCGGGCACTATCTAGCTGTACCGGACTCAGTCCAGTGGAGGCCTTGGTAGCTGTTGTCCATTAGTCCTTTGGACTAATCTTTTCCTTGTATCCTGTTCTCTTCATTCTCCCTTGCTCCCGAAGGGATGAGATAGTGGAGTATCTTAGATGGTGGCTCACAGCCTTTTAAGACCCCAGACACTACTCACCAAGGTAGAATGCAGAACATTGTCTTTATAAGCTGTGTCATGACAATTGAGCTAGATGTTCCCCTAGACCATGGTCCCCACAGCCCTCCGCCCAGCAATTCAGTCCCTCAGGGAGTTTGGATGTGTCTATGGGGCTTCCAAAACCTTTCCTTGTACAAGTTGTGCTAGTTTCTCCTGTATTGTGTACTGTCTCACCCTTCACCCAAGATACCACTTATCTATTGCCTATTTAGTATTTCCCCCCACTCCTCCCATCCCTGGTAACCAACAAAGATTGTTACATTTTGTGTGTGAACTTTTTCATGGGTTTTTACAATAGAGGTCTCATACAATATTTGTCCTTTTGTGATTGACTTATTTCACTCAGAATAATGTCCTCCAGTTTCATCCATGTAAGGAGATGGTTCACAGATTCATTGTTGTGCTTTCTCGCTGCATAGTACTCCAGTATGTGTATGTACCATAGTTTATCCATTCATCAGTTGATGGGCATCTAGGTTGTTTCCATCGTTTTGCTATTGTGAACAATGCTGCCATGAACATAGGTGTGCATATGTCTATTCGAGTGACTACTCTTACTTCTCTAGTATATATTCCTAGGAGTGGGATTGCTGGATCGAACAGCATATCTATTTCTAGCTTTCTGAGGAAATGCCATATCATTTTCCAAAATGGTTGTATCATTTGGCTTTCCCACCAGAAGTGCATAAGAGTTCCGATCTCCCCACAGCTCCTCCAACATTTGTTATTTCCAGTGTTTTTGATTCGTGCCAGTAATGCTGGGGGGAGATGGTATCTCATTGTGGTTTTAATTTGCATTTCTCTAATGGCTAGTGATTGCGAGCATTTCCTCATGTGTCTGTCAGCCATTTGAATGTCTTCTTTGGTGCAGTGTCTGTTCATTTTCTTTGCCCATTTTTTAATAGGATTATTTGTCTTTTTGTTGTAGAGGTGTTGGATTTTCTTGTAGATTATGGAGATTAGACCTTTGTCTGACTTGTACTGTCCAAAAAATTTTTCCCAGTCTTTAGGTTCTCTTTTCACTCTTTTGGTGAAGTCTTTTGAAGAGCATAGGTGTTTGATTTTTAGAAGATCCCAGTTATCTAGCTTATGTTTTGGGGTTTGTGTGTTGATGGTTATGGTTTATATCTTGTTAATGCCGTGTATTAAGGCCTGTAATGTTGGTCCTATTTTTTCTTCTATGAACTTTATAGTTTTAGGCTTTATATTCAGGTCTTTTATCCATTTTGAAGTCGTTTTTGTATACCGCGTGAGGTATGAGTCCTGTTTCTTTTTTTGCAGATGGATATCCAGTTTTGCCAGCACCATTTGTTAAAACGACTGTCTTTTCCCCATGTGATGGACTTTGGGCCCTTGTGGAAGATCAGGTGACCGTAGGTGGATGGATTTACTTCTGGGTTCTCAATTCTGTTGCATTGGTCAATGTATCTGTCCTTGTACCAGTACCAGGCTGTTTTGACTACTGTAGCTGTATAGTAGGTTCTGAGGTGAGGTAGTGTGAGTCCTCCAACTGTATTCTTCTTCTTCAGTAGTGCTTTACTTATTCGGGGCTTCTTCCCTTTCCATATAAAGTTAATGATTAGTTTTTCCATCTCTTTGAAGAATATTGTTGGTATTTGGATCGGGATTGTGTTGCATTTGTAAATTGCTTTGGGTAGAATTGTCATTTTCACAATGTTGAGTCTGCCTATTCATGAGCATGGTATGTTTTTCCATTTATGTAGATGCCTTTGGGTTTCATGTAGTAGTGTTTTGTAATTTTCTTTATATAGGTCTTTTACATCCCTGGTCAGATTTATTCCTAAGTATTTTATCTTTTTAGGGGCTATTGAAAATGTTATTTTTTTCCTGATTTCCTTTCCATCGTTCTCCTTATTGGTGTATAGGAATCCAACCGATTTTTGAATGTTTATCTTTTATCCTGCTACTCTGCTGAATCTTTCTATTAGTTCCACTAGATTTCTTGTGGAGTCTTTAGGGTTTTCTATGTATAGTATCATATCATCTGCAAAGAGGGACAGTTTAACTTCTTCATTACCAGTTTGGATGCACTTTATTTCTTTTTCTTGCCTTATTGCTCTAGCTAGAACTTCCAGCACAATGTTAAATAGGAGTGGTGATAAAGGGCATCCTTGTCTTGTTCCTGTTTTCAAGGGGAATGTTTTCAGCCTCTCTCCATTAAGAATGATGTTGGCCATTGGTTTTGCATAGATGCCCTTTATTATGTTGAGAAATTTCCCTTCTATACCTATTTGATTGAGAGTTTTTATCAGGAATGGGTGTTGGACTTTGTCAAATGCCTTTTCTGTGTCAATTGAGATGATCATGTGATTCTTCTCTTTCCTTTTATTTATGTGGTGGATTACACTGATTGATTTTCTATGATGAACCATCCTTGCATACCTGGTGTGAATCCTACTTGGTTGTGGTGTATTATTTTTTTGATATGATGCTGAATTCTTTTGGCCAGAATTTTGTTAAGAATTTTTGCATCTATATTCATGAATTTGTCTGTAATTTTCTTTTTTTGTGACGTCTTTTCCTGGTTTTGGTATCAGCGTTATGCTGGCTTCATAGAATGAATTTGGAAGTGTTGCTTCCGCTTCTATGCTCTGAAATAGCTTGAGTAGTACTGGTACAAGCTCTTCTGTAAAAGTTTTGTAGAATTCCCCAGTGAAGCCATCTGGGCCAGGGCTTTTTTTGGTTGGGAGTTTTTTTATTGCCTTTTCAATGTCTTCTCTTGTTATGGGTCTGTTCAGATTTTCAACATCACTTTGTTGTAGTTTGGGTAGGCCGTGTGTTTCTAGAAATTTATCCATTTCCTCTAGGTTTTCAAATTTGTTGGAGGCTATTTTTTCATAATATTCTGTTATAATCCTTTTTATTTCAGTTGGGTCTGTTGTAATGCTCCCCATCTCATTTCTTATTTGGGTTATTTGTGTCCTCTCCTGTTTTTCTTTTGTCAGTCTGGCCAGTGGTTTGTCGATTTTGTTGATTCTTTCAAAGAACCAACTTTTGGTTTTGTTGATTTTTTCTATTGTTTATCTGTTCTCTATTTCATTTATTTCTGCTCTGATCTTTACTATTTCCTTTCTTCCGGTGGTTGTGGGCTTTTTTTTGCTGTTCTCTTTCTATTTGTTTGAGTTCTGTAGTTAATGTTTTCATTTTGTTCCTTTCTTCTTTTTGGATATGTGCATCTATTGTTATAAATTGTCCTCTGAGGACTGCCTTTACTGTGTCCCAAAGGTTTTGGTATGATGTGTTTTCATTCTCATTTGATTCTAGGAATGTTTTGATTCCATCCTGATTTCTTCTACTACCCACTGATGTGTAAGCAGGGTATTATTCTGTTTCCATGTAATTGATTTTTTTTCCTTGCTCTTTCTATTGGTAATTTCTACCTTGATGGCATTGTGGTCAGAGAAGATACTTTGATTTATCTCAACGATTTGGATCGTGCTGAGGATTGTTCTGTGGCCTAAGATGTGGTCTCTTTTGGAGAAAGTTCCATGTGCATTGGAAAAGGATTTGTACTTTGCAGCGGTTGGATGGAGTGTTCTATATATGTCTATGAGGTCAAGTTGGCTGATTGTGCCCTTTAGGTCTTCTGTATCTTTGCTGAGTTTCTTCTTAGTTGTTCTGTCCTTTACTGAGAGTGGTGTGTTGAAGTCTGTTACTATTATTGTGGAACTGTCAATTTCTCTTTCCAGTGTTGTTAGAGTTTGTTTTATGTATTTTGGAGCCCTGTCATTGGGTGCGTAGATGTTTATTATTGTTATGTCTTCATGATGGATCATCCCCTTAATCATTATATAACGTTCTTCTTTGTCTATTATGGTGGATTTTGTTTTATTGTCTATTTTATCTGAGATTAGTCTTGCCACTCCTGCTCTTTTTTGGTAGTTGCTAGCTTGATATATTTTTTTCCAACCTCTGACTTTTAATAAATTTACATCTTTGATTCTAAGGTGTGTCTCTTGTAGACAGCATATTGATGGGTCCTGTTTTCTTATCCATTCTGTCACTCTCCGTCTCTTTACGGGTGTGTTGAGTCCATTTACATTCAGTGTAATTATTGATAGATGTGAGTTTGTTGCTGTCATTTTGTAGTGCTTTTTTTTGTGGTGCTGAAGTTTTCTTTGTTCTTCTTACTCTCTTGTGCTGAGTTACTTTTGTTTGTGGATTTTTTTTTCATTTCTTTTGTTTTTGTAGGTTTTGTTTTTGCTGAGGCTTTATGTTTTTCCTGGTGTTTTTTTTTATGAGTATGTTTGTTAACTTTCTTTGTGGTTACCATAAATTTTACCCTTATCTTTCTAAGTTTGAAGCAGTCTACCATTACTTGGTATCGCCTTGCCTTCCTCTCCATTGGAAGGTTCTATACCTATGCTGTTTATTCCCTGTTTTATTGTTTTGATGTTGTTGTCATTTACTGATTAACTGCTCTGATTCCCTGTTGTATTTATTTTGGTTTTGGATAGTCCTCGAAAGTTCATTTCCTAGATTGGTATCTGGCTGGTACAATCCTGTGTCTTGGATTCTGCCTGTGAGCTGAAGCTGTTTGTCCTCAGATCGAAGAACTCCCCTTAATAATTCTTGTTAGTTTGGTTTGGCTTTTACATATTCCCTTAATTTCTGTTTATCTGGAAATGACCTAATTTCACCATCAAATATGAACGAGAGTTTTGCAGGATATATTATTCTTGGCTGACAATTTTTTTCTTTCAAGATTTTATATATGTCATCCCATTGCCTGCTTGCCTGTATGGTTTCTGCCAAATAGTCTGAGCTTAGTCTTATTGTTTCTCCTCTGTATGTGACTTCTTGTTTTTCATGAGCTGCTCTCAGGATTCTTTGTTTTTCTTTGGTTTTGGTGAGTGTGATTATGGTATACCTTGGTGATTTTCTTTTGGGGTCTCTCCTATATGGGGTTCGTTGAGCTTCTTGGATGGCCAACTTTTCATCTTTCATGATATTGGGGAAGTTTTCTGTCAGCAGTTCTTCAATGATCCTCTCTGTGTTTTCTGTCTTCTCCCCCTGTTCTGGAATTCCAATCACTTGTAAATTTTTGCTTTTGATTGTATCCCAAATAACTCTCAGGGTCTCTTCATTTTTATTTGTTCTTTTTTCTGAGTTTCCTCAAACAGGGTTGTATCTAATTGTCTTCAGTTCCACTGATCCTGTCTTCCACCATTTCAAATCTGCTTCTCAGCCCTTCTATGACACCGTCCATTTCTGAAATCTTGTTGTTTATCTTTTGGATTCCTAATTGTTGTTCTTGTATAATTTCTATTTGTGAATTTATTTTGGCATTTTGTTCCTGCATTATTTTCCTGAATTCTTGCAATTTTTTGTCCATATTTTTCATGAATTTGTCTATTTTTTCCTCACGTTTGTCAGCTTTTTGCCTCAATTCTTGGAGAATTCTGAGTATGAGAGATTTGAATTCCCTATCAGGTAGTTCTAGTGCATTTTCTTCCACTGGAGAGTCATCTGGTGTTTTATTCTGGATGCCTAGTGGAACCATCCTGTCCTGTTTTTGTAAATGTTTTGATATTGTCTGCTGTCTTTGGGGCATTCAGTGGTTATTTTTCTCATTTATTTATTGTAGATTTGTTTGTTTTGCCCCCCCCCCTTTTTTTTTAATTTGAGTGTGTCTGAGCAGGCGGATTGTGTGTTCTTTGTTGTTTGCTCGTCTGTGGGAACAATTCTTTTCACCTCCTTCTCCAATTGGCAGGGTCACTCACTCAGATATGGTATGGCAGGGCAGGTCCAGCTGAAGAGGAGTTACTGGGATGGGTTGTGCACGGCACTCACTACAGCCACCAGAGCAGGTTGGCAATCAGTGCAGGGCAGGTTCCAGCAGGCCGTGCCTGCACTGCCTGGTGGTGCCACATCAAGCTCATGGTGCAGGTAGGCAAGATGTAGCGAGGAGATTGTTATGTGCAGGGCCAAGATGGATATGGCAGAGAGGAGAGAGGAACAGGAGCCAAAAACATACAAACAATCAAAAAAGAATGCTAGGGGAGCTTGCTGTTGGAGTGGAGAGATGAGAGACTATGAAATGGAGAAAAACAGAAAGGGGAAGAGGAAGAAAAGAAAAGAATGAACAAATAAAAATCAGAAAGGTTAAAGAACCACAAAGTTCCCAGGGATCCCACTGGTGTAGCCATGAGGTCTGGGGAAGTCGACCTGAGGTGTTGCAGTACAGCCTGGCCAGAAGGCCTAGAGGTATACAATGCCAGGTATTCAGGGAACAGAAATAGATGGAAGATATACAGACACAAGAAACTGAGCAATGAAGAAAGACAAAAAGGGAGAAAGAGGGAAAAGAAAACAAAACAAATCATAAAAAGAAAAGAAAAAACAAGAAGGGCCCCCCAAAAAACAGAAAAAAAAAAAAAACCAACGAAAAACGAAATGCGCTCAGGGATCCCTCTGCAATTCTGTGCAAGCCGAGTGGGAAGTCCCCTTGCCACGCAGCACCACCTGGCCAGAAAGGGCTCCCAACTCAAGAAAAGGAAAAGAAAACAAACAATTCAAAACAAACAAACGAACCGAAGCTCTGGGATCCCACCAGCACGGCAGCCCAGACTGGGCAGCAGCTCCACGCTCGAATGGAGCTCCACAGCCCCTCAGGAAGAAGCAAAGATGGCGCACGGAGCCAGGTATTTGAGCGAAAGGAGGGGGAGGTGATGAGAGGTAAGGAATCTATCAAAAGAAGTGGAAAAAAGCAACACCAGTAGCCAACAAATGGCACTCAGAGAGCCAGCCCGTTTGGGTGTTTTGAATCCAAGCAGCTGGTGTTTCCCGGTCAAGAGATTGTGGCCGCGGGAAGCAGAGGAGGCCAAGTTGGGGTGAAGAAGGGTGGGGGGTGGGAAAGTGTGTATCGCAAATTACCGGTTGTTTTGTCTCCCGTTGGACGCTCCGTGAGGCTGCTTTCTCGTACCCCCTGTTTGCTGGTCTCAGATAGCAGTCTAAGATGGCAGATCCATGCTGCGTTAACTGGTAGAGGACCTCTGCATGAATCTCTCCTTGCTCTATGTTCTCTGTCAGTTTTCTCACTCCATTTGGTGCTTGGCTGAGTTCTTTGTCTCTTCATTTGATGTTTTAGGGTTTCAGGATTGTTGTATTCTCTGTTCGGCTTAGTTTTTTGGATCTTTGCTCTGGACGGATGGCGTGGTGCTTCTGCCTAGAGTGCCATTTTGCTGGAACTCTTAGAAATAATATTCTTAAAATACTTTTAGTTAACTACAAAGTCCTGTGGTCAAGGAGGACTATATGGTAAGGGATTATATTTTCTGTGATCTGTGTCATAAACCACTCTACATGTGTCTACTTTTGCTGAAATGTAAATTAGCAATTTTGATGAAAATTTTGTCACATCAACTATTATTATTTAAGTTCTGTTAAAATCCACAGCTTATCAACTTCTTGCATTTTAAAGAAATAAATTACAAAATAAAACATCAATGGGGAGCTTGTATTTTTCTGTTGCTAAAATACTTATTTAAGTAGACATGCACATGTGAATATGACTAGCTTTTAATCAGTAATAATCTACTGGTAAAGAAGTCAGAGTTATCTGGGGGCCCTTTTATACGTCCTGTCTCCTCAGCTTTTTGAACTGCACTATCACTGAGCTTGTCTCCAAGGTTGAAAATCCTGGTGTACTGGTACCTGCCTTTAGTACCAGATAAGAGTGTTTCATATTTCCCAGATATTTTGGAGCAGGAAAAAAGTTTGTGAATCACTGTTTTCAACAAACCCTACTATGTGAAAATCCAGGTTTAGACAATAGACGAATTGGAGATAACTGTGTTAAGATATTCCAAACATTTCACATATTCTAATTCTTCAATGGCCTCATGTACCTGAAGAATTCTCAAGTCTCTTTCTTTCCTCAGCCAGGAGTTTGCTCCTGGTGCCAGATTCTTATCTTCAGACATCCCCACCTAGATATCCCCAACATGCCCAAACTCACCATGCTCCAATCTGGACTTATCAACTTCCTTTCCTTTTCACTATTTCAAAACCCAAGGATTGGTACCGCTGCTTACACAGCCTCCCATTTGGAAACCTGGAAGTCATTTTTGACTTTCATTCCTTCCTTCCCCTATCCGGTCAGTCATCAAGTTTTGAAAAATTCATAAAGATATTTCCTATTCACTATTCATTTCTTCCACTATCAATATTGCTTTAATTCATATCATATCACTTTTTACCTGGACAATTCCAAGTGTTTTCCAGGGTTCCTTGCCTCCAATGTTACTGCCTTCTAATCAGCCTTCACAATGCATTCAGAAGGATCTTCCTGGCATACAAATATTTTCCCCAGAGTAAAATACGCACTTCTTAACAAGGCATGCAAGACCCCTGGCATCCTTTCTAGTCTGAAGTTCTTTCATTCTTTGTATCCTAAGATTTAGCAAAGCTACAAGAATTGTCTTTCACTTAATGCACCAGGTTAGCTCCTTGCCTTTGTTTTCACCTGCCTTGAAAATTGCTTCAAGATAACTCCAGCTTTATCTTTATCTATGAACCCTGGCTCTTCTTAATGGATTGGGACTCTTCTCCCATATACCCCATATACACTTCCATTATATCCGTATCATACTGTATTTCACTGTTCCTGGGCTCCTTGAGGTTATGGAATGTGTCTGTTCTTCTTTCTGTCCTTAGTATATTGCAAATACCTGGTACATGGTAATGCTCAGTAAATATCTGCTTAATAAATGAATGCATCTCCTTAACTAGAACACTCAACATGAGCAATTAAAAGATAATTTACTATGCAATAAAATGTGACTTACAAACTTTGGAGTTACAAACATATTGCACATCCTACTGGTGTCACCCATAATTGGTCAGAATGTTTTCAGAATGTAACTCTATCCAAGTTGAATATATTGAGCTTTTGGGGAAAATGAAGTTTGCAACTGTAGTGAATTATCACTTAGGTGCAGCAAATTATAGACATCAACAGGTTTATTATCTCTACTGTCTATTTTGTGTCTTTCCCCCCTACAATCAGCAGAATGCTTTGTGTATCATATTCGTTCTCTTTTGAAGGCCCTGTGTGGGTGCTCTGATGTGTAATTTGCCCATAAAGAAAGAAAATTATTGCTAGAGAAAAATGTAGGCAATGTCTTTCCTTATCTTTGGGGGAAAATACTATAACTGCTCTCAAACTCTGAAGAAGTTTTATATTGTAAGACTTTTTTTCCCCCAACAGTACTACAACTGAAGTTGTTAGAAGGCTTCTATCATTATGTTCCTTCATTAATTCATTTAATGAATGTTTATTGAACACCTAGTAATTGCCAGATATTGTCCCAGATGCTGGGATTTCAAAAATAAATAATACAGAATCCCTATCCTCATACGGATTATACTCTGGTAAGAAAGATAGGTCACTAAAGAGATAATTACAAGAATGGTAAGTATCATAGTAGGAGACTTGAATAAAGCTTAAACTACCCCATGTGGCCCATCTCAACAGAATGATGTTCCACAGGGTGTAGCATGCATGAGGAATTAAATGCAGAAGTTGAAAATCAACTTATTAAATTTGACTGTGTGTGTTTTCTTGAAGGGGCCCTGGTGGCACAGTGGTTAAGCGTTTGGCTGCTAACCAAAAGGTCTGCAGTTGGAATTCACCACGCGCTCCTTGGAAACTGTATGGAGCAGTAGTACTCTGTCCTATAGGATCACTATAAGTCAGAATCAACTTGACAGCAACAGGTTTTGGTTTTTTCACTTTCACTCTTCCTCCTCCAAAAACTCTGTGAAAATTTAGACCACGTTGGGTCTTCTCTATCTCTTTCTCCTTTTTTCCTTTTCTAAATCTACTATTTTCTACCAAGAATAGACGTTATTTGTCTTAATGTAAGTAATCTAGTTTTGTTTTGTTTTTCACAGCCAACTGATACATACACCATAATCCTGACTGGTTCATTGACTAATACAATAAAGAATGCAGGAACCAAACAAGGGTGAGGGAAGGCAAGGAAGTTCTGATATTCATTCATTAACATTTTTTGCCCTATCAGAGTAAGAAATGATGACAGCCCATCACGTCTCCCTTACAAAGTTGAGAATTATTGGTAAATTAAACATTTTTTCCAGTTTCTGCAAAAGAAAAAGGAACCATGATTATTAAGCTTCTTGGACCTAGAAACTTAAAATTATGAAAAACACATTTGGCTGCTAAAATGGAATAGGTAATAAAGAACAAAAAAGAGAGAGAGAGAGACAGACAGAGAATTCTAGATAAATTTTCAGAACATTTTGATTTGGGAATTTCTGGAATGAAACTGTTTCATTCTGAACTGAAAAATGGCTACCAACTTTGGAAAAAATACTGACTTCAAAATAGGCTGACCTCTAGTTGTGATGCACCTTTGTGTCAGTGTAAGAGTCAGTCTTATGCTGAAAATTTGTTCCTCTAAGCTTGAAAAAATTTTATTGAGACTATCACAAAGGTTGTCATTCAATTTTTAGCCTAATGAAGATATATCTTCCATAAATATCGTGACAAACAGCCACTGACCTCATTCAGTCTAGAGGGTGGGGTGGGATGGTATCAGCAGTCCTGGGGAAGGTTTCTCATGAAAAAAATATTTGAACTGAGTCTTGAAAGTGGAGTAGGATGTCTGTAGATAGAGAAGGAAGGTAAAGACCTTCCTGCCTAGAGGGATAGAATGATAAAATGAGAGAGGCAAAGACAGCAATATCAAAATATATATTGTGTTTGCAGAAAATCAAGTAACTTTATAATGTTGGGACACAAGGTTTACTAAAGGATGTAATGGAGATAACCTGAGGTATGTACTTAGGAAAAGTGGTGAATTCTCTAAATGGCATGGCAAAAAGTTTGGAATTTAGCCTGGAAGCAATCAAGAGTTCAATGCTGCTAATTATGGGAAGTCTCCTGACATTTTTCAAGTTGGAATGAATGAATGAATAATTAAATGAATCATCTCTGCATTTTTTTTTTTTTTAAATAAAGGTTTATTGTTTCCCCTTAGTTCATGGCCTCAGAGAGGGCTCCATCCAGGGTAGCTAACAAGCTGCTTTGGTGCTGGAGGGAGAGGCTCAGGCAGAAGCCACGAGGGCAGGTGGTTGAAGGGTTTGAATGGATGCTCAAGAGGCTCGAGTTTCCTAGTCAGTATTGAGAGTGAGCCTTTCCAAGAGATACTTGCCTAGCCTGGCGTAGGTGTTGGCCAGTCTTTGGAGTTTGGTCAGTGTTTGCTAATCTTCTTGATGAGTTTCACCTGATAGTATAGGGTGTGATTCTCCAGGAAGTCAGAGAGATGGGGGTCTGTGTGAGCTCCAGAACCCAAGGCATACAGCTCCAAAAGGGCTTGGTTCAGGTTCTTCTCCAGGGCCACTGAGGCTTCCATAGCATCCAAGGTACTATCACTAATCTTGGGATGGCTTCTGCATGTCCTGGAAAAGGACTTCTAGATATGCTCCGTGCCCTGAAACTTCACTAACAACTCATGGAAGTGGTCCATGCCCTCCAAGACCACACCGTGTGGTTTCAATAGAAGCCCAGAGACACATAGACATAGGTGCCCCACAGATGCAGGTTGACCAGGCAGTTGACTTCAATATCCACCTCAGTGAATAATTCTGGAGGATCTGGGAGTTCATGGTTGTTGGCAACAGGGAGATAATCACAAAAAATGATGTTAGCAGAACAGAAGCAGAGAATGGGCAAGAAAATAATCCTGGAGGTTGCGACTGGAGAGGAGGTTGGCGGTTGGTCAAATGTTGAAAGAGGGGAGACCCCGGGTCTGTTGCTTTTAAACACTGTTGAAACCACAGATCTGTGGGACTGTGAGCTCACTGTATTTCTACGAGCTTCTTAATTGCTGCCAAGTATGTAAGTATACCTTTAAGATTATTGTCCAATTTATTAATCTACAGAAGAAGGGATAAATAAGGCAAGAGCATTATGGTACTTACTCTATTGGAGACATCTCTTCCAGTTACTACAGTCATTAGCTAAGCACTTAGTGGAAATAAATGTTCAGCCAGCTGAGACTTCCACTAATGGTGTGGCCATTCAGCTTATATTTCACTCCACTGCTTGAAAAGATCTTTCATTTCTGTAACTAAATTCCTAAAGACAAACCATAGATAGTATAATATACGTAGATTTTAAGAAATAATTCCCATATATTATTTCTGGTCCTCCCAGAAGTCTTGTGGGATAATTATGGCAGGGGTTATTGCTGCCATTGTAGAGAAGAGGAAATGGAAGCTGAGTGATTAAATGGTTTGCTTAAGATCACATAGTGAGAGTGAATCCTGGGATGCAAACCCAGGTATTTCCAGTTCTAAGTCTACTGCTTTTTCTATAATCTTACAATGAATCCCAGAGATGTTTTGATAGAAACATATAGGGATCACCTGTATGAGCAAGAAACAAAATGAGGTCCACCTGAACAGCAAAAGAGTAATGCGTATACTACAGAAACACACAAATTCTTCTCCACGCTACACCGATAATTAGGTTGAATGCATGTATATGAGCAGTCTTAGTTTTCTAATATTGCTATAACAGAAATACCATAAGTGTGTGGCTTTAACAAAGAGAAATTTTCTCACAGTCTAGCAGGCTAGAAGTCTGAATTCAGGGTGCCAGCTCATGGGAAGACTTTCTCTTTCTGTCAGCTCTGGGGGAAGATCCTTGTCATCAATCTTCCCCAGTCAAGGAGCTTCTCAGAGCGGGGACCTCGGGTCCAAAGGGCCCGCTATTCTCCTGGCTCTTGTTTCTTGGTGGTATGAGTTCCCCTTATCTCTCTGCTTGCCTCTCTTTTATATCCCAAAAGAGGTTGATTTAACATAAAACCTCATCCTGTAGGTTGAGTCCTGCCTCATTAACCTAACTGCCTTTAATCCTGTCTCATTAACATCATAGAGGTAGGATTTACAACACATAGGAAAATCAATTCAGACGACAAAATGGTAAACAATCTCACAATCCTGGGAATCTTAGACTAGCCAAGTTGACACATTTTGGGCGGACACAATTCAATCCATAACATGAGCCAAAGCAATCTACAGTGTTAAACACAGCCATTGTGAGCAGAGACTAATAATGCTGGAAAATTATTATTTTGCCAGGAAACATAGTCTTCACCTCTACTTGTCTTTGGAGATGTAGCACATGAAGTTTGCCTGAGGAGCAGTTTTATGAAACAAAAGTTGCAGACAAAATTTAAGGAGGTCAAAGGAGTGCTAAGGAAGAAAAAATGCCCAAGGAAATGTTAATAATAAATTTGCTTAATCTGTCATTTAAATGGAACTTTTACTTTGAAGCCTTAACTATTCCTGAGTGTTTTATTATGCCTTTTAAAAATCTGTCTTGATGATTCATAATAATGGGGCATATATCTTAGTTTAGTCTCCCCCATCAGGCTCTGTTGGTTTTATCTGTCCTGTATCCTTAATATTATTCCTTAGTTTAACCCCTTCCCATCTCTTAACAGGGACATTCACAATGCCATGCATGTAGGAGGCATTCACTAAATACAGTATATACATCATGTTTGATCTAAAGTCTGACAGCTTTATTTCCCTCACAGCAACTATATGTTCATGGGCCGTGAAATAGAAAGAAAAAGAGGCAATAAAATTTCGAGAGAATGAATCACCAAAAACCCACTGCCACTGAGTTGATTCCGACTCATAGTGTTCCTGTAGAACGAAGCAGAACTGCCCCATAGGGTTGGTTTCCAAGGCTGTACATCTTTACGGAAGTAGACTGCGCTTCTTTCTTCTGCAGAGCAGCTGGTGGGTTTGAATCACCAGCATTTTCTGTTAGCAGGCGAGTGCTTTAACCACTGCATCACCAGGGCTCTTTAGATAATTAATAGACTTCGTAATTAGGCACTGAATAATTAAGAAATGTTTTAAATGAAATATATTTGCTTATAAATATTCAGCTAATTTGTCTTGTAGTTTTTGTAACTTTCAGAATTGTTAATCACAGGCTGAAACAAATGCTCAGTATTTTCTTTCTTTTTTTTTAATTGTTGTAATTAAATGAAGTTTACATTTCAAGTTAGACTCCCATACAAAATTTTTTTACATACATTGTTATGAGACCCTAGTTGCTCACCCCATTCTGTGACGGCACACTCCTCTTTTCCGCCCCTGATTCCCCATGACCATTCAGCCAGCTACTAACTCTCTCTGCCTTCTCGTCTCACCTCTGGACAGAAGCTGCCCCTTTGGTCTCTTGTATTTACTTGACTAAGAGGCACACTCTTCACGAGTATCACTTTATGTCCCAGAGTCCGGTCCAATCCCTGTCTGAAGAGTTGGTATCGGAAATTATTTTAGTTCTGGGATGATAGAGAGTACAGGAGCCATGCTTGCTGGGGCGCCTCCAGTCTCAGTGAGACCATTAAGTCTGGTCTTCTTACTAGAATTTGAGTTCTGCATCCCATCTGTCATGGTTTGAATTATGTCCCCACAAAAACGTGTATATCAATTTGGCTAGGCCATGGTTCCTGGTACTGTGTGATTTTCCTATATGTTGTAAACCCTGCCTCTATGATGTTAATGAGGGAGGATGGGTGGCTGTTGTGTTGGTAAGGCAGGACTGGATCTACAGGACAGGATTGTGTCCTGAGGCAATCACTTGTGATATAAAAGACAGAGGTGAGCAGTGAGACAGGGGTACCTCATACCATCAAGAAAGCAGTGCCGGGAGCAGAGCTCATCCTTTGGACCGGGGTCCCTGCACTGAGAAGCTCCTAGTCTGGGGGGACACTGATGAGAAGGCTGAGAGAGAGAAAGCCTTCCCCTGGAGCTGACGCCCTGAATTTGGACTTTTAGCCTACTTTAACTGTGACGAAATAAATTTCTCTTTGTTAAAGCCATCCACTTGTGGTATTTCTGTTGTAGCAGCACTAGATGACAAAGACACCATCCTTCTACTGCTCCATCAGGGAACCTCTGTTGTGTTCCCTGTCAGGACGTTCATTGGTGGTAGCCAGGCACCATCTAGCTCTTCTGGTCTCAGGCTGATGAAGTCTCTGGTTTATGTGGCCCATTCTGTCTCTCAGGCTAATACTTTCCTTGTGCCTTTGGTCTTTGGTGTTCTTCATTCTCCTTTACTCCAAGTGGTTGGGACCAATTGATGCATCTTAGATGTCTGCTTATAAGCTTTTACGACCCCAGATGCCACTCTCCAAAGTAGGATGCAGAACATTTTCTTAATAAGCTTCGTTATGCCCATTGACCTAGATGTCCCCTGTAAGCATGGTCCCCAGACCCCCTATCCCTGCTACTGTGTCTCTCAAAGTATTTAATTGTATTCAGGAAACTTCTTAGCTTTGGTTTAGTCTAGTTGTGCTGACTTCCCCTGTAGTGTATGCTGTCCTTCCCTTGGCCTAAGATGATTCTTATCTACTATCTAGTTAGTGAATACCCCTCTCCCTCCCTCCCCACCCTAGTAACCATCAAAGAATGTTTTCTTCTGTGTTTAAACCTTTTCTTGAGTTCTTATAATAGTGGTCTTATACAGTATTTGTCCTTCTGTGACTGACTAAATTCACTCAGCATAATAAGTTCCAGCTTCCACCATATTATACGATGTTTCATGGCTTCATCGTTGTTCTTTATCGTTTATTCCATTGTGTGGATATACCACAATTTGTTTATCCGTTCATCCAATGATGGACACCTAGGTTGCTTCCATCTTTTTGCTATTGTGAACAGTGCTGCAATGAACATGGGTGTGCATATATCTATTCTTGTGATGACTCTTGTTTCTCTAGGATATATTCCAAGGAGCGGAATAGCTGGATCATATGGTACTTCTATTTCTAGCTTTTTAAGAAAGTGCCAAATAAATTTCCAAATTGGTTGTACCATTTTACATTCCCACCAACAGCATATAAGTGTTCCAGTCTCTCCACAACATTTCCAGCATTTATTATTTTGTGTTTTTTGGATTAATGCTAGCCTTGTTGGGGTGAGATGATATCTCATTGTAGTTTTGATCTGCATTTCTCTGATGGCTAATGATCATGAGCATTTCTTCATGTGTCTGTTAGCCAGCTGAATATCTTCTTTGGTGAAGTGCCTGTTCATATCCTTTGCCCATTTTTTAATTGGGCTATTTGCCTTTTTGTTGTTGAGGTTTTGCAGTATCTTGTAGATTTTAGAGATTAGACTCTGATCAGATTTTTCATAGCCAAAAATTTTTTACCAGTCTTTTGATGAGCATAAGTGTTTGATTTTTAGAAGCTCCCATTTATCTAGTCTCTCTTCTGGTGCTTGTGCATTGTTACTTATAGTTCATATTGTGTTTATGCCATGTATTAGAGCTCCTAGCGTTATCCCTATTTTTTCTCCCATGGTCTTTATTCTTTTCAATTTTATATTTAAGCCTTTGATCCATTTTGAGTTAGTTTTTGTACATGGTGTGAGGTATGGGTCTAGTTTCAGTTTTTTGCATATAGATATCCAGTTATGCCAGCACCGTTTGTTAAAAAGACAGTCTTTTCCACAATAATGGACTTTGGACCTTTGTCAAATATTAGCTGCTCATAGGTGGATGAGCTTATATCTGGATTCTCAACTCTGTTCCATTGGTCTATGTATCTGTTGTTGTACCAGTACCAGGCTGTTCTGACTACCATGGCAGTATAATAGGTCCTGTAATCAGGTAGTATAAGGCCTCCCACTTTGTTCTTCTTCTTGAGTAATGCTTTATTTATTCCAGGCCTCTTCCCTTTCCATATGAAGTTGGTGACTTGTTTCTCCACCTCATTAAAAAATGCTGGTGGGATTTGGATCAGGATTGCATTGTATCTGTAGATTGCTTTGGGTAGAATTGACATTTTCACTGTGTTGAGTCTACCTATCCATGAGCAAGGTATATTTTTCCACTTATGCAGGTCTCTTTTAGTTTCTTGAAGTACTGTCTTGTAGATTTCTCTGTATAGATCTTTTACATCTCTGGTTAGATTTATTCCTAAGTATTTTATCTTCTTGGGGGCTATTGTAAATGGTATTGATTTGGTAAAGAGGAAACTCTTTTGTTGGTGTAAAGGAATCCAACTGATTTTTGTAGGTTTATCTTGTATCCCGAAACTTTGCTGAAATCTTCTACTAGTTCCAGTAGTTTTCTTGTGGATTCTTTTGGGGTTTTTGGTGTATGAGAACATATCATCTGCAAATAGAGATACTTTGACTTCTTCCCTACCTATTTGGTTGCCTGTTATTTCTTTTTCTGGCCTAATTGCTCTGGCTAGTACCTCCAGCACAATGTTGAATAATAACGGTGATAGAGGGCATCCTTGTCTGGTTCCTGTTCTCAAGGAGAATGCTTTCAAAGTGTCTCCATTTAGGATGATGTTGCCTGTTGGTTTTGTATAAATGCTCTTAATTATACTGAGGAATTTACCTTCCATTCCTATTTTCTTGAGAGTTTTTATCATGAATGGGTGTTGGACTTTATTAAATGCCTTTTCTGCATTGATTGACAAGATCATGTGGTTCTTGTCATTTGTTTTAGCTCTGTGATGGATTACATTGATTGTTTTTCTGCTGTTGAACCATCCATGCATACCTGGTATAAATCCCACTTGCTCATGGTAAATTATTTTTTTGGTATGTTGCTGAATTCTATTGGCTAAAATTTTGTTTAGGATTCTTGTGTCAATGTTCATGAGGGATATTGGTCTGTAATTTTCTTTTTTTGTGGTGTCTTTACCTGGTTTTGCTATCAGGGTTATGCTGGCTTCATAGAATGAGTTTTGGAGTATTCCATCCTTTTCTATGCTCTGAAATACCTTTAGTAGAAGTGGTGTTATCTTTTCTCTGAAAGTTTGGTAGAATTCTCCAGTGAAGCCATCTGGGCCAGGGCTTTTTTTTTGTTGGCAGTATTTTAAAAACCTTTTCAGTCTCTTCTTTTGTTATGAGTTTATTTAGTTGTTCTAACTCTGCCTGTGTTAATTTAGGTAGGCAGTGAGTTTTTAGAAATTTGTCCATTTCCTCTAGGTTTTCAAATTTTTCATAGTAATGTGTTATGATGCTTTTAATTTCAGTTGGGTCTGTTGTGATATCACCCATCTCATTTCTTATATGGGTTATCTGCTTCTTCCTTGTTTTTCTTTTGTTATTTTGGCCAATGGTTTATCAATTTTCTTGATCTTTTCAAGAACTGGCTTTTGGACTTGTTAACTCTTTCAATTGTTTTTCTATTCTCTATTTCATTTAATTCTACTCTAATTTTTATTATTTCCTTCCTTCTGGCACCTGTGGGCTTCTTTTGATGCTCTCTTTCTACTTGTTCCAGTTGTAGGGTTAATGCTTTGATTATGACCCTTTCTTCTTTCTGGATGAGTGCATTTATTGCTATAAACTGACCTCTGAGCACTGCTTTTGCTGTGTCCCAAAGGTTGTGGTAGGATGTGTTTTCATTCTCGTTTAATTCTATGAATTTCTTTATTCCATCCTTGATTTCTTCTATAACCTAGTAGTTTTTGAGCAAGGTGTTGTTCCGTTTCCATGTGTTTGATATTTTTTCCTTGCTTTTTGTGTTGTTGATTTCCACTTTTGTGGCTTCATGGTCAGAAAGATGCTTTTTAATATTTCAATGTTTTGGATTTTGTTAAGGCTTGCTTTATGGCCTAATATGTGGTCTATTCTGGAGAATGTTCCATGTGCGTTGGAAAAGAAAGTATACTTGGCTGCTGTTGGGGGCAGTGTTCGGTATATGTCTATGAGATCAAGTTGGTTGATTGTAGCATTTAGCTCTTCTGTGTCTTTGTTGAGCTTCTTTCTGGATGTTCTGTCTTTCACTTAAAGTGGCATGTTGAAGTCTCCTACTACTATTGTGGAGCTGTCTCTCTCTCTCTTCAGAGCTGTTAGAGTTTGTTTTATGTATTTTGGAGCCCTGTTGTTGTGTGCATAAATATTTCTTATAGTTATGTCCTCTTGGTGTATTGACCCTTTAATCATTATATAGTGCCCTTCCTTATCCTTTGTGGTGGATTTTACTTTAAAGTCTATTTTTTCAGAGATTAATATTGCCACTGCTGCTCTTTTTTGAGTGTTGTTTCCTTGATATATTTTTTTCCATCCTTTGAGTTTTAGCCTGTTTGTGTCTTTAAGTCTAAAGTGTGTCTCTTGTAGGCAGCATATAGATGGATCATGCTTTTTTATCCACTCTGCCACTCTCTGTCTCTTTATTGGTGCATTAAGTCCGTTTACTTTCAGAGTAATTATTGATAGGTATGAGTTTAGTGCTGTCACCCTGATATCTCTTTTTGTGTGTTGTTCACAGTTTCTTTGTTCCCCCTAATTTTCTGTGCTGAGTCGTTTTTCTTTATGTATTTTTTTTTCATTGTTATAGATTTTGTGTTTGCTGGGTCTTTATGTTTTTCTACTTTTTTATTTTGATTTGTAGGATTGTTGGATTCCTTTGTGGTTACCTTCATATTTACCCTTATTTTTCTAAGTTTATACTAGTCTTTTATTACTTTATATCACCTTAACTTCCCCTCCATATGAAGAATAAATGTCTCTATTTTTTAAGTCCCTCTTTTTTGTTTTAATGTTGTCCTTTTTTAAATATTGATATCTCTGTTTCCCTATTTTCAATGTTTTACCTTTGATGTATTTTTGACTTCTTTATCTGAGTCAATATATGGTTGCTCTGTCCCGTGTTCTAGTCTTGAGTTGTTATCTGATGTTATTGATTATCTAACTGGAGGAATCCCTTTAGTATTTCTTGTAATTTTGGTTTGGTTTTTGCAAATTCCCTGAACTTCTGTTTATCTGGAAATGCCCTAATTTTGCCACCATATTTGAGAGACAGTTTTGCAGGATATGTAATTCTTGGCTGGCAGTTTTTTTCCTTCAAGGCTTTATGTATGTCATCCCATTGCCTACTAGCCTGTATGGTTTCTGCTTATTCTAATTGACTGTCCTTTGTAGATGACTTTTCTTTTATCCCTAGCCACTCTTAAAATTCTCTCTTTATCTTTGGTTTTGGTAAGTTTGATTATAATATGTTTTGGTGACTTTCTTTTAGGAACTACCTTATGTGGGGTTTGATGTGCATCTTGGATAGATATCGTCTCATCTTTCATGATATCAGAAAAGTTTTCTGTCAACAAATCTTCAACAATTTTCTCTGTATTTTTTGTTATCCCCCCCGTTCTGATACTCCAATCACTTGTAGGTTATTTCTCTTGATGGAGTCCCACATGACTCTTAGAGTTTCTTCATTCTTTTTAATTCTTTTATCTGATTTTTCCTCAAATAAGTTGGCATCAAGAGCTTTATCTTCAATGTCACTAATTCTAACTTCTACTGCCTCAATTCTGCTCCTATGACTTTCTATGGAGTTGTCTAATTCTGAAATTTTATTGTTAATCTTCTGGATTTCTGATTGCTGTCTCTCTATGGATTCTTGCAGCCTATTAAATTTGTCATTATGTTATTGAATAACTTTTTTAAGTTCTGCTACTACTTTGTCTGTATGTTCCCTGGAAGTTTCTCCATTTTGTCGAATTTCCTTTCTAATTTTTAGAAGAGTTCTCTATATTAATCTTTTGTATTCTGCCTCTGGTAATTCCAAGAAGTTCTCTTCCTCCAGAGAATTTATTGATTCTTTATTTTGGGTGCTTGCTGAAGCCGTCAAGGACTGCCTCTTTATGTGATTTGATATTGACTGTTTCTCTGAATCATCAATAAGTTATTATAATTTTATTTAAAGTTTTTTAGTGAGTCCTAGCTTCTTGTTTTGTTTTGTTTTGATATGCCCCAATAGGCTGCTCATGTGCGCTAGTTTGACTATTGACACCTTTGAAGCTCTAACGTCCTGTTGCCAGGTAGTTAGTTCTGTAACTAAGTATGTGCACACAGGAGTCCATTAAATTTTCCTATATGGGTTCAGCTCAGGTGTCCAGGCAGTCAGTCACCAACTGTGTGGTGCAGGCTCTCACATACAGTCCTAGAGAGGCATGGGTGATTGGTGCAGGCAGTGGACTCTGGCTGTGGTAGGGGATCATGCACTGAGCCAGGTAGGGGGCTGATGGCTGCCCCTGAGAGTCTGAAAGGAAAGCATGTCCCTATTTTCTAGGGTGATTAGGTAGGTGAGTTTTACAGCCAGACTATGAGCACCCCAGTCTGTTGACTGTAAAGTCTCGAGGGCACCAGTTTTTCTTGAACTCCTGTAGCAGGTGACTAGGAGGTTTAGGTGACACCACCAGCCCTCTAGCCCCTGTTGCAGATTGGTAAAAGTGCCTACTTAAGGGGTAGGGCTGTTTCAAGGGTCACAAATCTGGCACTTCATAGCTGAAACAGTTGATGTTAAACTTCAGATGTTTGCCCTGTTGCACTGTGGTAGTAAGGGCTAACACTGTTGAGATGGGTCCCCACAAGTCTATACAGGAGTGTAAGGCACTCGAAGTTTGCGGACCCCTTATGCCTGTGCCTAGCAAAGGAGCTGTGCCAACCCTGTGTTCCTGGCTTAGGGGAGCCAGTAGATTATTTGTTCCCTCTCCAAGGCCAGGAGAATGGGTCAGGGAGCCTTTTGGGATCTACTTCTGGTCCAGTGAACTCCCGGTGCACAGCAGGGAGGAAGGAGGTAAAAGGAAGAGAGGTTTTCCCCAAATGGGCTTTTATTTTTTTTTAAATTCCCACAAAAGGCCGCACGCATGTACTTATCTTTAGCCAGTTGGGAGCTGCTTTTCACTAGTTCGGAGTGTCCAAGCAGAATCTCTGCTGCCGGATCTGTCTTGATGTTGAAACTGCTTCCCGCATGCACAGCACAGCTGTTTGCCTGCTTCACTGGGGACCCAGCATGGCTGAAGAGCTGCAGTCTTGCTGCCACTGCTCTGGCGTTCTTTGCTTCTTCCAAACCTTCTCCCTGTCCCCCCGCCACTCAGTCTGATTCCTCAACTTTACCTTGTTTAGAGCTCCTACATAGTCATATACAATCAAATCACTTTTTTTTCCAGGTCTTTGTTGTAAGAGGGATATAGGAAGTGTCTGACTACACTGCCATCTTGGCCCTGCCCCTCTCAGTATTATCTTTTCATTTGAAGATTAATTTCTTTCTCTTTTGCATGAACATAATAATAGCTACATATAAAGTAAAGTAATGATAGGGCCAACTTTTGGGGTTTGTTGTGAAGATTAAATGAGTTCATCCATGTAAAGTGCACAGCATGACACTAGCAATGTCAACTGATTTAGTGGTTGGTTAGTTGGTTATATTGAACACTTATTTTTGCCAGGCATTGGCCTAAGTGCCTTATGTGAATTACCTCTTTTTATCATCTCAATAACTTTATTACCCTCATTTTGAAGAGGGTGGGGTCCATGGCCACATAGCTAGTAAGTGGTAATGACAATATTTCAGCCTAGGCAGTCTTGTCCTAGTTTCCCAAGTCTTATCCACCACACCATTCTTCATCTCTGTTGGGGCATCTGTGACTGCTTTTATTTTCCTTCATTTGCAGCATGACAGGATTTCTAATTGTATCAAAACCTTAGCTTTGCCAGCTTTTACTGTTAGGAAGATTTTGGTTGGGGGGCAGTATATTAAATCAACAACTGTAAACCACCAATAGTAAAATAGGAGAAACATGACAGCTATCATATTTTAAGTAATGTGACTGCATCCAGGTAAAAGTCTGTGTCTAAGAAGACAAAATGTTTCATTCAGGAGACTAGCTCCATTTAAAGAGAGTATATAATTCAGTTGAAGACACATATGAACTATATACATCCTGTTCTGCACCTAGCAGTGGATTCCAGCACTTAGCATATTTCCTAGCACATAGGAGGGTCTCACTAAATATTTGTTAAATGGATAAAGTCTGGCTACTTAATGGAAATACTATAAATATGATTATATGTATGTGTGTGTGTTTTAATTAAATGGGAAAGACTAACTCATGCATCATCAAGTGGAGAAAAGTTTGTAAAACAAAGGTTTGAATGGCAAAGGTTTTGAAAGTAAAAATTTATTAGAAATTCAGAACTCAAACTTGGGTGTGAATGGTAAGCAGCTATTTTCATGCAGTGTAACTATCTTTTAATGTTTTCTTTTGGGGTAATTCATTATGTAGACATTGATTCATTGCCTCAAAATGTGTCATAGAGAAATACGAATTAATAGAAAGAAACACAATGATAAGTAAACAATGCTCAAGTACATTCTTCAAACAGGTTAAAATTAGAAAATAAGTTTTACAAGGATGCATGGTTTCCCTTTAAAACTTCTCATATCTCACAGTTTTGCTATTTCTTTAGAAAACATCATCTTGCATGAGGAGAAAGGGCATTTTAAACTACACAGGCAATTTCCTGTAGTTATAAGTAGGTTGTGTTCTAGAAGTTCAGTTGTAAGTTAGTTTTTTGGAAGTTATAACATTTTCCTGCAGAAGCAACGTAAGAAATGCAACTTAGGTTCCAAGGTGGCCAGAAGGTATCATACTTGTGTGAGCAATTTAATGTAAAAGTTAGTGTTCTGGAATAAGAAAGATCTGGTTTCAAATTTTAGCACTCTAAGGGTTAATTTTCTCCTCTATAAAGTGGTGTTAATCATAGCACTTCTTCACTGCAAACACCTTTTTCAACAACATAAATGGGGACTATACATGTGGACCTCTCCACTTGGAATATGCAGAAATCAAATAGACTTCTGTGGAAAGAGATGATGGAAAAGCTCAATATCATCTGTCAGAACAAGGCCAACAGCCGATTGTGGAACAGACTGTCAATTGCTCTTATGCAAGTTCAAGCTGAAGTTGAAGAAAATTAGAACAAATCCAGGAGAGCCAAAGTACAATCTTGAGTATATCTCACCTGAATTTAGAGACCATCTCAAGAATAAATTTGACTCATTGAACACTAATGAAGGAAGACCAGATGAGTTGTGGAGTGACATCAAGAACATCATACATGAAGAAAGCAATAGGTCATTGAAAACATAGGAAAGAAAGAAAAGACCAAAATTTATGTCAGAAGAGACTCTGAAACTTTCTCTTGAACATAGAGTAGCTAAAGCAAAGGAAGAAATGATGAAGTAATAGAGCTGAACAGGAGATTTCAAAGGGCAGCTAGAGAAGACAACGTATTACAATGAAATGTGCAATGACCTGAGGTAGAAAACCAAAAGGGAAGAACAGGCTCTGCATTTCTCAAGCTAAAAGAACTGAAGAAAATATTCAAGCCTTGAGTTGCAATAGTGAAGGATTCTATGGGGAAAATATCAAACAACACAGGAGGCATCAAAAGAAGATGGAAGGAATACACAGAGTCACTGTACCAAAAAGAATTGGTCCACGTTCAACCATTTCAGGAGGTAGCATATGATCAAGAACCTATAGTACTGAAAGAAGTCCAAACTGCACTGAAGGCATTGGTGAAAAACAGGCTCCAGGAATTGACGGAATACCAATTGAGACGTTTCAACAAACAGTTTCAGCACTGGAGGTGGTCACTCGCCTAAAACAAGAAATTGGAAAGTCAGATACCTGGCCAACCAACTGGAAGAGATTCATATTTGTACCCATTCCAAAGAAAGGTGATCCAACCAAATGGGGGAAATTATCGAAAAATATCATTAATGTTACATGCAAGTAAAATTTTGCTGAAGATTATTTAAAAGTGGTTGCAGCAGTACATCGACAGGGAACTGCAAGAAATTCAAGCTGGTTTCAGAAGAGGACATGGAACAAGGGATTACATTGCTGATGTCAGATGAATCCTGGCTGAAAGCAGAGAATACCAGAAAGATGTTTACCTGTGTTTTATTGACTATGCAACGGCATTCTACTGTGTGGATCACAACAAATTATGGATAACATTGTGAAGAAAGGGAATTCCAGAACACTTAATTGTGCTCCTGAGGAACCTGTACATAGATCAAGAGGCAGTTGTTCGAACAAAACAAGGGGATAGTGTGTGGTTTAATGTCAGGAAAGGTGTGTGTCAGGGTTGTATCCTTTCACCATACCTAGTCAATCTGTATACTGAGCAAATAATCTGAGACGCTGGACTATATGAAGAAGAATGGGGCATCAGGATTGGAAGAAGATTCATTAACAACCTGCGTAATGCAGATGACACAATCTTGCTTGCTGAAAGTGAAGAAGACTTGAAGCGTTTACTGACGAAGATCAAAGACCACAGCCTTTAATATGGATTACACCTCAACATAAAGAAAACAAAACTCCTCACCACTGGTCCAATAAGCAACATCATAGTAAATGAAGAAAAGACTGAAGTTGTCAAGGATTTCATTTTACTTGGATCCACAATCAACACCCATGGAAGCAGCAGTCAAGAAATCAAAAGACACATTGCATTGGGCAAATGTGCAGCAAAAGACCTCTTTCAAGTGTTGAAAAGCAAAGATGTCGCTTTAAGGACTAAGGTGTGCCCAAGCCGTAGTGTTTTCAATCGCCTAATATGCCTGTGAAAGGTAGATAATGAATAAGGAAGACCAAAGAAGAACTGATGCCTTTGAATTATGGTGTTGGTGAAGAATACTGGATACACCATGGACTGCCAGAAGAATGAACAAATCTGTCTCAAGAGGAAGTACAGCCAGAATGCTCATTAGAAGCAAGGATGGTGAGACTTCATCTCACATAATTTGGACATATTATGAGGAGGTACCAGTGCCTGGAGAAGGACATCATGCTAGGTAAATTAGAGGGTCAGTGAAAAAGAGGAAGACCCTCAATGAGATGGAAGGACACAGGGGCTGCAACCATGGGACCAAATATAACAAGACTGTGAGGATTTTGCAGGACTGAGCAGTATTTCATTCTGTTGTACATAGGGTGGTCTCTATGAGTCGTAACTGACTTGATAGCACCTAACAACAACAATCATAGCATCAAATTCATTGAATCTGTGAAGATTAAATGAAGTAATGTATTATATAGTATGGTGTATGATGCCAAACTGGTATGACTCAATAAAAAGGAGCCATCTTACCTACCACTGTAACAAAGTCTACTAAAATCCATGTTATCACTGTTTATCATATTTTATTGTAACTTTTGGGGCCCCAGGCATGATAGCGTCTAGAAATTCTCCATGTAATTCTACTTTGTCTTATCACAGCAAATCTCCATGTATTGTTTCACACTCATTTCTCAGCTGGAAGTGAATTCACCTATTTTTTTTCAAGCCACAGCTCAAATTCTACTTCCTCTCAAAATATCTATTTCCTCTCTGGAGTCAGAATTAATTAATAAGAATTCAAATATTGAAGAAGGATTTAATGCTATACAGAACTAGTTGAAGAACCAGAATAGGCCAGGAGATTTGTGGGTTGTGTTTGTTTTGGGGCATGGGATGGGGCATGTGGTCAGTCTAAAAGAGGCAAAATAGGGGAGAACCTTAGTACTAAAGACCTGCCCAAATGAATCACAGTAGAATAAAGGAACACAGAAATCCAGCTGGAGATATGCCCTGTGAACTTGACAGTATACATTGTACAGACAGACACAATATCTAGTTCATTGTATAACCCTACCATCTAGAGCAGATGGAAGAATGAGGTAAGAATGTGTGGAACTAAGTTGTATGGAAGCTCAAAATCTGTGTTAAATGATATTCACTGCAAGAAAAATGCCATTAAAGGTGTGGTTCTATGTACGGGTAGTTTCCAGCTTAGCACATACTTGACTTAAAACAAACCACACTGTTTTAGTCATCTAGTGCTGCTGTAACATAAATACCACAAGTGGATGGCTTTAACAAACAGAAGTTTATTCTCTCACAGTCTAGTAGGCTACAAGTCCAAATTCAGGGCATCAGCTCCAAGGGAAGGCTCTCTCTGTCGGCTCTGGAGGAAGGCTCTTGTCATCAATTTTCCCCTGGACTAGGAGCTTCTCTACTCAGGAAACCCAGGCCCAAAGGACACGCTCTGCTCCCAGAGCTGCTTTCTTGGTGGTATGCGGTCCCCCTGTCTCTCTGCTCTCTTCTCTCTTTTATGTCTCAGAAGAGATTGGCTTAAGGTACTATCTAATCTGTAGATCTCATTAACATAACTACTGCTAATCCATCTCATTAACATCGTAGTGATAGGATTTCTGACACATAGGGAAATCACATCATATGACAAAATGGTAGACAATCATACAATACTAGGAATCATGACCTAGCCAAGCTGACAGATATTTTTGGGGAACACGATTCAATCCATGACACGCTTATGACCTTCTGTTTTTGTTTTGTTTTTTGTACATCTTATCATTAGTAATATGTACCACATACATTGTCACAGCACATAATTTGCTGATTTTATCATTCTCAGATTTTCACTCACAGATGTTCAATTTTATGATTTACTGTTCAAAACACTGCCATATAGATTTAGTTTTCTAAACTAAACCAGGGGTTTTAGTTTCTTGAAAACATGGGCACAAATGCTGATCACTTTGCTAAAGTTGATAGGCAGATTCAGGAAGCAGTGACATGTTACTGCAGAATATGCAAAGAAAAAAAGAGAAGGACCATACAGACAACTGTCACTAATTTTCTGACTAGAAACACCATCCTCATTCCCAGTGATAATTCAGATGATCCAGAATGTTCCACAAGTGGAGTTATTACCACAGCTGGTAAAATGCCAACGTCATCCAACTCTTCATCGTTGGAGTAAATTTTTATGAATTTGTGTATTTTTTAAATGTATGTATGTATATATTAAAATCTATCTGTAATTTTATATGTGATGTTTCCAACCCCCAAGGACAAATAAAGATCAGATTTATAAAGACACTGATAACAAATAAATGAAAACTAAAAAAAAAAAAATGAAGTATTAGACTTATGTCAGAACTGACTTAGGACGGAGTGGTCGGAATGGAACCCCGTCGTTAAGTTGCAGACAATCTGCAAACTAAAACAGCTTTCTGGAGTCTCTGTTTTATTCACGGACTTGTGTTTGTATTTCTTTTACCTGTCTTAATTCTCACCTGAAGAGAGGCAAGTACGTTAGACTGAAGGAATGAAACAAGAGACAGAATTTATGTAGAGCCTCAGAATAAAGAACATCGTAATTATTTGTATGTAAACATGGGGAACTGGCTTAATAAATGTAAAATAGCTTATTGAAATTGCATCAGAGGCAATTTAAAATAAGACAAGGTATGAGAGGACGATACTGTGGAAGTAAGCTGTACTGACAAGACACCTATTCTTTTCAGATTTGGTGTCCCTATCTATTCTATGCAGTTGGAACCAGCTCAATGGCACCTAATAAAAACAACAGCATCTATTCTGTTTGCATGAGTCTATGCTTGGACATTTATTTCATGGACAGCAATGGGCATTTACTTGATTTCTCAGTTTATTCTTACTTTTTGATAATACCTTTGCTGTTTTTGTTAAAATAATAAATATCATGAAAAGTTAAAATGGTTATCAAGAATCATCCTATTGTTACTGCTCATCCTATTGCTCAAAAATAATTATCCTATGGCTTCAGGGTAATCACTCTTATTATTCTGGAAAGTATCCTTCCTGTTGTCTCTCTCTCTGATCCAATTTTCTTTTTTTCCACTATATTAATACCCGTTAATAGCTAAGGACATCATCGTTTTAACTGTAAAGATTACAGCCAAGAAAACCCTATGGGGAACTTCTACTCCATCCCATGGGGTTGCTATGAGTCTGAATCGACTCAATGGCATCCAACAACAACAACAAAGTGTTCCATTGGGTATATACAAGATAAATTATGTGACATGACTAGTATGGTACATTCCTAAGTAGTAGATTGCTCCCATTTTTTCATTATGATATATTTGTCATTCTTTTGAAAACAAGTGCTTTCTTTATACCAAAGATAAAGTTCAGCTTAACAATAATGGAAAATTGACTAGCCATTTCATTTGTAAATTGAAAGAATAAGCTTCTGGAAGGTGTTTATATTCTGTGCTATTGAAGATTAAAAAGAAACTAATGAACTATAATCCAGCCTTACAACCTCTGAACTTCCTGATTAGGATGGAAACAGCACAGGATTTTATAGTTTAATCAAGAAAAAAATGAGAAAGTGGAGGGGTTACTACTTAGCTCTGGAACCACTGAGTTGTCTAGCTTGTGAAAAAACAAACACACAAAAGTATTGTTTGTAGTTTATTTTCACAACCTGACAGTCTGTTAGGGGAAAAAACATCAGAGAACACCTGGCTTGGCTGATTATTTCTCAAGCTACCAGAACTAGACTCCAAACAGAAACTCCAAACAGAAACTCCATCATGGCAATCAGGTCACAACAAACTTTTATTTTAATGAGACATTATTAATACAGAACTTCGTGGGGGGCTCTTTAATCCTTATTTTTTTTTTTTTTTTTTAAAAAGGAGAGATAAAGGCTTTTCCTTTACAAAGAGCATCTTTTCTCCAGTATCTGTTCTATTGAGTTGTGATTCAGAAAAATTCTAAGTCCAAAAAGATGCTGCCCAAACATTAACATAGCTGGGTGTGTATATTTGCAAGTAGCATCTAGAATGCCAGATTCCTTAAGCCTAACTGACATGATTCAGCTTGGTTACTTTGTAAAAATTCTAGTTCTCTTTTCAAATAAGAGGAAAAAATTACAAGGGTTGCTATGAAAGTCTTATGTTGCCGGGAACCACAATACCAAGCACAATGAGAGCTAGAGTTCCTGCTCTAAAAATGAAAAGGCGACTTTGAGCCACGTTTAATTTTTGCTCTCATTCATAATTACTTATTTAAGAAATAATTCCAGATGTCATTTTAAACCATAACTATGACTATCTGCATCTCTTATGTGGTGATGTGGAAATAGAGCAGAATGGTGGGAACGAGACCTGTACTGAATATTAAAAGCTATAACGCTTTGATCATGGGACTTTTAAATTTCAGCATATTCAGTAAACATGTCTCCCTTATAGTTTTCATAGCTCAAGTGTTGGTAGTTAGAGAATAAACTGACTCTTCTGGCAGGAGCAGGGTCAGAAACACAGCAGTGTCACTGCAATAACGCCGATTGGAGCCGCCTGCCCCAATAGCCAATTCTGAGACGGGTGAGGTGAGCAGCAAGATGTTTATTATATATCGATATATAGGAGACAGAGGGGAATAGATTCCTCCAAAAAACCCATCTCCCCTACGGGAGATCAGCTGAAGTCTTTTATAGGGACAGGATTATGGATCTTTTGTGGTAGTTTCCCCTTGAGGTGATGATGTTTTAGATGAGTTAACCTTCTACTGGTATTCTTAGAGATTATCTGGTAACATCCTTGGGGATTATCTGGCGACATCCTGCTTTTTCTTGTCACAAGATGGGTGCTCTGTTTGGTTTTTCATTCTTAGATCATTATCACATGTTTTCCACCCTCCAGGGAGGAACATCCGTTAATCTTAAAACTTTTTTGTAGAGACTGGAGAAAGGAGATCATGAGACAATGTGGTGGTTAGCAATAGGGAGTAAATAATAGTGAGCCAGGCCTGTGCAGCAACTTCCAGTAGCAGACTGAATTCAAACTCAGATCTTATTTTCCATTTCTCCAGCCCACCAAATTATACTGACAGTTCCAAATTTTCTTAGGAAAGAATTTTACATTTTTTTGTAAATGTCAGTTTTCTTTTGTTTTTGTTTTCTCCTTTAAGGGGTTCTGTTCAGACAACTCTGTCATAAGTTGGAACTTCTGAGGTTTAAGTAGAACACCTTTTTTTTTTTTTTTTAAGTTTTCATTATTATTGCCTTTTATTATTAGTATCTTTATAAATCTGATCTTTATTTGTCTTTAAACACGGGCAAGTGGACATCTGAGAACATCAGCAAATTATGCACTGCAACATTGTATGTAGCACATATTACTAACAATAAGATGTACCAAAAAAAAAAAAAGACAAAACCAGATGGTTATAAATGTAGTTCATTGCAACTGGAATATGTCCTCAATTGGGAACTACCTGTATTTCCCATATTAGAAAACACCATTTGTATGAAATAGTAAAGCCATACTGTGAAGATCTGACTGAAAAAATGAGAAAAGCTGTACAATTCCTTATTTTTAAAACAAATTTTACTTTTTAATCATAGACGATTTGGAAAACACAAAAAGGAAAAATATAGAGACAGAAAAAAAAAAACCTAAATTTTACTACCCAAAGGCAATACCTTTTAACTGTCGATTGATTTCCTTCCAGTGTTTTATCTATGCCTACCTTTAGGGATTTCATAGTTTTATATATGCAATCTCAAATCATTTTTTTTTTTTTCAGATTGACAGTGTATTTTCCCTATATTATTATAAATTCTCACAGACACAGCTTTAAATACTAGCAAAAGTACTTCATTGGGTTGGTGTCCCATAGTTCTCTTCATCATCCTCTATAGAAGCCCTAATCTTTCTTTTTTTTTTTTTAAACTGCTTTGCAATTTTTTCCATTGACTTCTTGCATTACTTTATGACCCTATATTATTCATGAGCGTTCAGTTATTTAGGAAAATAGAGCCTATCAATAAAATTGAAAACAGATTTTTTTCTTAAATGAAGCCAAGTGGAGTTATTCAGAAATGGTGATGGAAAATTGACAAAATTTTTATATACAGTGTAGGGAAATATGGTGTAGAAATATAATATTAGATGTAATTTATTAATTTAACAAATCAATATTTATCAATAATCTCAAAATCATCTGAAAAGTTATATCTATATCTGTTGTTGTGTGCCCTCAAGTCAATTCCAAGTCATAGTGACCCTATAGGACAGAGTAGAACTGCCCCATAGGGTCTCCTAGGTTGTAATCTTTATAGGAGCAGATCACCAGTTCTTTTCTCCCACAGAGACACTGGTGGGTTCGAACTGCTGACCTTGCGATTAGTAGCTGAGCACTTAACCATTGCACAGCAGGGCTCATATATATATATATATTTCAATGCAACCTTAACTAAATGGCATAAGTTATATGAAGACAGATTTAATAATTAAAAAAATTAAATGTGATTATATTTTTGCTAAATGCTTGAAGTTGAATATTGTCACATTAGATAGAAATAAATTCTGGCAAAAAGAATAGTAAGAACTAATCCTGCACCTCAGATTTGGCAATCTGTCCACAAAGGACCAGTCTGGGGCACAATGTCAACGAAAGGTAGACTGATGAATTGCGTTTCCTTTTGTGTCTGGGGCATTGAATCCAGGAAGGTTACCCTATTATTTGCTGAAATAATAACTGGAAACAGAGAAAGTGCTATTGATCCTTTCATTAATAAATCATGTGTAAACAATGCAAGCTCCTTGAGCTGCTAGGGCAAAATTATGATATCTCATATCCTACCTCTCCAGTGGAACGGGATCATTCACTAAATGTGCAAAAGGGATTAACAGTTGGCTTCTAACACTGTTTTTATTCAGAGAATAGTCTGTCTCTATAGCTTCACCCCTAATGACAAATAGCCTTTAATATCACTTTTCCTTTTAATATCTCTTTCTCCTCTTTCTATACCTTCTCCTCCTTCACCTCCTTTTCAGTCTAATTTCCTCCTCCTTCTTTACCGAACACACCTTTCTTTGGGAAAACACAAGGAGAGGTTCTTAAAAATAAAAACCAGCTCTTAAAAGAAAAAAAAAGAAAAAATCCCTCCAGTACTGTTTTCCTTGCCAGTGCAGGCTGGACCCATCTAAGACATCGTTCAGGGTGGTAGACGTCTGTCAGCATGGGATCTCAGCTGGTGTTGGGGGTTGCTTGGCGTCGTGAGTTGACAGACTACCATGGCAGGTGAGAGGATCAGGACAGGTTTTAGTAGCAGCCAATAAGAGGTGGGATGGGCACTGCAGGTTGCTGAGGATTATCAGCCAGTTCAGTAGCTGCCAAAGGTGATTTCATTGCACAGTAACTGAGAGCTTGCCATGGTCCACGGATTTCACTACATGATAGGCCACAGGTTAGTAAAGTACAGAGTAAGGTACATGTCAACAAGTATAAAACAAATGAACAAACCAACCCATTGCCGTCGAGTCTATTCTGACTCATAGTGACCCTATAGGACAGAGTACAACTGCCTCATAGGGTTAAGAGCTCAGCCACTAACTGAAAGGTTCGAACCCACCAGTTGCTCCACGGAAGAAAGACGTGGCTGCTTCCTTAAAGATTACAAACTTGGAAACCATGTGGGACAGTTTTACTCTACTCTGTACAGTCGCCTATGAGTTGGAATCAACTGGCTGGCAACAGGTTTGGCTTTTTTCAGTTAGAGAGCCCTGGAGGCACAGTGGGTAAGCCCTGGGCTGCTAACTGAAAGGTGGGTGGTTTGGACTCACCAGCCGCTCCATGGGAGAAAGATATGGCAGGATCCGTCTGTAAAAATTATAGCCTTGGAAGCCCTATGGGGCAGTTCTACACTGTCCTATAGGGTCAGTATGAATCAGAATGGACTTGATGGCAATGGGTTTGGTTTTGGTTTTTGCTTTAGATGAAGCTAAGCCACAGGGACTGAGGTTCGGCCCTAAGACTCTTGCACACAGAAGAGTAGAGTAAGGAGCAAGGCAAGTCAAAGTCTAGAAAAATATCTTTAAATGAAAATACACTTATGGATATATTTATTGTCCAATATTGTTGTGCTAATTGTACTGTAATGCATAATGTTCCACTGTCTACTTAGAATTTTTGGCAGATTTTAAATATGTCATTATTTAATTATGTCCAAATATCTATGCTATCATTGATTGGGACCTCAATATGATTAAAAATAAAAACATATTTAGAAATAAATATGTGCACATTGACTTGTGAAATAGTTTAGTAAAATTGTAATGAATAAGTACAATTATTTTTGGTAATATATGGGTCCCTCTGTACCAGAGTAATAAGAACAAAGTAAATTAAGAAGTTATTAAGCTTCAGAAAGTTTCTTTTATATTACTACATTGTGAATTAATTTCAAAATGTGGTTATATCTGCAAGTGGAAATAAACATCAGAGAGTGATTAGACTACATCTAGTTATGCATCTTTTAGTTATCCAGGAATGGGCTGTGAAAGGTACAGTACTTGAATGATGTACTGCAAATTTATTTTAGTACCGGTCTTATCTGTAATTACAGACAAATTATGCCCCCAATATAAGTTATCTTTTATGAAAAACCAACTAACCAGTGTCAATGGTGTTGTACCTCTCATCACAGTGATTTATTTCCTGCAGAAGCTGGGTATTGGTTCTTGCTAACACGTTTAGGTGATAATGAAAAGTCTCAGTTATTTTGGCAACATGTTTTTTTATTCAGTTAATATATGTTGACTATGGGAGGAATCGAAGTATCCTTCGGAGAACTGGGGTAAGCAGATGGATGGCTAGGGAGGGTTGGATATTTTCTATCATCAGAAATTATCTACTTTGTTTATAGATTAGAAATGCAATGTTACTGATATTTAAGACTAGGGATTTTACTATAATAACATTTAGTCTGTAAGGAGACTTTTCCTCCTTAAGGATATTCTTTTTTTTGCATCTGTCTTGAAAATAGAAGCAGATTCTTGCTAATGTTCCAAAGTCAGTTAGTATTTTTTAATGGAGAAAACTTGTAATTACAGGCATCTATGGAAAAGAGCAACATACATGTCTGCACAGTTTCTGTTTTATGTGTGGGCTGAGCAAAGAAAAGATCAAGCAAGGGTCTTTCCTTTGAGAATTTATAAGTGCATTTAAAGTATCTTTTGATATTACAGCTAAATATTCAAAATGTTTTGTGCTGGCTAGAAAAGTTGATTTGTTGAGTGTAGGATTCTCAACTATGTACATAATTGAGTTTATTAGTTGCATTCTTTAAATCCTCTTTATTTTTAGTAACTTTTTTGGACTTCTTAATCTATCACTTTCTAAAAGAAGTATATTTAAACCTCCTATTACATTTGTGAATTCTATCAATTTCTCATAATTCTGTAATTTTTACTTTATATATTTTCTGGCAATGGTTTTAGGTTCTAATAGGTAAATGATTATTATCTCTTCCTGGTGTTCTTTGTTTTTTTTTTATATGAAGTTTCTATTTATCTCTATTAATAGTCTTTCCCTTCAATTTTATTTTTATTGTATTAACTATCATTGCTTGTTGGTTACCATATTCCTGAGATACCTTCATCATTGTCTTCACTGTTATACTTTCAATGGCATTTTTAAGGTGTTATTTATTGGAATTAGTTCCTAGCTAGATTTTGTTTGCTGTGTTTACTGATTTATTTTATATGTTTTAATTTTATGTTTTCACTTTATTCTTTCTTTTCTGGAATTCCCGTTAGATGAATGGGGGGAGGCTATCAAGCTTTTGTCCTTGACTAGCTTTTTAAATTTTCTATTTTGTTATCACTTCAGTCTATATTCTGGATGAATTTTTCTACATCATCTTTGAATTTACTAATTTTTTCCACAATCCTTCAGATTGGAGTTTGCCTTAGTTTTGAGTTTTTAATTTCAGTAAATTCATCATTTCTTAGGATTTGTAATTTGCCTTTTTAAATCCATCATTTTTGAATTATTTCTTTCATAATTTCTTCTTCTGTTTTGATGAATTTGATCTCTTACTTTTGCTCGGTGAGGATGCTAAACATATTTATTTTAAAGATACTTTCAGATTGCTGTATCATTTTCATCTTATCTGGAGTAAATTTATCAGCTGTATATATATTTTTTAATATTGTAGATCGTCTATTCATTATTTATATGCTTACATTAAGTGGGAGTTTTTATTTTTATCTTATCTGCTTTTACCCCCTTGTTAATGACAGTTTTACAATTGCCTCTACCCAAACTCTCGGGAATGTCCCGACCAAAACTAGGTCTTTTATTTGCAACTCAGAGTTCCTGTTCTTAGAGATGCTGGCAATATGCGAAGTCCATTTACAAACCTAGTTAATAATAGGGCCCATGTCCTGGGCCTTAAGTTATGTTTGCTAGCTTTTACCTCCCTTAATTAATCTCAGCCTTAACTTCAGGTAGACCTTGTTCATAGATAGGGAGATCTGCCCGAGCCTTGAGTATGGTGAGATTTGTTACATTCCCAATCTGGCATGAATCACACGTAGTCTCTCCTGTGTCCTGGAATGGGAATTCCCACCTGACTCTGCCTTACTGCAGACCCCAAGCTTAGCAGGGCCATGGTTTTGGTTCTGCTATGGCACTGTGTTTTGTTTCATTCCTATGCTACATAGATTGTTGTTGTTGTTAGGTGCTTTCGAGTCAGTTCCAACTCATGGCAACCCTATGTACAACAGAACAAGACACTGCCCGATCCTGCACCATCCTAACAATTGTTGTTATGCTTCAGCCCATTGCTGCAGCCACTGTTGTTAATCCGTCTTGTTGAGGGTCTTCCTCTTTTTCGCTGACTCTCTACTTTACCAAGCATGCTGTCCTTCTCCAGAGACCAATCCCTCCTGATAACATGTCCAAAGTAGTCTCACCATCCTTGCTTCTCAGGAACATTCTGGTCTTACTTCTTCCCAGATAGATTTGTTCCTTCTTCTGATAGCCCATAGTATATTCAATATTCTTCACCAATACCACAATTTAATTCATCAGTCTTCCTTATTTATCGTCCAGCTTTCACATGCACATGAGGCGACTGGAAACACTATGGCTTGGGTCAGGCATACCTTAGTCTTCAAGGTGCGTTGTTTGATTTCTTGACTGCTTTTCTATGGGTGTTGATTGTGGATCCAAATAAAATGAAATCTTGACAACTTCAGTATTTTCTCTGTTTATCATGATGTTGTGTATTGGTCCAGTTGTGAGGATTTTTGTTTCCTCTTCACTTTCAGCAAGCAAGGTTGTGTCATCTGCATGACACAGGTTGTTAAAGAGTCTTCCTCCAATCCTGATGCCCCATTCTTCTTCATATAGTCTGGCTTCTCAGATTATTTGCTCAGCAATAATGGTGAAAGGATACAACCCTGGCACACACCTTTCCTGGCTTTAAACCACGCGGTATCCCTTTGTCCTATTTGAACGACTGCCTCTTGATCTCTGTACAGGTTCCTCATGAGCACAATTAAGTGTCTTGGAATTCCCATTCTTTGTAATGTTATCCGTCATTTGTTATGATCCACACAGTTGAATGCCTTTGCATAGTCATAGTTGTAGATAGTTATCTTATTTTAGATCTTGGCTATGCCTTTTTTTGGAGGGGGGGTGGCTATTCCTTTTTCATTTAATTTTTTTTACATTTTTATCTCCCATTGCTGTATGTTAGAAAAACAGGTCTCAGAATGTACAGCTATAACACTATGTTGTCTATAGCTTCTCGACCCAGTACAATAGCTACAAGCCACGTGTGACAATTTAAATTAAAATTAGTTAAAAATTAAATACAATTAAAAGACAATTTTCTAAGTCATTTTGAGCATTCAACAGCCACATGAGGCTAGTAGCTACTGTTATGGATAGTTGTATTGGACAGCACTGGTCTGTAGTTTAAAGCTAAATATTAAAAAGAAAAAAAAAAAAGGCCACAGATATTTAACCTATTGTGAAGTTGTTGGAAGCTCTGTACCTCACTAAATTATTATAACAAAACATATGAAGACTATGCAATAATAGGATTTTTAGTCCATATGCTTTTTTTCAACAACATGTCTGTAGTAGCCTACTATGAATTTTTCCCTAAAGTATAACTGTCTGATTTTGGAGGCAGAAGACCTGGGTTCAATTCCAACCCTATCCTATGCTAGCCACCTAACTTCTCTGATTTTCCATTTTCTCATTTGAAAATCAGAATAATAGCTGTTCTGCTGACTTCATGTGATCTTTGAAAATGTACTGCGCAATAATTTGTTCAATTTGATCTTGGGACCAGAACCATGACTCTATATTAAGCGCATTTCTGGATATTTAAAGAGTGACTATTTCATAGTTAAATTTTGCATTTCTTTAAATCTTGTTTTCTATTTTCAAGTAGCATATAGTTCATGGTAGTTCTATTTGAATACTGAAAAAAATCCATGCCTAGTTATTTTAATAGAGACTTAAGTTTGAGTAAATGAGAAAAGAGTAAAACTTCTTTCTCAATCCTATGGGTAGCCTGGTCTTTTGGATGAAAGGATATTAATGAAGGTAATGATGATAGCAATAAAGGCATTCCCCTGCAGGGTCTCACAATTGCAGGCCGAAGGGGTGATATATACATATTTCTGAACTGTAGTCTACTAAGTTTAAACCTATAGTGTTTTAGCAATGTTACATAACCCATTAAAAAATAAGTGACTAGTTTTTATTAGAGATAATAATATAATAATAATAATAATAATATAATAATAATAAATATGAAGCCATAAAGAAGAATTGGCTCTAATAGTTGCATTCATCTCCATCATCTAAAGTATCATCTTTATATTTGTGCAGTTTAGCCAAACTTTTTTATGATAAAATATTCTAACAGACATTTTTATCAAGACCTTTAAATTTAAAAAATGACAGATTTTCAACATTGTGCTCTATAAACACATATACAATCATAATAGCAAAATTTCTAAATTCATTCTTAGATTATTATATTTACTTGCAGGAAAGGCAATCTTTTAGTGTGTAATAAAAATGCTAATTCTGAGGAGATTTAAGTAGCCAAATGATGGCAGTTTTTTGAAAGGTGCTGTTCATTCTACTTTGAAAAATCTGTCTACCGTTAGACTTGTTTGATCATTGAACAATATTTTTTTTCTCCTCTATGGATATCGGGACATGCACTATTTTAAGAATTATGATTTGTAGCCTATTTTTAGATGCGTTTACTCAAGTCTTTACAATGTGATGATTTGTTTAATGCAGCTGTTTTTTTGTAACTCTTATGCAATTTTTTGTAACTCTTATGCTTTCAGGTTTTTGTGTTATTTATGATTCTGAATGTAACTTTATTTTCAAAAATGAAAAATAAAATAAAATTTTATCTTAAAATATATCTTACAGTTGGAAAAATAATAGGAGGATAGCATCTACCCATGATATTAATATGAATGAAGAAAAAAATATTTTACACATATAAGCCAAAATCATATGCTTCATGTATAACTTTTGGAAGCATAGCAAAAATATTTCAGATTTGTTCATTTCTTGCCATTTCTACTGCTATCACCTTGTCTCAGCCACCAGCATCTCACCTTAAGTATTAGAATAGATTTCTACCCTGGTGGTCTTCCTGCTTCCATTATTGTGGCAGGTGCTCATCCAGCTACTGAAAATATCAAGTTAGCAAGACTGACATGATTTGTAAAGTTATGAACCTCATAGACTTTTGCATTCTTGGGATGGAAAGTCAGGTATCTAAATTTTTAACATGCTCCCAAGCTGATATTTTTGCAGGTGGTCCACAGACTCCTCTTTGAAAAATGGTTCTCCAGAGCCATGACTCTCAAACTTGTTATTGGTAAACCTCACTAGGAATATTTGTTAATCAAACCAGATCCTGCAGTTTACTCCTGATCTACTGCAGACAAATCTCTAGGAAACAATCCTGGGAATCAACTTTTACGTAGGTCTCCAGGTGATTCTAATAATCAACAAAGCTTGAGAAACACTATTCCAAAGCCTCTGGGCAAATTGTTGATGACATGGGTTAGGGCAGAGAAGGTCAGCCAAAAACTTGATGTACGTATAGGCCTACTCACCACTTTCAGAGGGTTAGCACCTAGGCTTGGAAGCTGAGCCATCAAGGCTAGACTTGTAGCCTCACAGAAGCAACAGCTGACAAGCCAGAAGGCAGAACCCTGCAACTCATAGGAAGTTCTCTCAGATGCCCAGTCTTTCAGGAGAATAACCACAGGACTGTGGCAGCCAGAGCCATCCGGAAACGAAAGAACAGAGAGGCCCTTGGAAGTGGCATGCCTGAACCAGCCTTTCCCAGGAAGCCCCAAGGAGTAGAGACATTTTCTCCCAGAGCTGAAAAAGACAAACTTGTCTGGTGATTACTGGCAGATTTTTGAGAAAACTCATGGGACAAAGACAAATAGTTCCATGGGGGTGTTTTTTAGTTTGGGGGTGATTGTGGTGGAAAGCACGAAGAATAAGATTTAATGTATTCTTGGAATCTTACAAACGGTGTCTCCTTTAATCCTCACATAACTCTGCGAGGAAAGTGTACTCTTCACCCATTTTTACAAATGAGGTAACAAAAGGGCAAAAGGTTACTTTTTCCAAATTGGGTTTTTAATTCAAACTCAACCTTATATTTACTGCCTTTCTTGTAATGAAAGTCCAAGGAAGACTCCCAAGCATAATATTGATTATCTGTTTTTTATTCCAGAATGAAAGTTTTAAATATTTCCATTGACTGAATTTTTTATTAGCTTTTTGGGGATATATATATTAACAAAGAGTATAATGAAGCATCAAGTGACTATTTCTGGGAAGCGATGTATAGGTGGACAATCACCCAAAAGGCCTAAATATTCCCTGTTAAAGTAACCTATGGCCCTTTCTTGATTATATCACCTTTGCTTTAAAGTCTCGTAGTCTAGTTTTGGCCTGTGTTCTGCAATTGATCATTCTCTAATGTTGTTTCTATTGTAAAATTAATATTACAAAGTTAATATCATACTACCATATTAAAAGTAATTATAGTTTGTAAGAGAGAGAATTTGAGTGTAAATAATAGTGGAATAAAAAATTCCAGACTAAACGTAGATGTCTGTAGTAAACTATTGTACATCCACGGGATACACTCTGCATATGACATATGACCTTTTCATTTCATTTAATAAAAATACTAAATCAGTAAAGCTTTGGGAAAATTTAGTATTCTATAAAAAGAATTTTACCAGAAGCTTTCTGGACCACTGAGAATGTGTGAGATGAACCAGCACATTCATTTGGTGTTACGATCCAGGTTACTCCTCTTAACTCAGATTGTAATAGTGGTGTCTCTCCATGGAAGATTCATGCAATTGCAGTGTGAAGCTCGAATGAATTTTAAAAGGTCATCTCTTCCCATTTCTTTTGCTTCTCATTTTAGCTGGACTGTTCAAGGTGGATGATGTTTTAAGACCATTAGAGAAATAAGCTCATAGCCTACTTCACTAATCATTTTAGTTTGTGTTGGGGAGCTTTTGATGCTAATTTCAATAAATTAATTTTCCATTAATCGAACTATCCATCTTTCTGTGTGCTCTATTTTAAACCTATACCAACCCTACAGGAGTTAGCTCATAGGAGAATGACAACAGTGAAATTATGTCATATGAGGAGAGTTGAAGGAATCTGAGCTAATTAGGAAAAGCATAAGACATTCCTTAAGCATTTGAAGAGCTATCTAGCAGAAAAGGAGAGGGCACTTGTCTTCTAAGAGTTACCCATGCAAATAGGTAAAAATTACAGGAAGACAGATTTTGAAGATAAGTTAAAAAATAATTTGATAGTAAGCATTTAGAGTGTTCCCCACAGGTGCTGGTGTTACCGTAGAAGAAACTGAAGCATTAACTTTGTATTTGGGCTAGGAAATGTCTCCCATTTTATAGACAATGTATTTGAACCTTAGAGAAGTTAACTAACTTTCCCTGCATCACACAAATTATATCAGAGCTGGAACTCAAAACCAGGTCTATTTCAAGTCCAATGAATATCGCACTGCACCCTGATTCTGATGTTCAGCATTTTAGTCAACTTCCACCTCTTCATTTTTGCATATGCCACTGTTGAGTCCCAGAGAGAGAGGGGAATTCACCTATGTTTACATGTAAAACAAAGTATATAATAGTGTACAGCTCACACAAATGGCAAGTTATTAATATGAATTTGTTTGCAAGGGTGGGTTGACTTATGGATGGAAAATTCTCAAATCTTGGAGTAGAAATATCTGCTGAGGTCACTTTGTTAAATGTAAGTTTCCCTCTTATAGTATGCTTGACAAATGGTTATTCAGCCAGAGCTTAAAAATCCAGCCTTGTAAATATTCCCTCCCATGTTTGGCAGAAAGAATTGTTATTATGTTGAACTAGAAAACTGTCCAACTTCTACACTCAGAAGCAATATAGAATAAATTTGTTTCTCCTTTATATATGAAACTTTCAAACGTTGAAGATGTTTCAGTTGGTAGAATGTCATCACTATGCTTAATTGCCTAGTTTTGTTGTTGACTATGATGTTTTTGTTTGCTCAATTTATTGTTGAAGCATAAAAACTCAAGCAGTTTTTTAGGACACAAGTACATACTTTGAAATTTTATTAGTTTATGAACTACTCCAATGAAAAATAGAAATTAAAGGTCAGAATAAAAGTGCATTGAGAGAATTTTAACTTCATGAATTGTCAAGGGTGAACAGTGCTTCCTTTTTACCACTAGAGGTCTTCAAAGGACTTATAATAGCTGCATCTTGGCCAACTGAGAGGAGGAACAATCCCTAAGAACTAAGCTGACAGAAATTATTAGCAAGTAATTTACTCAGGAGCTTAAGTAATTATTGGTGTTCTGTAGTTTTAAGACTAAACATTTCTTCTAGTTACAGTTCAGGCCAAGAAAACAAAAACAAAATCCTCAAATGCAGAGCAGTTACGTTTCATTTTGCATTTTATTTTAATTCATTGCCTAATCATTTTAGTTTGTCTTGGGGAACTTCTGATGCTAATCGTAGTGAAATAAACTTCTTGTCAATAGTACATAAAAGTGGAAATCCACTATTATTTACACACACACACACATATATATATCTGCATCTATACATGCATATATATCCTAAATTTGCTTTTAAATTAGCAGGTTAGGAGATATTGTGGGCTAATTCCTTTGGCTTATCCTCAATGGTTGTGAAGAAAAGCCAGGCATAGATTTTGCATCAAGATTAAAAAAAAACAGCTCCCTGTTTGAATTAAAAAAAAAGAAAAACAAAACAAAACACAAGACCTATAATAATCTGCATACTAGAGTAACAATTGTCTGACTTCATCGGTAACTTGGTTTTATTTTTTGTAAATTAATTACTTATTTTATTCAATGAATATTTATTGTGGGCCTACTACAACCTGACGTTCTACTAAGTGAAGTCATACATAAAAATTGCAACCACGCATGATCACTGTTCTCAAGAAAGTCACAACTTAGTGGGGTGAAAAAGACAAAGAATTGCAATCTAACTTTAGAAATGCCATATTAGAAAGGGTGGTGGGACCCTAGAATGCTGGGTAACTAACTCGGGGCAAAATCAGACGAGATGTCATAAAAAAGCAGACACATTGCAGTAGGTATTGGAAGATGAAAAGGCACTCATGTAGTGGGGCAATACTTCATGGAGGAGAAAGGACATGTGTAAAGCCAAGCCCTGAGGCAGGAGAGAACAAATTATTTAAGGGAATAACTGAAGTGAATGGAGAAATGTGCCTGGACTTTGTAACACGTGCTAAGAAGTTTAATAAAAATCTTGATGGTAATGAAGAGTCAAATGAGTCTTGAAAGGATTTACCTTTTCACTTTTTTTGGGGGGGAGGGGTAGATTTCTGCTTGATAGAGTAAAACAGTGGTCCTTGGGTAGCACAAACAGTTAAGCGCTCAGCTACTAACCAAAAAGTTGGCTGTTTGAACTCACCCAGAGGTACCTTGGAAGAAAGGCCTGGCTCTCTGCTCCCAAGGTCACAGCCATGAAAACCCTATGAAGTGCAGTTGTGCTCTGAAACACATGGTGTCTCCATGAGTCAGAATCGACTGCATGGCCACTGGTTTGGTTTGGGTTTAGAAGTAAAATGGAATTAGGAAATGCATCCTTGATTGTTCTATACTGAGGGTGAAGAAAAGGTTAAAGAGAAAGAGAAGGCTGATACTTCTGAATTCTTATGTGTTGTTTTAACTGTGAGCCACTTAAAAGTAAATAGTAGTTCCCTGATCAAGGCCTGAAGAAAAGTAAAAAATAAACCTACACAATGAGCTAAAAAGCAATTTAAAAATAGTTTTCTCTTTTTATTATTTAGTCCCTTCTTTTTTCCCTTGTGAATTTTTTCCTCCCTCCCTTCTTCCCTTCTGCCTTTCTTCCTCCCTTCCTCTCTCCTTCCTGTTTGCTGTCACTTGGCAAGCTTCTTTGTTTTGATCTAGTGAGAAGGGGGAGGTGAGGAATGAGGCATATCTGACTTGAGGAAGAGGGAGTAACGGTAATAATGGTGTGATCAATAGAATGTGTGTTTAATGCTTTTATAATGCAGGAAAGAAGACATTACAAAATCATTCTAATTCTGCACAATAGAAATAATGTAATACGTTTTAATTATATTTTATGTTGTTAACAGTATTGTCCTAAGGTACTTTAGCAATTCAATCAGTATGTTTATAGGCATTTGCTAGCTTGTCTTTGGTCCTGATAGTGTATAAGAGTTACAGAAAATGTTGGATTCTAGAGTGTGAGGTTTCAGGTTCCTGCTCTTTGCAAGATTCAGTGTGAGATTCTATTTATATTTACATCTGAATAAGAACTTTAAAAAAAAAAAAAAAATCACCAGGCCTTTTTTTCAAGGCGCTGCTGGGTGGATGGAATCTTTCGGTTAGTGTTTGACTGTGACACCCAGGAACTCCTTGAGTAAGCAATAAAGCATATTAGATGAGAAACACTTAGCCAGCCTCACTGCCTCTTATCTCCTACTCCTTTTTGATTTAGTCATTCTGCTGATTCCTCATTGTTGGAAGATAAAGTCTAAATGTCTATGCATGACTTCGAGAAAACGGTTCATGATCTAGTTCTTCATCAACCTCCCCAGGCTCCTTTGTTTCCTTGTTCCCTAGCACACTGCTCCAGCCATAACAAACTTCTGTCATTTCCCATAAGGACATTTTAGGGGAACCTCCAGGCCTTTGCACACATTACTCCCTCAGCCTGGAGATCACTTTCCCCTTCCCCCATCACTTTTCTTGTTGATCTATTCGATTAAACAATGATCACACTAAAGAAATTGCAATAAACAAAAATATCTATTTCCTTTACCTAATTATGTCTTCGCACACCTAATTCTTTTCTAGACTGTGAAGATCTTGAGGATAAGGTCCTTATGTTTTCATCACAATGCCCCCAGCACCTCTGTCAGTGCCTGGTGCATGGTAGGTATTCAGTAGACTTGTGTTAAATAAATGAAAGAATGAAAACTATAGCGAGATACATAGATAATGAAATAGTCATAGAATGACGGGATGTTTGGTCACTTTTTTAAACTGAAGGAGTACAGGTTAACTTCAAATCAAGGTATTTTAATACAAATAATGTATGCATTATTATTTTACATTATCTTATGGATATATTCTGTATTTTATGATACTGAAGAAATAGGTTTCTCATTTCTTCAAGGTTGTTGATATGTCATTTGAATACAAATCTTCTCTAGACTTTATTTAAGACAGTTTTATCTTCATGCTCTCACTTAAAGATCTTAATGAGAAATAATGTTTGGTATTGTTTACTTGATAACGTACCTGTAGAAACTAGAGTAATGGATATCTCCATCAGGCTGTTGAGTCTTCGTGTTTCGTTAATGCTTGGGATGGGAAGCAGAGGGAGATATCCATCTTTCTTCTGATATGCTTCTAGCCATGCACATACAAATACAGATTTAACATGGTTTATCTCATCCATCAGAACCTCTTTCAGAGGATGCCAACCCTTTCCACTTTGTTACCCCTCATAAAGCAATAGGTGAACATGTCGTCTAACTATTCATCAGAAAGGCTGAAGCAGAAGGAGAGGTCCATAAGGTTTGTGTGTACTTCTCGGTCTTTTGAATTAAACTGGCTTTCTTTTTAGTATTCCTTTCTTATTAACAGTGTGTCATGGATTGAGTTGTGTCCCCCAAAAATATTTGTCAGCTTGGCTGGGTCATGATTCCCAGTGTTGTACGACTGTGTAATCTGATGTGATTTCCTTGTGTGTTGTAAACTCTATCACTATGATGAGATTATACGTGATCTCATGTGTTGTAAATTCTATCACTGTGATGAGGTTATACTGATGAGGTTGACAAGATTAGATAGTGTCTTAATGCAATCTCTTTTTAGATATAAAAGAGAGAAGCAAGCAGAGCCACACAGGAACCTCATACCGCCAAGAAAGCAGTGCCGGGAGCAGACAGAATCCCTTGGACCTGAGGTTCCTGCACAGAGAAGCTCCCAGACCAGGGGAAGACTGATAACACGGAACTTCCCCAGAGCTGACCAAAAAAGTGTTCCCCTGGAGCTGACGCCCTGAATTTGGACTTGTAGCCTACTGGACTGTGAGAGAATAAACTTCTCCTTGCTAAACCCATCCACTTGTGGTATTTCTGCTAGAGCAGCACTAGATGACTAAGACACAGTGTTTCTGAACAGTATCATTTTTTAGACTTTATGTATTTGGAATGTTGATATTGAATAAGGAGACTGTACTTTATGTCAGTGTAAAAGGAAATTGCTGTGGTATCAGCCTTTTCTAGTTCTTCCTTCACACTTAGCCTTCCTTTGATAAGGATCTTTTTAAAAGTGTTGGATAAAAATTTACAGCTTGGTAAGATTTTTTCCGGAGTTGCTGGGTAGCATAAACGGTTAACACACTTGCTGCTAAATTAAAAGTTGGAGGTTCTAGTTCACCAAGAGATGCCTGGAAAGACGGGCCTCGAGATATACTTTAGAAAAATCAGTCACTGAAGACCCTATGGAGCACAGTTCTACTCTGACACATGTAGGAACACCATAAGTTGAAATCAACCCCACTGCAACTGTTTTTTTTTTTTTTTTTAAATGTTTTTCTAGTCACAGGAAAAATATATACAAGAAAGCAATGTAAGAAAATGGACCAAGGCTGCATTGTGTTTCATTGTTATTAAAGAAAATCTTTAAATTTGAACTTCCCTGCTACCTAGGTGGTCCAGTGATTAAGCAGTTGGCTGCTAACCAAAAGGTCGGCAGTTCTAATCCACCAGCCGCTCCTTGGAAACCCCATGGGGCAGTTCTACTTTGTCCTATAGGGCCGCTATTAGTCAGAACAGACTTGATGGCAAGTTTTGGTTTTGGGTATAGTGTAATTTAGTTTTCAAAAGATCTTTAAATCTACAAGTTTATTTTTGATTACCTATGCCAAGGATTGGAGCCCTGGTGGTGCAGTGGTTAAGAGCTCAGGCTGCTAACGAAAAGGTTGGCAGTTCGAATCCACCAGCCGCTCCTCGGAAACCATATGGGGCAGTTCTACTCTGTCCTATAGGGTTGCTATGAGTTGGAATTGACTCGACAGCAACAGGGTTGGTTTTTGTCAAGGACTGGCAAACTAAGATTGTTGGTCAAATCCAGTCTGCTGCCTGTTTTGGTCAGTAAATTTTAGGGAACACAGCCACTCCCTATTTATTTATGTATTGTCCTTGGAAGTTTTTGCACTACCTAGGCAGAAATGAGTAGTAGCAAAAGAGACCCTATGGCCCACAAAGTCTAAAATATTTACTGTATGGCTTTATCCAGAAAATGTTTGCCAACCCCTGATTCTACATGATGATCTTTAGTACAGTTTTATTGCCCTGCAAAATGTTATAATTTATCGTTTGTTCTTTTTGGATAATGATATGACAAGATGTATGTTACACATTAAAATGACATCATACATGAAAAATTAAGATAGAAATTCTAGGTTAAGTATGCTTTGAATTAAAAAAAGGTTACAATATATATGTACAGGAATTTTCTGTAAAACAAAGGCAAATTTGATAAAAGATAAATGGAATAAAGAAAATAATGAGCAGAATGAATAAAAAATATTGATATTGTAAATAACTGTCAGTCTGTCAAATAACCTTTTTTTTTAAATTGTACTTTAAGTGAAGTTCAAGTCAGTTTCTCATACAAATTTATACACACATAGTTACGTGACCTCAGTCGCTTTCCCTATAATGTGATAGCACACTCCACATCTGATTTTCTGTGTCTCTTCAACCAGCTCCTGACCATCTCTGCCTTCTCATCTCTCCTCTGGATAGGAGCTTCCCATTTAGTCTCATGTACTTACTTGAGCTAAGAAGCACACTCTTCACGAGTATCATTTTATGTCCTATAGTCCAGTCTAACCTTTGTCTGGAGAGTTGGCCTTGGCCATGGTTTTAGTTTTGGGCTAACAGAGAGTCTGGGGCCATGTCTTCCAGGGTCCCTCTACTCTCAATCAAACCATTAAGTCTGGTCTTTTCACTAGATTTTGAGTTCTGCACCCCATTTTTCTCCTGTTCCATCAGGTACTGTCTGTCATGTTCCCTGTCAGGGTTGTCATTGGTGGCAGCCGGGCACCATCTAGTTCTTCTGATCTCAGGCTGATGAAGTCTCTGGTTATGTGGCCTTTTCTGTCTCTTGGGCTAATATTTTCCTTGTGGCTTTGGTGTTCTTCATTCTCCTTTGCTCCACATGGGTTGGGACAAATTGATGCATCTTAGATGACTGCTTGCTAGCTTTTAAGACCTCAGATGCCACTCACCAAAGTGGGATGCAGAACATTTTCTTAATAAACTTTGTAATGCCAATTGACCTAGATGTACTCTGAAAGGATGGTTCCCAGACCCCCGCCCCTGATACTCTGTCCCTCAAAGTGTTTGGTTGTATTCAGGAAACTTCTTAGCTTTTGGTTTAGTCCAGTGTGCTGACTTTGTCTGTATTGTGTTTTGTCCTTCCCTTCACCTAAGATAATTCTTATCTATTTTCTAGTTAGTGAATACCCCTCTCCCTCCCTCCACACCCTCATGACAATCAAAGAATGTTTTCTTCTGTGCTTAAACCTTTTCTTGAGTTCTTATAATAGTGGTTTCATACAATATTTGTCCTTTTGTGACTGACTGATTTCACTCAGCATAATGCCTTCCAGATTCATCCATGTTATGAGATGTTTTGAGATTCATTGCTGTTAACTGCATAGTATTCCATTGTGTGAATATGCCATAATTTGTTTATCCATTCATCTGTTGACGGGCACCTACGTTATTTCCATCATTTTGCTATCCTGAACAGTGCTGCAATGAACATGGGTGTGCATATATCTATTCAAGTGACGGCTCTTATTTCTCTAGGATATATTCCAAGGAGTGGGATTGTTGGATCATATGGTCATATGATCATCTATTTCTAGGTTTTAAGGAAGTGCCAAGTTGACTTCCAAAGTGGTTGTACCATTTAACATTCCAACCAGCAGTGTATATGTGTTGCAGTCTCTCCACAACCTCTCCAATATATATTATTTTCTGTTTTTTGGATTAATGCTAGCCTTGTTGGGGTGAGATGATAACTCATTGTAGTTTTGATCTGCATTTCTCTAATGGATAATGATCGTGAGCATTTCCTCATGTGTCTGTTAGATGCCTGAATTTCTTTGGTGAAGTGCCTGTTCCTATCCTTTGCCCATTTTTTTATTGGGTTATTTGTCTTTTTGTTGTTGAGGTTTTGCTATATCTAGTAGATTTTTGAGATTAGATGATGATTGGATTTGTGGTAGCCAAACATTTTTTCCCAGTCTGTAGGCTGTCTTTTTACTCTTTTGGTGAAGTCTTTTGATGAGCACAAGTGTTTGACTTTTAGGAGCTCCTAGTTATCTAGTTTCTCTTCTGGTGTTTGTACAGTGTTAGTAATGTTTTGTATTCTGTTTATGCCATGTATTAAGGATCCTAGCATTGTCCCTATTTTTTCTTCTGTGATCTTTATCATTTTTGATTTTATATTTAGGTATTTGATCCATTTTTAGTTTTTGTACATGGTGTGAGGTATGGGTCTTCTTTCATTTTTTTGCAGATGGATATCCAGTTATACCAGCAACATTTGTTAAAGAGACTGTCTTTTCCCCAATTAATGGATTTGGGGCCTTTGTCAAATATCAACTGCTCAGAGGTGGGTGAATTTACATCTGGATTTTCAATTCTGTTCCATTGATCTATGCATCCATTTTTATACAAGTACCAGGCTGTTTTGACTACTGTGGCAGTATAATAGTTTCTAAAATCAGGTAATGTGAGGCATCCCACTTTGTTCTTTTTCTTCAGTAATTCTTTACTTATCCAGGACCTCTTCCCTTTCCATATGAAGTTGGTGATTTTTTTCTCCATCTCATTAAAAAATGCCATTGGAATATGGATTGGGATTACATTGTATCTGTAGATCACTTTGGCTAGAATAGACATTTTCAAAATCTTGAGTCTTCCTATCCATGAGCAAGGTATGTTTTTCCAGTTATGTAGGTCTCTTTTGGTTTCTTGCAGTAGAGTATTGTAGTTTTCTTTGTATAGGTCTTTTTCGTCTCTGGTTAGATTTACTCCTAAGTATTTTATCTTCTTGGGAGCTATTGTAAATGGTATTGATTTGGTGATTTCCTCTTCGAAGTTCTCTTTGTTGGTGTAGAGGAATCCAACTGATTTTTGTATGTTTTTCTTGTATCCTGAAACTTTGCTGAAATCTTCTATTAGTTCCAGTAGTTTTCTTGTGGATTCTTTGGGGTTTTCTGTGTATAAGACCATATTATCTGCAAATAGATATACTTTTATTTCTTCCTTACCAAATTTGGATGCCCTTTAGTTCTTTTCCTTGCCTAATTGCACAATGTTGAATAAGAGTGGTGATAAAGGGCATCCTTGTATGGTTCCCATTCTCAAGGGGAATGCTTTCAGACTCTCTCCATTTAGGATGATGTTGGCTGTTGGCTTTGTATAAATGCCCTTAATTATGTTGAGGAATTACCCTTGTAGTCCTATTTTGCTGAGAGTTTTTATCATGAGTGAGTGTTAGACTTTGTCAAATGTCTTATCTGCATCTAATGATTAAGATCATGTGGTTTTTGTCTTTTATTTATGTGATGGATTACACTGATTGTTTTTCTAATGTTGAACCATCCCTGCATAGCTGGTATGAATCTTACTTGGTTGTGGAAAATTTTTTTTTTTGATATGTTGTTGAAATCTATTGGGTATAATTTTGTTGAGAATTTTTGTGTTTATGTTCATGAGGGATATTGGTCTGTAATTTTCCTTTTTTGTGGTGTCTTTACCTGGTTTTGGTATCAGGGTTATGCTGGCTTCATAGAATGAGTTTGGGAGTATTCCATCCTTTTCTATGCTCTGAAATACCTTTAGTAGTAGTGGTGTTAACTCTTCTCTGAAAGTTTGGTAGAATTCTCCAGTGAAACTGTTAGGGCCAGGGATTTTTTTTTTTTTTTTTTTTTGGTTGGGAGTTTTTAATTATCTTTTCAATCTCCTCTTTTGTTATAGGTTTATTCAGCTGCTCTACCTCCTTTTGTGTTAGTTTGGGTAGGTAGTGTGTTTCTAGGAATTTGTCCATTTCCTCTAGGTTTTCAAATTTGTTAGAGTACAATTTTTCATAGTATTCTGTTATGATTCTTTTAAGTTTAGTCGGGTCTGTTATGATATTGCCCATCTCATTTCTTATTTGCATTATTTGCTTCCTCGCCTGTTTTTCCTTTGTCAGTTTAGACAATGGTTTATTGATTTTGTTGATCTTTTCAAAGAACCAGTTTTGGTCTTGCTAACTCTTGCATTGTTTTTCTATTTCGTTTAATTCTGCTCTAATTTTTTTAGTTGCTTTCTTCTGGTACCCGAGGGCTTCTTTTGCTGTTCTCTTTCTATTTATTCAAGTTATAGAGTTAGTGTTTTGATTTTGTCCCTTTCTTCTTTTTGGATGTGTGCGTTTATTGCTATAAACTGACTTCTGAGCACTGCTTTTGCTGTGTCCCAAAGGTTCTGATAAGACATATTTTCATTCTCATTTGATTCTGTGAATTTCTTCATTCTGTCCTTAACTTCTTCTATAACCTAGTAGTTTTTGAGCAAGGTGTTGTTCAGTTTCCATGTGTTTGATTTTTTTTCCTTGCTTTTTGTGTTGTTGATTTCCACTTTACTGGCTTTATGTTCAGAAAAGATGCTTTGTAATATTTCGATCTTTTGGATTTTGTTAAGGCTTGCTTTATGGCCTAATATGTGGTCTATTCTGGAGAATGTTCCATGTGCATTGGAAAAGAAACTATGCTTGTCTGCTGTTGGGTGGAGTGTTTGGTATAAGTCCATGAGACCAAGTTGGTTGACTGTGGCATTTAGCATTTCCGTGTCTTTATTGAGCTTCTTTCTGGATGTTTTGCCCTTCACCAAAACTGGTGAGTTGAAGTCTCCTATTATTATTGTGGAACTGTCTATCTGTCTTTTCAACACTGTTAGAGTTTGTTTTATGTATTTTGGAGCCCTGTTGTTGGGTGGGTAAACACTTATTATGATTATGTCATCCTGGTGTATTGGCCTTTTAACCATTATACAGTGTCCTTCCTTATCCTTTGTGGTGGATTTTACTTTAAAGTCTATTTTGTCAGAGAGTAATATTGCCACTCTTGCTCTTTTTGAGTGTGGTTTGCTTGAGGTATTTTTTTCTATCGTTTGAGTTTTAGTTTGTTTGTGTCTTTAAGTCTAAAGTGTGTCTTTGTAGGCAGCATACAGATGATCATGTTTTTTTTTTTTTATCCATTCTGCCACTCTCTGTCTCTATATCGGTGCATTTAGTTCATTTACATTCAGTGTAATTATTGATAGGTATGAGTTTAGTGCTGTCATTTTGATGTCTTTTTTTGTGTGTTGTTGATAGTTTTTTTGTTCCACTTAATTTTCTGTGCTGAGTAGTTTTTCTTTATGTATTTTCTTTTCATCTTTTTCACTGTTGTTGATTTTGTATTTGCTGAGTCTTTATGTTTTTCTTGTTTTTATTTTGATATGTAGTATTGTTAGTTTACTTTGGGGTTGCCTTAATATTTACCTCTCTTTTCTAAGTTTGAACCAATCTTTATTTCCTTATATTGCCTTGTCTTCATCTCCATATGAAAGATCTATGATACATTTTTTTAGTCCCTCTTTTTTGTTTTAATGTGGTCATCTTTTACAGATTGATGTCTCTGCTTCCTTATTTTCAGTGTTTTAGCTTTGATTTATTTTTGTGACTTCTCTATCTGGGTTTATATCTGGTTGCCCTGTACTGTGGTCTAGTTTTGGGTTGTTACCTGATGTTATTGATACTCTAACCAGAGGACTCCCTTTAGTATTTCTTGTAATTTTTATTTGGTTCTTGCAAATTCCCTAAACTTCTGTTCGTCTGGAAATGTCCTAATTTTGCCATCATATGTGAGAGACAGTTTTGCTGGATATATAATTCTTTGCCGGCATTTTTTTTCCTTCAAGGCTTCGTACATGTCATCTCATTGCCTTCTTTCCTGCATGGTTTCTGCTGAGTAGTCCGAGCTTAGTCTTATTGACTCTCCTTTCTAGATTACTTTTTGTGTATCTCTAGCTGCTCTTAAAATTCTGTCTTTATCTTTGATTTGGCGAGTTTGATTATAATATGTCTTAGTGACTTTCTTTCGGGATCTACCTTATGTGGGGTTTGATGAACATCTTGGATGGATATCTTCTCATGTTTCATGACATCCGGGAAGTTTTCTGCCAACAAATCTTTGACAATTCTCTCTGTATTTCTGTTATCCCCCTCCGTTCTGGTACTCCAATCACCTGTAGTTTATTCTTCTTGATAGAGACCCACATAATTCTTAAGGTTTCTTCATTTTTTAAAATTCTTTTTATCTGGTTTTTCCTTGAATAAGTTGTTGTCAAGTGCTTTATCTTCAGTCTCTCTAATTCTGATGTCTATTGCCTCAATTCTGTTCCTATGTCTTTCTATTGAGTTATCTAATTCTGAAATTTTATTGTTAATCTTCTGGATGTCTGTTTGCTGTCTCTCTGTGGATTCTTATAGCCTGTTAAATTTGTCCTTATGCTCTTCTATAATCTTCTTAAGTTCATATATTACATTGTCTGTGTGTTCCTTAGTTTGTTCTGCATTTTGCCTTATCTCCTTCCTGATATCTTGAAGAGTTCTGTATATTAATCTTTTGTATTCTACCTCTGGTAATTCCAGTAAGTTCTCTTCCTCTGGAAGATTTTTTGATTCTTTGTTTCAAGAGCTTGATGAAGCCTTCATGGTCTGCCTCTTTATGTGATTTGATATTGACTGTTGTCTCCAAGCCATCAATAAGTTGTTATATTTATTTATTTTATGTTTGCTTACTGTGTCCTAGTTTCTTGTTTTGTTTTGATACGTCCAAATAGTCTGCTTTTGTGAGCTAGTTTGATTTTTGGCAACTTTGAAGCCCTAATGTCCTCTCACCAAGTGGTTAGATCTGTTACTAGGTATGTCAGCATAGGAGTCCATTTACTTTTCTTGTATGGATTCAGCTCAGATTTCCAGGTAGTTGGTCACCAAGTGTGTGGTGCAGGTTCTCACCTACAATCCTAGACAGGCAGGGATGATTGGAGTAGCTACAGGTATCTGGCTGCACTGACAGTGGCCTCTGAGTGTCTGGGAGGAAAGTGTGTCCCTGTTTCCTAGAGTGTGTAGGTAGGTAAGTTTTGCAGCTGGACTATGGACACCCATTGCTGTTGGCTGTAAGGACTGGGAAGCACTACTTATTCTTGGACCTCTGTCACAGGTGGCTAGGTGGTATGGGTGGAGCCACCAGTCCTCAGGCCCCCGAAGTGGGTAGGTGAGGACACTGCTTAATGGGCACAGCAGTGTCAAATTTTCCAAACCTACCACTCCACCATATAGCTGATGCAGTTGAAGCTATGCTTCAGGTATATACCCTGTTGTATTGTGCTAATGAGGTCCAATGCTGTTGAAATGGGCCCACACAAGTCTATGCGGTGTTGAAAGGCATTCAAAGTCTGTGGACCCTTTATGCCTGTGCCTAGGTAAATTATCTGTGCCTGCCCTAAGTTCCCAACTTAGGGGAGCTGGTAGATTATTTTTTCCTGTTTTTTAATTTGTTCCCTCTCCAAGGCCAGGAGAATGGCTCAGGGCACATGATGGGTCCTACTTCCGGCCTAGGGGATACAACAATCGCTGAAGCCAGCCTGGGACCTGGTGCAGAGCAAGGAGGAGGTAGTTAAAAGGGAGGGAGTTTCTTCCCAAATGGGGTGTTCTTTGATTCACGTGGTGGGTTAGATGCATGTACTTATCTTTTGCCAGTTGAGTGCTGCTTTTCACTGGTTCTGGAGGCTTGAGTAGACTCTCCACCAGTTGGTGTCTCCTGATGTGGAAAACATGTCCTGAGCTCCACAGCTTGCCTCACCACACCCACCAGCCCATCTGGCCTGCAGGGTCCCAGTTCCTGCCAGATCTGGTCTGGAAACTCCTTGCTGCTTCTACACTGTCTCTCCCTTCCCCTGCCACTCAGTCAGATTTCTCAACTTTGCTTTTGATGTTCAGGGCCCCTAGATTGTCATATGTAATAAATTTACTTGTTTTTTTAGGTCTTTGTTGTAAGAGGGACCACCAGAAACATCTGACTGCTCTGCCATCTTGGCCCTGCCTCCCAAGTAACCTATTTTTAACCTTTCTTAGTATGATATTGTTTACTACCAATTTCTTAGGATAGAAAATTCTAATATAGCAGAGTGAATATTACCTGCATAAACAGATGCACATCCTCTATCTTAGGATAGAGAAATTCTACCAAGGTCAATAAAGATAATTTTTCCCTTCTTAAGCTATAACATAATGTTTTTGGTGCCATTTGTATTGCAGTTCCCAGTAATTAAAACAGCAGGTTACAGATGGATTGTTTCGGCATGGTCACACTCATTTTCTTGCCTTTGGGCTAGATGGACATTGTCTTATATAGACACTGCCCATTGTCCATGGGCTAGACTCCCTCAGATTGTCCTTGGAGGAGGAAAATAGCCTAAATAGACCTCATTTATTTGTTCCATGTATCTTTGAAACAAACTGTCTTAGTGACTTCAGCTGAGTTTCTCCAAACTTAATAATCTTATGCTTTTGATGTCAATCCGACATAAACCTTACACTGAAGTTAAAAAAAAAAAAGATTATTTTATTTAAGAGAAGATTTTAAAAAGGTCTCTTTGAAGTGCATATATTTGTAAATACAGTAAACTTTTTTAGTGAAAAATTTTTAGGAAAATGAAAGAAATCACTTTCCTTTGAAAATTCTGTAGGTAATGTACTCGGTTGCAATACCTGCCTACACAGTTTTAGTTAGGAAAGTTTTAGGAAGAGAAAAGCTTTTTGAAAAAGCTTCAAAATAATATACACTTTTGTTTTTGCAGGGGAAGGCTTGCTATTGGGAAAAGTATTGTATGCTCATTTATCCACTTATTTAAACTTACGTAGAATTTGTGGAAAGATCTTAATACATTCTGCATGTGTCCCTTAGATGATCTAAAGTTTCTACTCTTTCCCATAACCAGAAAACCATTTCTTTTTTTCTCTTCATTAACCAGTGTATGTTGTTGTTGTGTGTGATCTAGTTCACTCCTACTCATAGCAACATTATAGGACAGAGTACAACTGCCCCATAGGGTTATAAGATTTCACAGCATGATGGAACATTTGTATTTTGTCTTGTTATTTTTATGTGCCCTCACAAGTGCTTGGTACCATCTCATGTTCCTTTAGACAGGTCCCTATGTTGAGCACTTCCTGGGTTTAATTAATAGGCTCCCTTGGTTATAGACATAACTTTCTTTCAGAACTTACAATTCTCACACATGTCATAAAATAGCTTCTGCTTACCTTAATATTTCTTGCCACTGGATCCCCTCACCATCTGTCAAAATCCTATCCATCATTTTGGACCCAGCTCAAGTCCTATCAGATTTATGAAGATGTTTTTACCACACAGACTGAAAGATCTCTTCTTCCTCTGATTTCTCATAGCATTGATTACCAGTTCAACTCCTATGTCTTGTGTTGTCCTTTCCTTCAGTAAATGTCTAATTTTCTTTTAGGCTGATAAGCTTCAAAACTAGTACTGGGTCTTACAGTATGGTGCTTGCCTCATGGTACCTTGAACATACTGATTACTCAAAATTGATTGAAAAGACATTCTCATACAAGATATAAATGATTTTGGGTAATTATCATTTAGAATCACATATACATGTTTCTCTTTAATAATAGTTCAGATGAAAGGTGATGAAGTCATTCTTGATAATGATCACACATATGGAACCAGAATAATAATTTTCTTTCAAATCATGGCTGATTGCTCATGAATTACATATTGTACAGAAGACAGCTTTATGAACATGAAGGCTAAAAGCAGTTTCTATCTTTGTCTATGGTATTTATGGTATCCTGTTGTTGTTAGGTGTCGTTGAGTTGGCTCCGACTCATAGTGATCTCATGTATAACAAGATGAAATGTTGTCCAGTATGGTATCATGCTGGGGCCTTATTAGTTTGAAGTCCCTGATATTTACTCTTTTTTAAAGACAGAGATGTTGGAATAACTTTCTCCTTTGGAAAAAATAATTGTGTGAAAAATCCAGCTTGCATCTAGAAAATACGAGGAAAGAGCCAGATCAATATAGGTATATCTCTCACAAGAAGAGGACTAAAATTAATGTGGTAATAAATGGATGTTTGTGGTGAAATCAGTTCTTTTATGTGGCCTTTTGCTTTGGTTATTTGGAAAAACAGCTTGAGAGATTTTTTTTCCTAAAGCCCTGAGGCATTACTATTGCCCTAGTTTTCTACCCTAGAGGGTTTGTTACTTTTTTCCAGGTTGATTGACATTTCTTGGGTAAACTGTAAACAACTTGATGGTTTGATACTTTTTGTCTAACCCTGGGCTGAGTCTGCTCTGTGACTGGTCTGTTACACACACCTTGCAGTGAGTGGTCTGTTTACTATGCAAATTGAGTGAGTTGTCATCCACCGAGGGGATTGGTCAGTTCATGGTCCTGCTGGGAGGGCCATGCCTTGAAATTGACAAGGAATTTGTTTATATAAGCAGCCAACGCTACAGAGGCTTTTAGAGGCAAGAAAAGAGAAGAGAGAAAAGGCAGAGAGAGAGGCGGCAAGGAACCTCCTAAAAGAGCTGTAACACAGGTCAGGGGCTGTAACACTAAAAACAATGAGGAGCCCTGAAGGAGCCCTGTGGCAGAGCCAGCAGCAACAGGCCTGGAAGTGGACCTACAGCAAATCGGTTGTGATGGCAGAAACCTGCTGCTAGGAAAGCAGCCAAGATAGCTGAGCAAGATGCCATATTGGCTATGAGCTGGACCAGTTAGCAGTGGAGAGGTTGATGGTGGGGAGGCTGAAAACCAAGAGGCTTGCACAGCTGAGAGGGGTCATGCGCAGCCAAGAGGAGGCCTGTATGGCTGAGAGAGTGCATGCACTGCCAAGAGGAGGCCTGTTCTGAGGGGGCCAAGAGGAGACCTATCCTGAGGGGGCCGAGAAGGGACATGCATGGCCAAGAAGGGGCGTGCACAATCAAGAGAAGGTCCTGCCTGTTTGCACAGCTGAGAAGACCTGAGAGAGCTGTCCTGCACCGAAGAAGGGAAAGACGTATTCTCTGCTTTGAGGGGAGCCTTTCAGAACTTGCCTACGTGCTTCCTGATCCTGATTCTGAGTTGTAGCCTGTTACTTCCAAGTTGATCCTGATCTGGAGTTATAGCCTGTTGCTTTCTTAATAAACCTCTTAACTGTATGATCTGTGAGTAGTTCTGTGTGGCCATTGCAATGAATTATCAAACCCAGCAGAGAATCAGAGAGTGCCATAGAGGAATTGCTGACGTCAGAAATGGTGAAGAAGTTGGAGAGTGGAGTTATATCTAACCTCTACCTCAGAGGAACCAGCTTTGTGCTGGTCTTGACTCTTGTCCCTCAGGAATCTAGACAAGGTCAGATGCTAGAAAACAATGTTACATAATATTGTTTCTAGTAAAAACGGGGCAATGGAAAAATCTTTTTTACTTGTCTCCACACTCATCAGTATTTTGAAATTTTTACCTTTTAAATTATTTTTTGAAGAACCCAAGTTAGGCCTTATCCAAAGAAGAGACTTGTCATTGATTTTGGCAAGACCCTAATACAGCACCATGGTAAGCATATTATGCGGATATCATTCTGAAGTACAAAGTAATTAGTATTTATTGAATGCCGACTCCTCTTCCAGGCATATGCTAGTGTATTACATACATTATCGTTTTATTCTTCACCACAACCTCATGAAGTAGTTTTAATATTTTTATCCCATTATTGCATATCAAGGAATGGAGGCTTAGAGAGAGGGTGCAGTATCTGTCCAAGACCACACAACTAATAAGTCATGGAACCAGGATGGAAAGGCAGGTGCAGTTGATTCCAAAGTTTATGCTTTTCCTCTTATCCCATGTAGCCATTTACAAGAATGAGTTATCAACATTTAGCATTCTTGTTTATCTAAATCCTCCCACCACCTAAATGAGAGTTTAGAGGCATTATACATGTATACATTCATAACTAGATGAAAGGGAAAATTTGAAAATATACTTCACGTTATCTTCAAAAAAAAAAAAAATTCTACATACAGTCTTTGGAAAAAGCGGGATTTTCCATTTAACAGAAATTGTTAGCTTTTCAAGGAGTATGGAATTTTCAATTCATATTCAGTGTGTTCTCCATTTGACTTCTGAATCCTTTCATGTTGTATTTTTGTTTAATTTGCCTTTTTCCTTTTTTTGAAAAACAATTTCCCTCTAATAGATTTTCTTTTAGGATTGAAATGCAGTTCCAGAAGAATGAGGCTCTCAGAGCTGCAAGAGACCTTAGGGAAAAATTCAACCTCAAATCCTCATTTACTGTTAGGTAAAAAGCTGACATTTGGGGAAGTAGCATGATTTATCTAGTCTATGGGAGTGATCCAGGTCAGCAAATTTTGTACTCAATGGTCTTCTGTGACATACTACATCTCACTGAGAAGCTCAAGTGTCAAGCAATTGTAAAGTTGGTGTCATGGACTGAATTATGTACCCTCCAAAATGTGTGTATCAATTTGACTGGACCATGATTCCCAGTATTGTATGATTGTGTACCATTTTGTAATCTGATGTGATTTCCTTAAATGTTGTAAACTCCATCACTAAGATCTAATAAGATGGATTAGTGGCAGTTATACTGATGAGGTTTACAAGATTAAATAGTCTCTTAAGCCAACCTCTTTTGAGATATAAAAGACAGAGACAAGTAGAGACACATGGGAACTTCATACCAAGAAAGCAGTGCCTGGGAGCAGAGTGCGTCCTTTGGACCTGAGGTTCCTGTGCAGAGAAGCTCCCAGACCAAAGGACGTTTAATGACATGGACCTTCCTCCAGAGCAGATAGAGAAAGTTTTCCCCTGGAGCTGATGCCCTGAATTTGGACTTGTAGCCTACTGGCCTGTGAGAGAATAAACTTCTCTTTGTTGAAGCCATCCACTTGTGGTATTTCTGTTAGAGCAGCACTAGATGACTAAGACAGTTGGTAATTTTTTTTGTTTTTTTTTTGTATTTACCAATCATGTTGATTTTGAACTGCCATTACTAATCTATTGTATGAAATGTTATTTTTAGTACAAAGGCTATGGAAAGTTGAAAAATAGAATATAATGTCGGAGAGTAGATATTACTATGCTTCAATACTGGCTTCAGGCTACATTTCAGCCTCACCATTTACCCACCTTCCCCTGGATCATTTTGGACCTTGTCATACATTTCATGACTCCATACTTTAGTGCTTGGTGCTCCTTTATCTGGAATTCCCTTACCACACTTGAAAATAAATCTTATGTATTTTCCCTTTCATCTGTCTTCACCTTAGCCACACCTTCTCTGAACTTGGTAGAACTAAATTTTCACTTTTTGTGCTCTCAGCAATTTGTCCCTGCTTTTATGTAGTACTTAGCTACATTTTCTTGGCGTAGTTTCTTCACTTATCTGTTTCCTCCTCCAGACTGGAAGCTCAATGAGGGCAGAGATTTTGACTTAATCACCCTTCTTGCCCCCCTTATTTTTTAAGATTTTTGTCTTAATCACCCTTGACAACACAATGCGAGGCAAGTAATAGGTGCTGCAAAAATATTCCTGATGAAAGACCTACAAATCATAGTGTTTTGAAGGCAATACCCTAAAAGAAAAAATAAAAGCCTGGACATTAAGGCTGTAAGTAAAATCATCTGATCAGGTAGATATCAAACTTAGCTGTAAATCTTATTTATTAATTGAATTTTGTCTATTCACAAAGTTTAATGTTAATGCTTTATTTTCAATGGTCTGTGTTTTATGTCACTTTTTTTAGTATTCAATATGCATTTATATGGCCCAAGTTATAATGCTTTCCTGGTTGCCATAATGGCTATCAAGGTTAATTTAGCAATGACTTAAGAATAAGCCTCTGATCACTCTTTCTAATTTGATTTAAAAAAATCTTAGTGACTGCTGTAAATTATAAGCCTTTATATCACTATCATTTTGGTAGGATCAAGGTTTAGTATGGTATACATATATATATAGAACAGATCTATTATAAATAAAATGTAACTGTTCATGTTTATAGAATGAATTCATTTACAAATGCTTTGCATAAAGCTATATTTTTATTTTTCCAGCTCATAAGAAAAAAACAGAAAAGCAAAACTTCAGATATTTAATTTAATAGATTATATTTGTTTATCAAGGCAAATGTGTTCATCAGTACACCTACAAATCTTAATCATGATTAATAAGACACTTGCTTCCTAGAGATGGTATCGTCTAGTCTGTATATAGAGTTACATAATGTACAGCTGTTTGTGATTTGTCACAGTTTGTAATGGCTAGTGGGTTTAGTCTATATTCTTTTGAAGAGAAGAAATGATTTTTTTCATGATCTGAGTGAACAAAAATTTGAATACAGGAAAACTAATGAATCATCATCAGAATTCATTAATGGGGAGTTTTGCTTTCCCAATGACCAAAATCAGTGAAACATCTGTAAGTATGTTTAATTGGGTTTGATGGACCTTGTTTATATAAAAAATTGTAGTTGCATAAGTTATGACAGAAATGATGCTTAGGTGAGTAAATCAGCTGCTTCCTTAGAGATTCACAAACAGAAGGCAGATGCTGAAGTGCCCTAGAATCTAGGATTCTTTATATGGAATTCTGATACATCTGCCATTTTTCTTTGCCATTTCAGCAACTACAAAAATGATCTGCCATTTCAGTTGCCCTGGTAGATACCAGATTACCTTGGAATAGATCAAGATTTTATTTAACTCTCTTTATCTTCACCCTACTCATTAGCCATTGCCGTTGAGTCGATTCTAACTCATAGCGACCCCATAGGGCTTCCAAGGCTGTAAATCTCTATGGAAGCAGTCTGCCACATCTTTCTCCAGTGGGGCTGGTGGCAGTTTCGAACCACTGAACTTTCCGTTAGCAGGCAACAGTCAAGGCCTTGGTGTTATGTATTTGTATATTTCCACGTAGCCAGGTTAGGGTTATCCTATCCTAAATCTTTTGATAAATATCTTATGTGTAGAATTTGTTTCCTCATTTTTTTGATGGAGAAATATTTTTCTGATAAACCATCACCTTTATTCAGGGGAAATGCACACATAAATGAAACTACAAAAAGCATCATGAACATTTCCAGTTCATCTGAGGTATTGCTACAATCTTTTAGTAGAAATTCTATGCCCCTGACTTGTGAATGCTTCTAAAACAGAAGAGTAAAAACAGATTCCTGCTGATAACTGAAAATGTGTTCTCAAATGTCCACAGTTTACTAGATTACATTACATATGTCATTCATTTCTTTCCTTCTAGCTACTTCTATTGACCATGAAATTTTTTCATGTAGAACATGAGCTGTTACATCTTAGGACATCTTATAAATCAAAGAAAATGAATGTCATAGGACAGATTCCCCAAGAAACAGATTCTTAGACTGAGACTTGCATGCAGAAGGTTTATTGGGGATTGCTCTTGGGAACAAGTAGGAAAAGTGCACAAAGCAAGACTGAGCAGGGGAAGAAGTTCTACTATAACACAGAGGTCTCAGAAGCAATGGAATCCCAAGACAATCCTTCAGTAAAGCTGCCTATCTGGGATGGGCCTTTAAAGTTTTTCTATTTTGAGACAAGGGGCCAGGGTGATGCGGGGAATGACCTTGAACAAGTCCGCTCTCTTTGGATGAAGACAATTCCTGGAGAGAGACTAATCTGAGAACTGTCAGCCACCAATGCTCCTAGCAGTGGAAGGATGAGGGCTTCAGTTCTAAGAAGTTCTGGCCAGTGTGCCATAATATCTGCTAAAAATGAGATGCTTAACTTTTGGTAAAGTAGTTCTAATGCCAGTTTTGAATGATGATTAACTTCCATGTTATATAGAGCATGAAAACTATTTTAATAAACTATCACTTGTATATGGAGGACAACATCCAAATTATTCTATTACATGGTTATGTTTAGAAATGCCGGCCTCTAATTTCCCCCTGAGACCCTAGGGAAGTTTAGTCAAGATTGTCATTAGCTTTAATGAGAACTATTTGTACAAAATCTCATGTGCTCATGAAAGAATAAAAACATCTCCACATGGTAAGCTTTGAACGTCCCTTTGTTTCAGCCTTTAAATGAACACAAAGTTGTTTTTTGAGCTTTGAAATAGCATTGAAGATTTTTCATATTTTTGTTTTTATTCCTAATACATGTTCAAATATGTTAGTCAGATTTTGAGTATTTACTAATATTTTTATTTTTATTAATTAAAATTTATAAGTAAGGAGATGTGAGTTTGACTGCTAAATGAAATAGCATGGCTAAATTTTAAGGGTCAATAGATCTATTACGAAGCTGTATTCAGAATGAAAAGAAGGATAGTAGTTAAATGATGTAATTTTTTTTGTATATAATTTTATTTATTTTGTTGTTGTTGAAAATGATACAAATTTTGATGTTTATTGACAGTTACTAACCATTACTAACCAAACCCAAACCCAGTGCCGTCAAGTAAATTCCCACTCTTAGATACCTACTGCTGTGGTAAAAATAAATCCACGTGTGTGGTGAGTATAAAAGAGTATTAAAGTAGCATAACTGAATCAAACACATGAAATTTACTAGCTGGATGAATAAGTCAATTAGCATTTCACACTAAGAGATCAACTGGCATTTGGAATGAGTATTGGTGACAGATGGTATAGTTATGTAGTCCCATTTCAGGCAATTATCAGCAATTGACAGATGTACTCATGGTGCTGAACAATTATTTAAATAAAGATATTTAGAACTGTTTCTTAAAATAAACTTCAAGGTTTACCAAATGTGACTATAGTTAATTCTTTACATAAATTGCACTAAATAAATTAGCATAGTTCATTAATTCTGGAGACCAGTAATATTTTGACTGGATAATTAACTCACCTCCATGGTTTGCTTATTTAATGAAAGAATCCATTTGATCTTAGTCTATACTACAATTGTTTCTCAGTCCATTTTATTAAAATGGTGACTCTAAGAAAATGAAGACTTGGATCAAGTAAATATAAATTTTATACAGTAAGACACCCAGCTAAATAAAATATTGGTTAAGAGAAATGTCAAAATCGTAATACTCTTAAATTTTTTATTATCAGTGGACACTGACGTCATCAAATTTTGTACTAATCTGGTTAGGTTATTTTATTGTTTAAGATCAAGAGATAAAGTTTGATATACTTAATGTTGTCATGGAAAAAATGGTTCCTAGGCTTTATGCTATATCCCTATACCCAAGCTATAAATATTGCAACTATGTACATTAATAACAATGTGTGAGAGCGTATGGATGACTAATAGAAAAAATAATCTGGAAATACTTGGGGAAAATTGTGGTAAATTTAGCTGACAAAGATAGTAAGGTATGTCCTTATTCTTCCACCCACAAAATACATAGAAAGGTTGAATAAAATATAATAATATTTTTAAAGTTAGTTAAACTCAAAAGCACCAAGTGGCAAAATGTTGAGGGAACTTAAGGATAAAGAAGTGAGTTGAAGATAAACTACTCTAGGCAGCAGAGATATGTGAAGGATTTATTTTTAAGAGATGATTGGTGGTTTAATGCCAGTGAGCATAGATTGTTGTCAGGGCCGCAGGCCTTTAATCTCTAAATCCACTAAAAAGAGAAATGTGCAAACAAACAAACAGTAACAATTCCAGAAATAACACATACATACACACAAGCAAACAAAAACCTTTTCTGGTTAAAGAATATACAACTGAAGAAAATACTAATAAAATATGAGATAGATTTAAGGAAATCACCCAGAAGAAAGGAAAGATACTCTACTTTCCATTATTCTTCTATATCAAGTTCATGTGAGAAAGAATTGAGAAGAGACAATGTTCTAAGAAATATTGATGAAAATTTTTCAAATTTGAAGAGAAACCTGAATTCTCAGATTGGAAGAAAGCATATCAACTCCCTAGAAAGATAAAACAAGTCCATTACTGGACATAGTGTTCTGAAACCACAGACTATCAAAGATGAGAAAAAAGAGCTGAAGATACTAGGAAGAAATTACAGATTATTTACAAAGAGAAATAATTGTATTGATATAAGATTTCCCATTAGCTGCAATAGATATATGAATACAATGAGATAATATTGTCAAATTGCTGAGCAATAAAATTCTATACCTAGTTAAACTATTATTCAAAAGTAAGGGTTAAAGACACAGCTATTCATAAACATAGAATGAAAAATAAATCACTAACCTACAGACCCTCACTGAAAGACATATTATAGGATGTTCTTCAGCAAAAAGATAATTGAGTTCACAAGAAAAATTTAGGAAGCAAGAAGAAATAGTAGCAAAGCAATTAATCAAATGAACTGTTTAAAAATACTAAAATTACTAACAATGTTAATAATAACTACTTTAGAGCACTTAAAAACAAAATAGAGCATAAATTCTGAATAATAATAAAAATAACTAAAAGAGAGCATCTGAAGGAAATGTAATGTGTCATATATCCTTGAATCTTTCGAAAGAAGATAGTGACATTAATTTTAGACTGCATTAGGATGATATAAAGTTAAATATACATAATAAAAATTTAAAGAAAAACCAGTAAAATAATAGAATGTATAATTTCCACATCAGGAATAAAACCTTGAATCAAGTCAACAGAAGGCAGGGAAAGGAAAAAAAAAAGATACTAATAAAATCATATTAAATAAAAAAAAAAACTTAGAGAAAGCTGTAGAAATAAATCCAAATGTCTTAGTAATCAAAATAAATGTAATAAATTAATTATCCCGATTAAAAGACAGACAACAAGTTATTCTATATAAATACTAACAAATGAGGGGAGAAACAGTTTTATTAGGAAAATATAGAAAGACAAAAAAAAAAGCATTATAAATGAGAACATGCCTTAATTTTAAAGCAATGTGTTTCCCCCAGGAGATTCAGAGTTGCGAACTTGTATGAGCCAATCAAAACAGTCAATATATAAAATCAACTTGTCAGACTAGCGAGAAGTTAAGAAATCTATAATCATAGCTGGGCATGTTGACTCAGAAACTGATAGAGTAGAAGACAAGGAAAATGATAGAAGACTAGTAAAAATTTGAGTTTGGTGGGAGTGTAAATTGGTGCAGACATTTGTGAAAACAACCTAGTAACATTTAGTTGAAACTGCACAAGCAGTTTTTCCTAATAGTTCTACTCCTAGATGTATCCCCTAGAGAAATTACTGCACATGTACAAAAGGGGACATATACAAGAATTTCCCCAGAAGAATTGTTTTTAATAGTAAATACTGGCAATAACCAAATTCTATCTGATAGAATCATATCTAGCAGTCAAAATGAATGAACCAGATTTTTATGTACAGTGGGGAGAGAATTTAAAAAATTTTTTTTTGAATGATCAAAATATATCTCAGAAAACAATCAGGGTCTCACACTTATTATATAAATTAAAACACACACCAAAAAACAAAACAAAAGAAAAACAAACCCGTTGCCATCTATTCCGGCTCATAGCGACCCTATAGGACAGAATATAACTGCCCCATAGGTTTCCAAGGAGCAGCTAGTGGATTCGAACGGCTGACCTTTTTGGTTAGCAGCTGAGCTCTTAACCACTGCGCATCCAGTGACCCAAAACATACATAGCACTATGTAATATATAAAGATACTGGCAGAGGTAGTAAAAGATACTAATAAATACACGAGTGTGAATGATTCTAAGGAAGGGTGATAATTGAAATAGAGAAGGAACCAAGAGAACATCAAACACAAGGTTTTATTTCTTTAAAGAACAGAGAAAAATATATTAAAGCAAATAGAATAGAGTTTTTGTATTTGTTCTGGGTGGTAGGTAGATTTGTGTTTGTGTTTTTCTTCATACTTCTCTGTATTTAATGTATATGTACATTTAATTTAATTCAATTTCATATATATTATTCCACATCTATTTTATTCAAGGCACTGCACTAAGTACAGGACTAGCCACAAAAATGTGTAAGTTAGTAGTCTCGGCTTTTAAGGAGACTTGTGGATTGATAATAAAATATAGGTAAGTAATTGTCTTGGAAGAAGTACAATCAGAATGTTCCTTAGAAGCAAGGATGGCAAGACTACGTCTCACATACTTTGGACATGTTGTCAGGAGGGATTAGTGCCTGGAGAAGGACATCATGCTTGGTAAAGTAGAAGATCAGCAAAAAAAAGGAAGACCCTCAACGAGATGGATTGACACAGTGGCTGCAACAACGGGCTCAAGCATAACAGCAATTGGGAGGATGGCACAGGACCGGGCAGTGTTTCTTTCTGTTGTACATAGGGTCACTGTGAGTCGGAACTGACTCAATGGCACCTAACAACAACAAAATGCAGCTACACAAACAATTGTAGCTGCATCTTATTTATTTAACATTATCAGGTTCAAGAAGCGGTGTCCTATAAGTCAGTGTGGTGTTTATTGCACATCTACTCCATACCAGTCATTGTGATAGTTTCTGGAGATAGCAAAACACATGAGTTAGTTCCTGTTTTGAAGAGCTCAACATACCCAGTATTATAGGAACATAAATAATATATATATATATATACACACACATATATATACATGTACATATATATGTATATATGTTGAAAGAGGAAGAGGACAAGAAAAGAATTTGAAAATAAAGAGAATTTCTGTGCTCTTTAAAGGAGCAGTTCAAGTAGAATGTTGAGGAGTGAATAGCAGACAGCTTTCGAGGAAGGAAATAAGTGGATGTAGACTCTTGTAAGAAAAATTTCCACATTGCAGTTACATAAAGATGGACCAACAGCAGGAAATTTAACTTATTTCATGGAAAAAAATAAAGATGATAAAACATGATCGTATAATTACCTGAATGCAACAGCAAACAGCAAAATAAGCTGTGAAATATTAAAGATATTGCCATTAAATTTAAAAACAAAGCAAGGATTCTTGTAGTCACTGTGATCATTCAATATTTTTTGGTGGTTCTAGCTAATGGAATAAGACACTGTGAGGAGTAAATGTAGTAAAGAAAAAAGTTTTGTTTTCAGATAATATAATTGAATACTTACGAAAATCAGGAAATTCAACTAAAAATCTACTAGAAGTAAAAAGGAAATGTAGTGAGATGGCTGGATACAAAAAGCAATAGTTTTTCTTTTATACTAGTGTTATAGGATCTTAAATTGGAAGTCTTGCCTGAGCTCCAAGTTACAGTGTGCAGTGACTCAGATCACCAAGCTGAAATTTCAAAGTAGGTGACTGTGAACCTGTTAGATGAGTCAACTACACCAAGGATCTAAAACAGTCAAGCTTCTGGAAATTTGGCAGGATTTGAGGAGGAGGAAGAGTTTGGAAAAATCTGTGCTATCAGTCACTTTTCCCACCCAAGGGGAAGGGAAGGGATAATTGTCCCTCTTCAAATTAAGTGGAAGTGGCTTTACCAGGACTGTTTGAAGAACTTGATATGTGTTTCCTGCAGTTGAGGGGTATAGTGGATTGGTTTATGTCTTCGTCATCTAGTGCTGCTCTAACAGAAATACCATAAGCGGATGGCTTTAACAAAGAGAAGTTTATTCTATCACAGTCCAGTAGGCTACAAGTCTGAATTCAGGGCATCAGCTCCAGGGGAAGGCTTTCTCTCTCTGTTGGCTCTGGAGGAAGGTCCTTGTGATGCGTCAGTATTCCCTTAGTCTGGAAGCATCTCATCACAGGAACCTCAGGTCCAAAGGCTCCCGGCACTGCTTTCTTGGTAGTATGAGGTCCCCATGTCTCTCTGCTTGCTTCTCTCTTCTGTATCTCAAAAGGGAATGGCTTAAGACACAACCTAATCTTGTAGATATCATCAGTATAACTGCCACTAATCCATCTCATTACATCATAGTGATAGGATTTACAACATACAGGAAAATCACATAAAATGGTGGACAATCATACAATACTGGGAATCAGAACCTAGCCAAGTTGACAGACATTTTGGGGGGACACAATTTAATCCATGACGGTTTCTGATTCTTGCTTGAGAAATATGAGGCAAAACAATGGTGGCTGACAATTTTATGTGACTAGGTAACTAAGTTTATTTGAATAAGATGTAATAAAAGCAGATGTCATCTTCTCCTGTTCCTCTCTTCTCTCCTGTTGCTAGGATAAAGAATGCTGGTTGGGATTGGAGAAGTAATTATAGAGCTTGAGATGTCCTATAGCATTGGAGGAAACAGGAGGAGTCTGGGTCCCTAATGATTATGGAGCCACCATTCCAGCCTTAAACTGCCTAAGTCTAGATTTCTTTTGCATGAGAGTGGAATAAACTATCTATTCAAACTACTGTAATTTGGGGGCTTTTCCATTATTAGCAGCTGAACCTGATCTTCTCATTCAGTCTTATTCTCATTTAATCTTCATGATTTGAGAGGTTTAGAGATGAGATATAAGTTCGTAGCTAACAAAAGGTGGTTATGGGAAAACATTGAGTTAATTGTAGAGAAACATTAATAAAACAAATTTCAAAGAAGAAAAGGATGTAGACATTGCGTGCCGAGATTAAAATGACATTTTTCAAGTATTTACTGATATACTGTGCCCATAATTCTTATTCTGCCTTATGGTCATACCCCATTCAGATTCTTTTAAAAGATAATATTTTATTATGTTTTTGGTGAAATTTTACACAGCAAATTAGGTCCCATTTGACAATTTCCACACAACTTGTTCAGTGACATTACCGACATTAGGTACATTTTTCACAACGTGTCAATATTCTCTTTAATTGTGTTCTGGTTGTTCCATTTTCAGTATTCTACTTTCCCTGCCCTGCTTATCTTCTTATCTTTGCTTTAGTCTCATACTGATGATTTTTGGTCTCATACCGATGATTTTTTAGTAGAGGACTGTTCTTATGAGTAATATCCTTTATTTTGTGTGCATTCTGCTATTTTTCTAAAAGGTGATCTTAGGGTATAACTTCTGTTCAGGGCTTAAAGAGTATCTCAGGATAATAGTCTCAGGGAGTCCTCTTGTCTCAACTGGTCCAGTTAGTTTGGTTTTTTTTTAAGAATTTGATTTTTTGTTTTTAATTGTGCTTTAGGTAATAGTTTACAGAGCAAATTAGTTTCTCATTAAACAACTAATACACAAATTGCTTTGTGACATTGGTTGCCAACCCCACAACGTGTCAACACTTTCCCCTTCTCCACCCCGGGTTCCCCATTTCCATTTGCCCAATTTTCCTGTCCCTTCCTGCCTTCTCGTCTTTAGTTTTGGGCTGGTGTGCCCACTTAGTGTCATATACATGAATTGAACTACAGCGAACCACATTCCTCACGTGTGTTATTGTTTTATAGACCTGTCTAATCGTTAGCTAAAGAGTGAACTTCAGGAGTGACTTCAGAACTGAGTTAAAAGGGTGTCTGAGGGCCATGATCTCAGGGTTTCTCCAGTCTCTGTCAGACCAGTAAGTCTGGTCTTTTTTTTTGTGAATTTGAATTTTGTTTTACATTTTCTCTCGCTCTGTCCAGGACCCTCTGTTGTGTTCCCTTTCAGAGCATTAGGTGTTGGTAGCTAAGCACCATCTAGTTGTCCTGGGCTCAGTCTGGTAGAGGCTGTAGTAGTGGTGGTCCATTAGTCCTTTGGACTAGTCTTTCCCGGTGTCTTTGGTTAATGGATAAACCATGGTACATGCACACATTGCAATACTATACAATGATGAAGAACAATGATGAATCTGCGAAACATCTCGCAACATGGATGAATCTGGAGGGCATTATGCTGAGTCAAATACGTTAATCCCCAAAGGACAAATACTGTATGAGACCACTATTACAAAAACTCAAGAAAAGATTTACACACAGGAAGAAACAATCTTTGATGGTTATGGGGGAGGGGAGAGGTGGGGAGGGAAAAACACTAACGAGATAGTAAATAAATGGTAACTTTAGTGAAGAGTGAGACAATGTGCAATACTGGGGAAGTCAGCACAACTTGACCAAGGCAAAGTCACAGAAGCTTCATAGACACATCCAAACTCCTTGAGGGACTGAATTACTGGACTGAGGGTTGGGGATCATTGTCTCGGGGGACATCTAGCTCAATTGGCATAACATAGTTTATAAAGAAAATGTTCTACATCCTTCTTTCGTGAGTAGTGTCTGGGGTCTTAAAAGCCTGTGAGCAGCCATCTAAGATACTTCTACTGGTTCCACCCCTTCTGGAGGAAAGGAGAATGAATAAAATCAAAAACTAAAGAATTTGGGTTTTGTTCCAAAAATTCTGTCAGGGACCATCTATTGTGACCCCAGTCAGAACAGTCAATGGTGGTAGCCAGGCACCATCTAGTTCTTCTGGTCTCAGGATAGATGAGACCATGGCTTGAGCAGGCTTCATCCCTATAGATTTATTTCTTCTCCCATTCAGACTTTTGACCTTCCAGATTCATTGACCCAAGGGAGTAAGAATCAGAAAATAAACATCTAAAATTCTCAACTTTTAAGTTCAAAATTGCATTTGTGCTACCCCTGGAAAATTACCTGAATTGGAGAAAAGAGTAGAGTGAAAAGGAAGGGTTTCCAGGAAAAGGGCTGACTTCCCTCCACCAAGTTCCACAGTGGAGAGGGGGCACAGGGTGAACAATGGAACTCTTCAAATAATTCAGTGATCCCAGAGCCAATGGAACTTGTGCCCTGCTTATTTGTAACCCTGAGAGTTCCCCAGGCCTATGAAGATCAGAGGTTAGAAAAAGGAGGGTTGATTGAAGCACTAAGGACAGAAATGACCTGAGGCAGGTCTGCTGGGTGTCCTATGACATCAGAGCTATACGAAAGGACATATATTTTCCCCATGTTTCCTAAAAGGCTATGGAAATTGAAAAGAGAGAGAGAAAGAGAGCTAAAGAGAGAACTGTTTGATGCTTAAGGAGTCTAGATTCTATGAGAAGAGGTCAACTCAAGGAAAAGTTATGTGGAGCAACTTTGGAGGCATGAGCATAGTTTAGGATTAGAAAGAACTGTACATCAGTTACTAGTTATGACTAAGTGGACAGAAGCAAACAACCAGTGACCAAATAACTCTCTTCCCTGACTGCCCAATTCTATGTTTGAAAATAAACTTCTTTGTTATTTTATGCTATCCTGGAAAGGGGACATGAAGGAAGAGCTGATTTTGTATCGGCTGAATTTAATCCTTAAAATGATGTGATTTACTTATAATTAATTAGATTAAGTTTTTTGGGTACACAGGATGTGGACTTGAAATGAAGATTAAGAAATTGTAAAATGTGTGCGTGTGTGTATGTATGCATATATGTATATGCATGTGTACACACACATATCCACACCCACACTCACACTCTTGAATTGGGGCCTGAGAAAATTATACCAGCACATAGGAAAGAGACAGTTTGAAGATACAGGCGTAAAGGGGCAATCAGCAGAGCAAATCACAGACAAAGCAGGGAGAGGTTACAATTCTTTGGAGACACTTTGTGTAGCTCCGGCCTGAAGGAATACTTTTTTTTCAGAAACAGAATCAGAATTAAAATGATTATTTTTTTTTTCAGTTGAGGGCTTTCATGATATGAACTTTACTTTTTCAGTGAAGGATAAAAACTCATCTGCTTATAGTATAAGAAGTAAAATAATTTGGGAAAGTTGATTTTTCTCCTGTGAGTTTCAAAACATTCTTTCAAATGGCACCAAGAGGAAAGTATTTAAAAATATTTTACAGATGCAAAAATTAATTCTTAGAGAGGCACATCTAATTTTAAGTATAGTGATCTTCCATAAGTATTAGGTGCACCAAAGAACAGAGGATATTAATTTTACTTCCTGCTTATGTTTCAATAGCTTTCATTTTGATTATTTTTCTGTCTCTTAGATTCAGTACAACCCACTTGTTTCACTTTTCCTTAGGATCACCACAAATATTACTTTTTTTTCTCTTCTACTACCTAATATTAGGTTGCTTCACATTGTCTATTTTTAGGAATATGTTCAGATATATTCTAAAAAACAAAAATATTTTATTGCATGACATTTTTATCTTGAGCAGAATTAATCAACTAAATGTATTACTTGCTAAATGAATATTTTTCAGACAGTTGATTTACTAGCTGGAAAAAAATCATCCTAGTCATCAGCTGATTGGAAATCTTTGAAATAAAGATATTTTCCCAGAGATGATTAAGAGATATGATCCTACAAAATCAAAGTTTGCCAGACTAACATTATCATTATTTTTTATATAACTATTTTATTTAACTTGTATAGAGATAAAGCAGAGATCCCAAATTAAACAGAAAGATTCAGGCAGGTCTGAAAAATTGGTGGGAGGAAGTGAGGAAACTCAGTGGTATCCCAAGAAGACTTTAGAGTCCCACACTGAGTCCCCACTTCCTAACACTGTGCCTGGCTTGCAGAAGTTTCTTAATAGGTATTTGTTGAAAGGAAAGAAGGATAGATGGATGGATGGTTGGATGGATAAAGTAGAGAAAGAGAACTTACGAATGGCAGAGCCAGAATAAAGACAACTAAGGAATCTGTTTCTGCATTATCAGAAGGGAGAATCACTCTAAGGAGGAGAGGACATGTCCCTAGGATTTGTTTTGCCTTCTGATTGCATTGATCTCATGTCCAAGTCCAGAGTATATCAAGAGAGCTGTGAATAATGACTGTAAAAGTGGTTTTCTTAAGACCTCAGTAAGACCTGAAACATAAGCAGCAATGCTTGTAAACACTGTAAATAAAAGAAAAAAAACATTCTTCCCCACTTTACAACAAAGCATGGTAGTATTTTGAGAGAGACTGTCCCAGTAGCAGCGGGTTTATTCTCGGCCACTTGCAACACATCTACTGGGACTCACAGCAATACTTGAGGGACACTTTGCACTTGGCCACAGCCTACACTGACAGCTGTTGGAGGTGATAGCCAATATCATTTGAATTTATCTGTTAATATTAATATGACTTAATTACAGGATCTGGACCACAGCCTCACACTTTATGACCCTGAGAGAAAATATGGTGAAATGATACAATCCTGACTCACAGCTTTCCTGACTGTATATCATGCAGTGTCCCTTTGTTCTGTTTGAACAACTGTCTCTTGGTCTATGTGCAGGTTCCACGTGAACATAATTAAGCATTATGGAATTCTCATTCTTTCCAGTGTTATCCATAATTTGTTACAATTCACATAGTTGAATGTTTTTGCATAGTCAATAAAACACAGGTAAACATCTTTCTGGTATTCTCTGCTTTCAGCCAAGATCCATCTGACATCAGCAGTGCTATCCCTCATTCCAAGTTCTCTTCAGTCTGGCTTGAATTTCTGGCAGTTCCCTGTCAATGTACTGCTGCAGCTGCTTTTGAATGATCTTCAGCAAAATCTTACTTGCATGTGATATTAATGATATTATTCGATAATTTCCACGTTCTATTGGATCACCTTTCTTTGGAATAGGCATATATATGGACCTCTTCAGTTGGCCAGGTAGCTGTCTTCCTAATTTCTTGGCATAGATGAGTGAACACTTCCAGCATTGCATCCATTTGTTGAAACGTCTCAGTTGGTATTCCGTCAATTCCTGGATCGTTGTTTTTGCTAATGCCTTCAGTGCAGCTTGGACCTCTTCTTTCAGTACCACTGGTTCCTGATCATATGCTACGTCCTGAAATGTATGAAATCAACCAATTTTTTTCAGTATAGTGACTCTGTGTATCCCTTCCATATTCTTTTGATGCTTCCTGAGTAGTTTAATATTTATACAACCTCTCAAGTGAGATAGAACTGACTGTTGTGGGATTCACACACAAGTGCCTAAAGAAGCAACAAGTATCATGATGATTCATTTCTCTAGTGCATAAAATAATTTAAAATGAACCATTTTTTTTTCTACCAACGGACATGGTGAAATTTCTGGTGAGTCAGCAACTCAGAACAAATGGATTTTGTTCTTATAGACATTTGCTTGTTAAAAAGGCACCACTATACTTGGTGAAAATCTTATCCATGTGGACTGACTTATAGAAATGAAAAAAAAAAAAACGATGGTAATATGAAGTTTAGGTCATTTACTATTTTGTAACACTAATTTGATTTACTTTAAATAACACCTTCTTTTGGAAGGGGTCAAATTGCCAAGAAGTCATTAAGACTCTCGTATCTATGTCATTGTTGTTGGGTTCCCTCGAGTCAGTTCTGACTCGCAGTGACCCTACGTACAACAGAATAAAACACTGCCCAGTCCTGCACCATCCTCATGATTGTTATGCTTGAGCCCGTTGTTGCAGCCACTGCGTCAGTCCATCTCCTTGAGGGTCTTCCTTTTTTTTTTGCTGACCTTTTACGTTACCAAGCATGATGTCTTTCTCCAGGGACTGGTCACTCCTGATAACATGTCCAAAATATGTCAGAGGAAGTCTCGCCATCCTCCTTTCTAAGGAGCACTCTGGTTGTACTTCTTCCAAGACAGATTCGTTCATTCTTTTGGCAGTCCATGGTATATTAAATATTCTTTGCTAGCACAACAATTCAAAGGTGTCAGTTCTTCTTTGGTCCTCCTTATTCATCATCCAGCTTTTGCATGCATATGAGGGGGTTGAAAACACCATAGCTTGAGTCAGGGTCACCTTGGTCTTCAAGGTAACATCATACCTATAGGTATATAAAATCACTAAAAACTTCTATTACCTACATAGAGATTTGCTATAATTTTTAATGTATTTTTCAAAATCAAATTTAAAAAAAATCAGCCATTATTAAATAGTTAATTTTGATGACTGAGAATTGAATGTGATAATAATAAATAGCATGTTGCATTTTTGTCTAGTACTTTAAGACGGTTATAAATAGGTAGTGGCATGAAAAACTGTCGTTTCTTTTTCTAGGCAGTGGTTTTTAAGCAGTCCTTTTGTATTTTCCATTTCTGATGGAATTGCTATGGAATTAGAAGTGGGTTTGTGTATAGGTGTAAAATCAGATGGAAATGACAAAGGAGACATTGGTGAAATGATGAATATATCCAGAAATCCCTCTTACTTGTGTGCCCTTTGAACTCTAAGCTCTCAGACACAATAATGCTAAAGTTATGTGAATATAAGTTTCTGTACCCATAAACCCGTTGCTGTCGAGTCGATTTTGTCTCATAACAACCCTCCTATAGGACAGAGTTGAACTGCCTCATATGGTTTCCAAGGAGCACCTGGTAGATTCAAACTGCTGACCTTTTGTTTAGTAGCTGTAGCTGTTAACCACTACACCACCAAGGTTTCCACAAATAGCTATAGAGCACTGTTTTTCAGCCTATTTTTCAATTATTATCTCCCTAACAAGTCTTTTGTTTAAGCATTCGGCTGCTAACCTTCAGGCTGATGGTTCAAATCCACCCAGAGGCTCCTCAGGAGAAAAAAGTTGGTGATCTGATTGCTTCTGACTCATAGCAACCCTATAGGACAGAGTGGAACTGTCCATAGGATTTCCAAGGTTGAAATCTTTATGGAAGCAGACTGCCACATCTCTACCGTGAAGTGGCTGGTGGGCTCAAACCACCGACTTTTCTGTTAGTAGCTGAATGCTTTAACTACTTCACCACCAGGGTTCCTCCATAAAGATTACAGCCTAGGAAATCCTATGAGGCAGTTCAACTCTGTCTTAGAGAGTCCCTGTGAGTTGGAATTGACTCAATGGCACATAAAAACAACAACAAGGAGTCTTTTTAGACATTTTTTCCTAATTATCCCCCTTCCATGAATATTTAAGACCAAAGATATATATATATAGAGAGAGTATGTATATCTATGCATTATACATAAAATAGTAAGATTTTTTTCACTTCCCTAGTACTAATTGTTGCCCCCTTGAGGGCAATATTGCCACCACTGGGAATGTATCTTATAGAACACAAGTAGCACATTACAAATGTTTGATGCCAGCACATGTTTAGAAGAGAGTTTCTTACTGTGGGGTTCATGGGAACTTCATAGAATCTTGGATAGGATCACAAATATTGTACATAAAAATTTGGTTCATCAAGAATCTTCCTGAGGAGAAAGTCCACAGCTTTCACTACATTCTTAAGCTGTTGCTAAGAAAGGAATAAAGATCTACTGGTTTTAAACCAATAGGAAAAGGGATATTTGTATGCTGAGTATAATTTTGATAAAGAATTTTTATATTTTCTATGGGACTGGAAGTATTTTCATCATTAATTTAATTGAGTCATTCTATAATAGTTTCCATTTTTCTTTGTTGAAATGATGAAATTCAATTTTAATGATGCAACTTTTAATGAGCATTGACTTTGTGTAAATGGTTACAGGATGTAAAGAGAAAGTGGAGCTTTGTCTTAAGGAGCTTTGTTTAGAAAACAAAGTTTTTGTTAGGTGGTTTACACCACTCGGTGAAATTCTAGCTTCAAAGCTGTTGGTAAGATCACTAGAGACTTTTAAATTCATATTGGTTGCAGGCATGAAATTTCTAAGTATTGGTGTGAATTAATGTAGGCTTTCTGTCAGTTTGTCATACTGTGGTGGCTTGCATGTTGCCGTGATGCTGGAATATATGTCACTGGTGTTTCAGATACAAGCAGAGTCACCCATTCCTGTTTGCCTATCTGTCTATTTATCTGTGTTGCACATGCAGACATACTGCACCTCAGACTTCCAAGCAGTAATAAAACTGCTAGGAAAGTTCACTTCACCTACTCTGTGGGTGCTACATTCATTTAGTATGATAGAATCAAACTCTAGAGACACACAGTGTTGGCAAAGTGAAAGCCATTATTATTATTTATAGAAAGACACAGTAAATAATAGGAACAGATTACTAATGGTGAACCAATCCCGTCACCCTACATGTACTTCACTTTGTAGGAGAGGACACTGCTTAAGTCTCAAAGGGGAAACTGCTTACCCTTCCCCCAAATTACCCACTTCCAGTCTTAGGTTGCTAGCAGGTGCACCGTGGGTCAGGTCAGATGCTGTTTACATCAACACTGCCTCTGCCTCCTGCCTCGCTGTCTGGGGGGCCGGCACAGCCTGCCAACACTACCTGGGGCAGGGGCAGCACAACCCCTGTATGGGCCACACTCTGATCGCTGTCCTGCTGGGGTAAGTTTTACAGTTCCCAGGAGCTGTACAATCTGCCCTGCTTGGATGCCTCCTGCACAGGCCTGGACTGCATCTGCTTTCCCTTTTTTGGGAGCACAGTTTCATTAGCTACCTCCTGCCTGGGGGTGCCCATTTCTTTCTCCAAGGGCCAACAAGTCCATCACCTCTCTTTCTGTCTTCAGTGTTATAGCCCTTACCTGTATTACAGATCTTTATGTGGGTCTAGTAGAGAAGAAATAGCAGCAAACATCCATTAATAATCGGAACGTAAAATGTACAAAGTATAAATCTAGGAAAATTGGAAGTCATCAAAAATGAAATGGACTGCATAAAGATCTATATCCTAAGCATCAGTGAGCTGAAATGGACTGGTAATTTTGAATTGGACAGTCATATGGTCTACTATGCTGGGAATGACAAATTGAAGAGGAATGGTATCACATTCATTGTCAAAAAGAACATTTCAAGATCTATCCTGAAGGACATTGCTGTCAGTGATAGGATAATATCCATATGCCTACAAGGAAGACCAGTTAATAAGACTATTTAAATTTACCCACCACCCACTAAGGCAAAAGACGAAGAAATTTAAGATTTTTACTTACTTCTGCAGTCTGAAATTGATCAAATATGTAACCTAGATGCATTGATAATTACTGGTGATTGGAATGCAAAAACTGAAACAAAGTAGAAGGATTGGTAGTTGGAAAATATGGCACTGGTGATAGAAACGATGCCAGAAATAGCATGATAGAATTCTGCAAGACCGAGGACTTATTCATTGTAAATACATTTTTCAACAACATAGAAGGCAACTATACACGTGGGCCTCACCAGAAGGATTAGACAGGAATCAAATTAACTACATCTGTGGAAAGAGATGATAGAAAAACTCATTATCATCAGTCAGAACAAGGTCTGTGATTGACTGTTGACTGTGGAATAGATCATCAATTGCTTGTATGCAAGCTCAAGCTGAAGCTACAGAAAATTAAACCAAGTCCTCGAGAGCCAAGATATGACCTTGAGTAAATCCCACCTGAATTTGGAGACCATCTCAAGAATAGATTTGATACATTGAATACTAATGATCGAAGACCAGATGGGTTGACAGATGATATCAAGGACATCGTATATGAAGAAAGCAAAAGGTCATTAAAAAGACAGTATGATGGTTAAGGTTGTGTGTCAGCTTGGCTGGGCCGTGATTCTCAGTGGTTTGACAGTTATGATGTAGTTTGGCAGTTGTGTAATGTAATCACCTCCATGAGGAGATCTGATATCATGTAATCTCCTCCATGATGAGATCTGCTATGAGCAGCCAATCAGCTGAAAGGGCGTTTCCTCAGGGGTATAGCCTGCATTCAACATATATGGACTTTCTGGCAAAACTTGCTGGCTTTTGCTCTGCTCTAAATCCTGCACTTGGTCCGTCATCATCTGAATTCCAGTTCTTGGGGTTTGAGCCAGCAGCCTGCCATCTTACCTGCCAATCTTGGATTTGTCAGCTTCTGTGTCCCGTGAGCCAGCAGCCTGCTGTCTGATCTGATGATCTTGAGTTCATCAGCCCCTTCAGCTATGTGAGTCAGGAGAAGCCTCCAGCCTGACGCCTTACCCATGGACTTGAGACTTGCTAGCCTCTACAACCATGTGAGGAATTTCCTTGATCTAAATCTCTCTCAAATATGTGTATATGTATGTATATATGTACACATATGTACACTTCACTGGTATTTCTTCTCTAGAGAACCCAGCCTAAGACATTTGGTCCCAGAAGTTGTTCTAGAGAAACAAATTGTAAGAATGAGTTTTCTAAATTGATTCTCAAGTCTGGTTAGTTTTAAAGATATGGATGACTCCCCTTCCAGTAGTAAAGATGGTATTGCTAATCCATGGTATGAGGTGGCAATAGAAATATGAAAAATATCATCACCAACAGAACAAATATTGATGAGAGATGAGACTCTGAATGATCGCATGTTTGATACTTTTCTACAATTTTGTCAGAAAGAGAAGTATAAGGAAGATCTACTTGATCTGGTTGGTTGGTCCTACTTTCACTAGACGAAGTGGTGAAAGAAAGAGATGAGCTCAAGGTTTCAGAGTCAAAGCTCAAGCATAACATAAACGACCTAGCGACCCTATAGGACAGAGTAGAACTGCCCCGTTAGAGTTTCCAAGGAGCGCCTGGTGGATTCAAACCGCCAACTTTTTGGTTAGCAGCCATAGCAGTTAACCACTACTTCACCAGGATTTCCAGTATTATCATAAGAGTGGCTAAATTACAACACCAATTGAATTCCCAGCATCGAATGGTGTCTGAAGTTAAAGTGAGGGCATTGACTGGGGAGAAATGGGATCCTGAAACTTGGGATGGGGACATATGGGCAGATAATCAGGAAGCTGGGAATACTGAGCCCCTAAATTTGTTGGATCACTTTTGCCAACAAAACCATTAGTCCCTCTACCCCCATATGATGAGATTAAACCAGCTGGGTCTGAAGGGCCTTGTTCTGAGATATTGCCTGGGATGAGGTCTAAGTCATTGCCTGGGGGATAGACTGAGGAAGATGTCTTACAAGACATTGATGAATGTTATCAAGAAACATCCCCACCCACCCATTTTGGCTTCTAGACCTATAACTAGATAAAGTGCCAGTGATCCTGAAAGAAGAAGTATAAAATGTGTCCCAGGAGGGGGTATGCTACACTTCAAAAGAACTGCTTGACTTTTCAAATATGTGCAAAGAGAAACCTCGGGAATATGTGTGGGAATGGCTATTAAGGGTGTGGGATAATGGTGCAAGGAACATAAAGTTGGATCAATCTGAGTTTATTGATATGGGCCCATTACGTACAGAGTCTTCATTCAGTGTTTCAGCTTGAGGGGTTAGGAAAGGATGTAAGAGTTTATTTGGTTGATTTGCTGAAGCATGGATTACACAGGGACCTACACTAAATCAAGTTGAAGTACAAGATGTATCTTGGTATACTGCCGAAGAAGGAATCCAAAGGCTTAGGGAAATTGGCATGTTAGAGTAGAGTTACCAGGTTAGACCACAGATCCACACTTGGAGTGCCCAGAGGACACATTTTGTACCACAGTGACGAGGAACACATTTGTGAAGGGAGCCCCAGCATCACTGAAGACTGCTATGATTGCTATTTTATGTAGGTAGGATTTGGCAGTGGGAACTGCCCTAACTGAACTAAGACACCTAACTACAATCTGACTCATTGGAGCCCTGGTGGTAGGGGCCAAGTGGCAGCACTCAATCGACAAAGGCAAGGTGGGAGTGGTTACCATAATGGACAGCAGAGTCAAAGAGGTAATCAGAATAGTCTGACTTATATGGACTTATGGCATTAGCTACTTAGTCATGGTATCCCTAGGAATAAAACAGATGGAAAATCCACTAAATATTTATTTGATCTGTACAAGTGGAAGAATTCTAGGTCAAGTTAACAGCAGTCTAACTCAAATTGCCAGAATAGTCACAGCTCCTCAATCAATTCCTAGACTTGAGTGAGTTTACAGAGTCACAACTCCTTGAATGAAGGAGAGTCTGGGTGGCTTTGAGGAAGGACTCTACTATACTGCCAAAAATTTATTCTATTTTTCTTTCTCCCAGCCTTCTCAAAAAGGATCTATGGTCTTTTAAGAGAGTGACTGTTCATTGGAGAAAAAGAAATAATCAGAATTTTCAGGGATTACTGGATACTAGCTTTGAACTGACACTAGTTTCAGGAGATCCAAAATGTCACTGTGGCACACCAGTCAGAGTGGGGGTGTATGGAGGTCAGGTTATGGAGAGGTAGCTCATGTCCACCTCACAATAGGTCCCTAAACCTATCCTGTAGTGATTTCCCCAGTTCTAGAATGCATGATTGGAATAAACATACTCAGCTATGGTGGAACCCACACATTTGTTCTCTGACATGTGGAATAAGGGGTATTATGGTAGGAACGGCTAAGTTGAAGCCATTAGAATGGCCCCTAGCTAGGAAAATCACAAACCAAAAATAATACCACATTCATGGAGGGATTGCAGAGATTACTACCACCATAAAGAACTTGAAGGATGCAGGGGTGGTGATTCCCACATCTCCATTCAACTTACCTATTTGGCCTGTAGGTAGATCTTGGAGAATTATAGCGGATTATCAAAAACTTAACCAGACAGTGACTCCAATTGAAGCTGCTGTTCCAGATGTAGTTTCATTGCTTGAACAAATTAATATATCTCCTGGTACCTGGTATGCTGCTATTGATCTTGCTGTTGCCTTTTTCTCTACGCCTGTTTTGAAGGACCACTGGAAGCAATTTGCCTTTAGCTAGCAAGGCGAACAATACACCTTCAGTGTCCTACCTCAGAGGTATATCGACTTTCAAGCCCTATGTCATAATTTAGTCCACAGTGATCATCTTTCCCTTTCACAAGACATCACACTGGCCCTTACATTGATGATATTATGACGATTGGACCTAGTAAGGAAGAAGTGTCAATGACTCTAGACTTAGTGGTAAGACGTTTGTGTACCAGAGGGTGGGAAAGTAATCTGACAAAAATTCAGGCGCCTTCCTCTTCAGTGAAATTTCTAGGGGTTCAGTGATGTGAGGCATGTCAAGATATTCCTTCCAAGGTGAAGGATAAGTTATTGCATCTGGCTCATCCAACAACTAAAAAGGAGACACAGTGCCTAGTGGACTTCTTTGGATTTTGGAGAAAACATATCCCTCTTTTGGGTGTGCTACTCCAGCCTATTTATCAAGTGACTCAAAAAGCTGCTAGATTTTTTTTTGGGGGGGAGCCCAGAACAAAAGAAGTCTTGCAACATGTTCAGGCTGCTTTGCAAGCAGCTCTGCCACTTGAGGCATATAATCCACCTGATCCAATGGTGCTTGAATTGTCAGTGGCAAATAGAGACGCTGTTTGAAGTCTTTGGCAGGCCCTTCTTGGTGAATCACAGCACAGACTCTTAGGATTTTGAAGCAAAGCCCTGCCATCCTCTGCACATAACTACTCTCCTTTTGAGAAACAGCTTTTGGCTTGTTACTTGGCCTTAGTAGAGACTAAATGCTTAACCATGGGCCACTAAGTCACCACACAGCCAGAGCTGCCCATCATTAACTGGGTGTTTTCTAACCCACAGAGCCATAAAATTGTACATGCACAGCAGCACTCTATCATTGTATCAAAGTGGTATATACAAGATTGGACCTGAATGCACAAGTAAATTGCATGAGAAAGTGGCCCAAATGCCCATGGTCTCTACTCCCATCACATTACCTTCCATCTCCCAGTCTGCACCTATGGATCATTTGACTGAGGAAGAGAAAACTCGTGCCTGGTTTACAGATGGTTCTGTGCGATATGCAGGCACCCCTTGAAAGTCAACAGCAGAAGTACTGCAGTGCCTTTCTGGGACCTCCCTGAAGGACAGTGGTCAAGGAAAATCCTCCCAATGGGCAGAACTTTGAGCAGTGCACCTGGTTGTTCACTTTTCTTGTAAGGGGAAATAACCAGATATGAACTTGTACACTGACTCATGAGCTGTGGTCAATGGTGTGACTGGATGGTCAGGGACTTGGAAGGAACATGATTGGAAAACTGGAGACAAGGAGGTATGGGTAAGAGGTATGTGGACAGACCTCTTTATATGGGCCAAAGAAGTGAAGATATTTGTGTCTCATGTGAATGTTCACCAAAAGGTGACAACAGTAGAGGAAGATTTTAACAATCAAGTGGATAGGATTACACGTTTTGTGGAAAACAGTCATCATTTTTCCCTAGTCACTCCAGTCATTGCTCAATGGGCTCATGAACAAAGTGGCCAGGGTGGCAGGGATGGAAGTTATGCATGGGCTCAGCAACATGGATTTCTACTCACCAAGGCAAACTTGGCTCCTGCCACTGCTGAGTGCCCAATCTTCCAGAAGCAGAGACCAACAGTGAGTCCCTGATATGGCACCATTCCTCGAGATGATCAATTATCAACCTAATGGCAGATTGATTACATTGGACCACTTTCATTATGTAAAGGGCAGTGTTTTGTCCTTATTGGAATAGATACTTTTACTCTTGATACGGATTTACCTTTCCTGCATGCAATGCTTCTGCCAAAACTACCATCCATGGACTTACAGAATGCTTTATCCACCATCATGGTATCCCACACACCATCACCTTGGATGAAGGGACTCACTTCACAGCAAATGAAGTGTGGCAATGGGCCCATGATCATGGAATTCACTGGTCTTAACATGTTTCCCATCATCCTGAATCAGCTGGCTTGATAGAATGATGGAATGACCTTCTAAAAACACAATTATGGCGTCTGCTAGGTAGCAATACCTTGCAGGATCAGGGAAATGTTCTCCAGGAGGCTGTACATTCTTTAAATCAGTGCCCAATATATGGTGCTCTTTCTCCCATATCTAGGATTCTCTGGTCCAGGAATCAAGGGATGGAAATGGGAGTGGCACCACTCACTATTACCCCTAGTGACCTACTTGGGAAATTTTGACTCCTGTCCCTGCTACCCTATGCTCTGCTGATTTAGAGGTCTTCGTTTGAAAGGGAGAAATGCTCCCACCTGGATACACAGCACTGATTCCAATGAACTGGAAGTTAAGAATGCCACCCAGCCACCTTGGGCTCCTTACGCCTCTGGATCAACAGGCAAAGAAGGGATTTACTATACTGGCTGGTGTCACTGATCCTGAGTATCAAGAGGAAATTGGATTGATATTACATAATGGAAGTAAAGAAGAGTATGTCTGGAATGCAGAGGAGCCCTCAGACTGTCTCTTACTACTACCAAGCTCTGTGCTTAAAGTCACCAGAAAACTATAGCAACCCAATTCTGACATGACTACCAATGATCCAGACCCTTCAGTAATGAAGGTTTAGGTCACCCACCAAGCAAAGAACCACAACCAAATGATCTTCTTTCTGAGAGTAAAGGGAATACAGAATGGTTGGTGGATGAAGGCAGCTCTAAATACCAGCTATGACAATATTACCAGTTGCAGATAATGAGGACTGTAATGTTATGAGCATTTCTTCCTTCTATGTGTGCATTAAATATTTTTGTTTGTATCACTTATAAAATATAAGACATAAACAGGGCTAATGCTATTTTGGTTGTACACGTGTTAGTTGTATCATGTCAGGCCCAAGTATGACTTTAAAATTGTCATTATTTAGAGATTATGTATGGTTTAAGGAGAAGTGTTCAGGTACCAAGTTGACAAGAGGTGGCCTGTGATGGTTACGGCTGCGTGTCATCTTGGCTGGGCCCTGATTCTCAGTGGTTTGGCAATGTCTTAGTCATCTAGTGCTGCTATAACATAAATACCACAAATGGATGGCTTTAACAAAGAGAAATTTATTATCTCACAGTCTAATAGGCCACAAGTCCAAGTTCAGGGCATCAGCTCCAGGGAAAGATTTTCTCTCTCAGTTGGCTCTTTAAGAAGGTCTTTGTCATCAGTCTTCCCTGGGTCTGGGAACATCTCAGCACAGAAACCTCAGGTCCAAGCTCTGCTCCAGGCACTGCTTTCTTGGTGGTATGAGGTCCCCACTCTCTGCTCACTTCCCTTTCCTTTTATCTCTTGTAAGATAAAAGGTGGTGCAGGCCTCACCCCAGGGAAACTTCCTTTACGTTTGATCAGGGATGTGACCTTAATAAGGGTGTTACAATCTCACCCTAATCCTCTTTAACATAAAATTACAATCACAAAATGGAGGACAACCACACACTACTGAGGATCATGGCCTAACTAAGTTGACAAGAAGTTATGATGTAGTTTGGCAGCTGCATAATGATGTAATTTCTTCCATGATGGGATCTGCTATGAAGAGCCAATCACTTGAAAGGGAATTTCCTTTAGGGTATGGCCTACATCCAATATGTATAGGTTTTCTAGCAAAGATCTCTGACTTTTGCTCTGTTCTGGATCCTGCATTTTGATCATCCTCATCTGAATTCTGGTTCTTGGAACTTAAGCCAGTGATCTTACATGCTGATTTTGGATTTGTCAGCCTCTGCAGCCCATGAGCCAGTAGACTGCCATCTAACCCAGTGATCTTGAGATCGTCAGCCCCTGCAGCTACGTGAGTCAGGAGAAGCCTACAGCCTGATGTCTGCCACATGGACTTGGAATGTGCTAGCCTCTACAGTCATGTGAATCATTTCCTTGATATAAATCTCTCTGTCTCTCTCTCTGTATATATATTTACATATATGTATGTATGCGTGTATATATGCTTCACTGGTTTTCCTTCTCTTGAGAACCCAGTCTAAGACAGACAGGAAAGAAGGAAAAGATAAAATAGATGTCAGAAGAATCCCTGCAACTTGCTCTTGAATGTAGAGTAGCTAAAGTGAATGGAAGAAATGTAAAAGAGCTGAACAGAAGATTTCAAAGGGTGGCTCGAGAAGACAGAGTAAACTACTATGATGAAATGAAATGTGCAAACTCCTGAAGTTAGAAAGCAAAAGGGGAAAGAACTTACTTGGCATTTCTCAAGCTGAAAGAACTAAAGGAAAAATTCAAGCCTTCAGTTGAAGGATTCTATGGGCAAAATGTTGAACGACGCAGGAAGCTGTCTTAGTCATTTAGTGCTGCTTTAACAGAAATACCACAAGTGGATGGCTTTAACAAAGAGAAATTTATTCTCTTACGGTCCAGTAGGCTACAAGTCCATTTCAGGGTGTCAGCTCCAAGGGAACGCTTTCTCTGTTGGCTCTGGAGGGAGGTCCATGCCATCAATCTTTCCTTGGTCTGGGAGCTTCTCTGTGCAGGAACCTCAGGCCCAAAGGAAGTGCTCTGCTCCTGGCATTGCTTTCTTGGTGGTATGAGGTACCCATGTGTTTCTGCTTACTTCTCTCTTTTATATCTCAAAAGAGACTGGTTTAAGACACTACCCAATCTTGTATACTTCATCACCATAACTGCCGCTAATCCATCTGATTAGATCATAGTGATTGAATTCACAACACATAAAGAAATCACATCAGATTACAAAATGGTACACAATTATACAATACTGAGAATCATGACCTAGCCAAATTGATGGATAATTTTGGGGGACACAATTCAATCCATGACAGAAGCATCAAATGAAGATGGAAGGAATACACAGAGTCAGTGTACCAAAAAGAATTAGTTGACATTCAATCATTTCAGGAGGTAGCATATAATCAAGAACCAATGGTACTGAAGGAAGAAGTCCAAGCTGCTCTCAAGGCATTGGCAAAAAACAAGGCTCCAGGAACTGACAGAATACCAACTGAAATGTTTCAACAAATGGATGCAGCACTGGAGATGCTCAGTTGTCTATGCTAAGGAATTTGGAAGACAGGTACCTGTTCAAATGATTGAAAAAGATACACCCTTGTGCCCAATGCAAAGAAAGGTGGTCCAACAGAATGTGGAAATTATCTAACAACATCATTAATATTACGTGCAAGTAAAATTTTTGTGAAGTAATTCAAAAGCTGTTGCAGTAGTACGTCAACAGGGAACTGCCAGAAAGTCAAGATGAATTCAGAGAAGGACATGGAGTGAAGGATATCATTGCTAATGTCAGATGGCTCTTAGATGAAAGCAGAGAATACCAGAAAGATGTTTATCTGTTTCATTGACTATGCAAAGACATTCACTGTGTAGATCATAACAAATTATAGATAACATTGTGAAGAATGGAAATTCCAGAACACTTAATTGTGCTCATGCGGAATCTGTACATAGACCTAGAGACAGTCATTCAAACAGAACAAAGGGATACTGAGTGGTCTAAAGTCAGGAAAGGTGTGTGTCAGGGTTGTATCCTTTCACCATACTTATTCAAACCGCATGCTGAGCAAACACTTCAAGAAGCTGGACTATATGAAGAAGAACAGGGCAGCAAGATTGGAGGAAGACTCATTAACAACCTGTGATATGAAAATGACAAAACTTGCTTGCTGAAAGTGAAGAGGATTTAAAGCACTTACTGATGAATATAAAAAACCACAGCCTTCAGTATGGATTTCATCTCAACTTACAAAAAAAAAGCCCTCACAACTGGACCAATAAGTAAAATTATGGTAAATGAAGACAACATTGAAGTTGTCAAGGATTTCATTTTATTTGGATCCACACTCAATGCCCATGGAAATAGCAGTCAAGAAATCAAACCATATATTGCGTTGGAAAAATCTTCTGCAAAAGACCTCTTTAAAGTGTTAAAAAGCAAAGATATCACTTTAAGGACTAAGGTGTGCCTGACCCAAGCCATGTTATTTTCAATCGTCCCATATCAAATGAGAAAGCTGGACAATGAATAAAGAAGATCTAGGAAGAATTGATGCATTTGAATTACGGTGTTGGCAAAGAATATTGAATACACTGTGGACTGCCGGAAGAACGAACAAATCTGTCTTGGAATAAGTACAACCAGAGTGCTCCTAGGAAACGAGGATGGCGACACTACATCTAAGTTACTTTGGACCAGGTGTCAGGAGGGAGCAGTCACTGGACAAGGACATCATGCTTGGTTGAAGCAGAGAATTAACGAACAAGAGGAAGGCCCTTGGCGAGATGGATTGACAAAGTGGATGCATCATTGGGCTCAAACATAGCAATGATTGTGAGGGTGGCACAGGACTGGGCAATGTTTTGTTCTGTTGTACATAAGGCCACTATTAGTCAAAACCAACTGGTTGGCACCCAGCAACAATAACAATACTCTTATTATTTGTATCCTTTTAGTGTGTATTATACTTCAAAAAAATTTACTTAAAAAAAGAGCCTATGTTTCTTTAGCTTCCTGAGATCTCTAGATACTGACATTATACAGTTAATTGAGCCTTTAATAAAATAACGCAAGAGTTTTGTTAGGAAAACGCCAGAGAACAATTTGTTTTTCCTTTATTTTTTGTCCATGACAGAGTATTGTCAGAAAAATCTCAAATATTCTGTTGTCTGATATTTGAAGAGTTATTTTTAAAGTAAGACAAATTTCCTTTGTGAATTATGTATCAAAAAGTTAAAAATCTAAATGAAATTTCTTTGCAGCACTAACAGAATGAAAGTTTTATCTTAGTCATTGTGGTGAAGGTAAATCTGTCTTTACTTGTCTTCATTTTGTCATATCTTTCCAAGTATCGGCCTATAGTCTTTAGATCTATTGCCAACATAACATATTGGTCAGGACATTTCTATTTTTAAAATTAGGTCCAACATCAGCCTACATTCACATGGATTGGTCCTATTTGACATCATTCTTGGTAGAAATAAAACTATAGCATTTCTGAGTGATACTCCAAAGCACACCAATTTGCTTATCATTATTCTGTATGCCATATACAGTTTGAAAGCTTTATTTAGTCTTTAAATGGTTTGAAAACAATTTTAAAAAAATTTCCTGTTTAATTAGCTAGATTTTATTTGACTTTAATATGATAATTGTATTTATAAAACTATGCTTTCAGGATACCTTGGTATCAATTTCAAGTTATCAGTATTAATTTCATCATGAATATGTTATATTTTAAATATTAATAGTACATTTTTGAGCACATACTCTATGCCACACTTTGAAGAAAATGTCTGCATGCAGTATCTTCAATTCTCACAGCTGTCTTGCATAGGAAGCGCAATTCTTCCCATGCAACAGATACTATGACAGGCATTCAGAGAGATTGATTGTACAAGGATTTGAGCTGTATGCCTGTCTCCATAGCTTGAGTCTTACAGGCTTCTAAAATGCACTCTAGCTCTGATTATTAATGTTATTAATCAGGTAAAAAATGTCGTGGTTAGAACACTCAATTCTGTGATACATATCCATGGATGTTTCCTATAGTAAGCAATAAGTAGTTTAATGTTTCATACAGGCTGCAACCATATAAAAGATGAAAGGCACTTGCCCTTTAAATTAAGCTCAGTTTTATTAACTTTGTTCTTCATGTATTTTTTAAAAGTATCTGAAGACAGTTATACATACTTAATGGTTCGGACATACTGTAGATGTAATTGCCTCTAATTTTTTTTAATGATATAGCTTGGAAATTTACAAATTATATAATTTTTAGTTTTGTGCCTAGCAGTGATATTATTTGGAGGGAAAGCATTATTCTTTAAAACATGAAATATCATCATTTAGTTTAATTTTTAGTAGATTTGTACTTTTAAAGCTTACAGGAAGACTTATTCAAAGTAGACTTCTGGGGATGCATTTTTAAAATAATCAATAAATTATCTTATAGAAAGAAGGAAGTAATTTCTCTGTTTCCACTACCAATGGTCTGATTGTTTTCCAGGTATAAAGGGGCTGTCATTCACTATTCAGGGACAGATTTCCTGGATGTTTTCTTGTCACTTAAGTTCTTCACCCACCCCTTCAATCCAATTGTAATGAGTTTTACCATCGACAAAGAGGTAAAAATCAAATTCTCAAAGAACACAATGACTAAAATTTGGTATTTTTAAAAATAAATATCAGATGCCATTAAGAAAATAAATACATCTTCTCTCTCTTCTCTTTTTAATGCGATGCAGGAAATAGCTCTGTCAAAGATTAATTTTGACCAAAAAAAAAAAAAAAATACAGAAACAAAACAAAACCTTGTGTATGTTACTATTAATAACTTATCCTAGTGTCAATCATCTTTCTCAAAGACTGGATAACTTTGTTAATGAACAGGAGGACCTTCCCCCAAGCATATGAGACTGAAGATCCTATCAACTTTGGTAGAATGGCTTTGGACAACTTTCCTCCATTGTTTTCTTGTAGGAATACTAGAGGTAACATGACATCATCATAATTGTTCCTTGTTCAAAATTCTTCAGGGTTTTTGCAATTTATTGGGTTCCTTATAATTTTTTTGTATAATATATTATTTTGATGCTTTAGAATTTCTACCCTTTGCTAACTATATATACCATGTTGTTAGGTGTCGACTCATAGTGACCCTATGCACCACAGAACAAAACACTGCCCAGTCCTGTGCCACGTTCACAATCGTGGTTATGCTTGAGCCCATTGTTGCAGCCACTGTGTCAGTCCATCTCGTTGAAGGTCTTCCTCTTTTTCTCTGACCCTCTATTTTACCAAGCATGATGTCCTTCTCCAGGGAATGATCCCTCCTGATAAGATGTCCAAAGTATGTGAGATTTAGTCTCTCCATCTTTCCTTCATAAGGAGCATTCTGGTTGTACTTCTTCCAAGACAGGTTTGTTCATTCTTTTGGCAGTCCATGGTGTAGTCAATATTCTTCACCAACACCAGAATTCAAAGGTGTCAATTCTTCTTTGGTCTTTCTTATTCATGGTCCAGCTTTCCCATGTATATGTGGCAATTGGAAACACCAGGGCCTGGGTCAGGTGCACCTTAGTCTTCGAGGTGACATCTTTGCTTTTCAACACTTTAAAGAGATCTTTTTGCAGCCAATTTCCCAAATGCAATGTGTTGTTTGATTTCTTGACTGCTGCTTCCATGGGTGTTGATTATGGGTCCAAGTAAAATGAAATCCTTGACAATCTCAATCTTTTCTCTGTTCATCATGATGTTGCTTATTGGTCCAGTTGTGAAGATTTTTGTTTTCTTTATGTTGAGGTGTATTCCATACTGAAGGCTGTGGTCTTGATCTTCATCAGTAAGTTCTTCAAGTCCTCTTCACTTTCAGCAAGCAAGGTTGTGTCATCCCCATATACCTAAGTTTACACAAATAATGCTCACCTTCTACATTTGTTTGCCAACTGTACCTCCCACTCCCATGAGATATTTTCAAAAGTGTCACTATGCCAATTTTTTTCTCATGTTGCTGTAAAAAACTTAGCATAAAGCACTTAGCTCACAGGATAGGGTATGGTTGGCAAACAAATGTAGAAGGTGCATGTTATTTGCATAAAAATACAGTAATTGTCTTTTGGCTAGAATGGTTGGATAGCAATAAGGAAAATTCTATTGTGGGATAAAAGAGGTTTCTTTTAAAAGGAGAAAAATATAAAGATAGAGTTGGAAAGTTACAGACTCCTGATTTGCATCTTAAATTGTGTCACTGACTTAGTCATTTCCTTCACTTTAAAAAGGTTATAATTATAGTTTCTTTTTGCTCCATAATGATACTTGGTGCAGTGACAAAACTATATTTATGGGACTAAATGCTCCATGAAACTGAGATAATATATGTAAAGCATCTAGCAAAGTGCCCACATAGAATGTTGTTGTTAGGTGACAACAAGTGTGTTCTACTCAGTTCCCCCTATGTACAACATAACGAAACACTGTCCAGTCCTACACCATCCTCACAATCATTGTTATGCTTGAGCCCATTGTTGCAGCCACTGTGTCAGCCCATCTCATTGAAGATCTTCCCTTTTTTTGCTGACCTTCTACTTGACCAAGCATGACGCCCTTCTCCAGGGACTGGTCCCTCCTGATAAAATGTCTAAAGGAACTGAAATGAAGTCTTGTTATCCTTGCCTCTAAGGAGCATTTTGGCTGTACTTCTTCCAAGACAGATTTGTTCATTCTTTTGGCAGTCCATGGTATATTCAATATGCTTCCTCAACACTGTAATTCAAAGGGATCAATTCTTCTTTGGTTTTCCTTATTCATTGTCCAACTTTTGCATGCATATAAAGCAATTGAAAATACCACGGCTTGGGTCAGGCGCACGTTAGTCCTCAAAGTGACGCATTGGTTTTTAACACTTTAAGGAGGTCCTTTGTAGCAGATATGCCCAATGCAATATGTTGTTTGATTTCTTGACTGCTGCTTTCATGGGTGTTGATTGTGAATCCAAGTAAAATGAAATCCTTGACTGTCACAGTGCCGACGGTTATCGGGACGGCGGAGACAGTAACCAAATACAACTCTTACAGAGAAGTGGGGCCAGGAGGGTTTCTCTGAGGAGTCGACCCCGGCTTCAGTCCCAGGAGTTTATTTATAGTCAGTACAGCAAGCAGTGAAGCAAATAACAGAACAATGGGCTTTGGGCGCGGGCAAGGGAGAAGGAATTAAGGTAAACAAGCTAATCAGTAAAGGGACAATAGGTTTGGGAAAACAAGTCGTGACAAGTCTCAACATGTTGGGGACAAGTCTCAACATGTTGGGGACAAGTCTTAACATGCTGTGCAGCATAGAGGCCTGTGGGGGCTGCAGTTGTCAATAGTGCAGCCATGTTTAAATGGCATATATCCCCACACTTTACAACTTTAATCTTTTCTCTGTTTATCATGATGTTGCTTATTGGTCCAGTTGTGTGGATTTTTGTTTTCTTTATGTTGAGATGTAATCAATACTGAGGGCTGTAATCTTTGGTCTCTATCAGTAAGTGCTTCAAGTCCTCTTTGATTTTAACAAGCAAAGTTGTGTCATCTGCATATTGCAGGTTGTTAGTGTTCCACCAACTCTGATGCCGCATTCTTCCTCATATAGTTTAGTTTCTCAGATCCATAAAATATTTATAATTTTCCAATATATACCAAAGCTGAAAATGAGCCCAAATAAAAGACTTGCAACTGGGTGTGTCAAGAGGTCACAGTTTACAAGGAGAAGATAGATGGGAACTTCAGGGTATATATCTTTTAGTGAAGAGCAGAAGTTGTACTCACAAGAGGATTTTTTCTAACTTTTGATAATATTCCCCTCACCATCTACGAGAGGATGCTTATTAAGATACTTGATGAGAATCAAAACAGGGAGAGTAAATGGGAGATGAGCCTTGTTCAGTTTATCTATTTTACAGGTGGACTGGCAATCTCAAATCTACCAGTGCACTCTGCTAACATCCAGGTAGTTAGACCCAGCCTTGGGTAACTTTGAGGGATGCTAGAAACACCAAAGATTAATAAGAAGAGTTACAGTGTCAGAAAGAAAAGAAAAAAAGGAGATTTAAAAATTATATTGGAAATTAGAGAATAAGGAAAATATGGAAATATTCTAGAAAAGTTGAAATACGCAATTTCTAGGTCACTATATTTTTCCTCAAGGATAGTAATCTTCAGCATGATTATAGAAGAAAATAAACTTGGACGGGATCCAAGATCTTTTATAAAACAAAAACCAGAGTATATCTCTCTCCTGCTAAAAAACCTTATGTTTTCTCATTACATTTAGGGTAATATTTCCCCTAATCACCTCCTCCACCAAATTAGCTACCCTTTAATTCTCCCTTTTGCTTTCTTGACACCATTTATCATTATTTTTCAATTTTTAATGTAAGACAATTATAGATTTACATGCAGATATTAGGAAAAAGCAAAGGAGACTTCATATACACTTCGCCCAGTTTTCCTCAATGGTAACCTCTTACATAATTATAGTACAATATCACAACTAGGCAATAGATATTAATAAAATCCATTGACTGTATTCAGATTTCACCAGTTTTACATGTATTCATTTGTATGTGTACATTTAGTTTTATACAATTTTGTCATACATGCAGATTCATGTGACCACCACTATAGTCAACATACAGAACAGTTTCATCACAAGAAATCCCTCCTGCTACTCTTTTACAATCACAGCTACCTCCCCTCCTCTCCCCACTGCTTATCTCTAGTATCTGGCAAACATGAATCTGTTTTCCATTTTTATACTTTTGTCATTTTATAAATGATACGTAAATGGAATCATTCAGTATGTAACCTTTGAAATGGACTTTTTCACTCAGCATAATTCCTTTGAGAGTCATTGAAGGTGTTGTATGTATCAATAGTTCATTCTTTTTCATTGCTGAGTAGTATTCCATGGTATGGATGTACCATGGTTTATTTTACCATTCACCTGTTGTAGGACATTTGGGTTGTTTACGGTTTTTAGCTATTACAGATAAAAGTGCTACTAACATTTGTATAACGTTTTAGTTGAATGTAAGTTTTCATTTCTCTTGGACAAATGCCCAAGATTTGCAATTTTGAAATTGCTGTGTTTCATGATAAGAACATGCTTAGTTTTAGAAGAAACTACTAAGTTATTTTCTAGAGTGGCTGTACTATTTTATATTCTCATTGGCAATATATGAGCAATTCAGTTTCTTCAAATCCTCCCAAGCATTTTGTATTATCATTATTTTTTATTTATTTATCATTTAGGGTTTTCATGGAATGGATTTCATTGAGTGGATTTCATTTTAATTACAAATACCCTTTGAATCTTATGAAAATTTTTTAAAAATGCAAGTTCTTGAAAAAGTGAAATTAAATATAGCAAATAAAATGAAATATACCTCAATCTTAGTGTTTTTTTAAAAATAAATACAAACTAAAATAGTAAGATTAACATAAAATTAAGCTCTCACATTTAATAAGTGGTGAAGCCAAGAGTAGAATCCTGAGTTCTTTGTACCAGTCCATTGCTTTTCTCTCAAAATCTCTTCCTCTATTATCTATTATTGTAGTTGTCAAGGAACTGAGTCTATTCATCTTTCATTGATCAAAAGTAACTTAAAACTCTTCTAGAATATCGTTTTCTAATCAATCTGTGTTTTCATGAACTATAACTGCATAGAATGGTTTTACAGTTCCATGTTGAATTGAAATTACACTGGTATCATGAGATGGCCCAAGATGATGGCTTAGTCAGACACCATGTGTTGCCCTACAGCAAAGTCCCAAGAAACCAAATGAAACAGATACAGATGACAGTTTTGAAACCCTGAGCAGCAAACAGAAGGATGAAGAATTAGAACACTGAATGGAAAGGGAAACTGAATGAAAACAGTCAAGGAGATTTAAAAATCATAGGTGCCTTGCCAGCTGTCCTGGTACAGCATGGCCATCTTGAGACAAAGTGAGCAGTATTCCTGGGTGGGGAGCACAGGAAGGCAACTTCACAGAATTCCCAATAGGAGACAGAAATACTGTGTAAACAAACCTAGAGTGAAGCAAGGTGAGCAGAACATGAACCTGATCTAAGAAGGGAAAGTGCAGGAAGGTGGACAAGAGCTTTAGGGTCTTGGTACAACAGGGAGAGAGCCAGAAACTAGGGACAGGACTGCTGACCAATAGTGGTCCCTGATCATTTGGGTGGGTGACGCCCACACAGCTGGAGATTCCCTACTGATTGAGCTCCGAGCAGCCCTCTTCCTCCTAGTTTGTCAAGGCCAGGCCCTGATCACTGACTATAGCCTACGGAGAGTACCCCAGTGCCCACACCAGAGACCAGAGGAGCACACTTGCCCACTCCACCCTACACTCTACCTATGACCAGCGGTTAAGCCAGGCAGATGTTGGATGAGGGCACTAGGATCTCCTGCTTGTTGATTGGCAGAGGTACAGATGGCACCTGTCAGGATGTGTTGGGCATTACTGTCAAGGCAATTTCAAGATATAACAGACTGTTTTAAACTTAAGAGGATAAGTGTAAATTTCAGGGTAACCACTAGAACATTGATACATCTACTCACCAAAATAAAGAAGAAAGTCAAAAAAGACTCCGTAAACACTGTAAACACACACACACAAAACAACAAATGATAGGAAAAGAAAATCCATATAAAAAAAGAACTCAGCACAGAAAATTAAGAGGAACAAACAAACAATTAATACTACACACACAAAAAAAGTATAACAAAATGAGAGCAGTGAATTCATACTTATTGATAATCACACCAATCAAGAGGCAGAGAGTGAGAGAAGTGATTAAAAAAAAAAAAACAAAACAATCTGTCAATATGTTGCCTACAAGAGACACAAAGACATAAATAGGTTAAAAATCAAAAGGATGGGAAAAAAATCAAACAGTAACCAAAACAGACCAGGAGTGGCAATAATGATTTCTGATAAAATAGACTTCAAGTAAAAATCCATTACAAGAGACAAAGAAGGATATTATATAATGATTAAAGGGTCAATTCACCAAGAAGACATAATATTAATATATATTTATACACCCAATAACAGAGCGGCAAAATACATAAAACAAACTGTAACAGAATTGAAAAGAGAAATAGACAGTTCTACAATAATAGTAAGAGACTTTAACAAACCACTTTCGATGATGGACAGAACAACAAGAAACTCAAGAAAGATATGTAAGTTGTAAATATCACAATCAACCAACTCTACTTCATAGATATATACAGAATACACCACCCTACAGCAGCACAGTACACATTCTCCAACACACATGGGTCACCCTCCAGAATAGACCACATTTTAGGCCACAAAACAAGCCTCATTAAATTTAAAAACATCAAATAATACAAAGCATCTTCTATGACAATAATGCTATAAAACTAGAAATCAGTAACAGAAAGAGCAAGGAAAAAAAATTAAATACATGGAAACTGAATAACACTTTACTAAAAAACAATTGGGTATAGAAGAAATTAAAAGTGAAATTAAAAAAACAAATCTTAGAATCAAATGAGAATGAAAACACAACATACTAAAACTTTTGAGACACAGCAAAAGCAGTGCTCAGAGGAAAATTTTTATAAATAAATACACACAGCAAAAAAAAAAAGAAAGATCTAAAATCAATAACTTAACCTGGCAACTTGACCAAATACAAAAGTAAGTGCAAAAGAAGACCACAGTTGCCAGAAGAAAGGAAATAATAAAGATCAGAGCAGAGATAAATGAAATAGAAAACAGAAAAGCAATCTCAAGAATCATCATGGCTAGAAGTTGATTCTTTGAGAGGATCAATAAATTTGACAAACCACTAGCCAAACTGAGAAAGGAGAAAAATCAGAGGATGCAAATAATCAAAATAAGAAATGAAATGTGTGATGTTATAACAGAACCAACTGAGATAAAGAGGATCATAACAGAATTTTATGAAAAATTGCACTTCAGAAAATTTGAAACCTAGAAGAAATGGAAAAATTTCTAGAAATACACGACCTACCTAAATTAACACAAATAGAGGTAGAAAATCTAAATAGACCCATAAGAAAAGAAGAAATTGAAGATGTCATTAAAAAAAAAAAAAAAAAAAGAAAAAGCTCTCAACAACAACAACAAACCCCAGCACAGATGGCTTCACTGGAGAATTCTACCAGAGAACAGTTGACATCAGTTCTACTCAAACTATTCCAGAACATAGAAAAGGAAGCAATACTTCCTAACTCATTCTTTGAAGTAAACATAACCCTGATTCCAAAGCCAGGCAAAGATACCACAAAAAAAACAAAGAAAATTACAGACCAATATCCCTCATGAATATAGGTGCAAAAATTCTCAACGAATTCTAGCCAACAGAATTTAACAGCATATTCAATAATAATAATAGTACATCATGATCAGGTGGAATTCATACCAGGTATGCAATGGGAGGGTGGTTCAAATAGAAAATCAATATAATTCACCACATAAATAAAACAAAGGAGAAAAAAATCACATGATCATCTCAATCAATAAAAAAGGATGTTTGATGCAATCCAACATACTTCCCTGACAAAAATTCACAGCAAAATGGGAATAGAAGGGACATTTCTCAACATAATTAAGAGCATATGTGCAAAACCAATGGCCAACATTCTTTTTTTTTTTTTCATAGTTGTAGTTTAAATGAAGTTTACATTTCAAGTTAGTATCCCATACATTGTTGTGACCCTAATTGCTCACCCCATTCTGTGACAGTACACTCCTCCTTTCCGACCTTGATTCCCCATGTCCATTCAACCAGCTCCTAACCCTCTCTGCCTTCCCAACTCACCTCTGGACAGAAGCTGCCCCTTTGGTCTCTTGTATCTACCTGAGCTAAGAGGCACACTCTTCATGAGTATCACTTTATGTCCCACAGTCCAGTCCAACCCCTGCCTGAAGACTTGGCCTCGGAAATTGTTTTAGTTCTGGGCTGATAGAGAATCCAGGGGCCCTGGTTTCCAAAGATAACTTCAGCCTCAGAGCATTAAGTCTGGTGTTCTTTCTAGAATTTGAGTTCTGCTCCCTGTCTTTCTGCTGCTCCATCAGGGATTATCTGCTGTGATCCCTTTCAGGGCGTCATTGGTGGTAGCGGGGCACCATCTAGTTCTTCTGGTCTCAGGCTGATGAAGTCTCTGGTTTATGTGGCTCTTTCTGTCTCGTGGGCTAATACTTTCCTTGTGTCTTTGGTGTTCTTCATTCGCCTTTATTCCAAGCAAGTTGGGACAAATTGATGCATCTTAGACGGCTGCTTGCAAGCTTTTAAGACCCCAGATGCCACTCACCAAAGTAGGATGCAGAACATTTTCTTAATAAGCTTTGTTATGTCAATTGACCTAGATGTCCCCTGAAAGCACAGTCCCCAGACCCCTACCTCTGCTACTGTGTCTCTCAAAGTATTTGATTGTATTCAGGAAACTTCTTAGCTTTGATTTAGTCCAGTTGTGCTGACTTCCCCTGTAGTGTGTGCTGTCCTCTTCACCTAAGATGATTCTTATCTAACTATCTAGTTAATAAATAACCCTCACCTTCCCTCCCCACCCTTGTAACCATCAAAGAATGTTTTCTTTTGTGTTTAAACCTTTCCTCGAGTTCTTATAATAGTGGTCTTATACAGTATTTGTCCTTCTGTGACTGACTACATTCACTCAGCATAAGTTCCAGCTTCCACCATGTTATACTATGTTTCACAGCTTCATCGTTGTTCTTTATTGTTTATTCCATTGTGTGGATATACCACAATTTGTTTATCCGTTCGTCCGATGATGGACACCTAGGTTGCTTCCATCTTTTTGCTGTTGTGAACAGTGCTGCAATGAACATGGGTGTGCATATATCTATTCGTGTGATGACTCTTGTTTCTCTAGGATATATTCCAAAAAGCGGGATAGCTGGATCGTATGGTACTTCTATTTCTAGCTTTTTAAGGAAGTGCCAAATAAATTTCCAAATTGGTTGTACCGTTTTACATTCCCACCAACAGTGTAAAAGTGTTCCAGTCTCTCACAACATTTCCAGCATTTATTATTTTGTGTTTTTTGGATTAGTGATAGCCTTGTTGGGGTGAGATGATACCTCATTGTAGTTTTGATCTGCACTTCTCTAATGGCTAATGATCGTGAGCATTTCTTCATGTATCTGTTAGCCACCTGAATATCTTCTTTGATGAAGTGCCTGTTCTTATCTTTTGCCCATTTTTTAATTGGGTTATTTGTCTTTTTGTTGTTGAGGTTTTGCAATATCTTGTAGATTTTAGAGATTGGACGCTGATTGGATTTGTCATAGCCAAGAATGTTTTCCCAGTCTGTAGGTTGTCTTTTTACTCTTTTGATGAAGTCTTTTGATGAGCGTAAGTGTTTGATTTTTAGGAGCTCCCGTTCATCTAGTCTCTCTTCTGGTGTTTGTGCATTGTTACTTATGGTTGTATTATGTTTATGCCATGTATTAGGGTTCCTAGCATTGTCCCTACTTTTTATTCCATGATCTTTATCGTTTTTGATTTTCTATTTAAGTCTTTGATCCAGTTTGAGTTAGTTTTTGTGCATGGTGTGAGGTATGGGTCTTGTTTCAGTTTTTTGCAGATGGATATCCAGTTATACCAGCACCATTTGTTAAAGAGATTGTCTTTTCCCCAGTCAATGGACTTTAGGCCTTTGTCAAATATTAGCTGCTCATAGGTAGATGAGCTTATTTCTGGATTCTCAATTCTGTTCCATTGGTCTATGTATCTGTTGTTGTACCAATACCAGGCTGTTTTGACTACCATGGCAGTATAATAGATTCTAAAATCGGGTAGTGTAAGGCCTCCCACTTTGTTCTTCTTGACTCATGCTTTATTTATCCTGGGCCTCTTCCCTTTCCATATGAAGTTGGTGATTTGTTTCTCTGTCTCATTAAAAAATGCCAGTGGAATTTGGATCGGGATTGCATTGTATCTGTAGATCGCTTTGGGTAGAATTGACATTTTCACTATGTTGAGTCTACCTATCCATGAACAAGATACGATTTTCCACTTATGTAGATCTCTTTTAGTTTCTTGCAGTAGTGTCTTGTAGTTTTCTCTGTAAAGATCTTTTACATCTCTGGTTAGATTTATTCCTAAGTATTTCATCTTATTGGGGGCTGTTGTAAATGGTATTGTTTTGGTAATTTCCTCTTCGAGGTTCTCTTTGTTGGTGTAAAGGAATCTAACTGATTTTTGTATGTTTGTCTTGTATCCTGAAACTTTGCTGAAATCTTCTATTAGTTCCAGTAGTTTTCTTGTGGATTCTTGGGGGTTTTCTGTGTATAAGATCATATCATCTGCAAACAGAGATACTTTGACTTCTTCCTTACCAATTTGAATGCCTTTTATTTGTTTTTCTAGCCTAATTGATCTGGCTAGGACCTCCAGCACAATGTTGAATAAGATTGGTGATAGAGGGCATCACTGTCTGGTTCCCATTCTCAAGCGGAATGCTTTCAAAGTCTCTCCATTTAGGATGATGTTGGCTGTTGGCTTTGTATAAATACCCTTAATTATACTGAGGAATTTCCCTTCTATTCCTATTTTGTTGAGAGTTTTTATCATGAATGGGTGTTGGACTTTGTCAAATGCCCTTTCTGCATTGATTGATAAGATCATGTAGTTCTTGTCTTTTGTTTTATTTACATGATGGATTACATTGATTGTTCTTCTGCTGTTGAACCATCCTTGCATACCTGGTATAAATCCCACTTGGTCATGGTGAATTATTTTTTTGATACGTTGCTGAATTCTATTGGCTAGAATTTTGTTGAGGATTTTTGCGTCAACGTTCATGAGGGATATTTGTCTGTAATTTTCTTTTTTTGTGGTGTCTTTACCTGGTTTTGGTATCAGGGTTATGCTGGCTTCATAAATGAATTCGGGAGTATTCAAAACTTTTCTATGCTCTGAAATACCTTTAGTGGAAGTGGTGTTATCTCTTCTCTGAAAGTTTGGTAGAATTCTCCAGTGAAGCTCTCCTGGCCATGGCTTTTTTTTGGGGGTAGGGTGGGGAGTTTTTTAATAACCTTTTCAATCTCTTCTTTTGTTATAGGTTTATTTAGTTGTTCTACCTCTGTTTGTGTTAATTTAGGTAGGTAGTGAGTTTCTAGAAATTTGTCTATTTCCTCTAGGTTTTCAGATTTGTTAGAGTACAGTTTTTCATAGTAGTCTGTTATGATTCTTTTAATTTCAGTTGGGTCTGTTGTGATATCACCCATCTCATTTCTTATATGGGTTATCTGCTTCATCTCCTGTTCTTCTTTAGTCAGTTTGGCTAATGGTTTATCAATTTTGTTGATCTTTTCTAAGAACCAGCTTTTGGACTTGTTAACTCTTTCAATTGTTTTTCTATTCTGTTGCATTTAATTATGCTCGAATTCTTATTATTTCCTTTCTTCTGGTGCCTGAGGGCTTCTTTTGCTGCTTTCTTTCTACTTGTTCCAGTTGTAGGATTAATGTTTTGATTATTGCTATTTCTTCTTTTTGGCTGTGTGCTTTTATTTGTATAAACTGACCTCTGAGCACTGCTTTTGGTGTCCCGAAGGTTCTGGTAGGATGCATTTTCATTCTCTTTTGATTCTATGAATTTCTTTATTCCATCCTTAATTTCTTCTTTAATGCAGTAGTTTTTGAGCAAGGTGTTGTTCAGTTTCCATGTGTTTGATTTTTTTTCTTTTCTTTTTGTGTTGTTGATTTCCACTTTTATAGCTTTAGGTTCAGAAAATACGTTGTATAATATTTTGATGTTTTGGATTTTGTTAAGGCTTGCTTTATGGCCTAGTATGTGCTCTATTCTGGAGAATGTTCCATGTGCGTTGGAAAAGAAACTATACTTGGCTGCTGTTGGGTGCAGTGTTCGGTATATGTCTATGAGATCAAGTTGGTTGATTGTAACACTTAGCATTTCCGTGTCTTTGTTGTGCTTCTTTCCGGATGTTCTGTCCTTCACCAAAAGTGGTGTGTTGAAGTCTCCTACTACGATTGTGGAGCTGTCTATCTCTCTTTCCAGTGCTGTTAGAGTTTGTTTTATGTATTTTGGAGCACTGTCATTGGATGCATAAATATTTATTATAGTTATGTCCTCCTGGTGTATTGACCCTTTAATCATTATATAGTGCCCTTCCTCATCCTTTGTGGTGGATTTTACTTTAAAGTCTATTTTGTCAGAGATTAGTATTGCCACTCCTACTGTTTTTTGTGTGTTGTTTGCTGCATATTTTTTTTTCCCATCCTTTGAGTTTTATCCTGTTTGTGTCTTTAAGTCTAAGGTTCATCTCTTGTAGCAACAGGGAATATTATTCTTATTGGAGAGAGATTGTAAGCATTCCCCTTGAGCCCCTTGAGAACAGGAATGAGACAAGGATGCCCATTATCGTCCCTCTTATTCAACATTGTACTGGAAGTCCTAGCAAGAGCAATAAGGCAAGAAAGGGAAATAAAGGGTATTAAAATTAGTAAGGAAGAAGTAAAAATATCCCTATTCACAAATGACATGATTCTAGACATAGAAATCCCCAGAAATTCTATAAGAAAGTTATTGGAACTAATACAGTGGTTCAGCAAAGTGTCAGGGTACAAGATCAACACACAAAAATCAGTTGGGTTCCTCTACACTAACAAGGAAATAATACAATTTACAATAGCCCCAAAAAAGGATAAAATACCTAGGAATAAATCTAACCAGGGGCATAAAAAACTTATACAGGCAGTCCCAGGTTTATGATCATTCAACTTATGGACAGTTTGCACTTGCCCTTTATTTAATATTACATAAATTTGTTCTCACTTTGAAAGGATTGAATCAACCTCTACTCAGAACAAATTCTTCATCTCAATCACCTTCATTTGCTGCATGTGCAGCTTTCAAATCATTGAAAGGTCTTCAAACCTTTCCTCACACTAAATTAAGGCTAAATAATAATCATATGTACCTGTTACCAACTTATAAATTTTACTTAAAAGCACAGTTATATAGTTAGGAACATATCTCGTTTGTAACCTGAGGACTGTACAAGGTAAACTACAAATCACTACTACAAGAAACAGAGACCTACATAAACAGAAAAACATTCCATGTTCATGGATTGGAAAACTTAACACTATGAAAATGTCAATACTACCAAAAATGATCTATAGATGTAGTGCAATCATGATCCGAATCTCAACATTTTTTTTTAATTGTACTTTAGATGAAGGTTTACAGGACAAACTAGCTTCTCATCAGTTAGTATACATATTGTTTTATTACTTTAGTTAACAACCCCACGACATGTCAGCACTGTCCCTTCTCGACCTTGGGTTCCCTATTACCAGCTTTCCTGTCCCTTCCTGCCTTCTAGTCTTTGCCCCTGGGCTTGTGTACCCCTTTAGTCTCATTTTGTTTAATGGGCCTCTCTAATCTTTGGATGAAAGGTGAACCTCAGTAGTGACTTCACTGCTGAGATTAAAAGGTGTCTGGAGCCATACTCGCAGGGTTTCTCCAGTTTCTGTCAGACCAGTAAGTCTGGTCTGTTTTTGTGAGTTAGAATTTTGCTCTACATTTTTTTCCAGCTCTGTCTGGGACCCTCTATTGTGATCCCTGTCAGAACAGTCAGTGGTGGTAGCCAGGCACCATCTAGTTGCACTGGACTCAGTCTGGTGGATGCCGTGGTAGTTGTGGTCCATTAGTCCTTTGGACTAATCTTTCCCTTGTATCTTTAGTTTTATTCATTCTCCCTTCCTCCTGAAGGGGTGAGACCAGGGGAGTATCCCAGGTGGCTGCTCACAGGCTTTTAAGACCCCAGTCGCTACTCACAAGAGTAAAAAGTAGAACATTTTCTTTATAAAATATGTTATGCCAATTGAGCTAGATGCTCCCTGAGACCGTGGTCCCCACAGCCCTCTGCCCAGCAATTCAGTCCCTCAGGGAGTTTGGATGTGTCTATGGAGCTTCCATGACCTTGCCTTGTACAAGTTGTACTGGCTTCCCCAGTATTGTGTACTGTCTTCCCCTTCACCAAAGTTACCACTTATCTATTGTCTATTTAGTGTTTTTCTCTCCCACCCCTCTCATCCCTCGTAACCATCAAAGATTGTTTCTTTTTGTGTGTAAACCTCTTCATGAGTTTTTATAGTAGTGGTCTCATACAATATTTGCTCTTTTGTGATTGACTTATTTCACTCAGCATAATGCCCTCTAGATTCATCCATGTTGTGAGATGCTTCACAGATTCATCATTGTTCTTTATCATTGCATAGTACTCCATTGTGTGTATGTACCATAGTTTGTTTATCCATTCATCTGTTGATGGGCATCTAGGTTCCAACAACATTTTTTAATGAAATGGAAAAACTAATCTCCAACTTTATATGGAAATGAAAGAGGCCCCAAATAGCTAAAGCAATACTGAAGAAGAAAGTAGGAGACTCCACACTTCCCAATCTCAAAACTTACTACTATACAGCCACAATAATCAAAACAGCCTGGTACTGGTTCAATGACAGACACATAGACCAGTGAAACAGAATTGAGAACCCAGAAGTAAATCTATCCATCTATAGACAGCTGATCTTTGACAAAGTGTCAAAGTCCATTCAAGGAGGGGGAAGGGGGTGGGGAGGAAAGAGTCTCTTTAACAAATGACCCTGGCAAAACTGGATATCAATTTGCAGTAAAATGAAACAGGATCCATAAGTCACACCACACACAAAAACGAACTCAAAATGGATTAAAGACCTAAATGTTCAAGTTAAAACCATGAAGTTCCTGAAAGAGAACATAGGGACAAAACTAAGGGTCTTAATTTTTGGCATAAATAGACTTTTAAACACAACTAAAAATACATTAACAACAGATGATAAATTAGACAACTGGGATCACCTAAAAATTAAACACATATATCATCGAAAGATTTTACCAAAAAAGTAAAAGGAGAACCCACAGACTGGGGAAAAAAATCTCTGGCAATGACGTATCCGACAAGGGTGTAATCTCTAAAATATGTAGAAAACCTCAACAACTCAACAACAAACAGAAAAAAAATCCAATCAGAAAATGGGCAAAGGATATGAACAGACACTTTACCAAAGAGGACATTCAGTTGGCTAACAAACACATGAAAGAATGCTCATAAGCATTAGCCATTAGAGATATGCAAATAAAATATACAGTGAGATATCATCTCACCCTTGCAAAAATGGCACTGACCGAAAACAACAAATATTGGCAAGGTTGCGGGGAGATTGGAACTCTTATACACTACTTACATTGCTGGTAGGTTGTACCACTGTAGAAAACAGTATGGCACACCCTTGAAAAACTAGAAATACCTTATGATCTAGCTATCCCATTCCTAAGTATATATCCTAAAGATATAAGAGCAGTGACACTAATAGACATATGCACACCCGTGTTCATTGCAGCATTATTCACAATAGCAAAAAGATGGAAACAACCTAAGTGCCCATCAGCGGATGAATGGATAAGCAAATTGTGGTACATACATACAATGGAATACCACACAACTATAAAGAATAATGATGAGTCCATGAATCATCTTACAACGTGGGTGAGTCTGGAGGACATTGAAATAAGTCAATCACAAAAGGACAAATGTAGTATGGTCTCAATTTTATAAAAGTCAAGAATAAGTATACACATTCAAAGCAACGTTCTTTGATGTTTACCAGGGTTAGGAGAGGGAGGGAGAAGGAATCACTTGCTAGATAGCAGACACTTGTTATTTTTGGTGATGGGAAAAGCAATACACAATATGGTGGAAGTTGTCACAACCTGACTAAGGTAAACGAAGACATTGAGAGGTACACAAGAGTAAAGGACAATTACAGTAAATGTTATATACAATTTTGCAAAAACAGTAATAACAACCAAAAAATATGTATGTGGTTACGGAGGTAGATACGTATGCTATATGTGCATAGGAAGGCATATTTGAGTACATTCATGAGCATGTATAAGGAATTTGTAGTCTTAAGTATATACATGTTTGAGTGTGCTACATATATGTAATAAAGCACATGGGGGCACAGCTACGGGGACCTTCTAGATGTACCCAAACACTTCAAAGGATTGGTTTAGTGGGTTTGGGACCATAGTCCTGTGGGACAACTCAGTCAATTGGCATAACATAGTTCATAAAGATAATGCTCTATATCCTAGTCTGGTGACTAGCTAGCGTCTGGGGTCTTAAAATCTTGCGAGCAGCCATCTAAGATACAACTTTTGGTCTCTTCCCATCTGGAGCAAAAGAGAATAAAGGAAACAAAAGGCTCAAAGAAGAAGCTAGTCCACAGGACTAACAGTCCAAACTAATCATGGCCTTTTCTAACCTGAGACCAAAAGAACTAGATGGTGCCCAGTTACCACTATTGACTCTTCTGACCAGGGATGCAATAGAAGGTCCCAGATAGAATGAGAGAAAAATGTAGAACAAAACTCAAACTCCTAAAAATGCCAGATTTACTGGACTGATAAAGACTAGACTAACCCCAAGACTATCGCCCTAAAATAATCTTTTAACTTAGAACTGAAGCCACTTCCGCAGGTCTCTTTTCAGCCAAATAATAGACTGGTTTACAAAATAAACAGTATCACCCATGACGAATGTGGTCCCTTAAACAATCAGCTATATGAGACCTAATGGTCAATATTTACCCAAAAGCAAAGAGAAAAGGCAAAGAGGTACAGGGAAGCTAGATAAATGGAAATAGAACAAACAGAATGGAAATAATGAGTATGCCGACACATTTGGAAAATAGTAATCAATGTCACGGATCAATCTTTACAAAAATTGTTAAATGGGAATCTGATTTTCTGCTTGAACTTTCACCTAAAATACAACATAATATTTTTTAAAAATAAAGAAAGTTGACAAAGAGGATGGTCCACAGACAAGATTCTAGGGAGTGATATCAGCTTGTATCCCACCCTGCTGTTCCAGAGCACAGGGGAAAATGGCTAATGTTCATTTAATTGAATTGTATGCTGCTATTAGAATCATGCTGATATAAATAAATGGGTAAAAGCCAGAAATGTTAGGGATAATAATATTTGAATTATCCCTCATAAAGGGCATTTTAATCAACTGACCTACTGATACAGTACATCGGAAACTTAAAACAATTTTGTAAATTGTCACTGTTCACACTGCTCACCTCTGGCTTTTTAATTAAAAATAAAATTGAGATTCTATGAGAAAAAAATTATACTGGTATCTTTAGTGATTTAGCTCTTTTAAAACATTTATTTTGCAGTTTTATGATTTTTACAGTTGGAAAAAATATATCATTGTGATTCTCTCATCCAGAGGTGGATACATATTTTCGTCTGTTTCCACGGCAAGTGGAAACAAGTACTGTTGTCCTGTTGGCAATATCCATCTGTGTATGTGCTTTGTTTATTATGAATTTTGCTTAGGGAATTTTCAAAATTGAGAGATTACAATTTTAAAGTAAAATGAAAAAAGATGAAGACAGAAGAAGGAGAGGAAAAAGAAAGAAGATCTGGCCACTCTGGGCTCATGAAAACAATTAACTAGAACTGAGAAATGACTTACTTCCTTATATAGGACACATGCTATTGAGTTCTCCACAATTGTCACCATTCCATATTGTCTTTTACTTAGTTTGTTCATCCACTTATATTTCCTGCATTATGTGTGAAACATGTAAATCATTGAACAAACCACTTAATGTAGGTTTGTACAGTAAGAGCAAGAAAGAACTATACAAGTTTAAAGTATAAAAAATTATGCCTAAAACCATAATTCCAGTACCAGGGCTGTCTAACATGGGTTATAAATAAAACCATGTGTATGGCACCAACAACTTGATATTTAAAATGTGTTCTAATTTACAAGATTAGAAATGTCCTTTATGTATCGTTGACTTATGACTAATTTTATTTGGAAAATCATCACACCTTAGAGAAGAGGAAAATAGAAGATAAAGAGATATTGCCAGTGAAATTTGCTATTTTACTATGATTTATTATGATATCCTCAGACTCAAGATGTTGTAATATATCTCATTGAGATTGTGAGATTAAAGCCTATACCGTGAGTCTCAGCACCCTACAGCTCTTTACCAGCTACTGAGAACATTTCAGAGCTTAATGCCTTAACAGCAAGGTATTTAGTTAGATATTTTATGAGAATATAAATTGATACTTAATATCATTTTTGTAATCATCTTGACTGATTTGAATTTTATTTTTAAGTTATATATTTACTTTGCACAACTCAGAGCTCCATGACTTAAGATTTCCTATAGAGAAAATCTGAAAAAGCTAATAGCCTCAGCTTTACTGCTTTTGAGTCCTGTACCAACACCAGGGAAAGGAGTTGTTTCTTGCTGTGAAATAATGCTTCTGCTTAAACCTAGGTTTATTTGAAAAATTGAGAAAGCAGGTAGGGAATAAAACAAACAAAAACAGACAAAATATTACAGATATTTTCACTGTAAAAATAGTTTTTCCTTCAGGCAAACTGTTGCCAAATGTCATTGAATCATTGCCATGATGGTACCTGTTCCCCAACCCCAGCTCACTTGAGAGTGGTTTACTTAATTGTTGCTATTCTATTTGCTTATGTTTCTTCATGCTGTTATTTTGGTAACATCTGATTTTCTTAGAACTACTATTGCGGGCTTTATGGATTTCAAGGACTACAACGCTTTAACAGAACAATAATTTTTTTAAGTTCCAAAGTTGTTGGATAACACCAACCTTCAAAAATTTCCCCAGCCTGCACAGTAGCTTATTTTTTAATGAAGAATAAACCTACGCACAGTCAAGTCTAAGATATCGGAAATAACCTTCTCTGAAGTACATCAGAGAAAGTTAAAAGGCCACCCAACTTCTTATAACGTTAATGTTTAACATTTGAATTATTTTCCAGTTTAGCAAGCTGAGTAAAGGGTACTCTAGATTCTTTACTTGGCCTAAAATGACTAAAAATGCTAATTTTTTTCTTTAGCTCAATCAAGAAAAATTACTTAGAGCGCACTGGTGTGCAGGGCCAAGCAAAGCACTGTATCACTGAAAGGTCAACTCTTTACAGTCATCTTTCATATTTGAATGAAATCATGATCCTGTTCTTTAGATGTAACTGAAGAAAAAACAGCTTTAAAATGGTTGTTTATTAAATGAAATTTTAAAATCTAATTATATAGAAAAAAATAACTCTGCAGAGTCTACACTAATGAATTAATGCCCATGTGACACTTAAAGCAGTGCCTGTACTTAGTATTCAGCTCAAGTCATTGTCATCATCATCATCATCTTGATCGGTTAATAGCTGACATCGAGCAAGCCAGGCTCCTGCTTCCAAGGTCACTGCCCATATTTCTCTCTAGGATTCTCCTCTCCAAAAAGTAAAGAGAATGGACTTTATGGTCAGAAAGCTTTCCTGGGTCTGAACTATGTTTCTGCTACTTATTATCAGTATAAACTTGACATGTTATTTACCATTGGTGAATCTATTTCTCTTCTATAAAATGAGAACAATAATTCCTACATCATAGCTTGGGTTAACAATGTAGTCTCTGACACTTAGTAGATGCTGCCTTCATATGTGTTAGTTTTACTTCTTCCCTTTGAAACAAGGATTAAATTGAAATATTTTTCTATACATTTCACTCTATGGGAGAGGAAATCTTAGTAATACCTCATATGCATTATCTACGTAGTCTTTAGTAACAGAATCTCTGAACGTTAACTGTGCATGTGGCTCCCCAGAATATATTTCATTTCCCAGATGTACTTCCAGCTAAGTATGGCCATATTAGTCTTGATCAATGTAAAAGTGGAAATACAATGTTCAACTTCCTGAAAGTGTGCTTAGTAGATAGTTTGACCTACTCTTTTACTTTCTTGATTCGTGCTGACTAGAAAGTAAAAGTGTATATAACTGGAGCAACTGTAGCCATTTGGATCATGCAGAAGATGGCCATACTGTAGGAATGGATCAGTAAAAAGCTGAGAAAAGCTTGTGTGTTTCTAATAAAATATAGCTCAAACTTAAGTGTACTGTCCAACCCCAGAGCCTTGGACTTCAAAAACCCCAGGATAATCCAAAAAAGCCAAACCCCTTGCCTTCGAGTTGATTCCACTCATAAAGCCCCTAAAGGACAAAGTAGAACTGCCCCATAGAGCTCCCAAGGCTATAAGTCTACTGAAGCAGACTGCCACATCTTTCTCCCATGAAACAGCTGATGGGTTCAAACCACTGACATTTAGGCAGCTGAGTACTTTGACCACAGAGCCGTCAGGGCTCCCCAGGATAATTGCTTATGCATTTAAATGTCTGTTAATTTCAGTTTTCTGTCGTAAGTAGCAAGACCTATCCTAACTAACACCTGCTCCAAATTATCTTTGCTAGAGCAAGCAGAACTGAAATAGTATTCACGTTTTTTTGTGGATTAAGCATTTTTTGATAGCATTTCTGCTGGGGTCTCTTTGCAGACAGGTTCTCAGAAATGCTTGAATTACATTTATAACATACACACACACACAATTCCATATGAGCCAGAGACTTGGTAGGGCATGGGGGTATAAATAATGTCATTTGTGCTTTAGGTTTTGTAAATTCCATGCAGTGGGACTGCAAAATGTGATAACTGTCTGACAATTTCTTCTGGTTATTATCGCTGTATAACAGACCACCACAAAGCTTATTTTGGTTGTTGTTGTGTGTCGTCGAGTCAATTCTAACTCATAGCGACCCTACAGGACAGAGCAGAACTGCCCCATAGGGTTTTCCAGGAGTGGCTGGTGGATTCAAACTGCAAACCTTTTGGTTAGCAGCCTTAGCTCTTAGTGACTTAAAACAACCATTTTATTATGCTCAGTAATTCTGTGGGTCAGAAATTTGGATAAGGCATAGTTTAGATTGCTTGACTCTGCTCCATGGTGTGTGGAATCTTAGCTCAGAAGAGCCGAAAGCTGGGGATGACTCAAGAGTTGAGGGCTAGAATTATCTGAAGTTTCCCTCATTACATTCTGGTGCCTGGAATGTAAGGACTTTAAGACTTCCATTGCTGATTGGCACTCTTACACATGGCTTTTCCATGTGGCTTGGCTTCCTCACAGTGTGGCAATCTCAAAGTAGTCAAGTATTTTACGGACTGTGTCTTTCATTATCTAGTGATGCCATAACAGAAATACCACAAGTGCACAAGTGAGTGGCTTTAAAAAATAGGAATTTATTTTCTAACAGTTCAGGAGGCTAGAAGTCCAAATTCAGGGTGTGGTTCTATGGGAAGTCCTTGTTTGTCTGTTTTAGATTTTAACTAGTAGTCAGTTACTCATGAGTTAATTTCAAATGGTGCCATGTGGGGTTTTCAATGGCTGGATTTTTGGAAGTAGATTGTCAGGTCTTTCTTCTGAGGCACCTACTGGTGGACTTGAAACTCCAACTTTTTGGTTTGCAGCTCAGCGTTTTAACTGTTTGCTCCACCCACGGACTAGTAGCTGGCAATCCTTAGAGTTCTTTGAGAATCATCTGCCTCACCTGTCAGATAGTGTCTGTCTTATCTATGAGTCTGTGTGTCTATGCTACTCTTCATATAACTCAGAAGTGAGAAGGCTTAAGACCAACCCTACACTAGCATGACCTGAACTGATTGGTTGATTACATTACATTACGTTTTAGAAGGTGATTACATTACACTTAAGGTCATTCTCTTACCTTAATTACATTACATCCACAAGTATAGGGGTTAGGATGCCAATACAGATTTTGGGGGACACAATTTGACCCATAACAGAGTGATTCAAGGCTCCAAGCACAAGTGTTTTAACAAAAGAGGTAGAGTCTGCATTGCCTTTTGTAACCCATCCTCACTTCCAATATGCTCTATTTGTCTAAGTAGTTACATGCCGATTGAGATACAAGAGGCGAGTAACACGGACCCCACACCTTGATGGAAGGAGTGTCAAAAATTTGAGGAGAAGTTTTAAAACCTTTGTATAGTGATGGAGAAGTAAGCATCTCCAAGTTTTGCCATGACCAGTAGCCAGACACATTGTTGCCCTATGACACAGTTTTAGGATATGAGGTAGAACAGGGAATAATGCAACTTATGTGAGTAAACAAATTCTTCAGTGCTGACATGACCCTTCCAACCTAATGGTACAAAAAGTGGGGAACCCAGAGATCTGACTTAACGAGATGATTATCCTAAATAATTGGCACTGAAATTTGGATGCCAGTCTGTGAGGAAGTAAATAAGTGTTAGAGAGCTGCTTCCATTCACTTTCATAGTTATCTGGTTTGTATCTTTTGCAATTACTTGTTGGGTCTGTATTAAACCAAAATAAAACAACCTTGTGAATCTATTGACTTCGTGATCCTTAAGGTTGTGTGTCAATTTGACTGGACCATGATTCTCAGTGGTTTGGCAGTTATGTAGTTTGGCAGTCAGATGATGATGTGATCACTTCCATGATGAGATCTGATGTAATGTGATCACCTCCATGATGAGATCTGCTGTGAATAGCCAATCAGATGAAAGGGAGTTTCCTTGGGGGTGTGGTCTGCATCCAATATAGGTGAACTCTCTGGCAAGGTTCTCAGGCTTTTGCTCACTCTGGATCCTGCAGCTGGCTCCTGTTCATCTGACCTCTGGTTCTTGGGACTTGAGCTAGCAACTTACCTGCGGTCTTGCCTGCCTATCTTGGGATTCATCGATCTTCAAAGCCTGTGAGCAAGAGCCCTGCTCTCTGACCTGCCAGTCTTGGGTTTGCCAGTCCCTGCGGCTATGTGAATCAGGGTTCTATCTTGACCCATGGATTTGGGATGTTCCAGCCTCTACAACTGCATGAGCCATATCTTTGATATAAATCTCTCTACATAGATATTTATATGCTTTACTGGTTTTGTTTCTCTAGAGAACCCAGCCTACGACACATTTTATGGCCTAGTGTCTTAGCCTGGTTGGAGTAACGAGAATCTTCAAATATAGTAACTTGATAGAGAAAATGTTAACAGTATTTAAAGTTCAGTAACATTTCTAACTCTAGCTAGATAGAAACAAGCATCAAGGCTTTTACCTTATGAAGTCACAGATAATTTCTCATTCTAATAATTTGTAAGGTGACAGATTAATATCAGAAGAAAAAAATGTAGTTTTTTTTTTTTTTTTTAAGATCTGTGTCTGTAATAGAGAGAAAATTCTGCCTAATTTGGGAAGATTTGATGAGGATTGAAAAAAGACGTGCATGCCCAGCCTCTGGCACTCAGTAAATTGTGACTTCCTCTGCCCCAAGTGTCCTCCCGTAGTTTAGCCACTGCCTGGAGTGGGCCCAAAACTTTGAAATTTGATCTCAAATTCAAGGAAAAGGAAACTATGACATGACTCAGGATCACCATCGTTTCAAAAACTCCACTTCTCTTAAAAATTAACAAAATAGTTGATACATGTTTTAAAGTCATATTTTATCACAAAAATGAAAAATTGTTATTCCATAATACTACAATAATTATTTCAGTGACAGAAAGGAAGTTATGGCCTAGAGACTTTCAGACTTAAAAGAACAAATTTATTTTTCTAATGGGAGTTTTAATAATAAAGTAGTTATTTATAGCCATAATGGCATACCTGTAAAATCTAACTATGTGTGAGGGTAGAGAGTTGGATGTTTATAACTGTCTTGTGCCAAGAGCATTCGCCTTGATTTTCCTCTTACTAAAGCTAGTCATTAGCAGCGTTGTTTCAGACACATTTTAATCATCTTTATCACACACCTTTATACAGGTATTGCCTGTCTTTGTCATAAGTCGGTTCTGATGCAAGTCGAATGCCTCATTTTTTTTTTTATTTCTTTGCTGTGTTTTTAGGTGCCGTTGAGTTGGTTCCAACTCATACCAACCCTGTCTACAGCAGAGCAAAACCCTGCCCAGTTCTGTGCCATCCTCGCAATTGTTGCTGTTTGAGCCCATTGTTGCAGCCACTGTTTCTTTTTCTTTTTTTTTTTAGTTTTCATTATTATTACTTTTTATTATCAGTATCTTTATACATCTGATCTTTATTTCTCTTTGGATTTGGGAATATTACATAGAAACTTACAAATATATTTTAATAAATATATATACATAAAAAATACAAATCATAAAATAATTTACTCTGATGAAGAAAGAGTTGGATGATGTTGGCATTTCGCCAGTTGTGATAATAACTCCACTTGTGGAAGGTTCTGGATCATTTGAATTATCCTTAGGAATGGGGATTATGTTTCTAGTCAGAAAATTAGTGAGCGTTGTCTCTGTGGTCCTTTTGTTTTTTTCTTCATATATTTTGCAGTAACGTCACATTGCTTCCTGAGTCTGCCTATTGACTTTAGCAAAAAGATCAGTGTTTGGGTCCCTGTTTTCAAGTAACTGATGCCCCTGATTTAGTTTAGAGAACAAAATCTATACAGCAGTGTTCTGAATAGTAAATAATAAAATTGAACATCTTGTCAGTGAACATCTGAGAATGATAACATCAGCAAATTATGCACTGTATCATTTTATGTAGTACATATTACTAAAGGCAAGAAAAAGAAACAAAAACATTGCCGTAGAGTTGATTTCTGCATCATAGTGACCCTACAGGACAGAATGGAACTGCCCCATAGAGCTTCCAAGGAGTGCCTGGTAGATTTGAATTGCCGACCTTTTGGTTAACAGAGGTAGCTCTTAACCACTATGCCACCAAGATGTACAAAAACCAAAAACGGGCAGTTGTAAGTGCAGTTTGTTGTAACTCGAATATATCATAAATCAGGGATTACCTGTAATATAATAAAGCACAAAGACAGCTGACTGTGTTGCTTATGCTATTTTCCAACATAAGGAAGTTATACCTAATAGTGGATGGAGTAATAGAGAGCTCTTTAGGCAATGGATTTCATTACGTACCATCTGCCTTGTGCAACACATGCTTTGAGAGACATCAATTCTGAACCATCTTAGGTTCCAGGACACTTTCGGATACAGCTAATAAAATATCTAACAAGGTCTTTAAAAATAAAACGAATTATTTTACCATTGTAAATATAAGAAGTAGGAAGGTTAAGAATAGGCAAATTTGTAGAGGCAGAAAGTAGACTAATGGTTGCCTAGGGCTTGGGGTAGTGGTGGGAGAGTTGGGGGAACTAGGGAGTGACATCCAATCGGTATGGGCTTTCTTTTTGGAGTGATGAAAATATTCTAAAATCAATTGTGATGATGGTTGCACAACAAAAACTAAAAATCTTTGAACTGTGCACTTTAAATGGGTGAATTATTTGGCATATAAATTGTACTCAATAAAGCTGTTATACATTAAAAAAATCCAAGCTGTTATATGTAAAAAAATCCAACTTAGCGATTATTTCAGAAAATCTAGCAAGTCCATCAAAATATTCTTATAATTTTTTTTTAAATAGCCTTTTCTTCACAAATCAGGGATTTTTTTTTTTTGTAAAATTTTGCATAACTTCTTCCTTCATCTCGCCATTAGGAAAGTGGTAGAAACCTGTGGGAAACTGGGGGATTGGGTGTTAAGAGCACTCAACATTAAGTTCTTGTCCTCAGTACTGATCACTCTGGACCTTACGAGTAGTTGTATAGAGCTAATAGTTAATCCGTGTTTTACTTAGAATATCTTTCAAGGGAATCAGACATAAGTTTCAATGGAATGAATTCATGGGACATAAGTAAAACAACTTTTTACTTTGGAAATGTTATAGTCTGTAAAGTTTAATTTTCTCAGGAAACTTTCTGGTGCTTTTTAACTGTAAAATGTATAGCAAATGCAGGCAGACTGTTAGTGGTTTCATTATTACAATCTCCAGATAAATTTCCTTCCACAGTAGTTTGATACCTTTGGTCTTCCAGTCATTCAGACACAAAAATGAGGGTTTACTTTGACTCATTATTGTCTGCCCTTCATGTGAAGCTAGTTTCTAAAACCTACTGCCACTACTGTTTGTTTTTGACTAATTCTCCTTTTCATTGTCATTGCCAAACCTTAGTTTTGGGCAGTTACTGTCACCTGCCTAGACTATACCAGTATATTTCTAAGTGCTTCTCTATCACCTATTCCTCCCCATCCATTCTGCACACTACTTCCAGAACAGTCTTTGTAAGTTCTCTCTCAGAACGTCCCTTTTCTGCTCAGAAATATTCAAAGACTGCTGTTTGACTACTGAATTTGTTTCAAATTCTTTGGTCTGATCTACAAAACCCTGCTAAGGGTAATCAAGCTTACCATTTCAGGGCAAAGTAGATTAAAAGATCCCTAGTCATGGTTTATATATTCACTTACCTCTATTAATATCTCTTTAGGAATAACAATCAAATGAAAATACTGCTTTACAAACATGGTCTTGGAGCAAAATTTGTTCAATCGGAATGGACAGCCCAATACACCTTATAAAATAAGAAGGCTGTGTTTTTAAAGTAGAACAAAATGTTTACATTAGCAAATCAGAATGTGGTCTCTTAGTAATGAAATAGGGAGAAAAGAAGAATTTTTCCTTTTGTAGTGGAATTGATAACTAGGGCCCTATATCAGTTTCCTATTGATGTTGAAATCTGGTAACTTAAAGCAACACTTTTTTTTTTTTTAATAGTTATGTGCGTCTGAAGTCTGAAATGGGTCTCACTGGGCTAAAAACAAGGTGTCTGAAGAGCTGCATTGTTTCTGGATACCCTAGGGGAGAATCTATTTCCTTGCCTTTTCCAGCTTCTAGAGGCTGCCTTCATTTCTTGGCTAGGAGCCCCTTTCCATCTTCAAAGCCAGCAATAGCTGGTCAACTCTTTCTTATATTCCGTAATTCTGACACTGATTCTTCTGCCTCCATCTTCCATACTTAAGGATCTTTGTGATTCCATTGGGCCCACCTGGGTAATTCAGGATTATATCTCTATCTTAAGGTCAGTTGCTTAGCAACCTTAATTTCATCTGCTATCTTAGTTTCCCTTAACCACGTGACATAGCACAGTCATAGGTTCCAGGGATTAGAACTTGGATATTTTAAGGAGGCCATTATTATTCTGTGTACCACAAGCCCATTCAAAATAATACTGCAGTTAGTAAGTCCAGGGCTTACTAAAAAGTGTTTGGTGTATTCCCAACCACCTCTAGGGTCCTTGCCTCCTCATCCCCCCGTTGAGGAGATCCAATGTATTGACAGGAATCCTGAGTCTTCCATTTGCAAAAGTATGTTTTAAATTTCTTTTCTTCCCCTGAGAAGCCAAAAAGAATCAACAAAAGAATCAACAGAAGAGATTCAGGGTACAAGAAAGAAGTTGAGATTAGCAACTCTTTTTCTGCAAGGACTTTTTTTTTTTAATGTAGCCTGATGCTCTGCCTTCGGGGCGTACCTAGTAAGGGAGAGCCAAGAATTAAAGCAAGGTGGTGGGATAGAGAGAATACCTGAACACCCATTATGTGTTAAGGGTGAAGGTCAAGTTGTTACTGCCAAAATTAAAGAGTTGTACCATGTGACTGGCCCACCAAGGACCCATATATGTGTCCCGTGAGAGAGCCATTGACATTCCTTCCACAGAAAGCCATAAACAGTTAAGGATTCCAGAGAAGCCACAAAAGACAAGAGAGAATTCTAATAGCATGGTTAAGTAAAAAGTCTTTGCCCCCTTTACTCTAAACACTGATCCCAATCTTCAAAAAATGAAGGAAAAGGATGCAGAAGAAGGAGGAAAGGGGGATATGCAAGAGCCCTCTTCACGTTTCAGATTCCTTCTAACCTATCTCATAAGCACTATGGGGAGAAAAGGATGCCAACAATAAATTGGATATGAGCTTGATGTTTTAAATTGGATTAGAGCGCACTCAAATTTAAAACTTAAAACTGGAGAACTATAAAATCTGCCTAAGAAGTCTTTAAAGAAGAGTGGAGAAATATTTAATCGCAAATATTTGAAAGTAATGATGAGGGTAAAATAAAACCATTTCTGTTTATACCCCCAACAGTTTCATACTGGTGCTATACTGGGTACAGATCCAATGACATAATTATCTTCTTTAGTTCTTCTTATCAAAGGGATATGCAAATATTAGACATATTACAATACAACTGAGAAATATCCTTGTTTCTTTGATTAAGTATGAGTGTGTGTGTGTGTATTTTTAAAAAGTCAGTTTGGGACTAATGAGATATTCCAAATCACCTTTTGATCTAATGAGGTCTATAAATCGCCCTTTTGGATGGGGGAGTGTAAGATATAATATTTGCATTCGAGAAAGTGATATTGTCTGAATTTGCTTGGCAAAATGTGTTTGGGCCTTCACAGTTCTAACTTACCTAACTCTATGAGGTAGTTATCATAATCCCCATTTTATACCTGAGAAAATGGAGGCAGGGAGTGGTTGTATAACTTGTCCAATGTCACAGAGTTATGAAGTGCTGAAATACAGATTTTAACATTGGAATTGGGTCTCCAAAGCCAGTATTGTACATCACTGGGTTCACAGCCTGGCAAAGCAAAATAATTATTCATGAATATTTTCTGAACTGAATTTATTATTTCAGCTTATGTGTAGTCATGATTATCACCAACTTTGATACCTAAACTTGCTGTCAGTATTTTACAAAACAGGCAGGATAAATTGTTCTCCACCAGAAGGAACAGTTAGAGATTCAAACTGTTAAATTGCCTAATTTTCCAATTGTCAAATGCTAAATTGCCTAATACATTCTCTCAGTGGTATTTTGTTTTCCTTGAAGAAGTAAACAAACAGTAAAACTCTTTCATCTCTGCCATCAAGGGATAAGACTCCTCTCTGACCAGTGCTTTTGCAGGGGTTATAGCTGATGTTAAATCATCTCTAAACATTTAAAAGGCAAATTGCTTTGTCCATGACAATTTTATTGTGTTGAAAAAGCTTAATTACAGAATAAGATTCTTGATCTCTCAATTATGATATCTGTGATAGACTTGAAGTCAATTATTTGTATTAACAAGAATTAAAAGAATGACGTTTATACTGTAACAGAAACTCAGCTCGCGATATAATAAAAAATGAGATTGTTAATGTTATAATTTATGCTTAAGTAGTTGCTCAGTGCAAAATCTTTGTATTGATGTAGATTTCAGGCACTATGATAAAAAAGAAATTACATATTTTACATAAAATGTTGTCCAAGTAGAGAGTAACCAGAAAACCCAAACCAGTTGCCATTGAGTCGATTCCAACTCATAGCGACCCTATAGGACAGAGTAGAACTGCCCCATAAGGTTTACACTGAGTTGCTAGTGGATTTGAACTGCTGACCTTTTGGTTAGTGGCCGAATGCTTAACTACTGCACCACCAGGGCTCCAAGTACAGAGTTATTTGTACTTAATACCCTAGAACTGAAAAAAAAATATGGAGAAATAAAATCAGTAATTCATAATTCCACTACACAGTAATAACCATTATCATTTTGATATATATTTTTAGAGATATTTGGTTTCATGTTTGCGTGTATCTGTTCTCTTTACAAAATATAGGCTAAAAATAGCATTCAGTAAATGCATGTTTTGAGGAACTTTCTGCTTATAAATATTTAATGACGATCTTTCTATGTCCATACATATATGCTGTAACATTGATTTATTGACTGTATAGTTATCTAATGGCTCCATAATTGTGTATTCAAGTAGTAGTCTTGAAACAGTTGAACACTTGTGGTTCATAACAAATTATAGATAACATTGCCAAGAGCGCGAATTCCAGAACACTTGATTGTACTCATGTGAAACCTGTACATAGGCCAAGAGGCGGTCGTTCAAACAGAATAAAGGGATACTGCATAGTTTAAAATCAAAAAAGATGTGCATCAGGGTTGTATCCTTTCAGCATACTGATTCAATCTATATGCTGAACAAATATTCTGAGAAGCTGAACTATATGAAGAAGAATTTGGCAACAGGATTGGAGGAGGACTAATTAACAATCTGCAATATGCAGATGACACAAACTTGCTTGCTGAGAGTGAAGAGGATTTGAAGCACTTACTGATGAAGATCAAAGACCACAGCCTTCAGTAAGGATTACACCTCAACATAAGGAAAACAAAACTCCTCACAACTGGATCAATAAGCAACATCATGATAAATGGAAAAAATATTGATGTTGTCAAGGATTTCATTTTACTTGAATCCACAATCAATGCCCGGGGAAGCAGCAGTCAGGAAATCAAATGACCTATTGTATTGGGCAAATCCTTTGCAAAACATCTCTTTAAGCAAAGATGTCACATTGAGGACTAATGTGCTCCTGACCCAAGCCATGATATTTTCAATTGCTTCATATGCATGTGAAAGTGAGACTATGAATAAGGCAGACTGAAGAAGAATTTATTCATTTGAATTATGGTGTTGGGGAAGAATATTAAATGTACCATGGACTTCCAGAAGAATTAAGAATTTTAAGAATTAAAGACAGAGTGCTCCTCGGAAGCGAATGGCAAGACTTCATCTCATGTAAATTGGGTGTGTTATCAGGAGGGGCCAGCCCCTGGAGAAGGACATCATGCTTGGTAAGATAGAGAGTCAGTGAAAAAGAAGAAGACCCTTCACAAGATGGATTGACACAGTTGCTGCAAAAATGGGCTGATACACAGCAACGATTGTGAGGATAGCACAGGACCAGGCAGTATTTCATTCTATTGTACACAGGGTTGATATGAGTCTGAACTGACTTGATGGCACCTAATAACAACTTTCTGTGATATATCTATTTTGTAAGTTTTTAAATCATATAAACTGTTTGGAAAACATTAGCTCTAACAGACTCCATAAAATTTGTATAGAATAACATTTTCATTTTGCTCAGAAGGAAATAGACTCAAAGGGTCTACATCTTGTTCCTGTTTTACAGCTTGTTATTGAATGAGGCAATAGAAAGACTCAAGTTATGAACAGGATTCTTTTACTCTACAAAATCTTATCAATACCTTATATGTCTAGTGTTACTTTAGTTGCATTGTCTGTATCAGTCACTGGGGAATAAAAGTCACCAGTAGATCCTCAGGCTTCATATAGATTGGTTAAGAGTTTGGCTGCTAACCAAATGGTCAGCAGTTTGAATCCACCAGCTGCTCCTTGGAAACCCTATAGGGCGGTTCTACTCTGTCCTACAGTGTCTCTATGAGTCGGAATTGACTAGATAGCGATGTTGTTTTTTTTTTTTTGTTGTTGTTGTTTAATCTGAAAATGTATTGGTATGCAAACTTGGTAGGGGAGGTCTAGGGTTTTGTTATTTGAAATTTCAGTCAGGCAGGTGATCATTATCCTGGAGATGGTCCCTTGGTTTGGAGGCCTCTATACTAAGGTTCAGGGGCAAATCTTGCACTCTTAAGAAGTACTGTTTTAGTTAAAGTTATTTATTAGCACTTGAGGCAGGGGTGGGGAGGATTCCGATCTGATCCCCAATCCTATGGATTTGCCCTATCCAGAGACAATTGAGGGCAAAGTTGCCTCCTTGGTGTCACTAGTTTCAGGGCTTGACCATGAGTACAAGAGTCTTTAAATAATGTGAGGGATCAAACACTGTTGCTTTTACACTGGCGATGGGGGTAGGGGAAGAATCGAGACAAAAAAATACTTTGAGGAACTTGGGAAAGAAGAGTCATGAAGATAATAAAGAAAATACTGACGAAAGTCTTTCAGGGCCTGTTTGAGTTTGGTGCTGAACTGAAGCTTGAGGCTTATGAACTACAAAATAACCTAAAACATTGAAAGATGACCTTGGTAAACTATTTGATGTCTGACCTATGACCATTTTTTTCAGTGAGTTTTTTTTTTTTTTTGTTTGTTTGTTTGTTTTTTGGTGTGTGTGTGTGTTACATTAGATAGACCTGGAAAGTTTTTTTTTTTTTTTTAATGGAAATATTACGTATTGAAAGTGAAGAAGTTGGCAGGGCTAATGATCATAAAGGAAGAACTCTTGAGCAGCAAAAAATTATCTAAGAGAAAGGTAATTGACTAGGGTCAGAATTTAAAAAATTACAGCTTATGAAGGTTATTGGATAATTTTCATGAGACTTGAGCCAAGCAAAGTACTTAGCAGAGAAAATGACAGAATCAGATCAAGAAGAAAAGAAATTTCAGAAAACTTACATCTCTTATATAAATTAATGATGCTTAAATATAGTTTCTCAGAATAGTAACTTTCATATAGAATAATATAAATGACTGGAAGGAGAAGCATTCTGAGTTAAAAAAAAGTCTCTCTCTGTCTCTCTCTTATTAGAGGTGAGATATTTATTCTACAAGTGTCTTAGTTATCTAGTGCCGCTATAACACAAATACCACAAGTGGATGGTTTTAACAAAGAGAAGTTTATCTCCTTAGAGTAAAGTAGGCTAAAAGTCCACATTCGGGATGTCAGCTCCAGGGGAAGGCTTTCTCTCTCTATCAGCCTTGTCATCTTCGTTCCCCTGGACTAGGAGCTTCTCCGCTCAGGGACCCTGGGTCCAAAGGACATGCTCTGCTCTTGGCACTGCTTTCTTGGTGGTATGAGGTCCCCCTGTCTCTCTGCTCACTTCTCTCTTTTATATCTCAAGATATTGCCTCAGGAAACAATCCCATCTTGAAGACTGAGTCCTGCCTTACTAACAAAACTGCCACCCATCCTCCCTCATTAACATCATAGAGGTAGGATTTACAACACATAGGAAAATCACACAGTACCTGGAATCATGGTCCAGCCAAACTGACACACACATTTTTGGGGGGACATAATTCAATCCACGACAACAAGTGATAGCCCAAACTAATTATTTCCTCTCAATTTTATCTAGACATTATTAAAATAAATAGCAGAGATATTTACTTTGCCTCTTAAGCAGAATCAGAAGCAGAGAAACAGTTGCTTAATATACAACTGAGAAGCTGGACAAAGAGGGATAAAAAGAATGATCACATTTTAAAATATTGGTTTTTTGGTGAGATTGCCAATGAGAGAGAGAAGAAAGACAAAGAGAGTAAAGATAAAGGCTTCAAAGACTGAGGCAACTGAGCAAGTAATAGAGAAAATGATGATTAAGAAGTTTGGTGGGGGGAGGAGAAGAAATATAAAGGCCCTTTTCTATACTGAGGTGGAATTTGTAATCAGGCTTTTTGGGGGGTGGAATTATATACAGGAATATATCGAATATATAGGATATTTTATATTTTTTCTGATAATGGTATTATGCCCATTTACAGACTTGAGAAAGAGAAAATAAGAAGACAAAATTAACTATAAAATAAACCCATAATTCCAAGACTCAGAGGTAGCTACTAGGACATCTTGAAATAGTTCCTTATAGCTTTTCTATGGAGTTTTATATTAATAGCATAATACAGTTTTCATTTTATAGCTTTTTAAAATTATACTAATTTTTTAGTAACATCTTGATTGTTCAAAATAGATGATGAAGTCGGGCAAAAAGTACAAACAAGCAAATAAACTGGACAAAGAGGAGATGAAAGGGCAACAGATAAACTATGTGTGGTAAATACTAACATGTTGTTATTAGGTGCCTTCAAGTTGGTTCCAACTCATAATGACTGATTTAGAAAATAGTATTTGGAATCATTATTCCCTTACCTTGAGCATGGAGAAATGTGACCCAGCTGGGGCTGGGCCCTCACAGACTCCCAAAGAAATGTCAACTGGGCCCTGAGATAGACAATAGATGGGACGATCTCAGAAATTATCTTAAGGAAGTTTCACAAAAGGGCAATCAAACCTAACACAAAAGACTTCCTATTTTTTGTCTTTTTCTATTAGCATTTAGTGAATAGATATTTGCTGGACAAATGAAGACCCTCCTGACTTTCATAACTGAAACCTGTACCAATGATTGTTAAGAAAGATGATTCAAAATGTAAGATCATAATTTCTAGCCAAACAGTGAAAAAGGTGACACTTTCAGTGATTCTACCCATTTTGTGATGTTGATATATATTGAAGATTCTGTAACCTTCCTCGGATTAGGGCAGACATTCTAGCTCCGGCAGCATGCTTGTCCGCTTCCCACTTTTGTCCTTCTGAATATATGCTGAATAAAACTTTCTTTTTGCTTTTCTAAACTTTATGATGTTTTTCCTCTACTACATGACCCTACGTACAACAGAGTGAAACGAAGCCCAGTGCTGCGCCATCCTCAAAATCATAGCTTATGTTTGAGCCCATTTTTGCAGCCACTGTGTCAATCCATATCCTTGAGGGTCTTTCTCTTTTTTGATGACTCTCTACTTTACCAAGCATGATGTCTTTCTCCAGGAACTGGTCCCTCCTGATAACATGTCCAAAGTAAGCAAGATGAAGTCTCGCTATCCTCACTTCTAAGGTGAATTATGGCTGTTTTTCTTCCAAGACAGATTTGTTCTTTCTTCTGGAAGTCCATGGTATATTCAATATTCGTCACCAACACCACTATTCAAAGGCATCAATTCTTCTTCAATCTTGCTTATTCATTGTCTTAGGCTGGGTTCTCTAGAGAAGCAAAACTAGTGAAACATCTATATGAATATATATATATATATAGAGAGAGAGAAATTTATGTCAAGGAAATGGCACACGTAGTTGTAAAGGCTGGAAAGTCCCACATCCATGGTTCAGGCTGGAGGCTTCTCCTGACTCAAGCAGCTGTAAGGGTTGGGGAACCTAAGATTGGCAGTTCAGACAACAGGGCTCTGGCTCACAGGCTGTGAAGGCGGACATATCCTAAGATCGACAGGTAAGCTGCTAGCTTGAGTCCCAAGAACTGGAGGTCAGATGAACAGGAGCCAGAGCAAGCAAAAGCCTGACAGCCTTCCCAGAGAGTCCACCTATATGGGATATAGGCCACACCCCCAAGGAAACTTCCTTTCAACTGACTGACTTCTCATAGTAGACCCCATCATGGCGGTGATCACATAATAGCAGATCTCATCACAGAAGTGATTATATCATCATACAGCTGCAAAACTACATAACTGCCAAAACCACTGAGAATCATGGCTCAGCCAAGCTTACACACTACTGTAACAATCACATTCATTGTCCAACTTTTGTGTATATATGAGGCTATTGAAAATACCAAGGCTTGGGTCAGGCGCACCATAGTCCTCAAAGTGACATCTTTGCTTTTTATCACTTTAAAGAGATTTTTTGCAGCAGATTTGCCCAGTGCAATACATTGTTTGATTTCTTGACTCCTGCTTCCATGGGCATTGATTGTCAATTCAAGTAAAATGAAATCTTTGACAATACCAATATTTTCTGTTTATCATAATGCTGCTTACTGGTCCAGTTGTGAGGATTTTTGTTTTCTTTATGTTAAAGAGTTATCCATACTTCATCAGTAAGTGCTTCAAGTCCTCTTCACTTTCAGCAAGCAAGGTTGTGTCATTTGCATATGGCAGGTTGTTAATGAGTCTTTCACCAATGCTGATGCAAAGTTCTTCTTCATATAGTCTAGCTTCTTGGATTATTTACTCAGCATACAGATTGAATAAGTACAGTGAAAGATACAACCCTGATGCACACCTTTCTTGATTTTAAACCACACATTATCCCTTTGTTATGTTCAAACATCTGCCTCTTGGTCTATGTACAGGCTCCTCATGAGCACAATTAAGTGTTCAGGAATTCCCATTCTTCACAATGTTATCCATAATTTGTTATGAACCACACAGTTGAATGCCTTTGCATAGGCAGTAAAATATAGGTACACATCTTTCTGATATTCTCTTCTTTCAGCCAAGATCCATGTGACATAAGGAACGACATTCCTCTTTCCACAGCCTCTTCTGAATCTGGTTTGAATTTCCAGCAGTTCCCTGTTGATGTATTGCTACAACCATTTTGAATTATCTTTAGCATAATTTTACTTGCATGTGATATTAATGATACTGTTCAATAATTTCCACATTCCTTGGATCACCTTTCTTTGAAATGGGCACAGATATGGATCTCTTCTATTCGTTCTGACAGGTAGATGTCTTCCAAACTTCTTGGCATAGAGGAGTGAGCACTTCCAGCCTTGCACTCATTTGTTGAAACATCTCAGTTGGTATTCCATCAACTCCTGGAGCCTTGTTTTTCACCTATGCCTTCAGTGCAGCTGGGACTCCTTCCTCCTAGAATGATTGATTGTTGACCAATTTATTTTGGTACAGTCACTCTTGTATTCCTTCCATCTTCTTTTGATGCTTCTTGCTTCATTCAATTTTTTGCATATAAAATGCTTCAGTGTTGTAACTCAAGGCTTGAATTTTGTCTTCAGTTCTTTCAGCTTGAGAAATGCTGAGCGTGTTCTTCCCTTTTGGTTCTCTATCTCCAGGTCTTCGCACTTTTCATCATTATACTTATTTGTCTTCTCAAGCTTCCCTTTGAAATCTTCTGTTGGGCATTGATCAGCTCTTTTACATCATCATTTCTTCCTTTTACTTTAGCTACTCAACGTTCAAGAGCAAGTTTCAGAGTCTCTTCTGACATCCATTTTAGTTTTTTCTTTCTTTCCTGTATTTTAATGACCTTTTGGTTTCTTCTTGTATGATGTCTTTGATGTTATTCCACAACTTATCTGGTCTTTGGTCGTTAGTATTCAGTAAGTCAAATCTATTCTTGAGATGATCTCTAAATTCAGGTGGGATATACTCAAGGTCATACTTCGGCTATTGTGGATCTTTAAAAAAATTTTCTTCAGCTTTAACTCGAACTTGCATATGAACAATTGATGGTCTGTTCTGCAGTGGGCCCCTGGCTTTGTTCTGACTGATGATATTGAGATTCTCCATCATCTCTTTTCACAGACATAGTCGTTTTGATTCTTGCGTATTCCATCATGAGGTCCATGTGTATAGTTGCTATTTATGTTGTTGAAGAAAGGTATTTGCAGTGAATAAGTCATTAGTCTTGCAAAATTCTATCATGCCATCTCCAGCATAGTTTCTAACACCAAGGCCATAATATAAGAAGCCCAATATCTTTACCTAATGTTCCAATCTCTCTGCTTCTCTGATGTTCAAAATGATGCTATTTATTAAACTTTATCCTGTTGACTAACAATTTCAAAAGGGTTATGTCTGGCATTAAAGTCTGGTTCGATTTTTGGTCTTTGATCACAAATAGTCCTTTTATGTAAGATACAGATTTGACTTATGGCAAGCAACCAGTAGTAATCAATACTACTGAGTATAGGACAGTATCTTCAGAAAATCTTTATACTATCTAAAAACATACCTATTTCTTTTTCCATTTAGGATGCAGAAATCTACAAAGAATTTTGCTCTCATATTATTAATGAGAAAAAGGTTAAATAATCCTGTAAAGTATACATTTTCATAAGTCTATCAGAAAGCTGAGGTCAAAAAGCAACAAAATAAACACCACTTTGAAATAGTTGGAGCCCAAGACATAAAAGAGATTCACCTTTACTCACATGTTTGATATTGTGGGTAGGTTAGGAGTAGGAATGAGTCTCCATAGGGGTCACTGGTGGTTCAGTGGTAGAATTCATGTCTTCCATGTGGGAGACCTGAATTTGATTCCTGACAAATGTACCTCATACACAGCCACCACCTATCTGCAGTGGAGGCTTGTGTGTAGCTTTAATATTGAACAGGTTTCAATGGAGCTTCCAGACTAAGACAGACTAGGAAAAAAGGCCTGGCTATCTATTTCTAAAGATCAATGAAAGAAAACCCTATGGATCACAACAGTTTGATTCCCAGCCCATAATAGGGATGGCTCAGGAATGTGCAGCATTTCATTCTGTTGTCCATGATTCATAGGCCAACTCAAAGGCAGCTAAGAACAACCACCTTGATGGCACAGATGTGGAGGAGTTGATCATCAGCTGCTGGACAGTAAGGAAAAATTCTTTCCCAGAACTTTCTCTCCTAAGAAGCTAAGCCTTAAGCCACTGGGGGAAAAATGAAAACCCTGCTGCCCCCAAGGAAAAGGAAAAGATCCACTGCTTCTTGGGAAAGTAGGAATAAAATCTCTTGGGCAGGAAGCTCCTAATCAAGACCAATTACAAATAAAGACAGGGTTTAACTGCCACAGGGAGAAGGGGCAGAAATGAGAAAAAAACCCTGCCCTTTGCACAGGGCCTTTCTAAGGCTAAGCCTGGACCAAGACAAAGGAGAACCACACCTGCCCCCTCAACAAACCTAGCACCAATATCTAGTAACAGCAATCTACTTCTGGTAAAAATTTAGAAGTATGGAGAAACATCTCCTCTGTGACTCAGGTATACAGGAATTGCTGACAGGTAAAAAGTGAGCAGGCAAACTAAAAGCAGTAAACAGGACCTCAGCTGCCACTCTCAGTGTAAGGGAAGAGTAGTCAATCAATCACTGGATGAAACGGAAGACTCTGGTGTCCTCAGTGTAACAATAGGAGCAAAAAAGTCAAACAGCTCAACTCCTTACTAGATTGACTCACCATCCCCAAATGATGAGCCAGTCTAGTTAGCCTGATAGAGAAGAGGCATGTCCATTTCCAGATGTAAATACAGTTTACTACACAGCAACAAAACAGAACAAAGTACTGACACATTGATGAATTTCAAACACATTATGCAAGTGAAAGAAGACAAATATAAAAGATTATATATTTTGTTCCTATATTTTTATGACATTCTGGAAAAAGTAAAACTACAGGGTCAGAAATCAGATCTTGTTTGCCAGCTACTGGGGTGACTTTGGAGTCTTTGGGTGGCACAAACAATTAAGCGCTTCCAAAATGTCACAACACTGAAAACCCTACAAAGCACAGTTCTACTCTGAAACACATGGGGTGGTCATGAGTCAGAATTGACTCTACAGCAACTGTTTTTTGTTTGTTTGGGGAGTGATTGGGATTGAGTTACTAAAAGAGAGACAAGGGAGTTTTGAGGGGTGATGGAAAATATTCTGTATCTCCATTGTGATTGTGGTGAGTTTTGAGGGGTGATGGAAAATATTCTGCATCTCCATTGTGATTGTGGTAACATGAGTATATACATGAATTTAACTAAGTGTCAATTATACCTCAATATAACTGACAGAGAAAGAAAGAGTGGTATCATATTTGTTGCAATGGGAACTCAACTAGGATTTAAGAGAATGGATTGTATTTCTAAATCTTCTGTTGGTGATTTATCACACATATTGCAATAGAGTACTAGTGTCCATCAAGTCAGTTCCAACTCATGCCGACCCTGTGTGTGTCAATGTAGAACTGTGCTCCATAGGGTTTTCGGTGACTGATTTTTCTGAAGTACGTCGTCGGAACTTTCTTTTGAGGCACTTCTAGGTGGACTTAAACCTCCAACCTTTCACATTAACTGTTTACACCACCCAAGGTCTCCATTAAAAACACAAAATTCATTTATTTATTCATCCATTCCTTCAATATCTATTTAGTTCTAGGCACTGTCCTAAATACTATGTTTACAGTGTTAAAAAAAGCAATGTTTCTATTTTCATGGAGTTTATAATGGAAGAGATAACAATTAAACCAAAACAACCACAAATAACACAAAATAAAGTGTCAGAAATTGGTAAATACTATGAAGAAAATAACACAAGGTGAAAAGACAAACTATTACTGCAGAAGGCAACATTAGATAAGATAAGGTGAGCAAAACATTTGACCTTGGAGCTGAAAGATGTATTCAAGAGTTCTAGGCGAAATATGGGAGTAGAATACTTCTTGCAGAGGGAAGAGAAGTGCTGATACCAGGCTTTTGACTGGCGCTCTCGGATAGAAGAATATGTAAAACTCCATAACCCTAAGAGTTTCAGAATATGCTCAAGTTGTGTTTGACACATTTTCCTTTTCATTGTTTACTTAAAGTACATATACACACATACGCACACAGCATAATAATTCTATTTTCTTAATTAAATTCTTTAAGTTATTGTTCTTTATGATTTTTTTTTTTTGCCTGTACTCAGGAAAGAACATTATTTTCCATCTCTTTTTGCAGGCTAGAATGTATTAATTGTGTAAAGGACTAACCCACAACATAGCTGTGCCATTGTCATCTTGTCATCTATCTTTATGGAAGTATCCTTTGTTCGCTCTCCTTTCAGTAAATATCAAACCCAGTTTTTGAAAACTGGTCCATTTTCCTTCGCAAAAACAAGAGCCTTTGGAAGTTTTCAAAAAGAGGTTTTCCTCATCATTCAAGTTAAACATCCAAGAAGTAGTTATATTTTACTAATGTGATAAAGACCATCATTACTTACTGATTTTGAGTCTTTTTTGGAATGTTTCCTCTAAGTAAATGTAATAGTAGAAACTACTTTTTCCTGCACTTGACTCTCAGCAGAAAATTCTTTCTTTGTCATGTTCCATGTCTGCTATAACTATTCTGAAGAAATGTAGGCTGTTTGATGTACTAAGGTAAAGGAAGAGGAAAACTTTTGTGATTGCTGCACCTAGAACATTAATATTAGTATATATGAATATATTTACATATGTGAATCCTACTCCTTGATATTAAAAAATAGATTTTATCAAACTAATCCTCTCATTATAAACAACAATGAAATACAGAAATACAATAAACATTCTTTAAAAGCATCAGGGAGCAACCACGGCTGCCAGTTGCTAAAGGTCCGCGATTCTACAGAGAAGGAAATTTAACATCCATATGGAAAAAAAAAGAACTTTCATCTCTACATCAAACCGTACATAAGAAACAATCATTTACACTGGATTGTAGATCTAAACATGAAGAGAAGATAATACAGATTTTTAAAGAAAACATACGATCTTGGGATATGTGAAGATTTTTACACGGGAACAAAGAGGACTAATGATAAAAGGCAAGATTATTAAACTTAAATTCATTAAAATAAGATTATGTTATCAAGAAGACACTATAAAAGAGTGGAAAGAAAGGCACAGAGAAGTAGATAATATTTGCAGCAGTTATATCTCAAATAATTTATATCCCCAATATACAAACAACCCTTAAAAATTACCAAGAAAAACAAGATAGCCCAGTTTTTAAAACAGGCAAAAGCCTGGATCAGGCACTTCATAAAGAAAGAAGTTTCTGTACATACCCCCAAAAGATTGTTAGTAGTTTGTTGTTGTTTTTTTTTGTTAGGTGCCCCCGAGTCGGTTCCAACTCATCGCTACCTTATGACCCTATGTACAACAGAACAAAACACTGCCCAGTCCTGCACCATCCTCGTGATCGTTGTTATGCTTGAGCCCATTGTTGGAGCCACTGTGTCAGTCCATCTTGCTGAGGGTCTTCCTCTTTTTCGCTCTTGCTCTAACTTACCAAGTATGATGTCCTTCTCCAGGGACTGATCCCACCTGATAAAATGTCCAAAGTATGTGAGACAAAGTCTGACCATCTTTGCTTCTAAGGAGCAGTCTGGCTGTACTTCTTCCAAGATAGATTTGTTTGTTCTTTTGGCAGTCCATGGTATATTCAATAATCTTCACCAACATCATAATTCAAAGGCGTCAATTCTTCTTTGATCTTCCTTATTCATTGTCCAGCTTTCACATACACATGAGGCAAATGAAAACACCATGGCTTGGGTCAGGCGCACCTTAGTCTTTAAAGTGATATCTTTGCTTTGTAACACTTCAAAGAGGTCTTTTGCAGCAAATTTGCCCAATGCAATATGTCTTGTGATTTCTTGACTGCTTTTTCCATGGGTGTTGAGAAGTGCAAAATAAAATCACAATGTTCTATCAGTAGATAAGCTACATAATAGGAGTCAATGGGTGCTGCAAACAGTTAAGTGCTTGACCATTAGCCTAAAGGTTGGTGGTTTGAACCCACCCAACCCAGAGATGCCTCAGAAGACAAGTCTAGTGATGTGCTTCTGAGACTCTGTGGAGCAGTTCTACCCTGCACACGTGGGGTTGCCAGGAGTTGAAATCAGCTCTATGGTAACTAACAACAACAACAAACACCAGAATGGTTACAATGTAAAAACAAATATACAAACTATAAAAAACAAAACAAAACCATTACTGACCAGTCGTCGATTCTGACTTATGGGAACCCCATGACTGTCAGAGTTGAACTGTTCTCCATAAAGTTTTCAATGGCTAATTTTTTCAAAGTAGATCTCCAGGCCTTTCTTTTAAGGTGTCTCTAGGTGGACTTGAACCCCTGATCTTTCGGTTAGCAGCAGAGGGTGTTAACCATTTGTACCACTCGTGGACTCCTTACAAATTATAAACTCACCAAAAACCCTAATAATGTAATTTTGGTCAAGATATAGAGAAACTGAAACATCAGCTCACTGGTGGGAGTGTTCATCGGCATAACCATTTTGAGAATGAGCAGTATTTGCTGAAACTGAATATATGATTCCACTTCTAGGTAGACTAAGTCATTTGAAAAAAATGTACAAAAAAATCCCACCAAGAAAAAATGTCCCCCCTTTTAGCTAATTTAGATTGGATAAATGTTAGGCCATGATTTGCTTTCCTGACCTTGATTATCTACTCTATTATGTGATAATGCTGGGAAGTAAATTTTTGGCAATGAAAAAAAATTAAAAACCGCAATGGCACGAGATCATTCAGACACTGCCTTAGTTATCTAGTGCCGCTATAACAGAAATAACACAAGCGGGTGGCTTTAACAAACAGGAATTTATTTTCTTACAGTTCTGGTGACTAAAAGACTGAATTTAAGGCACTGGCTCTAAGGGAAGGCTTTCTTTCTCTGTGGGCTCTGTGGAAGTTCCTTGTCTGTGCCTCAGTTCCTTGGTGATCTGTGTGGCGTGGTATCTATCTTGCCCCATCTCTGCTTCCTTCTCTGTCTTAATCTGTTATTATATCTCAAAAGTGATTGGCTTAAAACACACACTGCACTGATATGGCCTTTTCCCATTCCCAAATGGGATTATAACTACAGGTATTAAAAACAAACAAACAAACCCCTTGCCGTCCAGTCGATTCCGACTCATTGTGACCCTATAAAACAGAGTAGAATTGCCCTATAGGGTTTCCAAGGAGTGACTGGTAGATTGGAACGGGCGACCTTTTAGTTAGCTGCTGAGCTCTTAACCACTGTGCCACGTGTTTTTTGAGAGCACCATTCAATCCGTAACAGACACTCAGCAAGAATTTGTAACATTTGTAAAGTGGGAAAATTGTGTTTACTTCTCTTGATTTATAAATACATGTTTTAATTTGCTTTCAGTGAGTGTCCAAAAAGTTTTTGTTTTGCTATATTTTATTTTTTGTGAAGGGAAAGCTACTTCTCTCCTGTTGGCTCACCTAAAAAGTAATGCCCTTGAAGCTGATAGAAATAAGACAAATGTCTTTCTTTTAACAATAAATCCATTCACATTCAAAGGTATTTAGAGGATGTTTTCTTTTTCCATTTTTGTAATTAAAACGAGAGAGAAAACTAATTAAAAAAAACTGTTAATGAATTTGTAGTAAACGTAACAGTGAGTCATCCCAATTCACATTTTTGTCCAACCAACCTCACTTTCATTCACACCCTACAAAGTTCTCCCCTGATGTGAGAGCTGGCTTGACTACTTGGAACAAAACCCTGAATCAAAAAGGATGAAACTAAAGTATGTTGCTTTTGAACCTAAGAAGGATTAGAGAAGAGCTGATATTTACCAAGATTCTATTAAATACAAAACCTTCACATATTTTCCCCACCAATAGCCTTGGGACAGAGCAGGGAGTGTCCTTCCCAAGCAGAGGAACTGCCTCTGAACTGCTATAAAAACAAGAAAGCATTTGAATATTAATGGATTATCAGTTCATGCTTTATAGTAATCTTCAAAATGCCCAGAAAGCTGATAGGAATAGCAGATGATTCCAGGTTGTTGTTTCATATGTTGGCATAAATTTTAATGAACCACATTTCTGAGCACAAGTGTCTAATCTATATAAGTATGGATATTTTAACCAAGTTCTTATGGTTTATTTGTTTGGAAAGAGTAAAACTGTGTGCATGTATGATGGGAATGTCACAGAATGAAGAGACGTGGCTTCTAGTGTCGAAAGATCAGACTGTAGCCCACCACAGTGCAGGGAATCTCTCAAGCCTTTTAGGACTCAGTTTCCTCATCTAGGTTAGAGTATCTCTTCCCTCTTATAAAATCTGAATTATATAATCCAACAACTCTCTAAAGTACAGCAGGACAATTTCTCACATGTGATATTAAGAAACAATAATTTGTTGAGTGAAATTTCATTTTAGAATTAACAGGGAACTCTTGATACATCTGCTGTCTCCAAGCATAAGAATAGGTTTTGGAGAAGTAATGCTGGAAAGTATTGTTCTGATACTGACTTTTGGAAAGATGATAGAAGTAAAAAATACATAAAATCAGCTATGAAATATATAAAATATATATTTTTCTTTGGTTCTATTCCTGCAGAAGTCACAAACTTTCATCAGCATCTAGGACAGGGCATGTGACAGAGTAGGTGCTCAGTAAATAAGTGAATAAATTACATTTATTGTAAAATATTACAATAAATGGAAAACAGAACAGAAACCTCTGAGTCTCCTGTTAAGAGGTCTAGCATTGGTTCATCTACGTTGCTTAACCTTCTCCAACTATTTTTAAAACACTTTTCGTGTGAAGCATAACACATATATAGAAAATGTACATAGGGTATAAGTGTATAGCTCATTGAATTATCATATAGTGAACATTTGTATATCTGCCACCCAGGTTAAGGGATAGAAAATTGCCTCTGAAATTCCCCTAGTCCTTCACTATCCCTTTTATAGCCTCCCAATGATATTCAACATCATAACTTTTATGATAATCACTTCCTTCCTTTTCTTTATAGCGCTACCCCCCCAAGCATGCATCCCCAAACATTACAGTTTAGTTATATGCCCGTCTTTTGACATTTATGCAATGGAATCCCACAGTACATACTCTGTCATCCAATGTTAAGTTTGCGAGATTCATCTAGGTTGCATGCAGTGAAAGTTCATTTATTTTCATTGATATGTAGCAGGAAGTGTCGATTTTTTTCTTAAAGGGCTAAATTGTAAATATTTTTGGCTTTCTGGGCCAAGGTGAAATCAAGGCTATTATGTATATCTCATGTAAAAAGTAATGATTTAAGAATATAAAAACCATTCTTAGTTCACGGGCTATAAGAAAACAAAGAAACAAACAAAAAACTAAAACAAAAACAAGTGGCTGGCTGAAACAGGCATATGATTGTGGTTTGGTAACCTCAGATGTACCATTATTTAATTCATTCATTTTACTTTTTGTGGATATTTGAGTTGTTTCCAATGAGAGGCTTTTATAAATGATGATACTATTGAATACCCTTGTACATGAATCAGAGAACACATGTACACATTCCTGTTGGGCATATAATTAGTAGTGGCATTTTTGAGTGTTAAGCTATCCATAAATTTGATCAAGTAGATAATATCAAGCCATATTCTAGAATTTTTGCACCAATTTACACAATTTATCATAGTGTATGAATATTCACACTGTACAGTTGTTTGTTTTGGGGGTGCTTTTTGGTATTTGATGTTGTTAATAGGTGCCGTAGAGGCAGTTTCAACTCACAGCAACCTTACTTAAAACAGAACAAAACACTGCTCGGTCCTGCGCCATCCTCACAATCATTGTTATGCTTGAGCCCATCGTTGCAGCCTCTGTGTCAATCCGTCTTGTTGATGGTCTTCCAGTTTTTGCTGACCCTCTACTTTACCAAGCATGATGTCCTTCTCCAGGGACTGGTCCCTATGATAACATGTCCAAAATATGTGAGATGAAGTCTCGCCATCCTCGCTTCTAAGGAGCATTCTGGCTGTACTTTTACCAAGACAGATTTGTTTGTTCTTCTGGTAGTCAATGGTATATTCAATCTTCTTTGCCAACACCATAATACAAAGGCGTCAATTTTTCTTCAGTCTTCCTTAGTCATTGTCCAGCTTTCACATGCATATGAAGTGATTGAAAACACGATGACTTGGGTCAGGTGCACCTTAGTTTTCAAAGTGACGTCTTTACTTTTCAACACTTTAAAGAGGTCTTTTGCAGCAGATTTGCCCAATGCCATGTGTCGTTTGATTTCTTCATGGCTGCTTTTATGGGTGTTGATTTTGGAGCCAAGTAAAATGAAATCCTTGACAACTTCGGTCTTTTCTCTTTTTATCATGATGTTGTTTATTGGTCCAGTTGTGAGGATTTTTGTTTTTTGTTTTTTTGTTTTTTTCATGTTGAGGTATTTAGCTTTCTAATATCCAGGCAAAACTCTATTTTTCAAAGTTACTTAAGTCAATTCCTTTTTTTCCCTTTTTTTCAGTTACTTGAGTCAGTTCATTGAGATTACATCATACATATGCACTACAGTTAAATTCATTTGTCACAATATGCATTTTATTCTGGCCCTGAAATCTTGATTGAATTTTTTAAAAAGTGCATACAAAAAATTTCACTGTGTGAGTTTTGGTACATTCATGAAATCATGTACATTCAACTGTACTGCCATAGAGAAGAGCTCCCATCACCCTAAAAATTTCCCTGTATGGCCTTTTTGAAGTCAACCGTTCTCCCTTCCTCAACCCCTGGAAACAACTGATATGTCTTCAATCCTAGTTTTTTTTCTTTTCCAATATTTTAAATATAGTTGTCATGGATTGAATTGTGTCCCCCAAAAAGATGTGTCATCTTGGCTTGTCCATGATTCCCAGTATTGTGTGATTCTCCACCATTTGTCATCCGATGTAATTTTCCTATGTGTTGTAAATCCTATCTCTATGATGTTAATAAACTGGGATTAGTGACTGTTATGTTAATAAGGCAGAACACAATCTACAAGATTGGATTTTGTCTAAAACCAGTCTATTTTGAGATATTAAAGAGAGAAGCGAGCAGAGAGACAGCGGGACCTCATACTACCAAGAAAGAAGCTCAGGAGCATAGTGCATCCTTTGGTTCCAGTATTCCTACAGTAAGAAGCTCTGAGACCAGGGGATGATTGATAACAAGGACCTTCCCCCAGAACCAGCAAAGAGAGAAAGACTCCTCTGGAGCTAGCACCCTAAATTCAGATTTCTAGTCTCCTAGACTGTGAGAGAATAAATTTCTCTTTCTTAAAGCAATACACTTGTGATATTTCTGTTATAGCAGCGCAAGAAGACTAAGACAATAGTCTTTGGAATCTGGCATCTTTTACTTTGCAAAATGCTGTAATATTCATTCATGTTAAGGGAAGAGGCCCTGGAAAAGTAAAACATTACTGAAGAAGAAGAACAAAGTGGAAGGCTTCACACTGCCTGATTGTAGAACCTAATATACCACCAAGGTTGTCAAAACAGCCTGGTACTTGTACAACAGATACATAGACCAATGGAACAGAATTGCAAATCCAGACATAAATTCATCCACCTATGAGCAGCTGATACTTGACAAAAGCCCAAAGTCTGTTAACTGGGGAAACGCTGTCTCTTTACCAAATGGTGCTGGCATAACTGGATATCCATCTGCTAAAACTGAAACAAGACCCATACCTCACACCATGCACAAAAACTAACTCAAAAGGGATCGAAGACTGAAATATAAAATCTAAAACAAAAAAAGATAATGGAAGAAAAAATAAGGACAATGCTAAGAGCCCTAATTCATGGTTTATACAGAATACAAAACATTATCAACAATGTACAAACACCAGAAGAGAGACTAGATAACTGGGAGCTCCTAAAAATCTAACACTTATGCTCATCAAAAGACTTCACCAAGAAGAGTCAAAAGACAAGCTACAGACTGGGAAAAAATGTTTGGCTACCACATATCCGATCAGGGTCTAATCTCTAAAGTCAACAACAAAAACACAAATAACCCAATTAAAAAATGGGCAATGGATATTAACAGGTACTTTACTGACGAAGCCATTCAGGCAGCTAACAGATACATGAGGAAATGCTCATGATCTTTAGCCATTAGAGAAATGCAAATCAAAACTACAATGAGATACCATCTCATCCCAACAAGGCTAGCATTAATCCAAAACACATAATATAGTAAATGTCAGAGAGGTTGTGGAAAGACCGGAACACTTATGCACTGCTGGTGGGAATGTAAAATGCTATAACCACTTTGGAAATCGATTTCGCGCTTCCTTAAAACTTAGAAATAGAAGTACCATATGATCCAGCAATTCTACTCCTTGAAATATATCCTAGAGAAAAATGAGCCATCACATAAATAGGTATATACACACCCATGTTCATTGCAATACCGTTCACAATAGCAAAAAGATGGAAACAACCTAAGTGCCCGTCAACGGACAAATGGATAAACAAATTATGGTATAGTCACACAATGGAGTACTAGGCAATGATAAAGAACAACGATGAATCCGTGGAACATCTCATCAAATGGATGAATCTGGAAGGCATTATGCTGAGTGAAATTAGTCAGTTGCAAAAAGACAAATATTGTATGAGATCACTATCATAAGAACTCAATAAAAGGTTTAAACACAGAAGAAAACATTCTTTGATGGTTACAAAGGTGGAGAGGGAGGGAGAGGGGTATTCACTAACTAGATAGTAGACAATAATTATTTTAGGTGAAGGGAAGGACAAACACACAATACAGATGATGTCAGCACAACTGGACTAAACCAAAAGCAAAAAAGTTTCCTGAACACAACCAAACACTTTGAGGGACAGAGTAGCAGGGATGGGGGTCTGGGGACCATGGTTTCAGGGGACATCTAGGTCAATTAGCATAATAAAGTTTATTAAGAAAATGTTCTGCATCCCATTTTGGTGAGTGGCATCTGAGGTCTTAGAGCTAGTGAGGGCCATCTAAGATGCATCAATTGATCCCAACCCATCCGGAGCAAAGGAGAATGAAGACTACCAAAGACACGAGGAAAATATTAGCCCAAGAGACAGAAAGGTCCACATAAACAAGAGATTCCATCAGCCTGAGACCAGAAGAACTGGAATGCTTCCCAGCTGCCACCAATGACCACCCTGACAGGGAACACAACAGAGAGTCCCTGATGGAGCAGGAGAAAAGTGTGGTGCAGAACTCAAATTCACATAAAAAGACCAGACTTAATCGTCTGACTGAGACTGGAAGGAACCTGGAAGACATGGCCACTGGACTCTCTGTTAACTCAGAACTACAACCATTCCTGAAGCCAATTCTTCAGACAAAGATTAGACTGGACTATAGGACAGAAAATGGTACTCATGAAGAGTGTGCTTCTTGGTTCAAGCAGATACCTGAGACTAAATGGGCAGCTCCTATTAGGAGGTGAGATGAGAAGGCAGAAAGAGACAGGAGCTGGTTGAATGGACATGGGAAATCCGGAGTGGAAAGGCATGTGCTCTCATATTATAGAGAGAGTAGCTGGGTAACGTAACAATATGTGTATAAATCTTTGTATGAGAAACTAACTTGGACTGTAAACTTTCACTCAAAGCACCAAAAGAAAAAAAAAAGAAAAAAAATCCATATTGTTATGTGAATCAATAACCTGTTTTCTTTTTTTATTGTTGAGCAGTAGTATTACATTTTATGTATATATCACTGTATCAACTGATGAATGGAATCTTAGTTATTTACAGTTTGGGGAGATTATGAACAAAGCTGCTATAAACTTTTGTACGCTAGTTTTTGTGTGAATATAAGTTTTCAATTCACTTGGGTAAACGGCTAAGTGTAAGATTACTAGTTTTATAGCTTTATAAGAAACTTCCAGATTGTCTTCCAAAGTAGTTTACCATTTTGCATTTCCACTAGCAAAGAATGGGAGTTCCACTCCCTTGATGGCATTTGATATTGTTAATTTGTTTGATTTTTGCAATTCAAATAGAAGTGTAGTGATATTTTATTGTGGTTTTAATTTGCATTCTCCTAATGACAAATAATATGGAGCATTTTTATATATCCTTACTTGCCATCCATGTATCTTCTTTGCTGAGGTATCTGTCCAGATCTTTTGCCCATTTTTTAGTGACTTGTTTGTTTTTATTATTGTTGAGTTTTATGAATTCTTTATATAGTCTGGATATGCAATTTGAAGGTATTTTCCCCAGTCTGTCACTTATTTTTTCAGTCTTTTAACATTAGCTTTCACAGAAAAAATTTTAATTTTGATAAAGTCCAATTTATTGATTTTTTTCCTCTTATGGATAGTAATTGTGTTGGATATAAAACTCATTGCTAACTCAATGGTCATGGGATTTTTTTACACAGAACTCATATTCATGCATCTTCATAATTGTGCAAATTGTGTCTATCATAAGGCTGTACAGGGAGTCAAATTGTTACGTGTCTATCTAGTCCATCACAAGTCGAGCTATCAAATTACCTTAGAATTTTTAATGGGGGGTAAAAAAAATAATTTACCAACAACTTTTGTTTTATAGATTACTAAACTTGGCATTCCAGTTGTTGGTTTAAACATATTTATCACCTCCCTGTTACTTTTAGAGATAACCTACAGCAACTTAAAGAGGGTGTTGATCACTTAGAAAATAATTGGTAGAGCTATGTAGAACTTGGCAGGTTTATTTTTTAGAAAGTTACTAATACTTCTTATTTAAGTTACTTAGCGCATTTAAGAGTAGTCCTAAAACTATTGCCTAATAATGTCTACAATGTATAGTCTATATTTCTTAAATTCTTCAGTTTAATCTTAGAGAAAATTTGCAAAGTAGCCCATGTGATATTTGTTGTCAGTTCCCTGTGTATAATCCTTAATTTAGCCTTGAATATATTCTTGGAAAGTTTATTGCAATTCTATAGACTGGAGCCTAGGTGGCACAAGCAGTTTGCGATGTGCTGCTAACCTAAAGGTTGACGGTTTGAACCCATCCAGTGGCACCATGGAATAGAAGGCCTGGCAATCTGTTTCTGTAGAGATTACAGCCAAGAAAACCCTATGGAGCAGTTCTACTCTGTAACACATTGGATCACCATGAGTTGGGGCCCATTCAACGTCAGTTAATAACAGCAACAACATTTCATAGAGACTGGTTTTTGAAATGAGCTCCATCTTGTGGTTGCTATGGAAGTTCCAGAGAACCTGCTACTCTTCCTCTTAATATAATCATACATCTTCCTTCTTCGTTTGAGCTTTCTGAGTGGAGAGGTCATTATTTTGTATAGTATGAGTTTTACAAACGTTTGTTAAATTTTAATATGGACTTAATTGAAGGAAACTTCAGGTGCATGATGTATGCTCTCAGGATTGTGTTACACGGCTCTGATGTGGGTTAGAAGCACTCCAAGGAGAAAAGAACCAATATGAAATTGCGCTTATATTCTTTTAACCTCCATTGAATTAACATGGTTCTGAATCTGATAATTCTTATTAATTAATTTTTATTAATTAGAGCCTGGTTACAAAATTTTATTTAAGTGATTGGGATCTAAAAAGAAAAAGAAAAAAGCTCTGCCCTTGTGCCCAAACTTATCATACATAGGTAGAATAAATTAGTATTACATGGCATAATTTTATTGGCTAATTTGTTAACCTATGATTTTACCAATTAATTGCTATTCTATTTACTAGATGATGACCAAAATTCTAACATAAATGCATCATGCCCTTATATTAAGGTTTAAATGTAATTTTTAAATCAAAGTAGTCAATTAGAGAAACTTTGAACAGTTTTAAGTCACATATCTTACTGTGACTGGGGTGATGAATTGTTGTTCTTGTGAGTTGGTTGTTGTTCTTGTTGGTTGTAGTCAAGTTGGCCCTGACTCAGGGACCCGCATGCACAATGGAATGAAATGCTCCCTGGACCTGCACCATCCTTATAATCAGTTATGAATCAGACTGACGTGATTCATAGGGTTTTCAATAGCTGATTTTCAGAAGTAAATTGCCAGGCCTTTGTTTTTAGTTTGTCTTAGTCTAGAAGCTCTGTTGAAACTTGTTCAGCATCATAGTAACACACTAGCCTCCACTATTGGGTGAAGGCTGCCCTTGAGGTGCATTGGTCAGGAATGGATCTCAGGCCTTTCTCTTGGAAGGTGAGAATTCTGCCAGTGAACCACTGACCTCTTTAGACATTGGTAGAGAAAAAAATTGAGACACAGTCAGTGACATTGAAGAAAATTCCATGGCCACCACTTTGTTTGAGGAAAACTCAGAGAAAAGAATGAAGAAAACCTAAGAATTACATGGGACACAATCAATAGCAAAAATTTGCAAGTGACTGGAGTTCCAGAACAGAAGGAAAATTGGAAAACACAGAGAAGATTGTTGAAGATTTACTGCCAGAAAATTTCCCAAATATGAAAGATGAAAAGCTCAGCTTCCAAGAAGCTCAGTGAACCTCATATAGGATAGACCCCAAAAGAAAGTCACAGAAACACATCATAATCATGCTTGACAAAACCAGAAACAAAGAAAGAATCCTGACAGCAGCTCAGGAAAAATGAAAATTCATTTACAAAGTGAAACACTAAGACTAAGTTATGATTACATGGCAGAAACTATGCAGGCAAGAAGGCAATGAGATGACATATATAAAATCTTGAAAGAAAAAAAACTGCCAACCGAGAATAATATAGTCAGCAAAACTCTCTTTAAAATATCATGGAAAAAGTAGGACATTTCCAGATAAACAGAAATTAAGGGAATTTGTAAAAACCAAACAAAACTTATTAGAAATATTAAAGGGAGTCCTTTGGCCCTGCCTGGTGGTACAGTGGTTAAGCATATGTCCACTAACCAAAATGTCTGCAGTTTAAATCCACCAGCCGCTCCTTGGAAGCCCTATGGGGAAGTTCTACTCTGTCCTATAGAGTTGCTGTGAGTCGTAAGTGACTCAACAGAAACAGATTTGGTTTTTGGGTTTGGTAAGAGAAAGAACAACATCAGACAACAACCAGAGTCTAGGACACAGGACAGCATCAGCCAGATACTAACTTAGGTGAAGAATTTTCAATAATAAAACAAAGATAAAAGACTTAAAACAGGGAAATAGATATGTCAATCTGTAAATGATGACAATGTCAAAACAATAAAAGGGGGAATAAATGGTGTAGGTATAGAATTTTCAAATGAAGAGGAACTCAAGGCAATATCAAGTATTAAAAGACTGGTTCAAACTTAGGAATATAAGGGTAAATTTCAAGGTAACCGCAAAGAAAGTTAACAATCCTATTCATCCAAATAAAAAAGAGTAAAAACGTAAAGTCTCAGTAAACACAAAATCTATAATAACAAGAAAGAAAAAAAAAGAATCCACAAACAAAAGGATCTCAGCACAGGAAAGTAAGAGGAAGAAAGATAAGGTCAGCATCACTAAAAAAAGCACAACAACATGAGAGCAATAAACTCAAACCTATCAATAATGACACTGAATGTAAATGGCTTAAATGGGCCTGTAAAGAGACAGAGAGTGGCAGAATGGATTAAAAAAAGAACAACCGATCAATAGGCTGTCTATAAGAGACACAACTTAGATACAAAGACATAAATATATTAAAAACTGAAGGATGGAAAATAATATATCAAGCAAACAGTAACCAAAAATGGCAGGAATGACGGCACTAATCACAGATAAAATAGACTTTAAGGCAAAATCAACCATAAAAGACAAGGAAGGACATTGCATAATGATTAAAGGGATAATCCACCAAAAAGACATAACCTTAATAAACATTTACACACCCAATGACGTAATACTTGAAACAAACTCTAACAGCACTGAAAAGAGAAATAGACAGTTTCAAATTAATAGTAGGAGACTTCAGCAAACCACTCTTGATAAAGGACTGAACATCTAGAAAGGAATTTTACAAAAATACTGTCTCAGCCATCTAGTGCTGCTCTAACAGAAATACCACAAGTGGATGGCTTTAACAAAGAGAAGTTTATTTCTTCACAGTCCAGTAGGCTACAAGTCTAAATTCAGGGCGTCAGCTCCAGGGGAATGCTTTCTCTGTTGGCTCTGCAGGAAGGTCCATGTCATCAGTCTTCCTCTGGTCTGGGAGCTTCTCTGCACTGGAACCTCAGGTCCAAAGGATGTGCTCTGCTCCCAGCACTGCTTTCTTGGTGGTATGAGGTTTCCATGTATCTCTGCTCGCTTCTCTCTTTTATCTCTCAAAAGAGATTGCATTAAGACACTAATCTTGTCAACCTCATCAGTATAAACTCATCACAGTGATAGAATTTACAACACATGAGGAGATCGCATATAATCTCATTATAGTGGTAGAGTTTACAACATTTAAGGAAATCACATCAGATAACACAATCATACAATACTGGGAATCATGACCTAGCCAAGGTGCTACAGACATTTTTTGGGGGACACAGTTCAATCCATGACAGATACAAAAGACCTAAAGGCCACAATCAACCAATTTGACCTCATATACATATATAGAACATCCCATCAGACAGCAGCAAAGTATACATTCTTTTCCAGTGCACATGGAATTTTCTCCAAAATAGACCACATTTTGGGCCACAAAGCTACTCTCAATAACATCTAAAACACTGAAATACTACAAAGTGTTTTGTCTGATCACAACACCATAAATATAGAAATTGATAATAGGAAGTGCAAGGAAAAAAATCAAATACATGGAAGCTAAATAACACCCTGCCTAAAAAGAACTAGGCAATAGAAGAAATCAAAGAGGGAATAAAAATATTTCTAGAATCAAACGTGAAGGAAAACACATCATACTAAAACTTTTGGGACACCTCAAAGACAGTGCTCAGAGGTCAATTTGTAGCAATAAACGCAGACATCAAAAAAGAAGAATGGGCCAAAATCAAAATGTTAATCTTGTAACTCGAATAAATAGAAAGAGGACAGCAAAAGAAGCCCACAGGCACCAGAAGAAAGGAAATAATAAAGATTAGAGCAGAAATAAATGAAATAGAGAACAGAAAAACAATAGAATCAATAAGACAAAAAGTTGGTTTTTTGAACAAAATCTACAAACCATTGGCCGAACTTGCAAAAGGGAAACAGACCCAACTGAAATAAAAAGGATTATAGCAGAATATTATGAAAAATTATACTCCAAGAAGCTCTAGAACATAGAGGAAATGGACAAATTTATAGAAACATACTACCTACCTAAACCAACACAAACTGAGATAGAATTCTGAACACACCCACAGCAAGAGATGAGATTAAAGAGATTAAAAAAAAAAAAAACTAAGAAAAATAAAGCCCTGATCTGGATGGTTTCATTGGAGAATTCTAACAAACACTCAGAGAAGAGATCACACCAGTACTACTGAAACTATGTCAGAGCATAGAGAAGGAATACTCCTGAATTTATTCTATGAAGCCAGCACAACCCTGATACCAAAGCCAAGGATACATCAAAAAAGAAAAGAAAATTACACACCAATATCTTTCATGAATATAGATGCAAAAATTCTCAATGAAATTCTATCCAATAGAATTCAGCATCATATAAAAAAAAATAGTACACCACAACCAACTGGGATTCATACTAGGTATGCAAGGATGGTTCAAGACTAGAAAATCAATCAACATAATCCACCACATGAATAAAACAAAAGAAAAGAATCACATGATCATTTTAATCGATGCAGAGAAAGCATTCAATAACGTCCATCACACATTCCTGATAAAAACTTTCAATAATATAGGAATAGAAAGGAAATTACTCAGTATAATAAAGGGCATCTATACAAAACCAACAGCCAACATCATTCTCGACGGAGAAAGGCTGAAAATATTCTCCTTGAAAACATTCCCCCAGAGACAAGACAAGGATGCCCTTTATCATCACCTCTATTAACATTGTGCTGGAAGTCCTAGCTAGAGTAATAAGGCAAGAAAAAGAAATAAAGGGCACCCAAGTTGGAAAGGGAGAAGTAAAATTATCCCTGTTCAAAGATGACATGATCCTATACATTGTTGTTGTTAAGCGCTGTCAAGTCGGTTCCAACTCATAGCAACCCTGTGTACAACAGAACAAAATACTGCCTGATCCTGCACCGTCCTCACAATTATCGTTATACTTGAGCCCATTGTTGCAGCCATTGTGTCAATCTATCTCGTTGAGGGTCTTCCCGTTTTTCACTGATCTTCTACCTTACCAGTACTATGCATACAGAACCCCAAAGATTCCACAAGAAAACTACTAGAGCTAATAGAAAGATTCAGCAGAGTAGCAGGATATAAAATCAACATAAAATCAAAAATCAATTGAATTCCTATTATACCAACAAAGAGAACTTTAAAAAGTAAATAAGGAAAACAATACCATTTATAATAGCCCCTAAAAAGATAAAACTTTTAGGAATAAATTTAACCAGGGGCATAAAAGAGACAAAGAAAACTAAAAAACATTATGCAAGAAACCAAAAGAGACCTATATAAATGGAAAAACATACCATGCTCATGGATAGGAAGACTCAGCATTGAGAAAATGTCAATTCTACCCAAAGTGATCTGCAGATATAATGCAATCCCAATCCAAATACCAACAGCATTCTTTAACAAGATGGAAAAACTAATCACCAACTTTACATGGAAAGGAAAGAGGCCCCAGATAAGTAAAGCATTATTGAAGAAAAAGAACAAAGTAGGAGGCTCACACTACCTGATCTCAGAACCTCTACAGCCATGGTAGTCAAAACAGTGTGGTACTGGTACAGTGACAAACATATAAACAAATAGAACAGATTGAAAACCCAGATGTAAATCCATCCACCTATGGTCAGCTGATCTTTGGCAAAGGACCAAAGTCTATTAAGGTAAAAAGACAACGTTTTTAGCAAAAGATGTTGGCAAATCTGGATATGCATCTGAAAACAAAACAAAGAAATAGGGCCCATGCCTCACACCATACACAAACACTAACCCAAAATGTATAAAAGATCTAAATATAAAACCTAAAATGGTAAAGATCTTGGTAGAAAAAATAAGGACAACACTAGCAGCCCTAACACATGGCATAAAGAGAATACAAACCATAACTAACAATGTACAAACACCAGAAGGTAAACTAGATAACTGGGAGCTACTAATAATTAAATACTTATGCCTATCAGAACAAGGTCAGGGGCAGACTGTGGAATAGATCATCAATTGCTCATAAAGACTAAAATGAATGCCAGCGGAGACTCTGAAACTTGCTCTTGAACATTGAGTAGCTAAAGCAAATGGAAGAAATGATGAAGTCAAAGAATTGAATAGAAGATTTCAAAGGGTGGCTCTAGAAGACAAAGTAAAGTATTACAATGACATGTTCAAAGAGCTGGAGATAGAAAACCAAAAGGGAAGAACATGCTCAGCATTTCTCAAGCTGATAGAACTGAAGAGAAAATTCAAGCCTCGCATTGCAATAGTGAAGGATTCTATTGGGGAAAATATTAAATGACACAGGAAGCATCAAAAGAACATGGAAGGAATACACAGAGTCATTATACCAAAAAGAATTGGTCTAAATTAAACCATTTTAAGAGATAGCATATAATCAGAAACTGATGGTAATGAAGGAAGAAGTCCAAGCTGTACTAAAGGCATTGGCATAAAACAAGGCTCCACGAATCGATGGAATATCAATTGAGATGTTTCAACAAATGGATGCAGCACTGGAAGTGCTCACTCATCTATGCCAAGAAATTTGGAAGACAGCTACCTGGCCAACTGACTGAATGAGATCCTTATTTATGCCAATTCCTAACAAAGGTGATCCAACCAAATGTGGAAATTATCGAACAATATCACTAATATCACAAGCAAATAAAATTTTGCTGAAGATCATTCAAAAGCGGCTGCAGCAGTATATTGACAGGGAACTGTCAGAAATTCAGGCTGGTTTCAGAAGAGGATGTGGAACCAGGGGTATCATTACTGATGTCAGATGGATCCTGGCTGAAAGCAGAGAATACCAGAAAGATGTTTACCCGTGTTTTACTGACTATGAAACGGCATTCAACTGCGTAGATATAATAAATTATAGATAATATTGTGAAGAATGGGAATTCCGGAACACTTAATTGTGCTCATGAGGAATCTGTACATAGATCAAGAGGCAGTTGTTCAAAAAGAACAAACAGATACTTTGTGGTTAAAGTCAGGAAAGGTGTGCATCAGAGTTGTATCCTTTCACCATATCTATTCAATCTGTATGCTGAACAAATAATCCGAGAAACTGGACTATATGAAGAAGAATGTGGCATCAGGATTGGAGGAAGACTCATTCACAGCCTGTGTTATGCAGATGACACAGCCTTGCTTGTTGAAAGTGAAGAAGACCTGAAGCACAACTAGAATGCTCCTTAGAAGCAAGGACTGCGAGACTATGTCTTATATACTTCGGACAAGTTGTCAGGAGGTATCAGTCCCTGGAGAAGGACATCATGCTTGGTAAAGTACAGGGTCAGTGAAAAAGAGGAAGACCTTCAATGAGACAGATTGACACTTAGGCTGCAATAATGGGCTCAAGCATAACAATGATTGCGAGGAGGGTGCAGGACTGTGCAGTGTTTTGTTCTGTGGTACATAGGGTCTCTATGAGTCAGAACTGACTCGGTGGCACCTAACAACAATAATGCCCACCAAAAGACTTCTCCAAAAGAGTAAAAAGAGAACCTACAGACTGGGAAAACTTTTTTAGTTACAACATATCCAACAAGGGACTAACCTCTGAAGTGTATAGAATACTTCAACACATCAATAACAAAAAGAAAAATAATCCAATTAAAAACAAGTAAAGGATATGAACAGACACTTCACAAAAGAACACATTCAGGCAGCTAACAGACACACGAGGAGATTCTTGTGATCATTAGCCATTAGAGAAATGTCAGTCAAAACTACAATGAGATACTTTCTGTCTTAGTTACCTAGTGTTGCTATAACAGAAATAGCACAAATGCACAAAAGTTTATTCTCTCACAGTTTAGGAGGTTAGAAGTCTGAGTTCATGGTGCTAGCTCTAGGGATAGACTTTCTCTCTCAGTTCTGGGGGATGGTCCTTTTCATCAATCTTCCCCTGGTCTAGGAACTTCTCAGCACAGGGACACCGGGTTCAAAGGATGCACTGTGCTCTTGGTGCTTCTTTCTTGGTGACGTGAGGTCTCTCTCTCTGCTCAATTCTCTCTTTTATATCTCAAAAGAGATTGGCTCAACATACAGCCTAATCATGTAAAACGAGTCTTGCCTCACTAACATAACTGCACCTAATTCTGCTTCATTAACATCATAGAGGTAAGATTTACAACACATAGGAAAATAACATCAGATCACAAAATGTGTGTCAACTTGGCTAGGCTATGATTCTGTTTTAGTTATCTAGTGTTGCTACAACAGAAATATCACATGTAGATGGCTTTAACGAAGAGAAATTTATTTTCTCGCAGTCCAGAAAGCTAGAAGTCCGATTCAGGGTGCCATCTCCAGGACATGGCTTTCTCTTTCTGTCTACTACTAGGAGAATCAATCAATCTTCCCCTTGGTCTAAGAGATTCCCAGTGAAAGGAACCCAGGTCCAAAGGATGCACTCCCCCCACCCCAGCTTCTTCTTTCTTGGTGGCCTGAGGTCCCTCTGTCTCTCTGCTTGCTTCTCTTTTTCATATATCAAAAGAGATTGACTCAAGATACAACCTAATCCTGTAGATAGACTCCTGCCTCATTAACATAGCTACCTCTAATCCTGGCTCATTAACATCACAGAGGTTAGGATTTACAACAGGATAATCACGTCAGATCACAAAATGGTGGGCAATCACACAATACTGGAAATAATGGCCTACCCAACTTGACACACATTTTGGGGGGACACAATTCAATCCATGACATTCCACTCTTTGGCTCTCCAAAATTCACGTCCTTGCCTCTAGTAAAATGCATTCACTCTATCATATCATAGCAAAAGTCTTAAATAAACTCCAAGTCCAAAATCCAAAAATTCCTCTTCATCTGTGAAATCTAGAATACAAATTATCTGCTTCCAAAGTACAATGGTGGAACAGACACAAGCTAGACAGTGTCATTACAAATGGGAGAAATTGGGAGGAAAGAAGGGATAACAGGCACCAGGCAAGTCAGCAGAACACATTACATTAGCTCTCAAGACCTGAAAATAATCCTCTGTTCTCTGAGACCATTTAGTCAACGGCCCTGCCCTCCAGAATCTGGGTGTGGGCCACACTTTCTGGATTCTGGGTGGAGGCCACTTGGCCCTGGGCTTCAGCTCAGCCTTCCATGCCTACTGGAATGACAACTCTGCTCCCTCAGATTGGGGCAGCCCCACTCTCCTAGTCCATCTAAGTGGCAACTCCACCCTCTCAGCCCTGGCAGGCCCTGTTCTTCTGTTCCTTGGGCATAGCAGCCCTCCCCCCTCAGCTTTGGGCAGTTGATCTGGCCCTGTCCTGCTGGCACTCATGAAAGGCAGCTCCACACTCTGGAACCAAGTTGGTGAAGATCTGATGCTTTGAAGCCTAGGAAGCTGTGGCCCCACTCTTTGAAACCCCAGCACCCACGGTTCCTGTCTTTGAGACCCCAGAGGTCATGGCTTTCCCCTCTGAGACTGAGGTAGTTCTGCTTCTTGTGTTCCTTGTCTCTTCAGTTTCTTTTTCCTCGTTCCTTGACCTTTCAGCCCCTCAGGCCTCACCACCCATATTTGCCCCTGCTGGGGCAAGTGTTCCAAAGCTCTTTAGCTCCACTGCTAAGTGCCTGGAGGCACCTCACTCCACTAGGAAGCCTCTTGCACAAAGGCACTCAGCTCTCTCACTCAGTGGGTCAGCACCAGCACTGTTTCACTCTGGTCTCCTTGTTCTGCTGCCACTATTTCTCTGCTACTGCTTCATCTGTGCTGTCTCCAGTGTTACAGCTCTCTTCATTTTCTTCTGAGTCCCCACCAGAATTGTCTTTGATGTCCATAATTCTACCAACAGTCTCTTCTAGGCAATCTAGGCTTTTAAAAATTTTAAAGGCCTATTAGGCACTTAAAAAGTTTTCCATCTTCTACCTGTTCACAGTTTCAAAATCACTTCCATATTTTAGGTATCTGTTAGAGCAGTACCCTACTCTTGGTACCACATTCTGTCTTAGTCATCTGGTACTGCTATAACAGAAATACCACAAGTGGATGACTTTAGCAAAGAGAAATTTATTCTCTCACAGTCTAGGAGGCTAGGAGTCTGAATTCAGAGTTCCAGCTTCAGGAAAAGGCTTTCTCTCTCAGTCAGCTCTAGAGGAAGGGCCTTGTCATCAATCTTCCCCTGGTCTAGGAGCTTTTCAGCTCAGGGAACCCGGGTCCAAAGGATGAGCTTCTCTCCTGATTCTTCATTCTTGGTGGCATGAGTTCCCTCTCTCTCTCTCTGCTTGCTTCTGTCTTTTATACCTCATAAAAGACTGACTCAAGATACAAGCTAATCCTGTAGATTGAATCCTGCCTCATTAACATCACTGTTTCTAATCCTGCCTCATTAACATCATAGAGGTTAGGATTTACAACAATAGGATAATCACATTGGATCACAAAATGGTGGACAACCACAGAATACTGGGAATCTTGGCCTAGCTAAATTGACATACATTTTTAGAGGACACAATTCAATCTATGATACCATCTTATCCCTGACATTACTGGCCCAACTAAAATAAAAAAATTAAAAAAAAACCCCAGAAAATAATAAATATTGGAGAGGCTATAGGGAGATTGGAACACTTATGTACTGTTGGTGGGAATGAAAAATGGTACAACCACTATGAAAAATGATGGGATGTCTCCTTAAAAAGCTAGAAATAGAAATACCATACTATCCATCAATCTCAATGCTAAGGATATACCCTAGATAAATGAGAGCTGTCACAAGAAGAGGCATATGCACACCCATGTTCATTGTAGCATTATTCACTATAGTAAAAAGATAGAAACAACCTAAGTGCCCATCAGTAAATGAATGGATAAACAAACTATGGTACATACACACAATGGAATACTATGCAATGATAAAGAACAATGATGAATCCATGAAACATCTCACAACATAGATGAATCTAGAGGGCATTATGCTGAGTGAAATAAGTCAATCACAAAAGGATGAATATTTTATGAGACCACTACTATAAAAACACAAGAAAAAAAATTTACACATAGAAAAATACAATCTTTGATGGTTACTAGGGAGAGAAGAGTTGAGGAGGGGAAATCACTAACTAGACAATAGACAAATGTTAACTTTGGTGAAGGGGAAGAGAACACACAATATAGGGGAAGTCAGCACAACTTGACCAGGGCAAGCTTCCTAGACACATCCAAACATTTTGAGGGAGTGAGTTACTAGGACTGAGGGATGGGACCATGGTCTCAGGGGACATCTAGGTCAATTGACATAACATAATTCATAAAGAAAATGTCCTACATCCTACTTTGGTGAGTAGCAACTGGAGTCTTAAAAGCTTGTTAGTGGTCGGCTAAGGTACATCCACTGGTCCTGTCACGTTCAGAGCAATGGAGAATGAATAAAATTAAAGACACAAGGAAAATACTAGTCCAAAGGACTAATGAATCATGTTAACCACAGCCTCCACCAGCTGATTCCAGAAAAACTAGATGGTGCCACTCTCAAAGTCCACCATTCAGCCAAAGATTAGACAGACCTATAAAACAAACAATAACGTATGTGTGGAATGTGCTTCTTAGTTCAATCAAATACAGGGGACCAAATGGGCAACATTGGTCCAAAAGCAATTACCTAAAGGCAAGAAGGGACAGGAAAATTGGAAAAATGGATACGGAGAACCCAGAATGGAAAGCAAAAGGGAGAGAGTGCTGACACATTTTGGGAATTGCAACCGATGTCACAAAACAACTCGTCTATAAATTTTTGAATGAGAAACTAATTTGCACTGTAAACTTTCACCTAAGACAAGATAAAATTTAAAAAAAAAGAAAATTGCATGCCAAGAAGATTAGAGATAGATATACCAAGATGGTAAAATAATAATTCTGGTAAACGTGTGGTGATATTTATTTTCTTGTTTTTCACTTTTATTGGTTTTTCAAAAAAAAATGATGACTTTATAACTGTAACAGGGAAATTTATTTAGTTTTCCTTCTTAAAAACATATTGAGCCTTTATTTGACTGGCTTTCATATGCAGGTACAATCATTACCTCTGATAAAAAGGTGTCTAACTGTGGTACAGAAATTGTCCCCAATCTTTTACCTGAACCTTCTGAAGTAGACTTGAGTCATGTGGATATAATGTGATTTGGGCATGATTTCCGTTTCATAATTCCAGTAGTAAAACTGTTCAAGCAACAATAGTAAAGAATAAGACAATGCTGCTCAGGCAAGAGAGCAAAGATAAAATAAATACCTGAGCCAACACAGGAACCAAAATGGTGCCAGAGCCCATGCATGGGCTATCAAACGTTTAAGGTGATGATATCTACCTCCTGACCCACTCCTTTTCTTGTTTCTAATGTTTTCTTCACACTGTCAGTTTCTTTTCTTTTTTCATCTTATACGGGTAAGAATTCTATTTATAAAATAAGTTTATTCCAGGTTTTTAAAGTAAAAATTGACATAGTTCGTGATCTGATGATTTAATCTATTACAGTTTTTATATCAAGTTCTATCACGCTTAGAGCCCATTTCATGCAAAATACACAAGTAAGTGCTAACTTCAAAGGGCTAGATGCAATGGAAGGCTGTCAAGTAGGAGAATATATCTTAATTGCTACCTAAAAGAGTCCTGCCTTGTTGGGTGAATACACTGTTGAGGTGTTTGGGGTGGGAGTGGAGGGAGGCATGATTAAGTAATTGCAAAGCTGCCTTCTCAGATCTCAGGGATTCCTAAGGACGAAAACTTTCGTTTTCCTATATTTAAAGTTAGTAAACTAAGGGCAAAAACCATAGATGGAATGGTGGGATGAATGAAGAAAAGAAGAGATAGAGAAGAGATAGATGGGTTCAGGAAAGAGACTTTGTGGAAACAGAGATGCCTACTGAAGAATTTATTCAGTTTTGCTGCTGGTTGAGAAATTAAAAATTCCCCTTCCACATCTACCCATGAAATCTCCACGAAAATTTTATCACACTCAGATAATATTATAGAGTTGGACTGTTGCAGTAAAGGCTGATTTCTGCTATAAAATGAGTGTGGGGTTAGAACAGAGGCTACCCATGGGGATGGAGCACATCTAGATTACTCTTTCTCTTTTAATTGAGTAGACCAGCGCATAATATAGTAGAAACAGCACAGGGCTGAAGACTCAGGCAGACTTATGCTCTAATTACAACCGTACCACTTACAAGGTGTGCAACTTCTTTGTTTTTTTAAAAATTGTTTATTAGAAAAGAGTGAATATTAACATCTATCTTATAAGGCTGTTGTGAGTATTAAAGTGAATGGCATGTGCAAACCCCAGGGCACATAGAAGATAAGCAAAAGATGTTAGTGTTTACCTTCTAGTTCATTACGTAACGCCTGGGGTCTTAAAACCTTGCAAGCAGCCATTCAAGGCACAGCAATTGACCTCTATTCACCCGGAGCAACAAAGAAAGGAGAGTCAGGAACAGGAGTAGGATACGGAATGTGTGGCTAATTGCTTCCATGCACAACTGCCTCCTTTGCCATGAGATCAGAAAAATGGGATGGTGCGATGGTGCCTGGCTACCATTACTGAATATTTTGGTCAAAGATTCTATAGAAGAACCTGATCAAAAAGAGGAAAATGCAGAACAGAATTTCAAATTCTCATGGACTCAAGACTTTCTGGAACCACAGAGGGTGGATGAACCACTGAAACTATTGCTACCAAATAACCTTTAAACATTAAACCAAAAATATCCCTCGAAACCATCTTAAATCCAAACAATAGATTATCTTAACTAGTCAAAGAAGTCTGCCTTGAGCATTGTGCTTTTTTAAGAGCTATCTGTATGGAATCAAATTGACAACAGCAACTCCAAAGATTAAACAGAATCCTTAGTCGGCTGTGAGTTTACCTTAATGGGGGAGGAACACCTCAGAAAAGGAGGGTGAGAATGATTGCACAACTCAAAGAATGTAATCCATGTCACAGAATAATGTATGTAGAAACTTGAATTGGTGTGTATTTTGCTGTGTATATTCTCAATGACAACAAAATAAATAAAATTTTAAAAAGAAAAAAAGATGTTGGTGGTATTCCTTCTTTCCTTTAGTTTTTGACACTGGAAATGAAACAATGTGAGGATACTTAGTATTTCCAATATTGACTAAATGTGACAAGATACTGACCCAATACCTCCCCTAAGTTTATTAACAAGAAATTACATTATTTACTCTAATTCACTGTGTCTATTTGTTCTGAATACATCCTTGTTCAATATTATATATTAGTTAGGCTAATCAGTGATGGAGCAGAGTTAAAAATCAATGGGTAAAGCAACTGAATAGCCTAAAGAATTGCATAATTTTTTCTTTGGTCTAAAATGTACATTAGTGACTAGCTTTAGAAAATTATGATGATTAGTGTTGTAGTAACTGAATGAACAAAACATTGGCCACACATATGGGAAGGTCCACTGTTGGGAGATTATGATGCTGTGGTTCACAATCACTGTTCATCAAAAAACATTTGAAATGAAGGCCCTGGAAATGGAGTTTTATAAATCAAAATCCAAACGTAATGACAATCATTGTACTCAGAGCTTAGTTTATGTCAGAAATCTTGGAAATTTCATATTGTAAGATTTCTAGGGATGATTTTACATAATAGACTTCTCCCGCAGACAGAACTGTTTTTGCTAAAAACCTGAATGTCCTTTCAGTTAGATATTCTAGTCAAAGTTCGCAGAGGCTACTATAAAGTGGAATGCTTGTAAATAACTAGACTCTTGAGATCTTATTAAATTAGAAGAACATACTTGTAGAAAAACTGGTGAGGATTTAATCTAAGTGTTGGCATGTTGCCATATAAATCTGTGGAAAAATAGTCATCACATACTCAAAATTCAGAAATAATCACTATCAATCAAAGCGACCATGCTAAGCAAAAATAAACAATTGGAGAAAAGAAAGACCAAGACTTCTGAAAACAGTACTTCTGAGTCCTTCATATCAGAAATAGAATTTTCAAGAAAATCTTTGGTATCTCTCTGAAATTCTTGAACAAAGTACTTGCAATGATCCTTTCAGCAACTTTCCTTCTCTAAGATTGCACTTACACTGGTTTAATTTTTTTTTTCCTAAATAATGGAATGATAGCCTCAAGTTAAGCTTCTATGTACACAAACGAGGTTATTGTTTCTGTTCTTCTTGCACACAATTTTTTAGTCAGAAACCTAAGAGTTGCCTTCATTCTTCTCTTTGCCTTTCCCTCACACTCCATATCCAATTCATCAGTGAATCTTGTCACTCCCACCTTCAAAATCTATCTCAAATTAACATTCCTTCTTGTACTTCCATTCTGTCACTCTATTCTGAGCACTCAGGCCACCATCATCTCTCATTTGAATCACAGTAATAGCCTTCCAACTGGTCTCTTTAATTCTGTTCTTAACCCCTCACTGTCTATTCTCCAAAGTGATACTGTATAAATTAAATCACATCTTTCTCTCTGATACAACATCTCCTAATGGCCTCCGATTACACATATGCTGAAATTCACATTACTTAATCTGGGCTCTCTTCTCATTCACTTCATATTCTCCCAATCCAGCTCACAACACTGCAGACTTTTACACATTTCGTCTGACTCTTATACAAGCTACACTTATTCTTTGAAGGTTACATATTGTTTTGTCTGTGTATTCTGTTTAGATTTTCATACAGCTTTCTCCTTTAAGTCAGCTGTCTTCACCCTTACCCTTTCACTTTCTATCCTTTTACTGTTTCATTCATTTAAAAACACTTATCACTATATGAAATTATACCCTTTACTTATTATTTCCTTGCCTATTGTCTCTCCCAATAGAATATAAGCTCCCAATAAAGCATAAGGCTCTTGTTTTGTTCATTGCTATAGCCCAGTTCCTAGGACTTTGTAATACTTACTGAATAAATGAATGAAAAATGACTGAATTTCTTTGAAAGCTCTAGGTGAAAGTAAGGAATCACTGGTCCATAGGATAATTGTGTAAGGTAAATCTAATTTGTAAGACTACAAATTAGAATAAAAAGTAGAATTATCTAAATTATGATAACAGAAAATGTTAAGATTGTTTTTACTGAAGAGTCAGTCGATTTATACCGAGAGGAATTGAAATAAGAGTAGCTTTGTTCACTCATTTTCTTACAACCAATTGTGAAATTTTTACTTACAATCTATGTTTCAATATAATGGAAAAGAAATATGTGTGTGTGTGTGTGCTTAATTTGTTCAGAAATGCTTAGCCACGGATATGGAGATGTGGAGATGTGATCTAGACGCATGATACAGGGCTAGTCATTCAGGCCCTTTTTCTCTAGAATTCACACGAGTGCAAAGAAAGGAAATCACTCGCTTTCCTTCTCATCTGGGAAGATGGAACCCAGGAGGTGTCTTTGACAAGTTCCCATCTGCTTGGAGCAAATTCGATTGTACTAAGAGAGAATGTTGTTGTTGTTAGGTGCTGTTGAGTTGGTTCCGGCTCATTGTGACCCAACATAAAAGGTAGTAAAGATAGGATGGGATGGGGGCGGGGAGAGAGAAGGGAGCCAGATGCCATCTTTTGAGTCTCAGTATCTAGATCTGTCTGAGGCCAGTCCACTTTGGTACTTCCCAAGTCATGATTTAATTAATTCTCTTTATCTTTTTCGAAACTAATTTGAGTTTGTTTACTATCCCTTGCAACAAAGAGTCTTGACTAGAAGAATAACATTCCAGGTTAGATGCTTCAAACTGAGTTTTCATATTACATTAGAATCATAGAAAGAAAACCATATCGTATAGTGGTAGGGATATCTAGAGTGAATCTGGTCCAGGGTAGTCAACGCTTTACGTAAATGTAATCTTACCGAAAGCCCTATATATGAAGCAAATAAGAATGGCAATGTGCTTTCTGTATGTGTCCCAGATTCTTCCATAAAGAATAATCTGAAAGGGCTCTACGGGACCCCAGGGCTCCTTAGGACATAGTTTGAGAATAAAAAAATTATAAATATCTAAGAAGAGAAATTAAATCACTTTCCCCAGCCATATAATTAGTTGATTTACTCATTGGTCACAACAAAGAAATGGATAGAGACAGTAAATTTTAATCTAGATATCTAACCTTTGTTAGGTGTTGCTATGTGTCATCCAACTCATAGTGACCTATAGGACAGGGTAGAACTGCCCCATAGGGTTTCCAAGGAGCGGCTGGTAGATTTGAACTGCTGACCTTTTGGTTAGCAGCCAAGCTCTTAACCACTATGCCACCAAGGCTCTAACCCTTACTTCAGATTGATTTCACTTCATTATATTCTTAAAGTTATTATAATTCATAGACTTTGTAAAATTTTCAAAACTAAAGCTCCAACTGTTTAGCCAGGTACACAAGGCTGTTGATAATCTAACCTGCTTACATTTCCAAACTTACTTCCACCACATTCATTTTTCAAGCATTAAAAATCTCTAAAAACATGGTTCTTTGTGTTTCCTAGTCTTTACATGCTTTTCCCTCAAACCACAATATACTACTGGATTTTGTACATTTGGTGCCTTAAACATTACCTGAGACAAGGTTGTTGTTCTTAGGTGCCGTTGAATTGGTCCCAACCCATAGTGACACTATGCACTACAGAAAGAAACACTGCCTGGTCCTGTGCCATCCTCACACTCATTGTTATGCTTGAGCCCATTGTTGCAGCCACTGTGTCAATCCAAAAGGGTCTTCCTCTTTCTCGCTGACCCCCAACTTTACCAAGTATGATATCCTTCTCCAGGGACTGATCCCTCCTGATAATATGTCCAAATATGTGAGATGTAGCCTCACCATCCTTGCTTCCAAGGAGCATTCTGGCTGTATATCTTGCAAGACAGATTTATTTATTATTTTGGCTGTCCATAGTATATTCAATATTCTTCACCAACACCATAATTCGAAGGTGCCAATTCTTCTAAAGTTTTCCTTATTCATTGTCCAGATTTCAGATGCACACGAGGAGATTGAAGACACCATGGCTTGGATCAGGTGCACCTTAGTCTTCAAGATGAAATCTCTGCTTTTTAACACTTTTTAAAGGTCTTTTGCAGCAGATTTGCCCAATACATTGTGTTGTTTGATTTTTTGACTGCCACTTCCATGGGTATTGATTATGGCTCTAAATTAAATGAAATCCTTGACGACTTCAATCTTTTCTCCATTTATCATGATGTTGTTTATTGGTCCAGTTGTGAGGATTTTTGTTTTCTTTATGATGAGGTGTAATCCATATTGAAGGCTGTGGTCTTTGATCTTTATCAGTTAAGTGCTTCAAGTTCTCTTCACTTTCAGCAAGCAAGGTTGTGTCATCTGCATAATGATGGTTGTTAATGAGTCTTCCTCCAATCCTGATGCCCTGTTTTTCTTCAGATAGTCCAGCTTCTCAGATTATTTGCTCAGCATACAGATTGAATAAGTATGATGAAAGGATACAACCTTCATGAACACTTTTCCTAACTCTAAACCACACAGTATCCTCTTGTTCTGTTCCAATGACTGCCTCTTGATCCTCAGGAGCACAATTAAGTGTTCTGGGATTCCCATTCTTTGTAAGGTTATCCATAATTTGTTATGATTCACATAGTCGAATGTCTTTGCATAGTTAATAAAACACAGGTAAATAACTTTCTGGTATTCTCTGCTTTCAGCGAGGATCCATCAGACATCATTAATGATATCCCTGATTCCATGTCCCCCTCTGAATCTGGCTTGAGTTTCTGGCAGTTTGTTGTCAATATACTGCTGCAGCAGCTTTTGAATGATCTTCAGCACAATTTTACTTGCGTGTGATAAATGATATTGTTCGATAATTTCTGCATTCAGAGGGATCGCCTTTCTTTGGAATAGACGTAAGTATGGATTTCTTCCAGTCGATTGGTCAGGAAGCTGTCTTCCAGATTTCTTAGCATAGATGAGTGACTGCTTCTAGTGCTGCATCCATTTGTTGAAACATCTCAATTGTTATTCTGTCAATTCCTGGAGGCTTATTTCTAGCCAATGCGTTCAGTGCAGCTTGGACTTCTTTCTTCATTACCGTCGGTTCTTGATCATATGCTACCTGCTGAAGTGGTGGAATGTTGCCCAGTTATTTTTGGTACAGTGACTCTGTATTCCTTCCATCTTCTTTTGATGGCTTCCTTCATCGTTTAATATTTTCCCTATATAATACTTCAATATTACAACTCAAGGCTTGAATTTTTTCTTCAGTTTTTTTAGCTTGAAAAATGCTGAGCATGTTCTTCCCTTTCGGTTTTCTATCTCCAGCTCTTTGCACATATCATTATAATATTTTACTTTGTCTTCTCGAGCTGCCCTTTGAAATCTTCTGTTCAGTTCTCTTACTTCATCATTTCTTCCATTTGCTTTAGCTACTCGACATTCCAGAGCAAATTTCAGAGTGTCTTCTGACATCCATTTTGGTCTTTTCATTCTTTCCTGTCTTTTTAATGATCTCTTGCTTTCTTCATGTATGATGTCCTTGATGTCGTTCCACAACTCATCTGTCCTTTGGGCGATGGTGTTCAATACGTCAAATCTATTCTTGAGATGGTCTCTAAATTCAGGTGGGATATATTCAAGGTCGTAGTTTGGGTCTTGTGGACTTGTTCTAATATTCTTCAGCTTCAGCTTGAACTTGTATATGAGCAATTGATCTGTTCCATAGTCAGCCCCTGGCTTTGTTCTGACTGATAGTGAGCTTTTCCATGGTCTCTTTCCACACATGTAGTCAATTTGACTCCTGTGTATTTCATCTGAGGAGGTCCATGTGTATAGTCGCTGTTTATGTTGTTGAAAAAACATAAACAGTGAAAAGGTCATTGATATTGCAGAATTCTATCCTGTGATCTCCGGCATTGTTTCTATCACCAAGGCCATATTTTCCAACTTCCGATCCTTCTTCTTTGTGAGACAAGGTTTCTATTCAATATGTCTGCATAAATGAACAAATGAACTCATTGTCTTCTGTAGGCATTTATTAGCTAAAGAGATCAGAGACATCAGAAAACATGTTGTAAATTAGCATTATATATACCTAAAATATTGCTCATTTAGAAAAAGAAGTACTTGAAGGGAATTGTGTTAATTTTCAGATTAGATAAAGATGAAAACATTTGGGGCTATGGAATAGCATTTAATTGAATTTATAATAGATTCTTTGGTCTTCCCTTGACAGGATTCCTGAGAACCCCAAAGGCTCATTTGTCATATTAATAAAAAGTTAGTAACGTCACTTTTTTTTCTTTTACTTTTACCATCATACCATTAAATGATAACCTGTTTGACCATTTTTAAAATATTACCACTGGCTAAATTGATAACTTATAATTTCTCTAAGTAAATGTTGTTGTTGTTGTTAGGTGCTGTCCTGCTGTTCCTACTGATAGTGACCCCAAGTACAACAGAATAAAGACTGCTCTATCTCATGCCTTTCTTACAATCGTTGCTATGTTTGAGCCCATTGTTGCAGTCACTATGTCAATCCATCTTGTTGAGGGTTCTTCTCTTTTTTGCTGAACATCTACCTTACCCTTCTCCAGGGACTGGCCCCTCCTTACAACATGTCCAAAATACATGAGACGAAGTCTCGCCATCCTTGCTTCCAAGGAGCATTCTCACTGTTACTTCTTCCAAGACGTATTTGTTTGTTCTTCAGTCCACGGTATATTCAATATCCTTTGCCATACTGTAATTTAAATGCATCAATTCTTCTTCAGTCTTCCTTTTTCATTGTCCAGCTTTCTCATGCATATCAGGTGATTGAAAATACCATGGCTTGGGTCAGGCCCACCTTAGTCTTTAAAGTGACATCTTTGCTTTTTAACACTTTAAAAAGCTCTTTTGTGGCAGATTTGCCCAATGCAATGCTTCATTTGATCTTTTTTTTTTTTTTAATTGTACTTCAGGTGACGGCTTACAGAACAAATAGTTTCTCATGAAACAGAAGTACATATGTTGTTTTATGACATTGGTTAACAACCCCACAACATATCAACCCTCTAACTTCTCAACCTCTTTTTTTTTGGTGAAAATACACGTAACCAAAGATACACCATTTCAAAAATTTCTACATGCAGAATTCAGTGACATTGACTACGCTTTTCCAATTGTGCTGTTATTCTCACTTAAGATGAAGTCTTACCGAACAAAATAGTTTCTCATTTAACAGTTACTACAAATGTTGCCCTATGACAATGGTTAACTATCTCACAACACATCAACAATATCCTTACTCAGCCTTGGGTTTCCTATCACCAGCTTCCTTGTCCCCTTCTGCCTTCTGGCCCCTGTCACTGGACTCCTGTACCTCGTTAGTCTCATTTGGTTTTACGGGGCTGTCCACTCCCAGGCTGAACAGTGAACCTTGGAGGTAACTTCACCACTGAGCTAAAAGGGTGTCTGGGGACCCTCTGGGTTTCTCCAGTCTCCTTTAGGCTAGTAAATCTGGTCTTTTTTTTTTTTTTGTGAGTTAGAATTATGCTCTACATCCTTCTCCAGCTCTGTCCAGAAGCCTCTGTTGTGATCTTGGTCAGAGCAGTCGGTGGTGGTAGCCAGGCACCATCTAGCTGTACTGGACTCAGTCCGGTGGAGGCCTTGGTAGCTGTGGACAATTAGTCCATCAGACTAATTTTTTCCTTGTATCCTGTTGTCTTCATTCTCCCTTGCTCCCGAAGGGATGAGACCAGTGGAGTATCTTAAATGGCTGCTCACAGGCTTTAAAGACCCCAGACACTACTCACCAAGGTAGAATGTACAGCATTGTCTTTATAAGCTGTGTCATGCCAATTGAGCTAGATGTTCCCTGAGACCATGGTCCCCACAGCCCTCCACCAAGCAATTCAGTCCCTCAGGGAGTTTGGATGTGTCTATGGGGCTTCCATGACCTTTCCTTGTACAAGTTGTGCTAGTTTCTCCTGTACTGTGTACTGTCTCACCATTCAGCCAATATACCACTTATCTATTGTCTATTTAGTATTTCCCCCCCCACCCCTCCCATCCCTGGTAACCACCAAAGATTGTTACATTTTGTGTGTGAACTTTATCGTTGGTTTTTACAATAGAGGTCTCATACAATATTTGTCCTTTTGTGATTGACTTATTTCACTCAGCATAATGTCCTCCAGTTTCATCCATGTTATGAGATGGTTCACAGATTCATTGTTGTTATTCATTTGATTTCTTGACTGCTGCTTCCATAGGTGTTGATTGTGGATCCAAGTAAAATGAAATCCTTGACAACTTGAATCTTTTTTCGTTTTTCGTGGTGTTGCTTATTGGTCTAGTTGTGAGAATTTTTGTTTTTTTTATGTTGAGATGTAATCCATATGGAAGGCTGTAGTCTTGATCTTCATCAGTAAGTGTTTCAAGTCCCCTTTGCTTTCAGCAAGCAAGCTTGTATCATTTGCATATCACAGGTTGCTAATGAGTTTTCTTCTTCAATCTTGATGCTACTTTCTCCTTTATATAGTCCACCTTTTCAGATTATTTGCTCAACATACAGATTGAATATCTGTGGAGAAAGGATACAACCCCGACACACATCTTTCCTGATTTTAAACCATGCAATATCCCCTTGTTCTGTTTGAACAACTGCCTCTTGATCTATGTACCTGATGTTAGACCTGGAGTTAGAAGACCAAATGGGAAGAACATGCTCAGCATTTTTCAAGTAGAAAGAAATGAAGAAAAAAATGAAGCCTCGAGTTGCAATATGGAAGGATTCTATGGGGGAAAAAAAAAGAATGATGCAGGAAGCATCAAAAGAAAATGGAAGAAATACACAGAATCACTGTACCAAAATAAATTGGTTGATGTTCAACCATTTTAGTAGGTATTATATGATCAAGAACCAGTGGTATTGAAAGAAGAAGTCCAAGCTACACTGAAGGCTTTGGTGAAAAACAAGCCTCCAGGAATTGACAGAATACCAACAGAGATGTCTCAACAATGGATGCAGCACTGGAAGTGCTCACTCGCCTGTGCCAAGAAGTTTGGAAGACAGCTACCTGGCCGACTGACTGGAAGAGATTCATATTCATGCCCATTCCAAAGAAAAGTGATCCAAGGGAATGCAGAAATTACCTAACAATATCATTAATATCACATGCAAGTAAAATTATGATGAAGATAATTTAAAAACTTTTGCAGCCAGGAATGGATTACCTATTAAGCAAGGTACACACGGGCTTACTTGTGCTTATTAACTCATGTGTAGTGCACAATTTCATAGAGATTTCAAATATGCTGAGTCAGAATTGACTCAACAGTAAAACGTGGGTACCTCAGGGGCAGGAGATAGTATTTTGAATTTCTTAGTCCTGTTCTTTAAAAGTTATGAAGCAGATACTAACTCTTCAACATGAATATTTCAACAGTTAAAAGCTCCCTCACTTAACCTTAATCTTGTTGTTTTTAATTCCTCTTAATCTGAAGCTCATTGAAGACTGTTCAGCATCATAACAACACACAAGCCTTCACTGACAGACAGCTGGTGGTTGAGCATGAGGTGCATTGTCTGGGAATCAAAGCTAGAGTCTACCACATGGAATTCTACCACTGAATAACTACAACCCCCAATTCTGACTCATAGCGACCCTTCAGGACAGAGTAGAACTACCTCATAGGCTTTCCAAGGCTGTAATCTTTACAGAAGCAGACTGCCACATCTTTGTCCTGTGCAATAGTTGGTGGGTTCAAATTGCCAAGCTCTGAGTTAACAGCTGAGCTCTTAACCACTGTACCACCAGGGCTCCTTTCTTAATCTACACCTCTCTTAAAAACTATTAAGCAAAAGCTGCTATGTGTGTGTGTATGTGTGTGTGTGTAACTGGGAGACTAGGTTCTCTTAGATGAAGTTATTTTAAATCAGGAAAAATATTGGAAAAGTTATAAGATAAATTAACACAACAAACTAATCAGAAAACAATATTCTTTTCAGTGGAGCCTGGAAACAGACATTCAGAAAACAAAGCCTTGAGGTTGGAGATGAAATGAAAGAAGACATGGAGAGAGTTTTCTGTGCTATTTTATTTAAAGATTCTGAACGTGGGAGGAGGTGTTCCTCCAAGGAATAGGCACACTCAATCTATTTGGTCTTACAAGGGGTCTGTGATCTAATTTACGCTTGTACTAACCCTTCTCTGAGCCATCCTGCTCATGTGAGATTGATGACAGGCAAACAGAGCAGTGGGAAATCAAGAACAGAACAGCCCTATCAATCTCTCTAGACAGGAGCTTCCGAAGTGCAGCAGCCTTGAAAGATGGTGCTGTATGAATTGATCTTCTTGGAATCTTCTTGCTACAAGAAAAATCCATGAACCTTGCCAGCTACAGAATGATAAAATCCTAATGCCGCAGTATTCTTAAACTTTATTACATCTCACAAAGTTGGCTCATTTCTTGTGTTTGTACTTCTTGGGGTCTATATATCTGCGTAGCTGAGTATGTCTGTTTGTGTTATCTTGTAGCTGGAAAAACAGCACTCTTTTTCCGTAGATTGTCCCTAGAGATAGCATGGTGTGTACTCAACACACACATACAGGTGTTGTTGCTGTTACTTGCCATCAAGTCAGCTCTGACTCATGGTGACCCTATGTATAACAGAATGGAATGTTGTCTCGTCCTGCATCATCTTCACAATCATTGGCATGTGTGAGTCCACTGTGGCTAAACAGCATTCTTTTTCCCTCCATTATCTTTAGCAATAGCATGGTGTGTGCTCAACAGACATATGCAATTAGCTCATTAAAAAACACTTTGAAAGAGTGAAATGAATAAAGCACAGAAAGCATTATTTCAACTATACCCACTATATCCAAAGTCATCAATATAATTTTAAATAATAGGTTGTTTATTGTTGCCAAAATATTATCTAGTGAAGGATGAAGTTCCTTGACTATTTAGCTTAGGATAATTAATTATATGGAGCCAGAATCCTTTCCAAAGGAGAATAAATATGAGATGCTTTCTTAATAATAAGCAATATTTACCATCAGCTCTTTGCCAAATCATGATCATGCTCCAGTTCTTTAATAAGCTCAGAATTTGTTGCCTATTCAACATTACAATATAAAAAGAGTCCTTTTTGACTGAGGGTAGCACTTTTGACTCTCGTCTATTTGGTAAAGTGTGTCAAGGTCAGAAGAAACTGGGACTTTCAAAATAGACATGAGAAGATTTTTTCAAATGCTGATGGACATAGATCTTGAAATTGCTGAGTTTCTCAAGGATTAGGTACAGTCATGAAAAATACTTCTGACTCATTAAGAAACTTTTTTGACTTTACAAAACGGGAACTGTTTTCTCCAGCAATCATGATATGGATAGCATCTCTCACCACTTTTTCTCATAGAATATACTCCCAGTTCTTGAACAATGCAACTTATTGTTTCTCTATTAGGTGTATGTGAACAAGAGTTAAAACAACTGATAGTAAAACTAGAATATTCTGGATTTTGAAGCAACAAAAACAAAACCAAACAAAAAAAATCTTGCAAATGTGGCTAAGGCTACTGCAATGTAGATTAAAATCAATGAACACAATCCTTCAGATTTCTTCCATTTTGTGGTAGACAGAAAACACAAGACCAGTTAATTATAACATAACAAGAGAACACTTAAAGTTACAGCATAAGATCCATTGTATTAAAATTGAGTTTACTTTAAAATACGTATTAGTACTTTATTCTTACTGTATTAGTTTGTAGTATATGACATCAAATGTTTGATTAAAAATTAAACATTTCATCAGAATTAAATAGTAGGGGGTTATGTAAATGACAGAATTGAAGTGACTGTTGTATTTCTGCCTTGATCAAATTAACTCAATTGAGCAAAAGTTCACGCAAATTAGGTTTAAGTCCTTTAAAGAAAGTCATTTAATTGAGACTAATTTTCTCATCCTTTGCCTCCTCTGTGCTGCCTGATTAATTTATAGTCAAAGCTAAGGGCTAAAACTTTTTTTCCTTCAAGAGATTACCTTATTTATTTGGGGGAGGTTTATTTCAATTGCATTTTTTTTTTTTAATGCAGAGAAACCATGTAAAACACTAACGTTGGGCTGTTAATCAAGCTTCTATAAAAAGAGAACTTGTGAACAGAACATAATGAATGACAAATTAGGAAGATGTTCCAAAAATTTAAGAAAAAATTAAAAAATGAAAAGAGTACCAATATTATCAGAAAAAAAAAAAGCAAAAAGCTTTCTTTGACCAAGATAGTTTTAATGTGTGACTGTTTTAATTGTGTCTTAAACCAAAAACCAAACCCCTTGCCGTTGAGTTGATTCCCACTTCTAGCGACTGCATGTGTTATGGAGTAGAGCTGCTCTGTAGGGTTCTCTTGGCTGTAATCTTTATGAAAGCAAATCACCAGGCCTTTCTTTTGAGGAGATGCTGCATAGATTTGAACTGCGAACCTTTAGGTTCGCAACCAAGAGCAAACTCTTTGCACCACCCAGAGACCTTAATTGTGTTAAACAACAACAACAACAAAAAACCAAACCCATTGCCATCGAGTCGACTCTGACTCATAGCAACCTTACATTGCATTAGGTAATGAATTATTTTCTGTTTGAATTTTATTTTCTCTTTTCCACCCTGTTTAATGCACTGCCTTATCAGTTGTACTCAAGCACTTTTAAAAAAAAATGTCTTTAGTAGGTAAAGGAAATAAAGGGCAGAGAACAGGTAAGGAAACGAAATGAGACTAACTGATATTCAAAGTGGTGAAACAACACATGAAAATAGAAAAACTTTTTTTTCTTAATGAAGTCCTGAAAAATCTATCCAAAATCTTGTACATTAAACAAGGACTAAATTACATCTAAAAAAGTATAGAGCAACATGAAAAAAAAAGTTATCTTTTTAGCATGCTGAATGAAGGTGCTGTGTTTTCCTGATACTATTTGGCATCTCCAGATTTCTATTTAGTAATTAATAGTCCATAGCAGGGGTTGACAAGCTACAGTTTGTGGGTCTACCACCTGCTGTGTAAATAACGTTTTATTGGAACACAACCACATTCACTTGTTTTCTGTATTGTCTATGGTTACTATTGTGCTGCAAGAGCAGAGTTGAGTAGTTGCTACAGAGACTCACAAAGCCAAAAATATTTACCATCTGATCTGACTCTATATAGGGGGGGTAAAAAAAGTCTTCCAAACCGTGGTCTATACACATGAAAATAAATTTAAGCTATTTTAGATAACATCATTGAGGCAATTTTGCTAATGAAAAAGGTAAAGATGAGTAAGTGGAAGTTTGAGATAAGCAATTATATATTATAGGTTTATCCTTCTAAAATTATAGGTTACCCAGACAAAGCGATTTTACTCCAAAAACACAATGAATATGAATCGCTATCTATTTAGACTAAAAAAAGAAAGAAAGGAAAACACTCTAGAACAGACCTATTTGTTAGAGCTATAACAAAAAACCCAAACTCATTGCTGTTGAGTTGACTCTGACCCATAGTGACCCTATAGGGCAGAGTAGAACTGCCCAATAGGGTTTCCAAGGAGCGGGTGCTTGATTTGAACTGCCAACTTTTTGGTTAGCAGCCGTAGCTCTTAACCACTGTTCCACCAGGGCTCCAACAAATAACCACCAAAATTTAAGTGATAACTTATTATTATTTTCTTATTCATACTACAAATCTAAAAGAGTGATCTCTTCTGGGCCATGTCCTTTGAGCAGTGCTCAGGACTTCTTGGCTCATATTTTGTGATAGCATCTTCTCAGTCTTTGGAGTTTTCTCCATTTAACTCTCTGATGGGGAAAAAAAATGGAGGGTTGTGAATGGGAGGGTTATTGGACCTACGTTGAAACTCCAGTTCATGTCCATCCTGAAGCCATTGTCCAGAAAGAACTTAGTCACATGACTTTCACATAATTGCAAGAATGGTTGGGATATGTAGTCTCACTGTGTGCCTGGGTGGATTATGTAATTCAGTTGATGTATTAGCCAGTTTCTATAGCAAGTGTGTGGATCTACATTTTATCAGATAACCTCGTGATTTTCATGCAACAGATCCGGGGACCCCACTTGGAAAAAAGCTGATACAGAAACCTCCATGGTCTCTTCCAACACAATTTTATAGTTTCTATGATTTTCAGAACCTGCAGTTCTAGTGATTTTAGCTTACCACGTTTACAACAGCATATCATTTTGTAGAAAATTTGTTCAGGGGTCATATTGAATTTTGCATATTTTGGGATTTTTATCAAAGCCACAGGGCGAGTTATAGCTGATTGGGGCCATCTTTGCTCCAGCTCATGCCTCTTTCTTGCTGAGTGAGGGCCATATGGGTGGGAGGGATCATCAGTGTTGCTGAGAAAAACATTCTCTTCATTTCCCTGCCTGAAGAAACTTACCAGTTTGATAATAGCAGTAAACTTTGATTTTAGAAAATAAACTAAATCCATATGTAATATATCTCAGCTTTAAGAAATGCTTCTTACATTCTTAATCATTAGCAACATGTGGTGCATTTTTACTGCTTTATTACCCTTCTCTTTTATGAATTTCCCATAGTTCCTCAAGCTCATGTGCCTTCCTATAGACTTTACCAGATGTCTCATTTTGTCTGATGCTGTACTTGTCTGAAATACAAATGACTACAATTTAGAAAGTCCAACATCTCTACACATACAATCTGGATATTTATAAAAAAAGCTTTCTAAAGCTTTTTAAAGAATCAAATCTGTCAAAATGTTTCATGTGTATCAGCAACCGCTCATACTTTAGAAATAAATGATAGAGTTTATCATTATTTTCCAATCTAGAGGGACTGATTCCATTCACTCATGATATCTGTGACTCATCCTTCCAGCCTAATATCAAGAAGATGAAAGTTTGCTTAGAGTTTACATCCCTTCTTTATGAGAACTAATGGAAAGATAAAAAAATATTATCTTTCTCCAAGGATGCTTCTTTTGTTGGCATGAATCCAATTCAATTCTCTCCATGATCAGTCATAATCCAGTATATATCCCCAAGCTATTTTCTTTCCAAAGACATGTACTTTCAACAGATCTATGAACTGTTTCAAGCTTTTTCAGAAAAGAAGTTGGGAAACATACTGTTGACTCAATTTGTACTTTGTAGGTCTATATAAAATTCCATGATAACTTTGGAAGAAGGATGGTCTATCTTTCATTTATTCCCTCAAATTACTTATGAGTCAAGGTTTCTTTCATAATGTTAATCTCAATAATTTATTAGATCTAATTTTTCATATGTAAATTGATCATATTCTTTATGCAAAAGAGTATCACCTACATTACCAGGGATTCAATAAACCTTAAGACATGGTCCCTATCTCCAAGAAGATTCATGTTGTCTTTTATACATGTCATTTCACTTATTTCTCATGAAACCTTACATATAAACCTTATTATCATTCCAGCTTCATAGATAAAGAATCTCAAACCCAAGGCAACACAGCTCCTAAGCATTAAAATTGAGTGTAAACACTTAATGCTCTTGGGTACTAATTGAAAGGCTGAACTTTGGAGTCCCCCAAGGTGCCTTGGAAGAAAGGTCTAATGATCTAGTTCTGAAAAATCAGCCATTTCAAATCCTGTGGAGCAGGGGTATTGGTGTTGTTAGGTGTCATCTAGTTGGTTCCAATTCATAGTGACCCTATGTACAACAGAACAAAGGACTGTCTGGTTCAGTGCCATTCTCTCAATCCTTGTTATGTTTGAGCCCATTGTTGCAGCCACTGTGTCAATCCATCTCCTCCAGGGTCTTCCTCTTTTTCGCTGATCCTCTACTTTACCAAGCATGATGTCCTCCTCCAGCAGCTGATTCCTCCTGATAACATGTCCAAAGTATGTGAGACGAAGCCTTGTCATCCTTGCTTCTAAGGAGCATGCTGGTTGTACTTCTTTCAAGACAAATGTGTTCATTCTTTTGGCAGTCCATGGTATATTCAGTATTCTTCTCCAACACCACATTTCAAAGGCGTCAATTCTTCTTGGGTCTTCCTTATTCATCTTTCAGCTTTTGCATGCATATGAGGTGATTGAAAACACCATGGCTTGTGTCAGGCACACCTTAGTCTTCAAGGTGACATCTTTACTTTTCAATACTGTAAAGAGGTCTTTTGAAGCAGATTTTCCCAATGCTATATGTCCTTTGATTTCTTGACTGCAGCTTCCATGGGTGTTGGAACATGTCTGTCAGTTTGTTGTACTGTGGGGTTTGCATGTTGCTGTGATGCTGGAAGCTATGCCACTGGTATTCAAATAGCAGCAGGGTCACCCAGGGTGGACAGGTTTCAGCTGAGCTTCCAGATAAGACAGACTAGGAAGAAGGACCCAGAGGTCTACCTCTGAAAAGAATTAGCCAGTAAAAATCTTATTTATTTACTTTACAGGGGAGGGGGCACGGTAAAAACAGAATGTACCTAATTTCAATGAACCTTACTGAAGGCATTAAGATATTTATCTTAAATTCTCCCTTTATGTAGCAAAATCCAGCTGGTTCTCATAAAATTAGAAAAACCTTGTCTTTGAGAAGTGATGTGGGGAAAATGAGACTGTTCAAGATTATAAAGAATAGAACCAAACTAGTCATTATTTTTCTTTAAAAATACATGCTAAATTACTTATTCTTAAATCTCCATATAGTCATTTTCTTGTACCCAAGAAATATTTAATTTTATATTGTTATGCCATCACATACTGAACAGTGAAAATTGGTGTAATTTAGTTTATGCAGAAAGCTTAGAGTAAGAAACTTAAAAGTGACAATCCTTCCTGGAATATTAAATGTATCAATTGTTCCATCATCTGACAAATCTGTAAAATGATAGTTAATAACATGTTTTTAATAGAGAAAAGACACAACGTACTGTGCTATCTGCCTTATCTTTTCATGTCAACAAGAAACAATTTCCCAGCCCCTTTTAGTCCCCACCAGCAGGGGAAAAAAAAAAAAAAAGATTCAAAATGAGATAGAAAAATCGACAAATATTTGTTAAGTTACACTTGGATTATAGGGAATGCCATCACAGCAACATTTTATATATTGAAAATGTTTTAAAAATTAATGGCGGTTCACAGTGAAAGCTGTATTCATGTTTACACTGCCGTCTTGCACAACTAATGTTTCTGCAGTGCCCTTTCATCAAGTAGCTACTCAAAGACTGAAAATAAATAAACTAATAAAGACTGCTGTTTAAAATCAATGATAGGAAAATCGGCAGTGCGAGGTAAGATCAAGACTGAAATGAGCAGTAACCTAATTTCACTTCTTTTTTTCTTTTTTTCCTTATTCTCCAACTTTGTCACAGCCCTGATTCTCTGTACTCTTGACACAAAGTCTTTGGACTTGCTTTTTCCTCTGCTAGGAACCTTCTCCTCAACCCCGCGTTTGTTCTATAGATACAGCCAATTCATCACTTTCCTCTCCAAGAGGCCTTTTCTGACAGCTCTGATAGGTAAGTCTCCAGGATATATCTTTTATAGGAACATATTCCTGTCCTTAGGAGCATTTATGAAGCGTTTACTTTTCCTTTTAACTGTGTGAATATTTAATTTGTCTCTATTTCTTCTACTACACATATGCTTGTTAAGAGCAGGGTCGGTGTCTGACTAGCTAAGCAAAATTTGATTAGCCCATTGTCGTCAAGTTGATTCTGACTCACAGCAACCCTATAGGACAGAGAGAACTGCCCCATAGGATTTTCAAGGCTGTAATCCTTACGGGGAGCCCTGGTGGTTAAGAGCTATGGCTGCTAATCAAAAGGTTGGCAGTTTGAATCCACCAGCCACTCCTTGGAAGTTCTATGGGGCAGTGCTACTCTGTCCTGTCAGGTCACTAAGAATTGTAACTGACTTGACGGCAATGGGTTTGGTTTGCTTTTAATCTTTAGGGAAGCCGACTGCCACATTTTTGTCCCACGGAGGGGCTGTGGCTTCGAACTGCTAACCTTCATGTTAGCAGTTGAGTACTTAACCACTGTGCCACTAGGGCTCCTTAAACAGTGATTAAACCAAACCCAAACCAAACCCACTTATCCACTAAAGTGCCTGACAAAAATCTGTAAATTAAGATGGTAATTTCTTATCTCCCTCTTAAATTTCTCTTCGGTTGCTTATTTATTGCTCGGTTTTGTCAAAAACGGTCTTTGCACTGAGCCTATACTTCTAGCACCATTTTGATTGCAACAAAATTTTGATTAAAAGGGTATAATGTAATTGTGTGTTTTGTTGTATGATTATTTTTGGGAAGCTGTAAAGTTTAAAGACACAGATTCAAACCTGGTGAGCCTTAACGAATGAATAAAAATTCCACTAACATGTTTATTACTATTACTTTAGAATTCATTATTAAATGCTTAATCTGTAAAAAATAAAGATAAAAAAGATACTGAAAATAATAAAGCAAACTTAAAAATCCAGTATCCAGTTTAAGTGATAAATAATACAACTTTGCTAAAATAGCTGATTACTTAGACGAAATTTTTGTCATCATTTTTCCCGACAGCCCCCCAGAGGATAAGTTTGTTATTTATCATTCTATTTATTTTTCAATATGTTTATTTTTTATATATGTATCTCTTAAATAAAGCATTGCTCTGCATCTTTTTAAATTTCAGGTAAATGGTGGTTAAATCTTACATACATTCTTCAGCAATTTGCTTTTTTCACTCAACATTGTAGTTGAGGGTTCTTCCATAATTTTATATAGATTTAGTTCATTGATTTTTCACCATTGTAGAGGGGTATTTAGCTTATTTCCATTTTTTAATTATTTAATGAAAAGATTGCTATGAATATTCTTGTAAATGTAAGGATATAAGAGTTACTGGGGAGAAGAGTGCTGCCATATTTTTATAGAAAGATCAGGGAAGACCTCCTTGAAAAGAGGACATTTGAGCATAGACATGAAGAAATTGAGCATTGAGTAATGTGTATGTGTGGAAGAAGAGTGCTATAGTCAGGGAGAGCAGAGAGGGCAGTGTCCCTGAGGTTCTCCTACGCTTGAAGTGTTTGAGGAAGAGCAAGGAGGCCAATACGTGAAGCAGAGTGAGCAAAGGAGAGAGTAAGAATTTTAATCAGAAACAAGAGGGAAGTCAAGTCATGAAGAAACATACAGGGCAGCTGTAAGAGTTTGGCTTTCACTTTGAGTGAGGTAGGAAGCCACTGGAGGGATTTGAGCAGAGGTCCATACTTAACGTTTTACACTGTAGGTGGCAAAGACACAAAGAGATGGTTCCCAGTGGCCTGATTTTTATTTTCATTATGATGTATTTTGATAAAACCATTTTTCAATTTTAGCATCTATGTTTTCAGTCTCTACCCAGTAGCACAAATCTATATCCATCCTTATAATAGACTTTGATATCTTGTAGAGTATTATAGGTATCCCACCTCATTCTTCTTCAATACCGTATGAACTATTCTTAACCCTTTGCTCTTCTGTCACCAGCATGGGCTGAGTCATTTCAGCGACTGAAGCTTTTCCAACTGATTACAGACATCGTGCTAAATAAGTCTTCTTGAGTACTGTCTGTTCTTAACAGGCAAACTACTGACTGGCATGTCATTTTTAGGTTTGTTGTATGTAAAATCTTATCAGAACTAGAAATATTTTCATTTTAGCATTTTGTGATTCATCCCTAAAACAATTGTAATTTCAAACATTTTAGTAAGATAATTTCTAAAAACAAGTACAATTGAAAATCACCATTCATACACACATACATATACGTATGTGTCTATGTATTTGTTGGATGACTTTGGCAAAAACAAGCTCATTCAAAATAGGCAAATTATTGTAGGTTTGTTATCAAAGTCTTCAGAGTGATACTTAGGTTTCATTAACATCTTTTTTTTTCAAATAAGAAGGCATTTATTGACATACATAAATGCCTGTAGCAGTATTTGAGTTCTTAAATTAGAAAACTAGAGAAGTATTTGCTGTTAGGTGCTGTTGAGCCAGTTCTGATGCATAGTGACCCGACGTACGACAGAACAAAACATTGCCAGTCTTGCACCATCCTCACAATTGTTGCTATGTTTGACCCCACTATTGCAGCCAGTATGTCAATACATCTTGTAAGAGGGTTTTCTTCTTTTTTGCTGACCATCTACTTTCCCAAACATGATGTCCTTCTCCAGGGACTGGTTCCCCTGATAACATGTCCAAAGTACATGAGATGAAGTTTTGCAAACCTTCCTTCTAATGAGCATTTTGGCTGTACTTCTTCCAAGACAGATGTGTTTGTTCTTCTGGCAGTCTATAGCATATTCAATATTCTTCACCAACACCATAATTCAAAGGCATCAATTCTTCTTTGGTCTTCCTTATTCATTGTCCAACTTTTGCCTGCATGTGAGGTGATTGGAAATACCATGGCTTGTAGTTCAGGTGCACCTTAGTCCTCAAAGTGACGTCTTAGCTTTTTAACACTTTAAAGAGGTCTTTTGTAGGAAATTTGCCCAGTGCAATATGTCATTTGATTTCTTGACTGATGCTTCTATGGGTGTTGATTGTGGATCCAAGTAAAATGAAATCTTAGACCCGTATAGAAGATTTAACTATTGGCCCTAATTCTTCAGCTCTACCTGCAAGCTTGCCATGGTAATGGCCTTATCATGGGCAAAGGGGACTTCCTTGACTTTGAGCTTAGGTGTGTGATTGGCTTTAGCTGATGGAATGTAGCTGGTGATATGAAGAACCCCCCACAAAAAAAAAAAAAAAAACCATTGCCGTTGAGTTGATTCTGACTCTTAGCAACCCTATAGGATAGAGTAGAAAGGTCCCATGGGGTTTCCAAGAAGCGGCTGGTGGATTTGAACTGTGGACCTTTTGATTAGCAGTCATAGCTCTTAACCACTGCACCAGCAGGGGTCCAAAACCATTGCTGTCAAGTTGATTCTAATTCATAGCGACCCTATAGGACAGAGTAGAACTGCTCCATAAGGTTTCCAAGGAGCAGCTGGAAGATTCAAACAGCAGACCTTTTGGTTAGCAGCTGTTGCTCTTAACCACTGCACCAACAGGAGTGACAGTATGCTAGGTCCAACTCTACATCTAAAAGGGCACCGTGTTTCTGCTTGCTCTCTTGCACTTTTGACATTACAAAGACAACAAATGCCCTTGCCAGCCTGCAGGTCCAAGAAGGATGAGATACATGTGGAGGAGAGCTGCTCCCACTAACTGGCAGACGTGCTCTGAGAAGCAAAGCTGCCTTAGCCACTGCAGCCTGAAGCAGAGCTGATGGGCTGAGCTCAACTTAGATCAGCTTAACTCAGTTTATCTATGAGAATCAATGCTTATTGTTGTATGTCACTGAGATTTTCTAGTTATTTGTTACACAACATTATTGTGCCAACAGTTAACCAATCCAGGGGGATTTGTATTTATGGAAATGAAAAAATATATACCTACCACTTAAAAGGTATTTTAATTTTCAGTCCACAGTTTTGGTTCTCATCCTTCCACTGTTCTTCTGGGAAAAAGGAATGACCAGAGTCCCTACTAGTGATACAACTTCAGACAGTTACTCAATGTGCCCATAAACATGAATCATATGCCTAAGGCAACCTGCCAATTTTGTCACTTCATACATATGGAGCAGGGATAGGGGCATAAACCTTTCTTTCTTCCTTCCTCAGCTACTGCTGGGGCAGAAATACTCACTGAGACTATGGCACGAAGAGACTAGATATCAAGTCCCACTTCACCTACTGCCTGGATATTCTCTTCCTTGCTCCATCAATTTTAATCATTGGGATCCACATCCCCTGGAATCTAAGAAAAGTTTCATCTGAAGTCTTCTTCTAAAATACATCAACAAACGTATTCTTTACACTAAAATCGAAGTCACTAAGTTAATCATTTTTTTTCACAGAAATTTTCATTGGGAAATATAAATTCTGCTTTTCCAAGAAACAACTGCCAACATATTACTGATAACTAAGCATCAATCCTGTTCTAGAGGGAAGACTGATTTTACAAAGAAAAGCATTTGGTGATGGTAAGTTAAATATTTATTTTTTAATTTAACTACCCGTTTCCAATAAAAGGAGATGTTGAAGAATGGTAATTCAACGTGACTCCAAGTTCTTTACTAAGAAGGTGTGTTTGGCTAAATGGTTTTAAAAAATGCATGCCCTAAATATCTAACATGATTTCCTATACCTTTGGAGTGCATTTATTCTCATTCAAAAGGAAGACAATCTTTGAATTAGCTAAACTACAGAAGTTTTGGATAGAAATTATCTTTAGAAAAACCAGCTTTAGCTAGCTCATGGATTTCTATTTGGGAAACTGGGAATATACTATTATGACAGTTTTAATCTAACAGTAATTAAAAAACCTGTTGTTTCCTCTATGAAATTTTAGAAAAAGAAACCAGTAATTGAGATTTTAAAGTACATGATGTTCCTGAGAGATACTCCTTATTAGTACATTAAAATTAAAATGCCACTCTGATATTTGAGAAACCACCAGATAGTTTACGTGCCAAGGAGTGGTTTTGAGAACTGTTTTCGTGAATCTGTGAAGCATTTTGTAGCTTTCACTCAAGATTTGGAATATTTTCTTAATCTTCTTTGGATACTCAATACTGAGGTAAAAAGAATAGTGAGTGTGAATTCAATAGTAGGGTTTCCAAGGCTGCAGATCTCTATGGAAGCAGAGTGCCACATCTTTCTCCCATGGAGCTACTGGTGAACCTTTCAGTTAGCAGTTGATCACTTTAACCACTGCTCCACCAGAGCTTCTTTTTGAATTTAGTACTCTAAAAACGATTAAAATTTTATTCTTATGCTCTTACATTCTTCTCATCTTCTACATTTTCTCTATATCATAAAAAAAGTATTAATGCATAATTAGCGTTATTGAGCAACATGTCAAGATATATATCTCCTATCAACACAAAAAACCCAACAGATAAACTAGATAATTGGGATCTTCTAAAAATCAAACATCTATGCTCTTCAAAAGATTTCACCAAAAGAGTTAAAAGAGAACCTACAGACTGGGAAAAAATTTTTGGACAGTACAAGTCAGACAAAGGTCTAATCTCCATAATCTACAAGAGAATCCAACACCTCTACAACAAAAAGACAACCAATCCTATCAAAAAATGGGCAAAGGAAATGAACAGACACTTCACCAAGGAAGACATTCAGATGGCCAACAGACACATGAGGAAATGCTCGCGATCACTAGCCATTAGAGAAATGCAAATTAAAACCACAATGAGATACCATCTCACCCCAGAATTACTGGCACGAATCAAAAATACTGGAAATAACAAACGTTGGAGGGGCTGCGGGGAGACGAGAACTCTTATACACTGCTGGTGGGAATGCAAAATGATACAACCATTTTGGAAAATGATATGGCGTTTCCTCAGAAAGCTAGAAATAGACATACCATTCGATCCAGCAATCCCACTCCTAGGAATATATCCTAGAGAAATAAGAGTCATCACTCGAATAGACATATGCACACCTATGTTCATGGCAGCATTATTCACAATAGCAAAACGATGGAAACAACCTCGATGTCCATCAACAGATGAATGGATACACAAACTATGGTACATACACACAATGGAGTACTATGCAACGAGAAAGAACAACAATGAATCTGTGAACCATCTCATAACATGGATGAAACTGGAGGACATCATGCTGAGTGAAATAAGTCAATCACAAAAGGACAAATATTGTATGAGACCTCTATTGTAAAAACCCATGAAAAAATTCACATGCAAAATGTAACAATCCTTGTTGGTTACCAGGGATGAGGGTGGGGGGGGGGAATACTAAATAGGTAATAGGTAAGTGGTAACTTGGGTGAGAGGTGAGATAGTACATAGTACAGGGGAAACTAACACAACCTGCACAAGGAAAGGTCATGGAGGCCCTATAGACACATCCAAACCCCCCGAGGGACTGAGTTGTTGGACGGAGGGCTCTGGGGACCATGATCTCGGGGAACATCTAGCTCAATTGGCATGACACTACTTATAAAGATAATGCTCTACATTCTACCTTGGTGAGTAGTGTCTGGGGTCTTAAAAGCCTATGACCGGCCATCTAAGATACTCCACTGATCTCATCCCTTCGGGAACAAGGGAGAACGAAGAGAACAGGATACAAGGAAAAGATTAGTCCAAAGGACTAATGGTCCACAGCTACCAAGGCCTCCACGGGACTGAGTCCAGTACAGCTGGATGGTGCCCGGCTACCACCAATGACTCCTCTGACCAGGATCACAACAGAGGGTTCTGGGCAGAGCTGGAGAAGGATGTAGAGCATAATTTTAACTCCCAAAAAAAAAAGAAGACCAGATTTACTGGCCTAAAGAATACTAGAGAAACCTCAAGAGTGTGGCCCCCAGACACCCTTTCAGCTCAGAGGTGAAGTTACCTTCGAGGTTCGATGTTAAGCCTGGGAATGGACAGCCCAGTAAAACTAAATGGGACTAACAAGGTACAGGAGTCTGGTGACAAGGGCCAGAAGGCAGAGGGAGAGTAGGAAACTGATGATAAGGAACACAAATTGAATAAGGACACTGTCGATGTATTGTGAGATTGTTGACCACTGCTATAGGGCAACATTTGTAGTAACTATTAAATGGGAGGCTGTTTTGTCCTGTAAGCCTTCATCTTGGGCGAGAATGGCAGCACAATTGGAAGAGCATAGTCAATATCACTTAAATGTGTAAGTAAAAAGTTTTGAAATGGTGTTTAAATAAAATAAAATAAAATAAAATAAAAATAAACAAATGAGACTAAAGAGGTACAATAGTCCACTGACAAGGTCCAGAAGACAGAAGGGGACAAGGAAGCCCCCTGGTGATAGGGAACACAAGGTGGAGTAAGGATATTCTTGATGTGCTGTGAGATTGTTAACCATTGTCATAGGGCAACATGTGTAGTAACTGTTAAATGAAAAACTATTTTGTTCTGTAAGCCTTCATCTTAAGTGAGAATAACAGCACAGTTGGAAGAGCGTAGTCAATGTCACTGAACTGTGAATGTAGAAATTTTTGAAACGGTTTATCTTTGGCCATCTGTAATTTTCATCAAAAAAAAAAAAATAAGGTTGAGAATTTAGAGGCTTAATACGTTGTGGGGTTGTTAACCAATGTCATAGAACAACATGTGTACTACTATTTCATGAGAAACTATTTGCTCTGTAAGCTTTCACCTGAAGTACAATAAAATATATAAAATAAATAAATAAAATAAAATAAAATTCTTTGAAAATGTAAAAAAAAAAATAAATAAAAGTTAACTCTAAAGTTAAAAAAAAAAAAAGATATATATCTCCTCTTATATTTCATATAAGCTTTAACACTTACGAAGTAGTATTAATTCATTTTATATAAACTATACCAGTTGACATCCAGTTGACTCCAACTCATGGTGACTCCAAGTGTGTCAAAGTAAAACTTTACTCCGTAGGGTTTTCAATGGCTTATTTTTCAGAAGTAGACCACCAGGCCTTTCTTCCTAGTTACCTCTCAGTGGACTCAAACTATCAATCCTTTAGTTAACAGTCAAGCCTGTTAACTGTTTGTACCACCCAGGGACTCCATAAAATATACAGGCTCCTGGTAAATTAGTAACTTGCCCAAAGTCAAAAGCCAGAGTAGCAGTTGCTGTCAGAGCTCCATCCTGGCCCCTTCACACACATTACCTTTATTGGTTCTGTGTGTCCATCCTTTAGCTTCTTCTCTGCTTAATTCCAACTGGCTCACCAGTACAACTGCTCTGCCTAGACATTCTAAACACTGGAATTGCCTGGGAGTTTATATCCTCTGAGTGGTCCATAGTCAATGATGGATTGGTTCAGGCGTATGACAATACAGTTCTTTTGAACTAATTCAGGCTCCAGTGCTCTGTCGGGGTCACGTAGAGATTAGGACTTTGCTTTACCTGGCACGAGTTGGCTTCTTCTTCTTCCTTTCCTACTTCCCCTTCTCCCACATTGGTCTTCTTTGGGGGCATCACACATGACACCACATCCCAGGACCTGCTCCTGAGAAACCCGACCTAAGATGGGTAAGATTTGAACACAGATCTATTTAATCAAAAAATTCGATTGCCCAGTCACTCTAAAATGCTGCTTCATTTCCAGGCTTCTATAGTTACTCTTTTATCAGTTTTTTTTTTTTTTTCTTTTTACCTTTATGCACCTTTGCTCTATTTACAAGAGTTTCACAAACATGATACCTGCTCTATACCTGTGCCTTACAAAATATTAAATAGCAACTCTGTTAACAAATCATGATTTCTTCATAAATTCTAGTAGCCTTTGCTGGAATGCTTAAGTTTTTTTACCCACTAAATCTTCATTGTCACAATGTCTTTGTAGGTAGAGGTAGTATAGACTTGATTTTTCTAAGTTAAGTCTAATATTTTTTCCCCAATTTGGACAAATAAAATAAACAAATGGACTATCAAGGCACAAGAAAGCTTTTTTTACAGGCTAGATAGAACATTTTAAATGTCGATTTATTCATATATTAACTTAACAAATATTTATGAATAAACTACCATTTTCCAGGCACTCTTCTAGGGACTGAAGATACAGAAAAGATAAACAAATATCCTACTCTTTTCAGGTAGTAATGGCAGGACAAGACAAGCTAACAAATTTAAAAAATTTTTTTTAAATGCCAAGCAATGAAATACACTCTGAAAGAAATTAAAAAAAAAAAAAAAAGAAAGAATAGCAAGTGACAAGTGGTACAATTCTATATATGCAGGTGATATTTGAGTTCTTCTTCTTGTTAGGTATGCCAAGTCCATTCGACTCATAGCGGACTTACACACAACAGAATGAAACAATGCCCGGTCCCGCGCCATTCTCACAATCATTGCTGTGTTTCAGCCCTTTCTTGTAGCTACTGTGTCAATCCATCTTATCCAGGGTCCTCCTCTTTGTCACTGACCCCTCTGCCTTACTAAGCATGATGTTCTTCTCCAGGGACTGGTCCCTCCTGACAAAGTGTCCAGAGCACATGAGAGGAAGTCTCACTATCCTATCTTCCAAGGAGCATTCTGGCTGTACTTCTCCCAAGAGGGATTTGTTCATTCTTCTGGCAGTTCATGGTATATTCAACATCCTTTGCCAATGCCATAATTCAAATCCATCAATTCTTCTGTGGTCTTCTTTATTCATTATCCAGCCTTCACATGCATATGAGGCGATTAAAAATACCATGGCTTGGGTCAGGGGCACCTTAGTCCTCAAGGCAACATCTCTGCTTTTGAACACTTTAAATAGGTCTTTTGCAGCAGATTTGCCCACATGTCATTTGTTTTCTTGATTGCTGCTTCCATAACATTGACTGTAGATCCAAGTAAAGTGAATTCCTTGACAACTACAATCTTTTCTCCATTTTTTGTGACGTTACTTACTGGTCCAGTTGTGAGGATTTTTGTTTTCTTTATGTTGAGGTGTAATCCATACTGAAGACTGTACTCTTTGATCTTTATTAGTAAGTGCTATATTTGAGTGTTGTTTTTAGGTGCTGTGGAGTTGGTTCTGACTCATAGCAACCCTATGTATAACAGAACGAAATATTGCCTGTTCCTGTGCCATCCTCACAACTGTTGTTATGCTTGAGCCTATTGTTGCAGCCATTGTGTCCGTTCATCTTCTTGAGGGTCTTCCTCTTTTCTGATGACCCTCTACTTTACCAAGCATGATGTTCTTCTTCAGGGACAGGTTCCTCCTGATAACATGTCCAAAGTATGTGAGATGAAGTCTCTCTATCCTTGCTTCTAATGAGCATTCTGGCTATACTTCTTCCAAGATGGAATTGTTTGTTCTTCTGGCAGTCCAAGGTAGATTCAAGATTCTCCAATACCATAATTAAAAATATATATATTTGAGTAGAGACCTGAATAATGATACACAATTAAGGATGAAGCCATGAGAATGTTGGGGGAAGAATAGTCTTGAGAGAGGAAAAACTCTGAGAGGGAAACAATAGCCAATAGACCAGTGTGGCTGAAAAACAGTGAGATAGGGAAAGGGGAATAGGACAAGGGGACAGAGAAGTAACCAGGGTCTTGCCAGCCATGGGGAAGACTGAATTTTCTCTGAGGAGTGATTGAAGGCTACCAAAAAGTGTTAAGCAGCTTTAAAATGTTTACTTTGGTTACGGTGTGCCGTATAGACAGTGAGCTGGCAAGAGAACAAGCATGGAGAGCAGATGTTGCTGTTCATCGAAGACATGCATTATGCTTACAGGGCACTGAAATCTTCTAGAAATAGAAACTTTCCAAGAACGTTGGCCCTCTTTGTGTTTATCCTTAGCTCTACTTCACAGACTCTGTTTTTTTGTTCCACTTTTTAGGTAGGAGCAGACAACATAATTTTTTTTCAATAGATCTCACAGTTGAGTTACTGCTAATAACAATGAAAAAGAAAGGTGTGAAGTTGGTGTAATATTTCCTTTCTTGGGTTAGTTTGGAGCAGGATTTCTCAGCTTCAGCAGTATTGATATTTTGGGCCAGATAACTCTTTGATTCTGTCCTGTGCATTTTAGGATATTTAGCAGCATCCTTGGCCTCTACTCCCTAGATGTGTGACAAACAAAAATACCTCAGATATTGCCAAATGTTCTCAGAAGGGCAAAATCCTTCTGGTAGAGAACTACTGGTTTACATGTTCTGCGAAAGAAACCAGTTTATTCCAAATATATTAACCAAACATTGGTTCATTCGTTACATTAGTAAATTTATGTAGGAAGTGAAGTCTTTTTCTTCCCCCCAGGGAGGATAATTTTTGAAATGCCACATAACTTACACCTGTGCATTCACCCTTACCATCATCAAACCTCGTCAATCTGTGACTATTCAAATAGCATTGCTAATTTTGCATAGCCTGATGGAGAAAACGTAGATTCCTTCAAACTCAAATGCATGTTAATAGTAGTTCCTGTTTAGATCATATGACATGCTATGGATACTATGGTTGTGTTTCTACATAAAGCTTTCTAAAATAGATAGAACAAAGTTTTAAAATTTGTTTGTTGTTATGTACTGTTCCTTTTTTTGGAGTGTATGGGGACATTTGTGCACTATTTGTTAAAAATATTTAACATATACTCAAAATACTTTTCTGAGTGTAAACAGGACACTCTTGCTGTCTGAATTTTCATTGGTTTTAAAGTAGGCTCTCCAAATTAAGTCAAAATTGATCAGTCTACTTTTATTCAGCAGTCAGATTCAGAATCAGCCATCATATTTTGGCACATCATGTTCTAGAAACTGTACAAGGCTGTTCATTGCACATCCCAGGAATCAACATTCAAGTGTGAATTCAAATCTGAATGATGTCCATTGGAGTTGTACAGCATGAGTGCGATACATAAGAGGTAATGCAAATTAGGTCTTGCCTTCCGTAAGCTTACACTGAAATTTGAAGAACTAGATCAAGAAGTATTGAAAAGAAAATCCCAATAACCAATTTCCTAGGATTATAACTGAAAGGCAATATATACCAAGTAGCATTGATTGTCTTTCAGAGAAAGTAAACCTACTGTGTTCTACTTTGTTCTTGGGAATTACAGAAAAGGTAAGACTTGCACTAAACTTTGAAGGACAGGCAGAGAGTGAGAAAAGATACGAGCAAAATGATGGTGGAGGGTATGGTTTATGAAATGTCTGGACTCAGAGCAGTGGAAATCTAAAATGTATGTCACTGGTAGTACTGTGTATAGATGACTTAAGCACAAATGTTTGTTTATTTTTTGAAGTAGGATAACCATTGAAAGATTTCATGAACACAACTTAACCTGGAAATTCCAACATTAGAAAAAAACACTATTTTTTGTTAGCATTATTTCCAGCAAGCAGAGAATAAAAGGTATGTATCAGCATAATCTATTAGCATCATTATCACTCTTGCTTGGGGTATTTTATCATAGTTATTTGAGTTAAGCAGAAGTTAAGGGACTTTTGGTGGGTCTGGGTGGGACATTCTGAATAAAACTTAGCATATGTAAAGAGGAAGGAACATTCAGAAGGGTGATTCTGTGGAAGCCCTGAGAGGGGAGTGAGCAGAATAAGGATATATGTCAACTAGAGAAGGAAAGAGCCTTGAACTGAAGTGAGGAGAGAGTCAAATATATACAAATATACACTTGCCAGTAGCATTTCCAGCATTTCCAAAACAATGTGTTTTCACTTTCCAGAGATTGTTGAGTTAGATAAAATGTTTCCATAACAAATGGTATTATGTGGGGTGGTGGAGGGGGAGGAAGGTGGAATAATGAGTTCATAGCATTAAATATCTCAATTTCCAAAATGGAATCCACTTCTTGAGGTATTGAGAAGTGAAAAATAAGGCAAGTGCAAGGTGAAAAAAGCAGCTTAGAAAACATTCAAATCGATGTACAATTTATTAGGCATAAAAAAATTTCTAAGCCTATGAAATTGTCTTCAAGTCTTCTAACACTTTTCTGTGTTTTTAAAGATAAGAAATTTTATGATTGTGAAAACCAGCATCAAAGCCTAAAATATATTGGACCAATATTAAGATAGTTGTTTCCATTTTTAATATATTTATAATTTTCATTTTTTACAATTTTTTTCTTTTTCTTTTTAACCAGTGCATCAGGTATTTAAGGAGATCTGGCAGTGCAACCATTAAGGGCACAGCTGCTAATCGAAAAATTGGCGATTTGAACCCACCCAGTGACCTCACAGGAGGAAGACCTGGCAATCTGTTTCCCTAAAGATTACAGCCAAGAAAACCCTATGAGGAAGTTCTACTCTGTCATATGAGGTCACTATGAGTTGGAATCCAACCGACAGAACCCAACAACAATAGCAACAATCAGGTACTCAACTACTGTTGATTGATTCTGTAAATCTTAAAATTACAATAATTGTTTTATTCATTTTATTTGTTTTAAATTAAATAAAAATATTATTGTACTTGACTTGTGGTATTATAGTATAGATAGAATAATTTGAAGTCTAAATTTTATTGGCTAAGTAGAGAACTTCATTATAAGAAAAACAGTTCATGTGAATGTAGTCCAGCTGGTACATTTATATAATCCAAACAGGGTACATTTACATAATCAAAATCTCTTGAGGAAGAGCTATTGATCATTGAAATGCAGGTAATGATCAAATATGGCATTGATGCATATTATTTGCTTTCAATTGTTTGTGGTTGTAACTCATTTCACTAATTTGTTAATCAATTTTTTAGTAGTATTGGCTTTCAACAAAGACATGGAGTCATAGATTGTCCTAAATTTGGAGTCAACCAGTCTTATAAATCATTCTAATATAAAATAGAAAAAAAATCTGTTTTAACTGTAACTAAGCTCTTTCTGGAAACCTTGGTGCTGTGGTGGTTAAGAGCTATGGCTGCTAACCAAAAGGTTGGCAGTTCAAATCCACCAGTCACTTCTTGGAAACTCTATGGGACAGTTCTACTCTGTCCGTTAGAGTTGCTATGAGTTGGAATTGACTTGACAGCAACAGGTTTTTTTTTTGTTTTTTTTTTTAAGATCTTCTAACTGATAGCAGGTGTGGAGTTAATTGGTAGCAAAATCATCAGACACTATTTCTCAATGGCTAATGCTGAGCATGAAAATTTTCCCCCATTTTATGTTTAAAGATGAGGTTGCATCTACAAATAAGTCTTATTCAGTATCAACCTGTTTAAGCTACTTTTATTGGTTTAAATCTAACAATGGAGGAAGGACTTGGACAAATGTCATCCTTTCCATAACAATATAAGTGTACAAATACATGAAGGGTATTGCTATCAATCATTCCATATTTTGTACCATAAGACATTTCATTTAACCCTCTCTTTCTATGTTTGACATTTCCAATGATGAATTAAATTTATAAATCATCATTTTTATTTAGTTTTCAGCATTTACTTAGTTCCTACAGGGCCATAGCTATGAGTTGACAAAGTAGGCATCTGACTACGTTGCATTATTGCAGTGGCAATAGAAAATTTCCCTCGGCTTCTGCATCCTATTCTAAAATGGAAGAAAGGTTCTCAAATGACCTGCCACAATGATTAAAACGATATAATTAAACATTTGTTTGTTTTGGTTTGTATTCAGAGATTACATGTTGAAATGCGAATCCACCTGATAGGGGAAAAATATTTCATTAGATACAGAAACCTTTGTATTTATTGGTTTCCTACCATTGGATATAGAGAGAACCTATACAAGGAGTGGAACACAAAACCTAGGCATATTTATAGTGGAATAAATAAAGGGGTAGTTTTGAATCATTACCCCTGTGTTAGTCTTCAGACTCACAATGAGGGATACTTGTCAGCCAAGATAAGACATGAAGGTCTTGAATTGGGGAAATGTGCCAAGAGGAGTGGAGTGTAAGCACCAAAGACAAACCTCACTTATTTCCCAATTTTGTTTAAGGTAAGCTTGGAATACTATGGGTAGAGACAATCTGTGAGATATTCTACCGACTCTTGATTAATTTATTTCTCCTGAAAGCTAAATATTGGCAATAAAGAATGATTTTATTAAGAATTTTGGTCACTTAACTCCTGGTTAATTAATGTTTGTAGTTTTTTCCTCATCTGGATGTTTGGCAAAAGTGACTTTTACTTAAAAAAACCCAGTGACTATTCAATTCTGTGTTTTAATTTGTTAATGAAAATCACACTTTGTTTTGTTTGTTAAATATAATTTCTTTCTGTCATTATTTCTGTTTTTAGCTCCAAACCTAATCAATTTCTGTTTTTAACTCTAAACCTAGTCATAATCAGATATTTCTTCATTTGAAAATATATGCTAGCTGGTAATTTTTAGTATCATATTGTAAGAGACACATTTTTAGGTACTTCAAGATAAATAAAAATCTTCCTCTTCACCTACTAATATTTCACTATACTAAGACATTTTAATAAGGTGATAGCTTTTATTATACGGACAAAGGATAAGCAAATATTATATAAGTAGTAATTTTCTAAGTTTTCTTCTTAAAAAGTATGATACCTGTCTAGCTGTTACTTCATTGCAAAAACAAGGTAGAAATGTATTAGTAAATTCTCCTAAAGACACTTGCAGGTATCTATTAAGGCCCTGGTGGCGAAATAGTTCAACGCTTGTCTGCTAACCAAAAGATGGGTGGGTTTGAACCCACAGGTGGCTCCACTGGAGAAAAGACCTGGCAATCTGCTCCTGTAAAGATTTCAGACTAGGAAACCCTATGGGGCAGTTCTACTCTGTCCTATAGAGTTGCAGTGAGTCAGAATCAATTAGCACACAGCAACAACAACAACATTAAAGTCAGATATATCCCTAGAATATTCCAATTCTGGAAAAATCTCAGGGATAGTCGTTCACTAACGTGGACACACATTAGGAAAAAAAAAAGATGCTTTATAAAAATACAGATGCCTGGATCTCCCCTCAGACAAATTAAATAAGATTCTGTGAAGGTGGAGGTTGGGTATCTTAGTTTTATAAAAGCTCTCCAGGAGCTTTTTGGTACTCTGAGGAATGAGAATCACTGCAATAGAGTGATAAGAAAGGGTGTGCTATATATCTTCACAAATTTTCTGTTATTTATAACTTGCTGATTCTAAACGCTCTAAAGTTACATGCAAGTTAGATGCTGTCGTTGTTGTTAGGTGCAGTCAACAAAACTTTGCCCGGTTCTGCACCATCCTCACAATTGTTGTTACGTTTGAGTCAATTTTTGCAACCACTGTGTCAATCCATCTCATTGATGGTTTTCCTCTTTTTCACTGACCCTCTACCTTACCAAGCATGATGTCCCTCTCCAGGGACTGGTCCTCCTGATAATCTATCCAAAGTACCTGAGACAAAGTCTCGCCATCCTCACTTCTAAGGAGCATTCTGGCTATACTTCTTCCAAGATAGATTTGTTTGTTCTTCTGGCAGTTCATGGTATGTTCAACCTTATTTGCCAACACCATAACTCAAACGCATCAATTCTTCTTTAGTCTCCTTACTCATTGTTCAGCTTTCGCTCGTGTATGAGACGATTGAAAATACCATAGCTTAGGTCAGGCACAGCTCATTCCTCAAGGTGACATCTTTGCTTTTTAATACTTGAAAGAGATTTGCCCAATGCAATATGTCATTTGATTTCTTGACTGCTGCTTTCATGGGCATTGATTCTGGATCCAAGTAAAATGAAGTCATTGACAACTTCAGTATTTTTTCTGTTTATCATGATGTTACTTATTGGTCCAGTTGTGAGGATTTTTGTTTTCTTTATGTTAAGCTGCAATCCATACTGAAGGCTACAGTCTTTGATCTTCATCAGTAGGTTTTCAAGTCCTTTTCGCTTTCAGCAAGTAAGGTTGTGAAGGCAGGTTGTTAGTTAGTCTGGCTCTAATCCTGATACCACGTTCTTCTCCATATAGTCCAATTTCTTGGATTATTTGCTCAGCATACAGTTTGAATAAGTATGGTGAAAGGATACAACCCTGACACACACCTTTTCTTTTACCCTTCAATTTTGCTTTGGGGAAAAATATATTTTTTTGGTTTGTCTTAAATTCAGAAGATCATACCAGTATTCTGTGAATATGTGTCAGAAAGTGTTAATCACAAGTAGATTATAAAACATGAACTTGAGTCTCTGTTAAATATTCTACCATGTATAAATTTCAAAATATTAAAGCCATCTTAAGGGTGGCTGGCAATTACCAGGAAATCTAAGTATGATTTTTCTGGATTCTGGATAGTCTTGAAATGTGAACTTGAAAATACATTTTAGGGATGAAAATCTCTAAGATCCGAGGATAGAAAATGAATACCTTTGTATAAAACTGGAATTAAAATATTATGTTTAAATTTTATAGTTGGAAAATATTCCAAGAAATTAATTTGCTTTTTAATGAAACAGACGTTTTAGGGAAGGTTTCTCAACTTGGATTTGCAAAGTAATATGTTCCTAGCAATTAGCATTTTAAATTATTGGTCTTATTTTCTGCTACCAAGTGTCTCTCAAACTCTTCTGCCATGTCCATTTCGGGCCTTATTTGTCCTACTCACCTGCCATTTTCTTCTTATCTAATAGTTTATTTTAATTCTTAAATGGAAAAGTAATATTTGCAGTTAATATTGCAGTGGACCATAGCATCAAGGACATTTTCAGCTCAAAATTCAATCAAACATTTACTGAACAAATTACATTTTAGGCCATTTACTAAGGTCTAGGAATTCCAAAAAGATAAGTCTCTTTCTCTCTTTCTCTCTCTCTCTGTGTGTGTGTGTGTGAAAATAGCTAAGGCAAAGGTAATACATTTTGGGTGCAGGAAAGGAGTAAATGGAGTAATTGATGTTACAAGAGATTTCAAAGGATGTGACTTCTTGCATGAAAGTCAATAAGAATTTTGCTATATGGTTAAATTATTTTTTTACTTGGGTAGGAGGGTGTGGGTAGTAAGAGGAGAATTGCCAGGAGAAAGACTGGGCAAAAAATTTATTTGGAACAAGTAATCAAGCATGGTCAGAAGAGTGAATACATCGAAAGAGTGGTTGTAGATTTTTCCCCCTCTCTCCTTTTCTCTCTCCTTCCTTTTTTCCTTCTTTCCTTCCTATTTTATTTTCTATATAGTAATTTACTTTGAAATATTTCAGTATAAACATTGTGACAGAAGTGCGTGCTTGGAGTATAAGGTAGGGTATAACATAACTTTATGTTTTAAGGGCAGTAATTTAGTATTTGAAATAACCTAGTCAAGATTCCACACTTGAGACATCCAAAAAGAAGTACTGAAATCTATACCAAGGGGATTATTAAATAGCATTAAATAAGTCAGAAAAGCCCCCCATCTGTCAGATTGTTGTACTGTGCTGTCTTGCATGTTGCTGCAATACTGCAAGCTATGCCGCTGGTATTTGAAAGGAGGGTCACTCATGGTGGACAGGCTTCAGCAGAGAATCCAGACTAAGACAGACTAGGAGGAAAGGCCTAGTGATCTACTTTCAAAAATTATCCAATGAAAACCTTATGGATCACAACAGAATATTGTCCAATATAGTGCTGGAAGATGATTCCCCTAGGCTGGAAGGCACTCAAAATATACAATAGCCCACAACCATAAATTCAAAGATACCAACAGCCATGGAAATGACATGGAACAGGGCAGTGTTTCATTCAGTAGTACGTTGGGTCGTCATGAGTTGGAGCTAACTTGGCATAACTAAAAACAACAAATGTTAGAAAAATACTTTTATTTGGTGAAAATGAAGGCTGTTTAAGATATGTGGTTAGCTAGCAACGTTATCGCAGTGGTTAAAAGCTCACGCTGCTAAGATAAAGGTTGGCAGTTTGAATCCACCAGCCACTCTTTGGAAACACTGTAGGGAGTTCTACTCTGTCCTATATGGTCTCTATGAGTCACAATCGACTTGAGGGCAATGGCTTTGGTTTTGGTTTGCTTTAGCAAGACTGTCAATGAGGTAAATTCTAGAGCTCATGGAGGACTCTTGCTTCGTTCTGCTAAAGGCTGGATGATGCTATCAGAGAAAATTTTTTAATCTGCTCTGGTGTGACCTCTGAGGCAAGGCACTTGCCTGAGTTACTGACAACAAAGTGGAGTTTTCCAGAGCTTATTGAAGCAGATTGTAGCTCTGTTTGGATTTTGTTTAATTTTAGTTTATTTTACATGTTTGCTAATAAATATTTGTGATGCAACAGGATTTGGTCTAAACTTTGCATGCATTGATTCATATCCCTTGGTAGGAAGTTTGTGGATGAGGGGTATATACAACCAGAGAGTGCCCCTACTTACCAAAAGAGCTTGTTAATTGCTGATAGTCCAACTTAGCTTAAGTAAGTTCATAACAACACTTCTTGCCTTCCTACTTTCCTCATTATTTCTTTGCCTTCTTCTCTCTCTTTCCCCCTCTATTGTTCATGCGTCATTTAGAGAATGAACAACATTCTTACTATCTTCCAGGCATTGTGCAAGGCTCTAAGTAAAACTTTAATGATTTATGTTTTACCCAGTACACAAAAGGATTCCCTTGCATGGTCACATAATTAACAAACTTCAGCCTTTCTGACACTTTTTTTTCTTCAGAGAAAGACCTACAACCCCTACAGCTGCTCTTCCAAATCTCCAATCTGACACCAAGTCATTTTCTATCATTGTGGTTGTGATCCCTAGCTTATGAGTGAAAATTAAAAATCAATAACTAAAACATAATTTATAAAGATTTTACTTTGAGATTTTCAGACTGCCATCTGCCCTGTTAATACAAATTCAGAGCAGTGACACAAGGATTTGTACAGCAATAGAACAAAAGACAAGTCTAGGAAGGCCCGTCAGTGAGTGAGGCTAATCTGGAGTGAGTTGAAAGCATGCCAACTATAGAACTTAGAAACCAGGGGTCCAGGAAGTTGAAAGATCAGATTTGGAGGACCCAGACTGGGAAACATATGAGATGACAAGTCCAGGTCAGAGATTCTGGTTTATAAGAGACTTAAGAGCCCTAGTCCAGGGTCTGTAGGTTTACCACAGAGAACTTGATGAAAGCTGAGCATGAAGCAGCCACTTCTGCAAAACAAATTCCCCATGTATTTTCAATTCATCACCAGAATGATGGAATTTTTGGACTATAACTCTCTAAGGGGCAGAAAATAAGTGTTCATTGTTTTTTAGCCCAGTACCCTAAAGATGTTCAAATGTGTTTATTCAATGCTAATGGACAACAGTGTGAGAGGCCCTGATTTTTAAACCAGAAATGTCTTCTTTGGAGTGTTATTATTTTTCAATTTTTCTTTTTTTTTTACTGCTGCAGATTTTTATAAGCATATTGTGCTTATGTGGTTGTGTAAAGAGTTCACTTCCATGACCTCATTAGGTACTTCATGCTCCGATTTGCATAATAGCGTTTGCCTCAAGAGTGAAGACTGCTTGTTAAATTTATTTGGCCCATTATACCCTCTAGGAAAAATGAAAAACTCTAGACATTTGTACCTGAATTTAAAATTGGAGCTCCTTTCTATGCTATCAGAACTTCTAACTCTCTTACTGTGTTCAGCCTGAATGTACCCTCCCTGCTCTCTGTTTTTCTTTGTATATCATTTACAAAGATTTAATTCACTAAAAGTTTTGTTTCATCCATATTGTTCAATCAAACTGTGTTTTAAAATTCTACATAAAAATAAGTCATGTAGGTGTGATCCCATTGTCTGTGAAAATATTTTATTATGTTTTAAGAGTCATGATATTAAATCATGTGAATAACATGCATGCCTAATCATCATGGTACCTGTTTGAATCCTTAAGCAAAAATGTTGATTATATAAACCAGGAGTTGGAAAATGTAACTGCTTTTATACTCCTAAGAGTCTAAGCACCTGCTTTTGATAACTTTTTATGGTATATATGTCAACATTCTCACCAAGGGCATTTTCAGCTATACCAATTATTTCAGTGTCTATCCTTAGAAAAAGACTGTCGTTCTTTACTAACGGATCTTATCACCTTGGAGAAGCTCATCAACTCTAATCACCACCTTAAACTTTTCTGCATTTGAATTCTGAGATATAGAGAGGATTAAAAAGACATTATTGTTATTAGGTGCTATGGGGTTGATTCTGACTCATAGCTATCATATGTACAACAGAACAAAACACTCCCAGTCCTGCACCATAGTCAATGATTGCTATGCTTGAGCCCATCATTGGAGCCACTGTGTCAATCTATCTCATCAAGGGTCTTTCTCTCTTCAGCTGATCCTCTACTTTACCAAGCATGACATCCTTCTCCAGGGATAGGTCCCTCCTAATGACATGCTCAAAGTATGTGGGATGAAGTCTCCCCATCCTCACCTCCAAGGACCATTCTGGCTGCACATCTTACAAGACAGATCATTTGTTCTTCTGGAAAACCATGATGTATTCAATATTCTTTGCCAACACCATAATTCAAAGATGACAATTTTTTGGTCTTCCTTATTTATTGTCCAGCTTTGTTAGTAAGTGCTTCAAGTCCTCTTCACTTTCAGCTAGCAAGGTTATGTCATGTGTATATCGCAAGTTCTTAATGGCCCTTCCTCCAGTCTTGATGACAAATGTTTAAGCCCATTTTTGTAGCCACTGTGTCAATCCACCTCTTCCAGGATATTCTTCTTTTTTGCTGATCCTCTGCCTTACCAAGTATTATGTCTTTCTCCAGGGACTGGTCCCTCCTGATAACATGTCCAAAGTATGTGAGACAAAGTCTTGCCATCCTTGCTTTCAAGGAGCACTCTGACTGTACTACATATAATCTACCTTCTCAGATTATCTGCCCAGCATACATATTGAGTAAATATGGTGAAAGGATACAACGCTGATGCACACCTTTCCTGATTTTAAACTATGTAGTGTCTGCTTGTTCTGTTCCAACGACTACCTCTTGGTCTGTGTACAGGTTCCTTATGAGCATAATTAAGTGTTCCGAAATTCTCATTCTTCACAATGTTATCCATAATTTTTATGATCCACACAGTCAAATGCCTTTGCATAGTCAATAAACCACAGATAAACATCTTTCTCATATTCTTTTTCAGCCAAGATCCACCTGATATCAGCAATGATATCCCTAATTCCATGTCCTCTTCTGAATCCTGCTTAAATATCTGGCAGTTCCCTGTTGATGTACTGCTGTGAACTGTTTTGAATGATCTTCAGCAAAATTTTATTTGCATGTGGTATTAATGATTGTTACTGTTGTTAGGTGCTGTTGAGTTGGTTCTGACTCATAGGAACTTAATGTACAACAGAAGGAAACACTGACCGGTCCTGCACCATCCTCACAGCCATTGATATGTTTCAGCCCATTTTGTAGCCACTGTGTCAATCCATCTCTTCCAGGATCTTCCTCTTTTTTGCTGACCCTCTGCCTTACCAAACATTATGTCTTTCTCCAGGGACTGGTCCCTCCTGATAACATGTCCAAAGTATGTGAGACAAAGTCTCGCCATCCTTGCTTCCAAGGAGCACACTGGCTGTACTTCTTCCGAGCAGACTTGTTCGTTCTTCTGGAAGTCCATTGTATACTCAATATTCTTTGCCAACCCCACAATTCAAAGGCATCAATTCTTCTTTGGTCTTCCTTATTCACTGTCCAGCTTTCGCATGCATATGAGGTGATTTAAAATATCATGGCTTGGATCAGGTGCACCTTAGTCCTCAAAGTGACATCTTCACTTTTTAACACTTTAAGAAGATTTGCCCAACGCAATGTGTAGTTTGACTTCTTGGTTGGTGTGTAAGATTTGGATAATAATTGTATTAACTGGTTTTCCTTGTAGTGTTGTGGATATCATCCTATCACCGATAGCGTTGTACTTCAGTATAGATCTTGAAATATTTTTTTTGACAATGAATGTGACACCATTCCACTTCAATTTGTCATTCCCTGCATAGTAGACCATATGGTTATCTGATTCAAAATGGCCAATACAAGTCCATTTCAGCTCACTAATAGCTAGGATATCAATCTCTATGTGTTCATTTTCCTTTTCGACTACTTTCAATTTTCCTAGATTCATAATTCACACATTACACTTTCCAATTATTAATGAATGTTTGAAGCTGTTTCTTCTCATTTTGAGTCATGCCACATCAGCAATCTAAGGCCCCAAAGCTTGACTCAATCCATGTCATTAAGGTCAACTCTACTTTGAGGAGGCAGTTCTTCTCCAGTCTTATTTTGAGTGCCTTCCAACCTGAGGTTCTCATCTTCTGGAACTATATCAGACAATATTCCAGTGCTATTCATAAGGTTTTCACTGGCTAAATTTTTCAGAGGTAGACCACCAGGTCATTCTTCCTAGTCTGTCTTACTCTGGAAGCTTCACTGAATCCTGTCCATGTTGGTGAGCCTACTGATATTTGAAATACCGATAACATGGCTTCCAGCGTCAAAGCAACACGTTAGCCACCACAGTAGGACTAACTGACTGAAAATCTTAATGATATTGTCTGATAATTTCCACACTCTGTTGGGTCACCTTTCTTCTGAATGGGCACAAATATGGATCTCTTTCAGTCAGTTGGCCAGGTAGCTGTCTTCCAAGTTTCTTGTCATAGATTAGTGAACACTTCTGTGTTGCATCCATTTGTTGAAATATCTCAACTGATATTCCATTGATTCCTGAGGCTTTGTTTTTGCCAATGCCATCAGTGCAGATGGAATTCTTTCTTCAATACCATTGGTTCTTGATCATACGCATATTAGATATCTGATAAGAATGAGTTTTGGGAAGCTATTGTCATGCAGAGTAAGTGCAGTGCACTATGAGTAATCCTCGTTGCTTTTGAGTTGATTCTGACTCATAGCAACCCTATAGGATACAGTAGAACTGCAACAGTGCTTGGAAATTATGGGGAAGACATAGTATTGTTTAAGTGTACATATAATGATTAATTCAGGCTGTTAATCTTCTGAAAGACAGCTCACCCAGTTCAACCCAGTCTCAGTTTAAAAGATGAAATTTAAAAGGAAGATAATTTGAGAATAATCTTTATTAGGGGGACACTAAGATGCATTTTTTTTTTTCCAGAATTAAACTGAAAGGCCCTTCTTCCTAGAAAAGACCAAAATGGATGTCAGAAGAGACTCTGGAAGTTGTTCTTGAATGTTGAGTAGCTAAAGTGAAAGGAAGAAATGATGAAGTAAAAGAACAGAATAAAAGATTTCAAAAGGGCTTGAGAAGACAAAGTAAAGTATTATAATGACATGTGCAAAGACCTGGAGTTAGAAAACCAAAAGAGAAGAACACGCTCGGAATTTCTCAAGCTGAAAAAGCTGAAATAAAAATTCAAGCCTCGAGTTGCAATAGTGAAGGATTGTATTGGCAAAATACTGAATGACTCAGGAAGCATCAAAAGATGAAAGGAATACACAGAATCACTGCACCAAAAAGACTTGATCCACATTTTACCATTTCAGGAGGTAGAATATGGTCAGAAACCAATGGTACTGAAGGAAGAAGTCCAAGCTACACTGAAGACATTGGTGAAAATCAAGGCTCCAGGAATTGATGGAATACCAATTGAGATGTGTCAACAAATGGATGCAGCACTGAAAGTCCTCAATTGTCTATGCCAAGAAATATGGAAGACAGCTACCTGGCCAGCTGACCACAAGAGATCTATATTTATGCCTTGTCCCAAGAAAGTTGATCCAACTGAATGAGGAAATTATCAAACAATATCATTAATATCACACACAAGTAAAATTTTGCAGAATATCATACAAAAGCAGTTGCAGCAGTACATCAACAGGGAACTCCTAGAAATTCGAGCCAGATTCAGAAGAGGACATGGAACAAGGAATATCATTACTGATGTCAGGTGGATCATGACTGAAAGCAGAGAATACCAGAAAGATGTCTACCAAGTGTTTTATTGACTGTGCAAAGGCATTCGACTGTGTGGATCATAACAAATTATGTATAACATTACTAAGAATGGGAATTCCAGAACACTTAACTGCGCTCATGAGGAACTTGTGCAGGAACAGAACAAGGGAATGCTGCATGGTTTAAAGTCAGAAAAGGTGTGCATCAGGGTATTATCCTTTAACCATACCTATTCAATCTGTATGCTGAGCAAATAATCTGAGAAGCTGGACTATATGAAGAAGAATGAGACATCAAGATTGGAGGAAGACTCATCAACAACCAGCGATATGCAGATGACACAACTTTGCTTGTTGAAAGTGAAGAGGACTTGAAAATTTACTGATGAAGATCAAAGAGTACAGCCTTCAGTCTGGATTACACCTCAACGTAAAAAAATAAAAATTATCACAACTGGACAAATAAGCAACAACATTATGAAAATGGAGAAAAGATTGACTTTGTTGAGGATTTCATTGCACTTGGATTCAAATACCCATGGAAGCAACAGTCAAGAAAAAAGAATGCATTGTATTGGGCAAATTGGCTGCAAAAGACCTCTTTAAATTGTTAAAAAGCAAAGATGTCCTTTTAAGGACTAAGGTGCACCTGACCAAAGCCATAGTGTTTTCAATCACCTCATATGCATGCAAAAACTGGGCAAATAAATAAGGAAGACAGAAGAAGAACTGACAACTTTGAATTACGGTGTTGGCAAAGAATACTGACTATACAATGGACTGTCAGAAGAACAGACAATTTTGTCTTGAAACAAGTACAGGCAGAATACTCCTTAGAAGTGAGGATGATGAGACTTCATCTCACATACTTTGGACATGTTATCAGGAGGGACCAGTCCCTGGAGAAGGATATCATGCTTGGTAAAGTAGAGGGTCATTGAAAAAGAGGAAGACCCTCAACGAGATGGATTGGCGCAGTAGCTGCATCCAGGGGCTTAAGCATAACAAGGATCATAAGGATGGTGCAGGATTGAGCAGTGTTTCCTTGTGTTGTAATAGGGTCATTATGAGCCAGAATCAACTCAATGGCTCCTTACAACTGCAACAACAATAGGGATGCAAAAAGCAGGATTTAAAAGCCAGCAGTATTGTCTTTTTCCTTGAATTTTGGAAGGGGTATAACAAAATAGGAATAAAATGTCTTCTTTCAAACTTAAGCTTTGTGAAGACCAGCTTTACATCAACATGGTTTTCTTTTGCACTGAATAAAAACTTTTCTAATATAATTATATTGACAGAAACATTGTTATTGTTGTTGTCAGGTGCCATTGAGTCAGTTCCAACTCATAGTAACTCTATGTACAACAGAACGAAACACTACCCAGTACTGCACCATCCTCACAGTTGTTACTGTGTTTGAGCCCACTATTGCAGCCACTGTGTCAATTCATCTCCTTGACGGTCCTTCTCTTTTTCACTGACCTTCTACTTTAGCATGATGTCCTTCTCCAGGGACTGATCCCTCCTGATAACATGCCCAAAGTATCTGAGAGTCAGTCTCGCCATCCTTGCTTCTAAGGAGAATTCTTGGTTGTGCTTCTTCCAAGACAGATTTGTTCATTCTTTTGGCAGCCCGTGGTATATTCAATATTCTTCTTCAACACTGCAATTTAAAGGCGTCAATTCTTCTTTGGTCTTCCTTATTCACTGTCCAGCTTTCACATGTATAGGCGGTGATTGGGTCAGGCGCACTTTAGTCTTCAAGGTGACATCTTTGCTTTTCAACACTTTAAAGAGGTCTTTCATGCATATGAGGCAATTGAAAACATCATGGCTTGGGTCAGGCACCCTTAGTCCTCAAGGCGACATTTTTGTTTTTTTAACACTTTAAAGAGGTCTTTTGCAGCAGATTTGCCCAATGCAATGGCCTCTTGCTTTCTTCATGTATGATGTCCTTCCACTCGTCTGGTCTTCGGTCGTTAGTGTTCAATGTGTCACATCTATTCTTGAGATGGTCTCTCAATTCAGGTGGGATATACTCAAGGTTGTACTTTAGCTCTCACGGACATGTTCTAATTTTCTTCAGTTTCAACTTGAGCTTGCATATGAGCAATTGATGGTCTGATCCACAGTCGGCCCCTGGCCTTGCTCTGACTGATGATACTGAGTTTTTCCATAGTCTCTTTCCCCAGATGTAGTCTATCTGATGCCTGCGTATTTCATCTGGTGAGGTCCATGTGTACAGTCACTGATTATGCTGTTGAGGAAAGATATTTGCAATGAAGAAGTCCTTGGTCTTGCAAAATTCTGTCATGCAATCTCCGGCATTGTTTCTATCACCAAGGCCATATTTTCCAACTACAGATCCTTCTTCTTTGTTTCCAATTTTCACATTCCAATCACCAGTAATTATCAGTGCATCCTGATTGCATGTCCATCAATTTCAGACTGCAGAAGTTGGCAAAATCTTTAATTTTTTTTATCTTTGGCCTTAGTGGTTGGTGGGTAAATTTGTATAATGGTTGTATTAATTGGTTTTCCTTATTTAGCTGTATGGATATTATCCTATGACTGACAGTGTCGTACTTCAGGATAGATCTTGAAATGTTCTATTTGATGAAGAATGCAATGCCATTCCTCTTCAAGTTGTCATTCCCAGCATAGGAGACCATATGATTGTCCATTTCAGAATGACCAATACCAGTCCATTTCAGCTCACTAATGCCTAGGATATTGATGTTTATGCATTCCATTTCATTTTTGACAATTTCCAGTTATCCTAGATTCATATTTCGTATATTGCATGTTCTGATTATTAATGTATGTTTGCCTCTGTTTCTTCTCATTTTGCGTAGTGCCACATCAGCAAATGAAGGTCCCGAAAGCTTGACTCCAACCATGTCATTAACATCAACTCTACTTTGAGAAGGCAGCTCCTCCTCAGTCATATTTTGAGTGCCTTGCAAACTGAGGGGCTCATTTTCTGGCACTATATCAGACAATGTTCCTCTGCTATTCATTAGGTTTTCACTGGTTAATTCTTTTCAGAAGTAGACCACCTGTTCCTTCTTCCTAGTCTGTCTTAGTCTGGAAGCTCAGCTGAAACCTGTGTGCCATGGGTGCCTGCTATTATTTGATAGCTTCCAGCATCACAGCAACACACAAGGCTCCACAGTATGACAAACTGACAGAGGCATGGGGGGACACAAACATTAGTCAGGCTGAAATTAAGCCAATTAAGTATTTCTTTATGATGACCTATTATAGATCAGTGTAAGCCTGTTATACACATTCTAAATATTTTGTGGGGCTTAGAAATAGCTTAAATTTCCACCTGCCACTTTCATAGCAGGTTTACAAAGATGAGGTTTGATCAGCAAAAATACGAAGCTTCTTTTTTTTATTTGCTAAAGTACAGAAATCATTTCCAATTTCTCTAACTTCTGGCCTCCTTCTATAGCCTTGCTATAAAGGTTATAAAATAAAACCAGTTATTTTATTCAGTGGTTATTTACAAACTTTTAGAACATTTGAAGGTCATGAAGTTTGCATCTGACCCTGTGAAATAAAAGCCCCAGACTTGAGAAGTTAACTCAGCACATTTAGTGAGACTTGTCTGCCGGCTATATATACTGTTAGAAGTGTTCAGATCTCTGTATTAAGTATGTCAGCATTTCCATTAAAAATAGGCTCGGTAAGGAGTTTAACTGGCTTCAATCATTATATTGCTTCAGTTAGAGTTACTTAGGCTTAAATGCTCTACTCAAATATAAATTCTTGCGTTGCTTCAATTAATGAGCACATTTAAATGAAGAGTTTGACTCCTGCTAGATATATGTCTTGCTCGTTTGTACTTTGGCTTCTCTTCAGTGATATAAAAAGATCATGCCTCTTTAGAGTTGAAGGTTTTTCTGTTTTAGAAGAATTAAGTGTGTATGTGTTTTGAAGCTGCCTAATATGAAGGATCATTTGAACAAAACTCAATTGCTTCCAAGTTTGGAATCCTTTGGTAAAACACCTGTTAAACACTTATTTTAAAAAATAAAACCTAAAGAAGGATTTAACCCTAGGTGGCACTAAAAGCCTCTTCTAAACTTTCCTAACCCTTCCTGCTCAAGATTTACCCGGGTTATCATTCTCTGTTTTGTCATTTATAATCTTTAGGAGATGGTATCCTTCTCTTTAGAGGAGACCTGGTGCCATAGTGGTTAAGCGCTCAGCTGCTAAGCAAAAGATTGGCAGTTGGAACCCATCAGCATCTATGGGAAAAAGATGTGGTAGTCTGCTTCCATAAGGATTACAGCCTTGGAAACCCTATGGAGCAGTTTTACTCTGTCCTACAGGGTCACTATGAGTCATAGACTCAGTGGTAGTGGGTTTGGTTTCAAATAGGGTTGCTGGTCCCCTAGTGAGGCAGTGGTTAAGAGCTGCAGCTGCTACTCAGAAGATCGGTTTTTTGAATCCACCAGCAGCTCCTTGGAAACCCTAACGGTGGTTCTTCCCTGTCCTATCGGGTCGCTATGAGTTGGAATCAACTCGATGGCAATGAGTACCCTTATCCTTATTTGGATAGTATATTCATCTGTCAAAAGACCAAGATCTTGGGGCACACCAGCCCACGGACAAGGACTATAAGGCAGAAGGGAAACAGGAAAGCTGGTAATAGGGAACCCAAGGTCGAGAAGGGAGAGTGTTGACATGTCACAGCGTTGTTAACCAGTGTCATAAAACAATATGTGTACTAACTGTTTAATGAGAAACTATTTGCTTTGTAAACCTTCATCTAAAATACACTAAAAAAAAAAAAAAAAAAAAAATTAAAAAAAAGACCAAGATCGGAATGGGGAAATGTTCTGTCAACTTGTATGTTCAAGACTAGACATAATATACTGCAAGAGAAGATTCTGCATTCCCACACACAGGGATAGTTATTTCTCTGGCATTTCTTTTTTGAGTAAAAGACATAGTCCTTAAATGAGATACTTCAATGACCAACGGAATTCACCAAAGGCAAGTTTAAATGACCATTTTCTGTTATTCTTATGTCTAAAGCTGACTTATTTTAATAGCCTAACCTTAACAGATACTATTTTACTTTGTAACTGCACAGTAATAATGATAGCTATAATTTATTTAGCATTTTCTTTGTATGCGGCTCAGCACAAAGCACTTCAGTAAAATTTTCTCTTTTAATTTTTGCAACAGTGTATGATATTGTAAAATGAACAAATCTGTCTTGGAAGAAGTACAGCCAGAATGCTTCATAGAAGCAAAGATGACGAGACTTCCTCTAATGTACTTTGGACATGGTATCAGGAGGGACCAGTCCCTGGAGAAGGACATCATGCTTGGGAAAATAGAGGGTCAGTAAAAGAGAGGAAAACCCTTGATGAAAGGAATTGATACAGTGACTGCAATGATGGGTTCAAGCATAGCAATGATTGTGAGGAGGGCACAGTACTGGGCAATGTTTCGTTCTGTTGTACATAGGGTTGCTATGAGTCAGAACCACCTGGATGACACCTAACAACAACATGGTGTTGAATCTTTTATTTCCTCTATTTTGTTGATGAGGAAAATGACTCATTGGAAGACTGAGTAAATTGCTTACATATAAAATAGTTAACAGAGGTAAGAAAAAGTCCAGAGTCCAGATCTCTGTGGCACCAAGTTTTCTTAGTTTTGATATCCTATTTTTTTATATCCTATATATTGCTTATATCCATAGGTTACCAATTTAAAGTATTCCCTTCTCTTCTAAGAGTATCCTCCTATTACTCGGACCATGTGTTCTGCTTTTATTTCAGAACTTATGGTTGCCATTGTTAAAAAGAACCTATCAAGCTAGAAAATTCTCTACAATATGCAAGAAATGTATTTTAGAATAGTATCATTTGAACAAATTTTTTATGTTACTTCCAAAAGCCTCAGTTTACACAAAAAATTTGTGTTGCGTACAAATTATTTCTCTATACTTCTTGTCTAATCAGTCACTAAGGAGCCCTGGTTGCACAGTGGTTAAGCACTTGGCTGCTAACTAAAAGGTCAGTGGTTCCAACCCAGCAGCTGCTCTGCGGCAGAAAGATGTGGCAGTCTACTTCCATAAAGATTTTAGCCTTACAAATCCTATGGGCAGTTCTACTCTGTCCTATAGGGTCGTTACGTGTCAGAATCCACTCGATGGCAAGGTTTTTTTTTTTTGTTAATCTCTCACTGAGTATGATAAGCACCTAACAAGGGATAAACACTATGAGAGATACAATGCCATAGGGTGCCACTTCAGTCCTCAATAGACAATATTGTAGTAAGGTGCCGTCAAGTCAGTTCAACTCACAGCAACCCTTTGTACAACAGAATGAAGCTCTGCCCAGTCCTGCACCATCCTCACAATCGCTACGCTTTAGCCCACTGTTGCAGTTACTGTGTCAAACCATCTCATTGAGGGTCTTCCTCTTTTTCACTGGTCCTCTACTTTACCAAGCACGATGTCCTTCTCCAGGGACTGATCTCTCCTGAGAAAGTGTCCAAAGTATGTGAGACATAGTCTTGCCATCCTTGCTTCCAAGGAGCATTCTGGTTTTACTTCTTCCAAGACAGATTTGTTTGTTCTTTTGGCAGTCCAAGAGACAAGAGACAATGAGATAGAAATATATATGCAAAATATATGTTTCATTGTATGGTTGATCAAATGGGAAATGAGTAATGCTTGTAAAAGATACCTTAAGTTTTCCAAAAGGAAACCAATGATGGTGGTTTGAGATGGTAAAACAACCAGTTGGCGTCCACTTAATTCTGACTCATGGTGACCCTGTATGTGTCAAAGTGGCATAGCTACCTAATTCCCTTTACTCCCCTATCTATGTACAGCATTCTATTCCTTCAGGAAAGACACTTACTATCCAGCAAGCACAATACACTCATTCTGAACTCTGTGTCGTTGATGGTTGATACTTGTCTTTGCCTGGTATCCTCCTTCATCCTCTTCACCTCTGGCTCTCTCACCAGCTTCTAAGTTCCAGTTTGTGACTCACTTCCTAATGACTACAACCAGTTGTCATTAAGTCGATTCCAACTCATTGCACCCTCATGTATATCAGAGTAGAGCTGTGCTCCACAGGTTTCAATGGCTGATTTTTCAGAAGCAGATTGCCAAGCCTTTCTTTTGAGGTACCTCTGGGCGAACTTGAATCTTCAACCTTTCGGTTAGCAGATAAGTGTTTTAACAGTTTGCACCACCCAGGGACTCTGAGATGATCAAAGAAATATGTATTCTAAGAGTTTAATAGTTTTAGCTCTTATGTTTAAGTCTATGATCCATTTTAAGTTAATATTTGTATATGGTGTGAAGTAGGAATACAGCTTCCTTCTATTACCTGTTGATATTCAGTTGTCCTAGTAATATTTGTTGAAAAGATTATTCTTTCCTCTTAAATGGTCTTGGCACCCTTGTGGAAAATCAATTCATGGGTTTATTTCTGGACTCTCACTTCTATTCCATTGAGCTATGTGTCTATTTTATGTCAGTACTGCACTATCTTGATTACCGTAGTTTTATAGTAGGTTCTAAAATTGGGAAGTGTAAGTCCTCCAAATTTTTTTTTCAAGATTGTTTTAGTTATTTTTGGTCTCATGAATTTCTATATAAATTTTAAAATCAGCTTGTCGACTTCTACAAAAAGAAGCTGGGGTTTTTGATAAGAATTTTTATGTGTCTGTACTATCTTAAAAATACTGAGTGTTCCAATCCATAAACATGAGGTGTTCTTCAACTTATTTAGATCTTCTTTAATTTCTTTCGTAGATGTTTTGTAGTTTTCAGTGTACAAGTCTCACATTTATTTTGTTAAATTTAATCTTAAGCATTTATATTTTATGCCTTATAATAGAATTGCTTTCTCAATTTTATTTTTGGTTCATTCATTACTATTGTATAGAAATACCATGAATTTTTGTATATTAATTTTGTTTTCTGAAACCTTGCTAAATTTGTTTATTAGTTACTGTAGGTTGCTTTTTTTTTTTTTTTTTGGTAGATTCCTTAAGATTTTCTATATACAAAAAAATGTGACCTCTGCAAATATAGTTTTACTGCTTTCTTTCTAATCTGCATGCCTTGTATTTCTTTTGCTTGCCTATTTGCCCTGGCTAGCACCTCCAAAACAATATTAAACAGACATGTAAAGAGTAGACATCCTTGTCTTTTTCCTGATCCTAGGGAGAAAGTATTGAATCTTTTATCATTAATTATAATGTTACTGAAGTTGTCAAGGATTTCATTTTACTTGGATGTACAGTCAGCGCCCATGGAAGCAGCAGTCCGGAAATCAAAGGACATATTGCATTAGGCAAATCTGCTGCAAAAGACCTCTTTAAAGTGTTGAAAACAAAGATGTCACTTTGAGGACTAAGGTGCACCTGACTCGAGCCATGAAATTTTCAGTCACCTCATACACATGTATCTTAGTTATCTAGTGCTGCTGTAACAGAAATACCACAAGTGGATGGCTTCAACAAACAGAAGTGTATTCTCTCACAGTCTAGTAGGCTGTAAGTCCAAATTCAGGGTGCCAGCTCCAGAGGAAGGCTTTCTCTCTCTGTCAGCTCTGGAGGAAGGTCCTTGTCATCAATCTTCCTTGGTTGAGGAGATACGCAGTGTAGGGACCCTGGGTTCTCCTGGTTCTTGTTTCTTGGTGGTATGAGGTCCCCATATCTCTCTGCTCGCTTCTCTCTTTTATATCTCAAAAGAAATTGAGTTAAGACAACAACCTAATCTTGTAGATTGATCCTGCCTCATTAACATAACTGTTGCTAATCCCACCTCATTAACATCATAGAGATAGGATTTATAACACATAGGAAAATCACATCAGATGACAAAATGGTGGACAATTACAACAGTACTGGGAATCATGGCCTAGCCAAGTTGACAGGCATTTTTGGGGGACACAATCCAATCCATGACAGCATGCAAAAGCTGGACAATGAATAAGGGAGACTGAAGAACAACTGACACCTTTGAATTGTGATGTTGGCAAAGAATATTGAATATACCATGGACTGCCAGAAGAATGAACAAATCTATCTTGGAAGAAGTACAGCCAGAGTGCTCCTTGGAAGCAAGGATGGTAAGACTTCATCTCACATACTTTGGACAGGTTATCAGGAGAAACCAGTCCCTGGAGAAGGTCATCATGCTTGCTAATAAGGTAGAGGGTCAGCAAAAAAGAGGAAGACACTCAAAGAGATGGATTGACACAGTGGCTGCAACAATAGCCTCAAACATAGCAATGATTGTGAGGATGACGCAGGACTGGGAAGTGTTTTGTTCTGTTGTACGTAGGGCTACTAAGAGTGGAAACCAACTCATTTCCTGTGATATCTTCAGCTGGTTTTGGTGTCTGGGTATATCTGGACTCATAGAAAGATTGGTATAGTCTTCCCTCCTCTTCTACGTTTTGGAAGAGTTCATGAAGGGATGGTGTTAATTATTTTTTAAACATTTGACAGAATTCAACAGTGAAGCTGTTATCTGGGCTTTTTTTGTGGGAATTTTTTAAATTACTAACCAATCTCTACTTGTTATAGGTCTGTACAGGTTTTTAAACAATTTTTCTTTTGCATCAGTTTCAGTAGTTTGTATCTTTCTAAGAATTTTGTTCACTTTTATCTAATTTGTTGACACACATTTGCTCACAGTATTCCCTCATAATCATTTATTTATTTCTGTAAGGTTGGTAGTGATACCTCTTCTTGCATTCCTAATTATAGTAATTTGATTCCTTTATATCTGTCTCTTTTACTTTTTCTTGGTTAGTCTACGTAATAGTCATTTTTAACAATAAAAATTAACTTTTGGCTTTATTAGTTTTCTCTGTTTTTTTAAAACTACTATTTCATTTATTTCTGCAGTAGTCTTTATTATTTTCTTCCATCTACTGGCTTTGTGTTTAGTTTGCTCTTCTTTTTCTAGTTTCTTAAAGTAGTAATTTAGGTTATTTATTTCAGATCTCTCTTCTTCTTTAATATAGGCATTTACAGCTATAATTTTTTCTCTAAGAACTTCTTTAACTACATCCCATAAATTTTGGTATGTTGTGTTTTTGTTTTTATTCATCTCCAAATATTTCTCAATTCCTTTTGTGATTTCTTCTTTGATCCATTGATTAGTTAGGGATGTGTTGTTTAATTTCCACATATTTGTAAATTTCTCAAATTTCCTTCTTGTATTGATTTTTAATTTTATTACACTGTGGTTGGATAATAAGTTCTGTATAATTTAACTTATGCTTTCAATTTTTTTCAATTGTTGAGGCCTCATTCATGCCCTAACATTTGGTCTCTCCTGGAGAATGTTCCATGTGCACTTAAGAAGAATGTATATTCTATTATTGTTGGATAGAATGTTCTATAGATGTATTGTAGGTCTAATTGGTTTATAGAATTGTTCAATTCTTCTAATTCCTCATTGATCTTCTGTCTAGTTCTATGTATTATTGAAAGTAGGATATTCAAGTCTCCAAATATATTACTTTCTGCAACTCTGTCAGTTTTTGCTTTGTTTATTTTGCTTCATGTATTTTGGGGATCTTTGTTAGCTGCATACATGTTTTTAACTATTTTGACTTTTTGATGGACTGACCTTTTTATCTTTAATAAATATCCTTCTAGTAATACATTTTATCTTAAACTCTTTTTTTCTAATATTATTATAAGCACTTCAGCTCACTTTTGGCTATGGATTTCATGGTGCATCTTACTCAATTCTTTTAATTTCAACCTAGCAATGTCTTTGAATCTAAAGTGTGTCCCCTATGTAGGCAGCACGGAGTTAGATCAAGTTTTTTTTTTTTTTTTTTTTTTTTTTTTTTTTTTTAATTCATTCTTTCAGTCTGGCTTTGATTGGAGAGTTTATTTAGTATAATTACTGTACAGGTTAGATCACCTGTGTCATTTTTCTATGTGTATTCTATATGTTTTATGTCTTTTTGTTTCTCTAGTCCTCCATTACTGCCTTATTTTGTGTAAAATAGATATTTTCTAGTATACCATTTTGAATCCCTTATTGTTCCTTTTAACCTATTTTTATATATATCTCACATATAGATATGATATATATTTTTTAGAGACAGAGAGAGAGAGCTATTTTCTTAGTGTTTCCCTGAGGATTACAATCTTAATTTAGAGCATTCTAGTTCAGATTAATATCAATTTACTTTCAGTAGTGTGCAAATGAATCTACTTCCACGTAGCTTTACCCATTGCCTCTTTCTTTTGCTATTGTTGACATACAAATTTCATCATCATTCTCATAAGCTCATTAATGTGGTTTTTATCATTATTGCTTTATGTAGTTGTTTTTTAAATTAATAGGTAAAGAAAATAATTTCAAACCAAATATATACTATCTTTATACTTTCCTATGTACTGCCTTCACCCTGTGCTCGTTATTTCTTCCTGTGTATTTGAGTTACTGTCTCAAAGGACTCCCTTTACTACTTTTTGTAGAGCAGATCTGCTAGAGACAAAAATCTATTAACTTTTGCTTCTCTGGGAATATCTTAATTTCTTTTTTATTTTTAAAGAATCATTTTTGCTCTACATAAATTTCTTAGTTGACAGATTTTTTTTTTCCCCAGAACTTTTAACATGTCAGTCTTGTGCCTTCTAGTTTCTGTGATTTCTGATGAGAAGTCAGCTCTTAATCTTATTGAGAATCTCTTGTATATAAGTCTTATAAAAGTCACTTTTCCCTTGATGCTTTGAATATTATTTCTTTGTCTTCTGACAACTTGACTATGAAGTGTTTTGGTGTGAATCACTTTGAGTTTATCTTACTTGTAGTTCATTGGGCCTTTTAAGTGTGCATATTCATGTTTTCATCAGTTTTGGGATGTTTTTGGCCAGTTTGTCAAATAGTCTTTCTGCTCCTTTATTTTTCTTCTCCTTTTTTTCTGGATCTCCGATTATATGAACGCTCATACACTTGATAATGTTCCATAAGTCTCTAAGGCTCTATTCATTTTTCTTAATTCTTTTTGTCTCCTCTTCCTCAGATTGGATTATGTTAATTGACCTATATTCAATTTTTTTGTTTTCTTTTCTACTGCCTGTTCACATCTGCTGTTGAGTCATTCTAGTAAATTTTTCATTTCAGTTTTTGTACTTTCAGTGTCAAAACTTATGTTTGGCTCTTTGTTATAATTTATATCTCTTTATTGATAGTCTATATTGGTGAGACATCACTCTCATATTTTTCTTTAGATTTTTTTTTTTTAGTTCTTTGAATATAATTGTAATGACTGATTTAAAGTCTTTTTTAGTAAGTCTACTATCTGTGCTTCATCAGGGATAGTTTCTATTGACTTTATTTTCCAATTTATGGGCCATACTTTTTTGTTTCTTTATGTGTCTTGTAAATTTTTGTTGAATGCCTGACACTTAAAAAGATATAATTTGGCAACTCTGGACATTAGATCCTCTCCTTTCCTCAGGGTTAATTCTTGTTGCTGTTTATTGTTGTTAATATTGCTGTTAATCCTGTAAGGTCTATATTCATTATTATGTGCAGCTACTGAAGTCTCTGTGCCCAGCTGATGCTTGGACAGTGATTTCTTTAAACACTTTTAACTAAAAAGTCTACTAGCCTTTGCCAAGTGGTTCTATGTATGTGTTGAAGAATGATTTCAATGCTCCACCAAGCAGTTTACAACTGTGCCTTAGCCTTCACTTTCTGCTTGCTCAGGGCATCTAAGTCCATGAGAGTCAAGAGATTAGAGACTTTTAGTTCTTTCCTGGGTATGTATAAGCCCTGCATTTACCTGTGGTCTTCTAGACACCCAAGAATATGTTGGTGCTTTTCTAAGCCTCCTATGGACATCCCATTTCCTAGTTTTTCCTTTTAAGCTTTTTGGTCAGTCTCTTGTTAGACTCAGTTGGTAATTTCAGATAGCTGTGATGTTAAACACTTGCTCCTGATAATTTTAGACAAATTCTCTAGGGAGAATGCTCTTCTTATAGACAGAGCTCTGAGTCAGGTCATATGAAGACAAGTCTTGAAAATGGAGCTTTTTAAGAAGTTGGCATACTGGTCAAACAAGCAGGGCTTCAGTGGAACTAGAAAACTGTTCTTACCCATCCAGTGGTTTCTAGGCTCTTGTTTTTCACACCTACAGTAGTTGAAAGGCTGTTGGTATTCAAGCCTACCACAGAGATGCAGGAGAGTGATGTGAATCAGACAAGTTAAAATGCCATAAAGCTCACTGTTCTTAGTAAAATTCATTCATTTTCCTTGGATGAATAATCCTCAGATTGTTGTAAGCCTTTGGTTAATTTCCAGAGTTCTGAAAAAGTTGATTTTGACAATTTTTTTCAGCATTATCTTTATTTTTATTGGGGAGGAGAATTTTGGAAGTTTTTAGCAGGACATTCTGGAAGTGCTTCTCCAGGAATAATTCGGAGAGACACTATAGATACAGAGGAAGATTAATAGGAATTTTGTGAATGGATGGATATAGACTATTAGAGTAGGAGAATTCGGAGATGAGTATTTAATTAATAACTGAAAGGAAATCATATGACAGTATCCGAAGACTTGAGTTCTCATTCTGGTTCAGTAATAGATACAGCCTGGTCGTATAAAACATCATAAACTTTGGATTCAGATGGGTCTGGGTTTATATCACACTGATTGTGAAAATTTTACTCAAACTTGTTTTATTATCTGTAAGATCAGGGTGATATAACCTTATAGAGATAGAGAACTAATGGGTTTCCTGCAATTCATCTTTCGTACTCAACAATCTTAATCTTCTTCAAGTAAGAGTTCATGCTACTAGTAATTTTCTCTAAGAATTCATTAGCCTAAAATTCTTAAAGCCCAGTTAATAAGTTAATATTTCTTAAACTTGTATTCAAGAGCTTCAAATTTTTCATCTCAAATGTGTCTTAAATGCTAATACTTCTAACCAGTGCCAATAAGAACTCAATAAATGTTATTTTCTTTCCTCTTCCTTCCACATTCTCTACATGAGAATTTGGGCAGTTACTTATCTTTAGATTGCCAGGTCCCTTGAGTGTAATATGAAAATAATCACAACTACCTAAACTTTATATCCCTAACAAGGTTCTCTTGTTGTATTTTGCTCCTTTGCTTTTTTATGCTTTTTAGTCTTTTTTTTTCATTCTTTTCCAGTTATTATCTGAATTAGTCTATTTTATCAATACTCTTGAAGTTAAAGAAAAAATTTAGTAATAATTTAACTTCCTGGGGTACAGTGGGACTATTATTTCATGTATGGCATACTTCATAATAACATAAATGAACACTGTATATTAGAAAGAAACACAAACTGGAAGTTAGCTGAATATGATTTGAGTCCTGACTTTGTCACTATCTGACTGTATTCATTAGCACTATGATTTTAATGTGACCCAATAATACATTAGCACTTTTATTAAGTATTCAAAACATTTGTTCATATTGAGCTGTGTAAATCCTGTAGATATTTTTTCCACATGATTTTTTGGGTCTAAGGCCAGATCTATTTCTTATATTTATGCAGCTGTTGGTTTTCTTATTTTTGTTATTAATATAAAAGTAATTTTTTTCATATACATCTGTGAGGAATGCCAAGTCATAAGTGTGTCACTTGGTTTCCTTTGCCAATACTGAAAGTCTTCAGTAGTGTTTAACATATGTAAATGTACAGCAAACAAAATGCTTTCTATTTTGTTTCACTGACTGATAACGCGAATGAAAACCACTGAGATGTTCTGCTGCTCTGTGTAGTAGATGCTGTCAGTTGGCAGATCTAATGGTCTTTAATGCAGATCACTTTGTTCCCTGCCATAAGCTGCACCAAGGAAGGCTGTGGAATAAAGTAACCTATTGGTTTTTTCCCAAAAATCCAGTAAGTGTTAGAAGTATAACAATTGATTTTAGGAGGATTCTTGATGGGCTGTCAATAAAACCGTAGGATTTCCTTAAGGATCATTGAATAGCCCTGTTAGTTGTTAGTGAAAATATGGAAAAGAGTGTATGAAAAAGAGTAGTAAAACATACAAGAGTGAGTGAGGGCAAAAATAAGATTGTGGGGTGAGAGGAGAGACAACAGAGTGAAGCAAGCAGAAGAAAGTAGCAAGAATCTAGAAATCAGAGCAAATATAATAACAAAGAAGAGCTGCAAATCTTAAGAAATAGTAAGAAGTAAGGATGAAGTTGGCAGTGGCAGGATTTGCAAGTCTATAGGAAAAAAATTGGAAAGGAGAAAGAAACTAACATTTACTTAATGCATTGAGAAGTAACAAGTATTTAGAAAGGGCTATTCCAGGTACTAGTACTCCTGCTACATACTTTGCACACAAGATTTTGTTGCATTCCTTCAGGTACCCTATTGGGTATATATCCTGTTCTCTCCAGCCCCTGCCTTTTACAGATGAAGGCGCAGAATCTCAAAGTTTTGGTTACTTGTCCTAAATTACAAAGTCTCAAGGTGACAGAGAAAAAATTTAAACTCAAACTACACAATCTCAAGCCCATGTTTTTTAGTATATGTTATGTCAGTGGTTCTCCATAGGACCCCTATCCCCCTTTGATTGTCGTTTGAAAATTTTTGGAACAATTTTTCTTATCACAATGGTTTGGGGGTGCTATTGATACTCAGGGCAAAATCTCACAGCAGAGATGTTCCTGTGTAGACGCCCAATACAGGGCGTCTACAGCAATTTGCAATTACAGTTCCCCCATTCATGATGCTTTCAGGTGCAAACACATACTGTTTTATTATGTTTTCTAGGATTGTCATGGTTGAATATTTACATATTAAAATAGATACTTTGTAATAGAGTTCTTTTCTTTTATTCCTCTTTTGCATTATACCTGGGGACATTGTACATTCTTAAATTGTGTTAGTACATGTGTGTGTGTAGATGGATCTCCTTCAAGATAGGAAGAGGTGCATCTCACAGTAATTAATATAAATAGGAGGATAGAAAGTGAACAACTAACTGCTACGTGAGCTTTTTATACCTATTATCTTTCCTTTAATTGTCACAAAACCCTTCTTTGTTAGGTATTTTCATTTTATAAACGACACAATTGAGAGTCATAAAATTTGGTACTTTCTCAAGAACACACAGATAAAATGTGACAGAATCATGATCTAACCAAGATATGTTTGATTCCATAACCTGTAATTGTTTCTTTATGCCTAACTACCTCAATTTCTGAGGACCACCTGTTCATCAAGAGATAGAAATGAACACATTATGCAATCAAAATATTGAGTTGAAGAGAAACAATGACACAGACCAAGTGATATTAAATAGGCTATTGTTCCCAATCCATTGTGAGAGGAGGGACAACTAGTTCATTCAAAATTCTAATACGTATAAACTTTATATAGGTTTTGAGCCTAAGTAGTTGTATTTCATGTAAATCTTTAATAAATTTTAGTTACAGTCTTAATTACATGTATTTTTAAGTTATTATCCCAAGTCACTTTTACTTAAAAGTTCGGGCTATGCACTAAAAAATAGTAGCTATCTAGGTGGCTGAATGGACCCAAGTACACACAGGCAAATTAAAGATAAGTAGTACTTTTTTCTTTTCTTTTCTTTTCTTTTGCCTATGGAAGGAGCAAATCTGCTGCAAGAGACCTCTAAAGTGTTGAAAAGCAAAAATGTCACTTTGAAGATTAAGGTGCACTTGACTCAAGCCATGATATTTTCAGGTGTCTCATACGCATGCAAAAGCTGGACAATGAATAAGGAAGACTGAAGAATAATTGATGCCTTTGAATTGTGGTGTTGATGAAGAATATTGAACACCGTGGATTGCTAGAAAAACAAACAAGTCTCTCTTGGAAGAAGTATGGCCAGGGTGCTCTTTGGAAGTGACGATGGCAGGACTTCATCACATGCACTTCGAATATGTTATCAGGAGGGACTAGTTCCTGGAGAAGAACATCATGCTTTACAGGGTCAGTGAAAAAGAAGACCCTCAATGGGATGGATTGACACAGTGTCTGAAACAATGGGCTGAAACATAGCCTCAAATGATTGTGAGGATGGCGCAGGATGGGTAGTCAGTGCTTTATTCTGTTGTACGTAGGGTCGCTATGAGTCAGAACTGAATGAACAGCACCTAACAACATAATAACATGGAAGTAGCAGTCAAGAAATCAAACCACCTATTGCATTGGGCAAATCTGCAGCAAAAGACCTCTTAAATGTGTTTAAAAAACAAAAATACCATTTTGAAGACTAAGGTGCACCTGACCCAAGTCATGGTATTTTCGATCCCTTCATATGCATGCCAAAGCTGGACAACGAATGAGGACGAATGAAGAAGAATTGATGCCTTTGAATTATGGTGTTGGCAAAGACTATTGAATATACTATGGACTGCCAAAAGAATGAACAAATCTGTCTGGGAAGAAGTATAGCCAGAATGCTCCCTGGAAGTGTGGATGGAGAGGCTTTGTCTCAAGTACTTTGGACATGTTATCAGGAAGGACCAGTCCCTAGAGAAGGACATCATACTCGGTAAAGTAGATGGTCCGTGAAAAAGAGGAAAACCCTCAATGAGATGGATGGACAGAGTGGCTGCATCAATGGGCTCAAACACAGAAACAATTGTGAGGATGATACAGGGCTGGACAGTGTTTCATTTTGTTGTACATAGGGTTGCTGTGAGTCAGAACTGACGCCTAACAACAGCAACAACAATACTTTTTTAAGGTCCTTAAACTGGAATTGTATGACACAGAAAAGGTAATTTCTTGCCAGAGACACAAAACTGAGTCTGTTTCAGAACCATATCCAGAGCCCTACAAATTTACTTAGTATTTTAGAAGGAATTTCATTCTATATATGACATAAAATAATCATTGGACTAGCTGCATTCAAAACTCCTCTCACCAGTTGTAAAAATCGTTGTGTCCAGATAATTAGAAGAATATTTTCCCTGACCTACTCTGATCTTCTGTCTTAGCACTGTTGGTAAGCAACTGATATATAAACATGTTAAAAGTATGATTCACAGTCTAACACAGAAATATAATTCAAGAACTAGTTATTGGATAGTTTCTAAGTTACAGGCATGCTGATTATTTCTCTGAAAATTTCAATACCTACTTATAGTTGTTGTTAGGTAGAATTGAGTCAGTTTCCACTAATAGAGACTCTATGTACAACAGAACAAAACATTGCCCAACCCTCTGCCATCCTCACATTTGTTGCTTTGTTTTGCCCATAGTCACAGTCACTGTGTCAAGCCATCTTGTCCAGAATCTTCTTCTTTTTCACTGACCCTCTACCTTACCAAGCATAGTGTCCTGCTCCGGAGATTGGTCCCTCCTGATAACATGTCTAAATTACGAAAGATGAAGTCTCACCACCGTCACTTCCAAGGAGCACTCTGGGTGTACTTCTTCCAAGACAGACTTGTTCGTTCTTCTGGCAGTCCACGGTATATTCAATTTTCTTTGCCAACGTCACAATTCAAAGGTGTCAATTCTTCTTCGGTTTTCCTTATTCATTTTCCAGCTTTCATATACATATGAGACAGTTGAAAATATCATGACTTGGGTCAAGCATACCTTAGCCCTCAAAGTGACATCTGAGCTTTTTAATACTTTAAAGAAGTCTTTTGCAGCAGATTTACCCAATGCAATGTATTGCTTGATTTCCTGACTGCTGCTTCCATGGGTGCTGAATGTGAATCCAAATAAAGTGAAATCCTTCACAACTTCAGTATTTTCTCCATTTATAAAGATGTTGTTCATTGATCTAGTTGTGAGGATTTACATTTTCTTTATGTTAAGATGCAATCCATACTGAAGGCTGTAGTCTTTCATCTTCACCGGTAAGTGCTTCAAGTGCTCTTTGCTTTCAGCAAGCAAGGTTGTGTCATCTGCATAACGCAGGTTGTTAACGAGTCTTCCACCAATCCTGATGCCATGTTTTTCTTCATATAGTCCAGCTTCTCAGATTATTTGCTCAGCATACAGATTGAATAACTATGGCAAAAGGATACAACCCTGACGCACGTTTCCTCATTTTAAACCACACAGTATCCCCTTACTCTGTTCGAATAACTGTCTCTTTGTTTACATACAGGATCCTCATGAGCATAATTAAGTGTTCTAGAATTCCCATTCTTTGCAATGTTATCCATAATTTAATATGATCCACACAGTTAAATGCCTTTGCACAGTCAATCAAACACTGGTAAACATCTTTCTGGTATTCTCTGATTTCAGCCAAAATCCATCTGACATCAGCAATGATATCCCTAGTTCCGTGTCCTCTTCTGAATCCAGCTTGAATTTCTGGCACGTCCCTGTCTATGTACTGCTGCAACCGTTTTTGCATTATCTTCAGCAAAATTTTACTTGTGTGTGCTGTTAATGATTTTGTTGAATAATTTCTGCATTCCACTGGATTGCCTTTCTTTGGAATGGGCAGAAATATGGATGTCTTCCATTAGTTGGCCAGGTTGCTGTCTTCCAAATTTGTTGGCATAGCAAATGAGCACTTCCAGTGCTGCATCTGTTTGTTGAAACATCTCAGTTAGTATTCTGTCAATTCCTGGAAACTTATCTCACCAATGCCTTCAGTGCAGCTTGGATTTCTTCCTTCAGTACCATCTTTTCTTAATCATATGCTACCTCCTGAAATTGTTGAACGTCAATCAATTCTTTTTGGTATAGTGACTCTGTGTATTCCTTCCATCTTCTTTTGATGCTTCCTGGGTATTTCAATATTTTCCCTGTTGTTGTTGTTAGGTGCCATCAAGTCAGTTCTGACTCATAGTGACCCTATATACAACAGAAGGAAACACTTCCAGGTCCTGAGCCATCCTCCTGATCATTGTTATGCTTGAGCCCATTGTTGCAGCCATTGTATCAATTTCATCTCTTTGTCATTTACCCTCTACTTTAGCAAGCATGATGGCCTTCTCCAGGGACTGATCCCTCCTGATAACATGTCCGAAGTATGTGAAACAAAGTCTTGCCATTCTTGCTTGTAAGGAGCATTCTGACTGTACTTCTTCCAAGACAGATTTGTTCATTGTTTTTGCAGACCATGGCATATTCAATATTCTTTGCCAACACCATAATTCAAAGGCATCAATTCTTCTTCGGTCTTCCTTATTCATTGCCCAGGTTTCACAAGCATATGAGGCGATTGAAAACACCATGGCTTGGGTCAGGCGCACATTAGTCCTTAAAGTGACATCTTTACTTTTTAACACTTTGAAGAGGTCTTTTGCAGAAGATTTGCCCAGTGTAATGTGTTATTTGATTTCTTGACTGCTGCTTCCCTGGTTATTGATTGTGGATACAAGTAAAATGAAATCTTTGACAACTTCAGTCTTTTCTCTGTTTATCATGATGATGCTTATTGGTCCAGGTGTGAGGATTTGTGTTTTCTTTATGTTGAGGTATAATCCATGTTGAAGGCTGTAGCCTTTGCTCTTCATCAGTAAGTGCTTCAAGTCCTCTTCACTTTCAGCAAGCAAGGTTGTGTCATCTGCACAAGACAGATTGTTAATGAATCTTCCTCCGATCATGATACTACATTCTTCTTCATATAGGCCAGTTTCTGGGATAATTTGTTCAGCATGCAGATCGAATAAATATGGTAAAAGCATACAACCCTGATGGACACTTTTCCTGACTTTAAACCATGCAATACCCTCTTATTGGTGCATAAATTTGAATAATAGTCATAGTAACTGGTCTTCTTTGTACGTTTATGGATATTATCGTATCACTGAGAGCATTGTACTCCAGGACAGATCTTGAAATATTCTTTTTTTATGATGAATGCAATGCCATTCTTATTCAATTTGTCATTCCCAGCATAGTAGACTGTGTGATTGTCTGATTCAAAATGGCCAATACCAGTCCATTTCATCTCACTAATTCCTAGAATATATCTTTATGAATTTCATTTCATTTTTGATGATTTCTAATTTTCCTAGATTCATACTTCATACTTTCTACTTTCTGATTATTAATGGATGTTTGTAGCTGTGTCTTCTCAATATCTAATACAGAATACAATTTATTATCTTCTTTTTTAAAAAATGTAGATTTTTTCTCCTTTATCTCAAAGGACAAATATTTTAACTAAACTCTCCTGTCTTTGGCATTTGGAAATCCTACTTTTTAATGTAAAAATATATATTACGTTTATGATTACTTTCAGCTTTTTTATTTAAAAAAGCAACTAAGAATTTTGTGACTTGAGGCAAATAACATTTTTACAAAAAATGGCATGGGGCTTCACACTCATCTATCAAGAATTACAGAGTTTTATACTCAAAGACAGTCCTCTATAGAAATATCTATGGGATATCTATTGAGCCCAGATAGGTTTTGAGCTTGCAACATGATTTTTGTCTGAATGCATATAAGCTAAAATCATTTGAAGCAGTTATTTTCTGTTACAGATACCTTCAAGAAGAAAGAAAAATGCAGTGTTATTTCTATGATGGATTTACACCGAAGATAATTTAAGTATCAGTATTTATTTGAGGATCCCTGGTGGCACAATAGTTAAGCTGCTTACCAAAATGTTGGTGGTTAGAACTCACCAGCCACTCAGTGGGAGAAGGACCTGGTGATCTGATCCCGTAACAATTACAGTCTTGCAAACCCTATGGGGCAATTCTACTCTGTCCTATAAGGTCGCTAGGAGTCTTTTTGGACTCAGTGACACACAATAACAAAGCATGTCTTCATTTACTCTAGTAGATATCTTTGACACAAATCTTAGATGTGATTATGTACTGAAATCTTTTGTGGGTGGAAGAAAAGAGGTGTTTGAGAATGCTGAAGAAGGAGAAAGTTGAAATTGGATAAATATTAACCTCTTGATAAGTATGAAAGCAATACCAAAAGAATATAAGGGAAAAAATTCAAGTTCAAATATAGGGATATTTATGAACAAAAAATATTATTATGAAATATTTTGTGGAGAGTAAAATGTATGGGTGGTCATATATGTATGAATAAATAGAGATATAATTATATCCCTACATAGTAGTGAACTATCTAATTCTTATGCATCTATGGCTTAGAATGATTTAGTCAGAAATTGATTTAGATTTAATTAGAAAGAGTAATTTCAAACTAAATTGTTCATTCAATTATTATAGAATGTATCTTAAAATTTCACCTCCCTTTTTAAATGGTTTATTTGTTTGTATGGCACATAGCTAGCTGATATTCTTCAGAAGGGATTAGAATTAAAATCTTGCAAAATATGCTCCCCAAATAGAATTTAAAAGGTGAAATGAATAAATGTATGAAGCATACACACACTTTGAAGAAAAAAAGGAAAGCCTCCCTTTAGGTCAAAAATAATGGCAGGCAGTTTGCTAAGACAAAAAACTGGAATGCTTAATCTAAAATTTCAAGGAAAGTTAAGAAAACACACGTGATCGTTAAAGTGATCGTTTTCTTTACTGGCTTAATTATTTTCACCTTTGAAATGTATTGTCAACTCTTATTTTTTGGCTGAAGAAGAGTACACAATTTCTGGACAATCAACTCTTCAGAAGCTTCGATTTCATAAAGTGAAAGTGAATGTGCTGTCTGTTGCATTACACCCTCTAAATAAAACCATGATTACCTATGCAACAAGGACTGGAGAGGGCACAGAATAACATTAGGAAATCAGTTATGCAATATCTATTTAGAGCAGAAGGAACTCTGCCCAAATTAGCCAGGAGGAAGAAAAGGACGTCCTCACAAGGGCAGGGATTCAGAATCACTGCCAAGCAACCAAGAACTCTTCAATGTACTATAAATTGGCCATCTATTTTAATGAACTGTCTGTAATTTTTAAAAGCATTTCCTTTTGTATGCAGATTCATATACTCTCTTCTAATGGGGTCATTTATTAATTTGCCATAGATCATTTCTTGTAACAAAAGTCTAACAAATTTAACAGAACCCATCTTTAAGTAACAGAGTCTGAAATTACCCGTTTTTTGTTTTTTTTTAAATTTTCCCAAACATTTCCATTGTGTATTGTACTAAATTTCCTCCAGTTAATTATCTTCCCTTATGTTAAGATTGGAGCCCTGGTAGGAGAGTGGTTAAGAGCTAAGGCTGCTAACTAAAAGGTTGGCAATTCCAATCCATCAGTTGCTCCTTAGAAACCTTATAGGGCAGTTCTGCTCTGTCCTATAGGGTTGCTATGAGTCAGAATCGACTCAATGGCAATGGGTTTTTTGTTTTTTGTTTTTAATGTTAAGATTATTAGAACTTGAAATCCAGTAAGGCTTTTTGATCACCGTTGTTTTGGTTATTGAGAACCTGATGTTCTTATATATTCTTTTCAATTTTACTTTCTTTGGATGTATGCTCTAATATCCTTTTAGAAAGACTTTGCTTCATCACTTCATCTAAAATACTTCAGTCCCTGTTATGGATTAAATTGTGCCCCCCCCCCCACACACCCTGCAGATATTTGTTAAAATCCTAACCAGTACATCCGTAGATGTAATATAATCACTTTCCATCATGTAATCAGTAAGTTGGGGTCATGCCAGTATAGGGTGCATCCTAAACCTAATCACTTCTGAGTTACATAAAGAGCAGCATAGACACAGAGGCAATGGAGCATATACTGGGAAAGAGATTGCATGCCGAATCACCAAGAACCAAAGGAACACCTGGGATACTAATGAAGAAGGACTCAACACTGCCAAGACCCTGATTTGGACTTTTAGCCTGTAGAACGGTGAGAAAATAAATTTCCATTCTCTAAGTAGTTAAGAGCTATGGCTGCTAACCAAAAGGTTAGTGGTTCGAATCTACCAGCTGCTCCTTAGAAACCCCGTGGGGCAGTTCTACTCTGCCCTATAGGGTTGCTATGAGTTAAAATCTACTCGACGGCAACAAATTTTTTTTTTTTTTAAGGCCACTCTGCTTCTTAATAGTAGAAACTTTGTTCATTGCTCTCACCCTGGAGTATAAAATAGCATCTGGCATATAGTAGGTTCTCAGTGAATATTTGTTGAGTGAATGATTGAAAAGATGAAAGATGAATACATTTCATCTCACTTCATTTCAATCTACCTTTGAAATGGAGGACATTTCTTAGGACCTAACCATCAAATTTAGTACACTTCCATCTCAGGAGGCTCAGCATTGTTCTAGCTCAGGTCCTTATTTTTATCCCACTCAGACTATTCAAAAATCTGTTAGTGATTCTTTTTGCCTTCAGACAATGTCAACTTCAGTCAATATTCACAATGCATCTGGTCATCTTTTAAAATGGAAAAATGGATCATGTCAACGCTCCAACCTAATCTCTATCAGTCCCACATCCTCAAATGGCATAAACCAAACACATTGCTGTCGAGTCAATTCCAACTCACAATGGCCCTATAGGGTGGAGGAGAACTTCCCCATAGGGTTTCCAAGGAGCAGCTGGTGGATTCGAACAGTTGACCTTTTAGTTAGCAGCCAAATGCTTAACCACTGCACCACCAGGACTCCTCGAATGGCACATGTGACTTTAAATCTGATCACACAGGGATGAAAGTGTGAATTCTTACTATCTTTTTGGAAAAACTAAATAATACCCATTAAAATGTAAAACATACAATACTCTTTGTCTCAGCAATACCTTTCATGAAAAATTTTTTTTTTATTAAAGTAAAAGTATCAACGCTGTCCTGACATAGTTACACAAGAATGCTTGTCACAAATTATTGTAATTACAACAAATTGGAAACAATCTGAAATATTAATATCCAACAAAAGAGAATTGTGTATCCATATTATGGATCATTATGCAGGTAGCTATTAATTTACTACACAGAAGGACTACCATTGTTGTACAAAGTTAACTGGGAAGAAAAATTAAGTTCTAGAGTAGCGTCTTTAATGTAATCTCATTTTGTTAAGGAGAGATTAAGCAAGTGAGCTAGCTAGCTATGAAGGTTAATGGTAAATTTAAATTTACACATGATTTCCTAATTATTAAAATATTTTTATTTGACCATTTCTTTTAAACTTATAACTTCCAGTGTCTATTGAAACAAATGTACTTTAAAAATGTAAGAAGGATAGAATCTCAGATATAGAAAGGATTTGAAAATACATAAAGTTTTTCTTTGTATTGGTGAGAAAACTGAGCTTGTACACAAATTAAGTTACTTGACAAAGGTCATGTAGTATATTAGATGTGTAATTAGGGATAAATTTGCCTGTCTTAACACTTAGGTTGGCAATCTTTCAATTGTGTTTTATTGCCTCTGAAGGAGAATATTTGCTTCTTATTTGGACTTGATGTTGCTTAATTATTATCGATTATCACATTAATTACATGCACAATCAGAGACTAATTTGTCAATTATAAAAATCAAAATAATTAGATTTGTATTGATTTAACTTGAAGAAGGAACAATAATTTTTCCATTAAAAATGTGTGATTAAAATTTACAATTAGATAAGATAATGAACTTTAATCGTGTAGAAAGTTATACAAGTTCTACCGGGCAAAGAAAAAAAATACCAAACTAAAATTTAAAAATAAACAGGATATTGTTATGTTTGCCATGCCAGGTAACTCAATAAACCAGCAGATTTGTTTAATCAATTACCACATGGTAATATAGCTGAGATTTCTGTTTCACCTACATTGCATACTGTCTAGACATAGGCCCAATTTAAAGTGTCATAAATAATGTCTTTTTGTTTTTGTGCTTGGGATATATGTGGACCTGGATGATCCAAAGCCAGATAAAATGCTTAGGCAGTTATATTTTATCCTGGACTGCTTTCTGCCGTGCATTAATGACTGTATTTAAAATAGTTTCTGATTTATTTAGAGATTTCCAACTGCATTTTTTATTAGGCAAAATATATGACTTCGTGTATAGCAGAAAGTCTTGATACAATATTGGAATATAAACCCATTGTCCCTGGCTTGATTTAAAAAAAGGCGGGAGTCAGGGGTGGCAGTTGTGCAGAGGGAGGACAACAAGCCAAACTTTCACTGAAAGCTGAACAAAGACTAATATAATAGCTTCCTATGTTTTGATTGCCAATTCAGCTATTCACAACTGTAAGAAGGAGCTGGCTGAGTAAGAAAGTATAATATTAGTAGGCTTAAACAGATGAAGGAAATGTTCATGCCCCTTATATGAATACTATGTGGGTATGTACCCTGAATAATCTATCAGGCACCGACACTTATTGAGAGACAAGTGGCCTCAGACTTTCAATTCCTTAGACTCTTACAGAATTATAAAACATTCAAATAATATTTTATAAAATACATATGTATGAAAATTAACTGATAAATACTAGCATAATTAAATGTAGCCATAGAAGGCCTTACTTAATATTTTAAACAGCTGAAACCAGGTAGAAAATATCTTGAGAAGTTTTCCTTATTGAGATGGATCTTGCACCTGTGTAAAATGAGGAGTGAAGAAAGCTAGGAAAAAAGAAAATGGAAGCTACCTAGGCTCTAAGGTAGAGGAAGGTGAATCCAGCAGAATCAGTGGAAGGGATATTCATTGACATGGGAAAGTCTGAGGTCCGTTGACCAAGGTAGGTAGAATCAAGAATTAGTTGTAATTGATATCTAATTATTTCAATCTACCAAATAATTCTGGGATGAAATAATGACCTTATTAACTAAACAATGAAGGTTAATACATCTTTATTAGGGCAATGGTTGTGAAAATGAAGAGAGGGTGAATAAATATAGTAAAATTGTCAAGAAACTAGACAGTTCTTCATAAAATAATGATTTTTTTGTAAAACAATACCATTTGGCTAAATTAATAAGTTTTAATAAATAAAACAGTATAATTTTAAAAACTTTTTAATTGATACTAATCTGTTTTGAAGGACCTGGGTGGTGCAATGTGGGGATATGTGCCATTAAAATATGGATGTATAAAGGCCTCTATGCTGCACAACATGTTGAGACTTGTCCCCAATATGTTGAGACTTGTCACGACTTGTTTTTCCAAACCCGTTACTGATTGGCTTGTTTACCTGAATTCTTCCTCCCTTGCCCGAAACTTATTGTTATCCAACCAAAGCCCATTGTTCTGTTATTTGCTTCACTGTTTGCTGTATTGACTATAAAATAAACTCCTGGGACTGAAGCTGGGTCCCACTCCTCAGAGTGACCCTCCTGGACCCACTTCTCTGTAAGAGTTGTGGCATTGGTTACTGTCTCCGCCGCCCCAACAACCATCGCTGCTGCAACCGTGCAAGCAGTTAACGATCTGCTGCTAACCCAAAGTTTGGCGATTTGAACTCACCGGGGATGAAGATCCTGGCAAATTGCTTCTGTAAGGATTACTGCCAAGAAAATCCTATGGATCAGTTCTACTTGTGACACATGGGGTCACCATGAGTCAGGGACCAAGTCAATGGCAGCTAACAACAACAACAATCTGTTTTGAAAATAACTTCATTGACTTCTCGGTTCTCCTTGCTCCTCATTGTTATTCTTTCTTCCTCCTTCCTAAATACTTCAAATCTCATGTCTTAGAATGATACCACCTGTTGCCTCTCTTTACTGCGGTCATCTTCTTATGCTTCGGTTTTTCCACTCATTTATTCAAAAATGTAATTCCTATTCTTTGTTAATTTCTCCAATACAACTTCTCAGTTAATTATTGATGATTTCAAAATAGAACTAGATGATTCCCCTAATACTTGTGCCTCATGTTACTAGAGAACTTTTTGTCTATGCTCCTGGCCAAGTCTTGCCCTCCTCCTGTGCATGAGGGCCCTGCTCCTCTTTCCTATTCAAGGGCTTCACTCCATCGATTTTCCCCCTTTTCTGCTGCACCATTATTTAATTTCTTTCTACTGGGTAATTTGAGTAAGAATTAAACTCTTATTTCTTCCATCTTAAAAAGAAAAACCAAACAAACAAGCAATAAAACCTCTTACGATCTCACTTTTCCCTCCATCATCATATATCTCATTCTCTGCTCTGCATCTACAGAAAAATCTTTGAGTTTTCTATCTTCGATGTCCATAAATCTTCTCCCATTCTTAAACCCACCATAATTTCATTACTCACCAAAACTCTCTTGTTTAGATCACTAGTAACTTTCATTTCATGTTGCTAAATTCAACAGTTAGTTCTTAGTCCTCATCTTATTTCACATATCAGTAGCATTTGACAGAGTTGTTCACTACCTTTTCTGAAACACTTTATTTACGTGGTTTCCAGGACACCACTCTCTTAGTTTTTCTTCTACCTCACTGGCTGTCTCTTCAATATTCCCATTACTAAATCCTGTTTGTCTTCCAAACCTCTGACATTGTAGTGTCCCAGGTTGAGCCCATTTTTAATTCCCACGCTGTACAAAAGCAGGCATGGACCAGATTTAGCTCATGGGCTGTGGTTTGCTGAACCCTGGAGTAGACCATTGCTGTTCAACATGTCTTCTATGGAGCACTAGTTGTTCAGAATTTGTTGAGGAGTTAATTAAAAAATAAGGTAAGTAGGGGATTTTTTGTCAAATATGTTGGGAAAAGTCAGACTTCTCAGGGCTTTTAAAATGCATATTCCTAAAGAGTATACTCAATTGTTACTATTGTGTCATCTTTAAATTATTTTTTGTTTATTTATTTTTCAGAGACTCCATTTAGAATAGTATATTCTATGGAGTGAACATTGGTGAATGCTGATCTGGACACATTTATTTGTTAGATTACATGCAGTTTAGGGGTCTGGGAAATGAGCAATGATGGAAAATTGTAATTCAGGGAAGTACTGGAAGAAGTACAAGCCATAGACTTCGTACTCTACTTGAATAAGTCCTTGGGGACTTTCCACACAAGGTCTACTAGCCACACAGAAATTGCATGGATACTAATCTATAAATAGACTGCAGTATAGCATGGAATATTAAAAAAAATGCATTCCGTGATGAGCTCATACTGCATCTAAGATTATGTTTGAAGCAGGCAGGTTATTACTTTTTATAATTGTGAAAGACAAAACAGAGGTCATTGTAGCATTATTGAACTAAGAGTTGAGCAGAACTCAGCTCGTTAAATAAACTAATATTGGTAAAGTACTTTAAACAGCGTCTGCAGACCGAAAGTGTTAGATAAGTGGTTGTTAAACAAATAAATATGCTGGAAGGAAAGAGAATGAAATACTTTGAAATGAAAATACACAAAGATGCATTGCTGAATCCAAATTGCATATGTATTAACAATCGCATGTGTTTCCGTATTTGTATCAAATATTCAAACATGCCTTTCCTTTCATCTGAAGTTTTAAATAATTCATTATTGACATTTCCACTATGATTTATCTTTTTCTTCAATTGAAAATATTATATTCAAAGAGTCCTCTCGGACTTTACCCTCTTTTGAATAAACAATAGAGCTCAAATCAATACTCACCCTCCTTTGAATAAACAGCAGAGTCCAAATTAATACCCACAAACTTACATAACATTATTGAGCACCTTGTTGCTTAGTGATAGAGTTTTTAGTTCATATTTTGTGAATGTTTATTATTGTTATTGTTAATTTATTAAATGAGCATACAGAAGTCTCTGTGTGTGTGTTTATTAGATATCTGAGTAGAGCCTATTTCTGTCCTGCTCCGTAGTCTACTGGAGCCCTGGTGGCGCAGTGTTTAAGAGCTCAGCTGCTAACCAAAATGTTGGCAGTTCCAATCCACCAGCTGCTCCTTGGAAACCCTATGGAGCAGTTCTGCTCTATCTTACAGGGTCACTGTGAGTCAGAATTGACTCGAAGGCAACATGTTTGGTTTCTTGGTTTCTGTAGTCTACTAAGCTGACCAAAAATTCAGACCTTTTTATTGTTTTTTATTTAAGGTCAGTAAATGAAACATTATAGTATATAAAGAAAAACAATTGGCCTGAACTTTCTAAACTGAAGACAAACTGCTTCTTGGTGCCAAATTTCTATAAGTTTATGTGTTCTTACTCACTACCATGTTATATTCTACATCTAAGTATTGGTTAAGTATTAAATAATACATTACATTCTATTCTAAAGTTCCTCGAATCTATTCCCTTTACCTTGTGTATATCAAATTATTTCCAAGGAAATAGCATTTCCTACTAAGTCTGAAGAGAATGAACTAGTTATCTATTTCATAAGCTATTATTTCATATTTACTTGGCTATTCACAGACACTGCCATACCATAAAACATTAAATATAATCTACTCTCAGTTAAAAAAAATTCATTCTATATAGTCAGAAATAAAAAGAATAACAGTTTTCAAAACTGCCATAACTAGATCAATTTTTGAGTGATATATAAAGAATTTCTTCTTTGAGTCTAGACAAAAAGTGATTTTAATTTATCCCTTCTTGACTGGTCATTCTTTTGCAAAGATATTTAACTTTTTTGGAGTAGGATGTTTCACATTAACAATGTTTTTGAAGATCTAACGTTAATTTGTTCTCAGAATACATGATCATTTACATAAGAGAATCTTTTATTAGAAATTTAAGATCCGCATTGTTTTCTAAAGGAAAGGTCGTTTTTCACACTTGAGTTAGGAAGTAAACCAGCTCTACTAACGAAATGTTAGCGTATAAAAAGTAACTAGCTAATTTAAAATTGAAAATAGAATCACTTTCCTCAACATTTTCAACTAATGACACCTGATTACTCTCAACTCAACACTTGCCCCCCGTCACCCATCATCTTCATGCAAGAGACAAGCAGATGTCTTCCCATTGCCTTACGTAGTAAGGCTCTGTGCTCAACTAATGTGCCCCTCTTGCCTCTGGTCTTTTAGTTTTTGCTCTGTTGATCTACATATCTATCTCATGCTTGTCATTTCTCACTCTTGCTTCCCCAGCTTCTTGTATGTGCACATAGTGCAAACATTCTGTATTCTTATACCTTTTTTCCTCCAAGCTTATAGAAAAGATGTCTTAAAAGGTCTGTTTGTAATTATCGCTCCATAGTAATTGGAATGAAAGTTTTTCAGTGATTTTATAATAAGATTTTTTTAGAATAGCTTCAGGACTCTTCCTCTGAGGATATTTTTCTTTCTCTCAAAAACAGAGTCAAGAACTAATACCAAATAATGAAGGTTTTCTCTCCCCTAAAAATATGTTATTGAGAAAAAAATATATTATTGTTCTGTTCAATAGGATAAAGCAGTTTATCCAGTAGAAGTTACACCTGCTGTCCTCTGGCAATCTGCCAGTTTTGTTAATGGGAGAATAAACCCAGGTTAAGTAAATTAATGAAGTCCCTGGGTGGTAAAAAGAGTTAAAGCACTAGGCTGCTAACTGAAAGTTTGAAAGTTTGAGCCCACTCAGAGACACCTTGGAAGAAATGCCTGGTAATCTACTTCTGAAATATCGGCCACTGAAAACATTATGGAGCACAGTTTTACTTTGACACAAATGAGGTCACCGTGAGTCAGAATTGATTCAGCCACAACTGCTGGCTTTTAAGTAAGTTAACTATGACAAAATGCAGGCAGTGTGAAGGGTCTGGATCTGGGAGCTTCTGCTGTCTTATAAGCTGAGTTTTGATTAAGAAAACAGGTACTGCTCTACGTATCTCAATCAGGAAGGGATGTGAGATAGGGAATTAGAGACCTATGAAATTGTTAGAAGGCTGAGAGAATGAAGGTCAGGGAAGTCAATACTGATGTTTAGGAAATACAATTACAAAAATAACTGGGAAATAACCCCCAATCATTTTAGCTGTCTGCATCCATTTCCATGGCTAACAAAGTTGAAATTGACTGTTAGTATACTATTGAAATTAGTCTATGCAAGACATTCTGCTGTGTTTAGTTGGCACAACTAGTTGAAGGAGGAGAACTGTTCTTTCTGTATGCCAGTACCTTCCCAGTATACTAAGATGATATGACCAGAGAGGTTTATTTTTTGTGAATTCCAGATGACCACAAGGTTTCATTCCACCAGAAATTCATAGAGACATTGGAAATTTTAATTGAGATATATAAAAAGATGGAGACGTGATGTTTCTTCAGCATCAATGAAAGTTCTACAAATTTCTTACAGCAATATTTTTTCCAAACATGTTTTATTGTTGTTTGTTAGCTTATTTTGCCCAGTTACTACTTTTCAGGAAAAGATTTCGTTCTCAAATTTGACAACTAAATAAAGCACATTCAACTGAAGATTAATAATATACAAACAACTACAATATAAGAAAACTAAATTATGGCACTCATTCAACACACGCCTTAACAAGTGTGAGCAAGACCCTGGGCTTTGTGATTGGATTGCAAGCTTGAATAAGACAGCCATGTGACTCACAACTACAAGTAACTTAAGCCTAAGAGAGAGGTTTAAGGTTTAATAAAAGAAGCAGTGGACAAAGACTGGGCCCATTCATCTGGGCGGGGCATATGACTCATAAGAATGAAGTACAGAAAAAGGGCTAGTGAAAGCTAAGGGCTGACTATTTATTTCTGTGATTTAGGATTCGTATCAATGTCTCACTCAGGTAGCATTTATTGCACAGACATGGCAAACCTGATAGAACCTTCAGAGCTTCTAAAATTGCCTCACTTACAACAAAGAAGTAGCTGCTTAGAAAACGGAAGGATTTGGTTCAGTTATCTTTTCAATGCTAATATAATATATGCGGGAAATGGCTAAACAAAACTGGAAATCATGAAACAGGAAAATCCTGATTAGTAGCAACTCAGAGAACTGTTAGTGGGGTTACACAACAGCGCCTTGATATTCATAATTCCATGAAAGGGGGATTCATTTTTAGCTTGGAATCAAAGTAGAGAGCATAATTAGCTAGCGGGAAAAAATGAAATATAACCCTCTTCACAGGCATAGCCTAGTATCCTGCATCGATTGTAACACTGGGCACATGTGGTCAGATTAGAGGGTTCCGAATAAAAAAGCATGAGGCAGTCTGTGGAGAAATTGGAGGGAGCAAACATCTCTGGATATCAGTTCATAATGGCTTGTTATGCTGGAGAAAATCTCTGGGCAATCCAGTAGCAAAACTTGAGAATAATATGCAAGTAAGGGCCCCAAAACAAACAAGTGAATCAATCCCAGAGGAGATAGTATAGGGCATACCAATGATCGGCAAAACTTGGACAATGCAATGAGAAGACAAACTGGGCAAAAAACACACTTGTCTTGGCCAAATGGTTTAAAAATTCTCATTGGTTTCTCAGTGAGGAAGGAACGAAAATTTATATCACAGCACACTACACATCCTGTATAATTTGGTGTATATATTCATGCTTTGTGTTCATGTCTAATAAAATAATACCAATACCCAATACATAGTGTTGCCTCAGTCATCCTCACTTAACTGTTTTGTTGTTTTCATAAAGGCCAAGGTTTAAAAATCAGTTCAATTACTGGACACCAAACGAAAAAAAACCCTGTAGCCATCGAGTCAATTCCAACTCATAACAATCCTGTAGGACAGAGTAGAACTGCCCCATAGAGTTTCCAAGGAGCGCCTGGTGGATTTGAACTGCAGTCGTACCTCTTAACTGCCATGCCACCAGAATTTCCAGTCAGGGTGAATTCTACTTCATTGTCACTGTCTCATGATTCTGGTGACCAAAGTGGTGAAAAACAGAATACTGTATCAAAAGTGCTTCTTTCAGTTTGGGCATGCTATATATTGTGACCCAGCTTATTGGATAAGTTTGTCAATCAAATTGATAAATTTATAAAAACATTTGTTATTAGAGCAAAACCACAACCTCCAAGGTTAAAAAAATAATAATGTTTATATATTGTAGTAGAGAATCTGGGATTTTCTTATTTGTTAAATTGCTTTCACACAGAGAAACGATACATTTGAAAGTGTAATCATTTTTCAAGGTACTGATGCATGCTAAATAGAAATCTTCTGAGTAGTATTTTCAAATCCGCATTTGACTGAATAAAGATAAATAGCTTGAAAGCAATATAGTTTGTTTTATGTGATTTCTCAGTGTGGAGCAATATTTATGTGGTAATAATACATGGATCATCTGAAATTACTTTTCAAAAGTTAAAGTTTACTAACTTCAGATTCTTTTGAATTCAATTTTTTAAAGTAAAGAGTTTGTCCTAGTTACTTCATGCCACCATAATAAAAATACTACATCTGGTCGGCTTTAAGGAACAGAAATTTATTTTTTCACAGTTCAGGAGGCTAGAAGTCTGCATTCAGCATGTGGCTCTAGGGAGAGGTCCTTCTTTGTCTATTTCAGCATCTACTAGTTGCCAGCAATCCTTGGAGGTCCTTGGCATGTGGTTTTCCCCCTGTGTGACTCTTTGTATCTATTCTGCTCTTTTTATAACTCAGAAGTGATTAAATTTAGGATCCACTCTACTCTATTGAGGCTTCCTTTTTACAGGTACCAGTTGAAAACAAGTTGCCCTTGAGTTTATTCTGACTCATGGTTGCTCCTTGGGGGTCAGAGTAGAACTGTGCTTCATAAGGTTTCAATGGCTGATTTTTCAAAGTAGATTGCCAGGCTTTTTTCCTGAAGTGCCTCTGGGTGGACTTGAACCTTCAACCTTCTGGTTAGCAAACAAGTCTATTAATAATTTGTACCATCCAGGGACTCCATTTATAGGTATAGGGAATTTCAACACATGCTTTGGGAGGATAAAATTTAACCCATAAACAGAATTTTTACAGAATGTACCACAATAGGCAGTCCCTGGATTATGAACAAGTTCTGTTCCTCAGTCTGTCTTTAAGTCGAATTTGTGCGTAAGTCAAAACAGTTAGGTATGGTTCGTATCTAATGTTAGTTGGTCAAATGTCTGTCTTAGTACATAGCATATAGTGTACCTTTCTATGCATAAAAAACATTAAATAAACACTTTCAGATACATGAAAACACCTTTAACTAATTAATATAGTAATGATAATAATGTTTTGATGCATGTTGCAAAGTAGCACCCATTTGTTATTATGAACCATTGTGTATACCTTGAATTTTTAATATAATAGGCTTTATAGGGGTCAGTTCATAACTGCAAGTTGTATGTGAGTTAGACGTTCATAACCCAGGGACTGCCTTCATTCTGATTCTAATATACAGCATATGAACAGATATTATTTATTTTTATAATGTATTTTTATTTTATACAGTATAGTTATATAAAATCTAAACGCATATACAAAATAAAACTATTATATAATAACTATTACAATAATTTCATACTATAATAGTTAAAAGTGCACTCCATTATCTAGGACAAGGAAAAGACAGGAGAAGAAAGGTATTTTATAATTAGATTTTGCAAATTGAAAATGGTGAACTCTATATTCATTTGGGAATATGGAATAGTATAAATGTAACTATTCAAATATCATGAAAAACTCTATTTCAAATATATTTGCTCACAGACCAGATGGGGTTTCCCTTGTGTGATCATACCACCATTCCCAAAGTCAATTCCACAGAATACTAGTTTCTTTATACAGAAGGAAAGATATGTTAATTTTTTTGTAGAGTAGGACTTCTTAGAGCCTTTACTATGCTAATATACACTTTAAATTTCACAGAATGGGATAGATACAGTTTCTCTTATTTATCTGACTTTTTGATCTCAGAGTCCACCCTCTCTTATATCCCACGTGTCTAAAAAAACAAAAAAATCAAACCTGCTGCCTTTGCATCAATTCCAACTCATAGCTACCCTGTAGGACAGAGTAGAACTGCCTCATAGGGTTTCCAAGGCTGAAATCTTTAAGGAAGCAGACTACCACATCTTTCTCCTTCAGAACAACTGGAGCGTTTGAACTGCTGACCTTTTGGTTAGCAGCCCAGCGCTTTAACCACTGCATCACCAGGGGTCCTATGTGTCTAACAGTGTCTAAAAACTATAATTACTGGACTAGTCTTTAATCAGTTAGACCCTTACAGAGATGACTGCTCCCCTTTTGCAGCCTTCAGGAGGTTACTCACATTTGCTATTGATCAAAACCAAACATTCCATTTAATTTGATAGCATCAAGAAAGTATAGTCTCGATTTGCATGAAGAATTTTCAAATGTAACAGGGTATAAAAACCGAGAAGATTGTGGACAGTGGTTATATACACTTGCTTCTTGTTCACTTTTAGATACACTTGGGTGGCCCAGCACCAACTCCTTAAATTTGGTATAAATTGTGTAATTGCTTCTTTAGAAATAAATCCTTTTACAAGGCCAGATGCTGGAAGACTAAGCCAGGCAGGCCAAATGATACCACCTCCTGACTTAATTACCTACTTTGGTTCTACTGTCAGGAGAACACAATCTTGAAGAAATTCCTTGGAAGTTAGGAGACATGCACAAAAAATAAATCATTTTTTCTCAAAGCCCTAAAATGCACATCCATTCTTTAAAACTAGCGGGTACCCTAAATATTTAATAAGGAATGAGAAATAAGCAAAATAGGAAATAGTTTGCAGAGGTAGGGAAGAAAACGAGTCAACAGTAATGATTCTGATACTGTCTTTTTAAAGTTTCATGAGCCTTTAAGATGACGGAAGAAGAATTGATGCATTTGAATTATGGGGTTGGTGAAGAATGTTGAATATTCCACGGACTGCCGAAAGAACAAACAAATCTGTTTTGGAAGGACAGCCAGAATGCTCCTTAGAAGTGAAGAGGCAAAACTTTGTCTTATGTACTTTGGACATGTTATTAGGAGGGACCAGTCCCTGGAGATAGACATCACGCTTGATAAAGTAGAGGGTTAGCGAAAAAGAGGAAGACCCTCAATGAGTTTGATTGACACAGTGGCTGCAACAACGGGCTCGTAGATTTTCTTTTTTGTTTTTGTTTTATTTTCAGAATTAGTACGTGGAGTCCTTTCCATCCAGGCTTATAATGGGCCAGGTTAGTTCAACCTCAGGATAATCTTTGACACTGGCAAGCTACTATTACCCAAAGGTGGAGCATAGAGGGAAGTCAAGCCTTTTTTTGCTGTTGTGAAATTCCATTCTCTCCCTGAAGCATAGGAAATAATGGCAGAGGAAGAATTCAGGATTTCAGTTTCCAAATCCTGGCCATTATTATTGTTTTCTCTTCAACGAATTATTATTCTTTTTTTCTGTCTGGCTATACTGAAGGAGTTATATACCATGTAAATACTGGATTCAATCATAATATGATCTGGAACACTCCACGTAATTTTCTATGGCAAGCAAACTGATTAGCAGTTGTTGCCAATATATGCTACTGGAAGCTGGAGGATTTTGACAACCTTGTCCATGTCAGCATTTCGTTAGGCCAGTGCTCTGCAGCAACATATGTTACAGCACGTTCACAGCAACCTTTTCCCAAAAACTTAATCTCATTTTCCAAACCTGATGATTTATCAAATCAGAGTAAAGGACCTTAAGTCTTCAGGGAGTGATTAGAAAGCTGAAGCCATAAGAATGTTATATTGACAGTATATTTTGAAGTTAGAAATACAGAAATGACACTTTATAGTCAAATATGAAATGATTCTGCTATTAAATGAATTACAATGGAGCCTGTTTTGAGCTTTAAACATTTTATGGAGGTAGGGGGGAACTTTGCCAGGATATTTATTCTTATCAAGGTCCCTGGGTGGTGCAAACAGTTTGCACTCAGCTGTTAGCCAAAAGATTTGCAGTTAAAATTCACCCAGCAGTGCTATAGAAGAAATGCCTGCAGATCTACTTCTGTAATATTACAACCATGGAAAATCCTATGAAGTACAGTTCTACTCTGACACACATGGGTCACCATGAGTCTGAATCAACTCAAGGGCAACTCATAGAAACCCTATAGGACAGAGTAGAACTGCCCCATAGAGTTTCCAAGGAGGGCTTGGTGGATACAAACTGCTGACCTTTGGTTAGCAGCCTGAGCATTTAACCACTATGCCACATTGTACTGTAGTGAACTATAAACATCTTTTTAGCTCATTTAATAGTAAAAAACTTTAGAGTACACCATTCCAATATATCTATGTACCCTTTATAAGCTACAGACTTTTACCATGTATTTTTAATGTATAATTTTGTTCAAAAGTCAGACTCTAAAAGTACACTGTTTTTGTGTGCCATCCAGTTGATTTCGACTCATAGTGACCCTATAGAATTAGAGCTGCTCCACAGAGTTTCCTAGCATGTAATCTTACTGGAGCAGATTGCCAGGACTTTTCTCCTGTGGAGCTGCTTATGGGTTTGAACCGCTGATCTTTTGGCTAGTAGCTGAACACAACTATTGAGCCACCAGGGCTCCTCAAAAATACACTGGAAAGATGAATACATGTACATTAAATTATATTTTAAAACTATTCCTATAATTATTACTCAGAAATACTGAATGACAATAGTATGATTGCAAACGCTTTATATTTTTGAAATATTGGTTTAATACTTTGTGGTAAGTGGTTGGAAATCCTGGTTCTAAGTTCTGTCTATTATAGCACTTTATTTCAATGGATGACATAGCTGAAAAACTCACTTTCCAATGATTCATAGATCCAAACTCTGTACACCATTGGCAGGCTTGATCGAATCAGAACACTCATTTTTTTCTATCCTACAAACCACACTTTTTCGTTGGTGTTGTTATTGTTGTTGTTTTATTTTTTGGAAATTTGGCTATAACTTTTTATCTTTCCTGCATTCAGACAGTTTTTCTTACAAGTTTACTGGAATGTTAATTAAAATTTATATTTTGAAAGGATGTTTTCAAAACCCACACTCTATTTAAAAAGTTTGGAAAAATTCTATTTTTAATTCTTTGGGAATGCAGATTTGAGAGATTTGTAAGAGTTTCATATTTTTAAAGAAAGTTTCTCCATAGCAAAGTTTTCCTTTGTTCACTGTTAGAAAAATTACTTTGAAAGGTCAGTTTTTTTTTTTATTATAATTGTATCTATGTAGGTATTAATTAAAGTTATTTGCAGACTCATTGAAAACTTGTCTTTCTGCAAAATCAAAAACATAAAAAGAAGCAACTAAGATTTACTTTTAACAACTTATAAGAAATTTTCAAAAAAACTCAGCAACTTTCTGTGTAGTTTTAAAAGATTTTCAAGGGCATGTTAGCTATTAGCAAAAGAGTGCAAAGTTTCTGCTCTATTTTATGCATCTTGTTTTTATAAAATCAATCGCACTATTAAAACCCTATAGAATTTCTGTATCCAACTTTCTTGACTACAAAGATGCAGCAAATTTGTTTTACATGGGGTGCTATTATCACCTTGCATCAAAATTCTTTTTTTTTTTTTTTTAATCCAGTCAGATGATACATACTGTCAAGGTTTACACTAGCCATTTTCCCCATAAAACATTGTCTTCACTGAAAAAAAAAATTCTTTCTTTGAGAATATGTTTTCTCTGGTTTATTTCTTGTTTAGTAGCTTTCCAAAACATGAACTGTATTTCATTATTTAAACAGAGTTGAAGAAATATGTTATAAATTAAGACATGCTAGAAATGCTGCATTTTTATCCAATACCTAACAAACTTCTTACACTGTATGAGCATGTGGGTGGAAGGTCTGTTCTTTCGAATTATCACACCCTTAATTCATCAGCATAGTTTGCTGATGAGAAAATGCATCATAGATTTTTGCTATAATGATTCCTCTTTTATTATTTTAGCTTTTTTTTAAAATACAGGAGGAAAAAAGTATATCCCCAATAGTATGTGGCTTTTGTCTACTATTATTTAGTAGTAAAAAAATCAAGAGACTTCTGAATATGTGTGATTACATTGAACATCATGTTGGTAATTTACTGAACTGAGGATTGTTGAAAATATAGAGGTTTATCATTCTATTCTATACAGTGAGTTTTGGAATAGTTTTCTAATCTAATTTACTGAGCATCTACTTTTCTAGGCACTAAGGACACATCAGAAGGAGCCCTGGTGGTGCAGTGGGTAAACACCTGGCTGCTGATTGAAAGGTTGGCAGTTCGAAGCCATCAGCTGCTCAGTGGGAGAAAGATGTGGCAGTCTGCTTCCATAAAGATTACTGCCTTGGAAACCCCTTGGGGCAGTCCTGCTCTGTCCTATAGGGTCACTATGAGTCAGAATTGAGTCAATGGCAATGAGTTAAGGATATATCAATATACAAATTGTCAAGGATCGTGGATGGCTTTACATTAATATTAGCTAATATACCAGTGTATCAGAGCTACAGTTGCTGACCAAAAGACAGGCAGTTCGAATCTACCAGCTGCTCCTTGGTAACCTTATGGGGGCAGTTCTACTCTGTCCTATAGCGTCGCTATGAGTTGGAATCTACTTGAGGGCAACAGGTTGGGTTTTTTTGGTTTTTATACCAACAATCGTGAAGATGACCCAGGACTGGGCAATGTTTTGTTTTGTTGTACATGAGGTCGCCATGAGTCAAGCCAACCTAATGGTAACCAACAGCAACAACATATATGTATATAATATGATCAAGATAGTTTTTCCCCAAGACCTGCAACAAAGGTGTTTTCCTCCAAAGGGAATAGTGATATCAACTAACACTTACATCGTGCTTAGTATGTGCCCTGCATCCTTTTAAATGCTTTATGTATGTAATTTCATTTAATCATCACAATAGTTTTGTAATGAAAGTACTTTTACTATCAACCTCTTTTTACAGAAGAATAATATGAAGAACAGAGAGGTTAAAAGAGCTTACCCTCTGAATGGTGGATCCATTGCTTGAGCACATGGCCAACTGGCCCTAGATTTCATGTTGTTAACCACTAGGTTATACTGCCTAGATGAGTTTGCATTTGTGAGGTACTGGAGCAGTACAAGTCTGAGAATTACTTTAAACAAAGTCATGGCTTGAATTTTCTGATGCCCTGGGTGATATGTAGTGGTGCTATAAATTCCCTTGAGCACTGGTCAATATTTTACAACCTCTCAGTCTTTAATGGTCGGCTCAATGCCAAGGAAATGGTCCCTGCATTTACTCTAGGGAGACTGGTTGACCTATTCCTACTTGCTTTATCCTCAGGATGTAATCTTTGGACCACAGATTAATGTGTGTGTGTTGGGGCGAGAAGGTCCTATCTGATGCTCCATCTTGGACAAGCTCTGGGTTTTGTCCACCCTCCACATCCCTATTCCCGATAATAAATGTTTGTAAAATGTTGAAACAATGACTGGAAATGCTTAGCATAGACTGAATCTTTTCCAGTAAGGAAGAAAAGGACTTCAAGACTGTAAGCTTAAAAGTTACATGAAGAAGTTTATTTAGATTCTTGGGAAATGTAACTGAGTGATATCAGCTGGAATTGGCATATGTTTTGAATTAGAGTGGATACCAGTCCACGATCAGTTCAATTGTCTTTATTTTTTTCCAAACAACGTTAAATGCCAAGTACTGAAAATAGAATTTATCTATTTCTGATGTGGGGTGGTGACTGAAGATAAGGAGAGGCTGATTGATTTCCAACCCATTAAAAGCTTTGCTTGGCTTAAAATATCAGAGTAGAGGAATAGAGCGTGACTATCTCCAGGCACAATTATTTATATATTTATTGGCAAAATTGGCACATATTGACTAGCACTTTTCCGAATGGCTTATTCTTGATGAACAGCATCCATATTAAACTGAGTTTGAGTATTCATGGGTGACTGAGCTAAATTTATTTTTAAGCTTGGAGTCTTTCTAATTGTATAACCCGTATAGCGTAATGTGATTGATGCTGCATGTTAAAAATAACCAACTTGAATGTATTTAGTGTTTTTTCTTTTAGTAACATAAAGCTGTGCAGGTATTTATAAAGAAAATTTAATAGTCATATATATGATAATTTAGAAGGCAGTATCAATGGTTTTAAGCACAACAATTCAGTCACTTTATCAATTCCAATTGGCACAATGTTTATTACAGTACTTGAAGTAATATGTATGACTTGTATGACTAGGTTTTCTTTCTATGTAAAGTTTTAGGTTTTTACTGCACTCCCTCGTATTATCAACATGAGAAATAGAAACCCCACTGATTCATAAGCACCATCCTCTACACAAAGACTTTCCTAGCTAGAAGTCATCTAGGAAGAAAGGTCTGGTGATCTACTTCCAAAAATTAGTCAACGGAAATGTTATGCATCACAACAAAATATTGTCCAATATGATGCTGAAAAATGAGCCCCCCAGGTTGGAAGGCATTACACAATAGCCAGAACAATGGACTCAAACATAGAAACAATCATGAAGATGGTGCAAGACCGGGCAATGTTTTTTCCGTTCTGCTATGTATAAGGTTTCCATGGGTTGGAACCAACTCAATCGGGCAACTAACAACATCATATATTAACTGAATACATAGTCATGTTTCATTATGCACTTTTCAGATCAATGCATTTTTATTAGAAATCAATTAAAATAATTATTTTTACATTATGGAAAAATGTGTTTTAAGTATCTTTGCATTCCAGAGATATCACAGGGCTCTGACCAAAAAAGGTGCTCACTAAGAATCTAGTGAATAAGCAAATTAATAAAGCTGTACCCTTTGTTAATAAACTTTAACTCAAGAAAATATTAGAGTGATGCATCCATCTGAATCAACAGAACTAAAAGGCTTTCTTCAGGATGCTAAAACAACCATTTGTTAGTCAGCATACAAATTCAAATCTAAGTCAAACAAGTGGAAGTGAGAGCTCTGCATAAAGATTAAATTTATTAAATGGGTCTTTTGTAACATACCACTTACTGAATGCTGAATAACAAGATTGTGCCACCTCTTCGTGACGGCAGTTGAAAATTTAATTCTGCAAATAACTCATGGTCTTTGTGCTGTGCTATCTTTATTCATATACTATAAACCAGGGAAAACATCAACATGGTTACTTATATGATAGAATATCCAAATGATATAACCATAAAACAATATTAATAGCTTTTGATTTTATTTTAGAGAAATTATGGAGATCATGCTGCTCTAGTATTAAAATTTTATGGTAATAAATGTCCTCTCTATTCCTCATTATTGGAAATTAATAGAATCACCTTGGGAGAGGTCAACAAAATTGTTCACTACGCTTATCATTCTTTGGCTCCAGGTAACTGAGACATCAGACATACAAAATTACGTAAAGGTACAGCACAACCTCCACTGACAGTGTTCACGTTCCATCTAATGTCTTTTAGTAATTTAAAATTCAATGGCATATAGACCATTGATTTGTTAGTGGGTTATGGAACATGCAAAACAACTAGGAATATATGAGCTTGGGAAAGGTAAGAAAAGCCGTAATGCAAGAGAGAAGATTAGACAATAACCTATAAAGTGGACATGTATTACAAATATCAACTAGCATTCCAGCTTTCAAATTTGAGGACAACTAAAAGAATATTTCTATCAAAGAATATTACTCTATTTGAAAAATTTCACCTAGTTTATTTTGTAAGTTACTTATTGGCTCACTCCTGAGCATTTTTCACTTAACAACATAAAAGAACATTAACATTAATACACCTCACTGAGGCTAATGCAAAGGCCACACATTTACTCCTTTCCAAAGTTGGAATCAGTTCTTATCTTTTTTGTGTCGAGACTTACCAAATTAAAAGGTCAGACTCCCTCAGTTTGGATTAGTCAAGGTTTTCAATCAGCAAATTAGTTTCTTATATCCAGGCACAATTTATATTGTAACACTCAGTTGTGACAAATGAGCCCTTTTAACTAACAAATGATTAAAGAAAAGGTAACAAAACTTTCCTAAGTTTTAGAACAAAAATAAAGTAAGAGTAGGAATGGGCAGAAGTTGGGTCCATATGGGAAGAAAGGATGTGGATGCAGTTGTCAGGAATACAAATATGGCTTTTAAAAAAAAAAATCATTCCAAAAGAATTTCAACCATCTGCATGTAGTGGAAGAACCCAATGATAGAGCTAAAAGCAGGTGTTTCTAGAATTCTGTTATTATCAAAGCACTACTGTATCAGATAAGGGCCCCAAAGAGTACAGACTTCTTTTCGATGCCTACAGAAAATTGCTACAGAAATAAGCCAGGATTGTTGTTGACTACTTTCTTCTTCAAACAGACTAGGAATATGGAAGTTTTATAACCTTTTTGGGATCCAAACCTATTAACATTCTTTAGATCCATAGCAGGAGCATTTTAGAATGTTGTTACTCATTCAGAAATAAGATTTTTTTTCATTCTAAAAAACATATCTAGAGTATTTGTGTGGTTATCCTAGGGATCACTTTTATAACTCTTTGATTTCTACTAAGCTCAATATTCCACATGAAAGGAAGAATTATCCCAATGAACAGTAGAGAGAGATATACCACGTCCTCATTCAGGACAATTAGGTTTTTGTTGCACCCATTCTCAGGTTTGAGAGGTGTTTAGAAGTATCGAAAAAATTATGTTAGAGCATGCAACCTAAGAAGATACCATTATCAGCTGTTTACAAATCCATCATTCCAGTATACGATACTTATCCACAAGGGGAAGTGTTTATCATTTCCATGACTTGTAGACTCAATGAAGTTATTTGCTAAGGGTTACAGAAGAAGTTAGTAGCAATAAAATATAACCCACATTTGAATGTTTAACCGTTTTCAGTGTTCAATAACAACTTCATAAATGTTATTAAGCCAGAATAGTTTAAGACTGTAGGACTGTCTGTGAAAATCTAATGGAAAAAAAAAAAAAAAAAAACAACTTGTTGATAATATGTTTCTTGAATTGTTTTCTCATTTTCTTACTGCCTATGAAATAAGTTTGGAAACCCTGGCAGCATAATGGTTAAGTGCTACAGCTGCTAACCAAAAAGTAGGCAGTTTGAATCCACTAAGCGCTCCTTGGAAACTCTATGAAGCAGTTCTACTCTGTCCTATGGGGTCGCTATGAGTTGGAATTGACTCAACGGCAATGGGTTTTTAATACTGATAGTTGTCTTGGAAGAAGTACAACCAGAATGCTCCTTAGAAGCAAGGATAGCGAGACTATGTATTACATAATTTGGACATGTTGTCAGGAGGGACCAGTCCTGGGTGAAGGACGTCATGCTTAGTAAAATACAGAGTCAGTGAAAAAGAGGAAGACCCTCAAAGAGATGGATTGACACAGTGGCTGCAACAATGGGCTCAAGCATAACAACAATTGGGAGCATGGTGCAGGACCGGGCAGTGTTTCATTCTGTGGTGCATAGGGTTGCTATGAGTCGGAACTGACTCGATGGCACCTAACAACAACAATACTGATAGTAGTAGTAGTAGCTCTAGTAGCAGCAGCAAAAGAAGGAACTGGAGATAAAAGATTACTCCATCGCTCAGAAGTGCTCAAGAGAAAAGGATGCTTCTACTAAAGAATCTGACACATATAATTTGGCAACAACACCAGCAATGACCAAAAATGAAAGGATGGTCACATATGTATGCATATAGGCACATAGGCTTATGGGTAGGTACAGGTGTATACGTATGTGTGCACCAAGAGAAGTATCTATAAGTACATGTAAGTATAGATATGTGTGTACAGCCACATGTATTCATAGAAGACACAACTACAAATACTTCTCAGACAACCAAACAGCTTGCAAGATTGGTTTTCTAGGTTTGAAGGCTTAGAACCTTAGTCTTATGGGACAACTCAGTCAATTGGCATAATATAATTCACAAAGTTCATGTTCTGCAACCTTGTGAAGTGAGCAGCGTCTGGGGTCTTAAAAGCTTATGAGAAACCACCTAAGACACAACTATCGGTCTCTACTTGGCAGGAGCAAAAGAGTCAGAAGGAAACCAAAGTCTCAGAGAAGAAACAAGTCTACAGGAATAATAGCCCGCACGAGCCATGGCCTCATCTACCCTGAGACCAAAAGAACTAGATGGTGCCTGGCTACCACTACTGACCATTCTGACCAAGGTTACAATAGATGGTCCCTGATATAGTGGGAGAAAAATGTAGAACAAAACTAAAATTCTTAAAAAAGGCCAGACTTACTGGACTAGTTGAAACCAAAGAACTCCCTGAGACTATTGCCCTGAGGTACTCTTTAAACTTTGAACCAAAACTATCCACTGAGATCACCTTTTAGCGAAATAACAGAGGAGCACACAAAATAAAGGATATTATCCAGAAGTACAGTGCTCTATTAAAATATCATCTATATGAGACCAAAAGGTCAACATTTACTCTGAAGTAAAGATGAGAAGATAAGGGGACAGGTAAACTAGATACTGGAAACAGAATAACCGGAACACAATTCAAGAAAATGTTGACACATTGTGAAAAGTGTAACTAATGTCACTGAACAATTTGTATAGAAATTATCAAATGGAAACCTACTTTACTGTGTAAACTTTCACAAAAAAAACACAATGAAATATTACTTAAAAAAGATTATGCCCATGTACTAGATTCTGCACTAACGTACTAAGTACTTTATATGTACCATCTTATACTCAGCAACTGTTTTGTTTTTAGTACCAAGAGGCATTTTCAAGGTATTAAGAAGCTTCAGTCTGGAAGAGCGCCCAATGAATAGTATTTATCTTATCTGCCATAGTTCTGAACAAAATGATAACTAAGACAAAAGAATAAATCAAATGGTGGCCAAATTATTTCCTTTTTATTAACAAAGCTGGCATTGGAGAATGTCGTTTATATCGTGATCAAGTGGTTCTCCCAGTGCTGATTACCTTAATTAGATTACTGATGCTGGAAGAGCAGAGTGTGTGTTCCTTACACCAGCTCACTCCTAAGACGAATAAACCATGGGAGGGCTGAGCTCTGCATTCCAAGCTTCTCTTTCCACTGTCAGTCAGGTTGGTGATTCCACTCTCCTAGAGCAGAGTGTGTGTGCGACTGGAGAGAGGTCAAATCTGCTACACTGATAAGGCTCCCTAAACCTTACGAGTGGAAAAGAAATGTCTTCCATATTCCACAAAGCCTTTAGATATATGTATATATATATTTTAATGGTTGCTATCTTTACACAAATCTGCTGCAAAAGACCTCTTTAAAATGTTAAAAAGTGAAGATTTTGCCTTGAAGACTAAGGTGAACCTGACCCAAGCCATGGTGTTTTCAATCGCCTCATATGCATGCAAAAGCTGGACAATGAATAAGGAAGACCAAAGAAAAATTGACACCTTTAAATTGTGGTGTTGGCAAAGAATATTGAATATACCATGAATATAAATCTGTCTTGGAAGAAGTACAGCCAGAAAGATCCTTAGAAGCAAGGATGGAGAGACTTCATCTCACATACTTTGGACATGTTATCAGGAGGGATCAGTCCCTGGAGAAGGACATCATGCTTAGTAAAGTAGAGGGTCAGCGAAAAAGAGGAAGACCTTGAAGGAGATGAATTGACACAAGGGCTGCAACAATGGGCTCAAGCATGACAACGATTGTGAGGATGGTGCAGGAATGGACAGTGTTTCATTCTGTTGTACATAGGGTCACTATGAGTTGGAACCAATATGATAGCACCTAACAACAACAACATCTTTACACACTAGGCTTAACCAGTAAGTCAATGTTTAAGGTGTGATGCTAGCTCCCACAAAACATCATGCCAACAATCTACCAAAGAGTCCTGTTGTCCTCATAAAATTATCGCTTCAATATGAATCTCCATAGTTTGGAGTATGTCCTTGAGACCACTGACTGCAGGTAGAGATTTTGTCCCCAGAAGACTTTGACTTGGTGAGTTCAGGTCCTTCCTCAGAAGACTAGGCACAATACCATATTATACAATTTTTAAGCTTCATTATATTGTATTAACCTGATATTATGTTCCTCCAGGGAGGCAGAATTCATATTAGATTTTCCATTATCCCTTGAATTCTAGTCTATTCCCATCCATCATGGTAGGTATTTTTGGAGCAATTCACCCTGTGAATATTGGAGAGGTCTTAACCTAGTAGTGAAAGAAGGTATTTATCTTTTGAGGATAAGAGAGAACCAGCTCTAAAGTGGTTAGGGCATGTTGGTAAAGACGTAAATGAGTATGATATATTTGAAACTGCCTGTTGGCAGTAATAGATGTATTCTCAGGGAAGAGTGAATAGACTCACTGCCTAGACTACATGTGACATCAGTTCCAAACTCTAGTGCATTTTCTTTAAAGGACAAGATCAGTTTTCTCATTGACATGATAAAGGATTTGACTATTATTACACTTTAATTTGTTTCTTTATTTTGGAAAGTGGTAATCTGGTCCTTTTTCAAGACCACATTTTGTTTGTGTGCCTAGTGTACTTCAAGACCTAGCAAGTAACACATCATGCAAATCAGATTTAATTTAATCTCTGCTTGGCTTCCTTAATTAAAATAGATAGGATGATTTCTCTTACATTGCCTATAAATATATCTTTCATAAATAGAGCATCTATAAAAGTGCTGAGTATGTTATGAGTGATGAAGTCTAGTCAAAATTGAAATCAGAAGATGTTCATTCTTTGACTCATCTGAGGCAGTATCTTCAATGTCCATTAAATTTAAAACTAGCAAACTTTTTTATGGCACAATGTTATAATATGTTCAGTTTTCCTCTTTCAGGCCAGAAAGATATACAAAATTCTCCTCTTGCATTTCTTTCCTTATTTCCTCTAATAGAATCATTGATGGCTCCATTGAGTCTTTCATTCACAGTACTCAAGGAAAAAAAATCCTAAATGCTAATTTTAAATTCCTTTTCTTTCTTCCTCTTGGGGCATAATATGAAGCATAAATATTTGACCATTTCTTTAACAGAGAGAGATTCTAAGGAAGAAAGATTAATTCATTGATTAATTACTAAAATTTAGTGTTTTTTTTTTCTTAACTATGTGCCTGCAAAAAGTTGAGGATACACTAAGGACCATGACACAGTATTTCAAGATATTATAGTCCAGTTGTAAGCATGTGATCTAAATTGAATTTTAAGAAAATAATTTAAGTAACATTAGGAAAGATGATGTGTAGAGAGGTAAGAATTAGGAGTCTAATACTTAATGATCAGATAAATGAGGGGTGGAGGTTTCCTTTAGTTTCTAATAAAGGTCTTTTCAAGTATTCTTATGCCATTAAGTGAGTTAAAAAAGAAAAACAAACAGAGAAAGATCTTGGGTGTGGAAGTCAAGATACTGAGTTTTTTACTTGGCACTGTGTTTGAGATGCTGCTTGGGCGTTATTGTGGAGATTCCCAGTGAGCAATGGAGAGTCTGGATCCAATGCTCAGAAAAAAGACTAGGCTTTAAATATAGAGTTGAGATACATATCTTTATGGTGATCTTTGAAGCAGAATTAGTGGGTCAGCCCACCCACTAATGCAGCCCCACCTATACAGAAAATAATAGTAAGACAAGATGATGAGACTGGGACTTGGTAAAATAATAGGAAGGGTTTTTGAAGCTGGAATCATCGAAGAATGCTGAGCATAGAAGATCAGAGCAACCGTAGGGACCAATATTCTAGACGGTTTTCAATCTATAGGGTACATATAAATATTATATGTATTCCTGTTAGTGTTTTTGCTAATACAGATAAAGTTTTATATTAGTATTCTGAGATAAAAGGAAATAGGAAACAGCTATAATAATTTAACAGATACTACGTACATAACGACGGACTATCAGGTTGTCGTACTGTGGTGGCTTGTGTATTGCTGTGATATGGGAAGCTTTGTCACCGGTATTTCAAACACCAGCAGGGTCACCCTTGGTGGACAGATTTCAGTGGAGTATTCAGACTAAGACAGCGTAGGAAGAAGGATCCGGCAGTCTACATCTGAAAAAAAAGACCGCTGAAAACCTTGTGAATAGCAGCGGAACATTGTCTGATACAGTGCCAGAAGATTAACGCCTTTGGGACCTTCACTTGCTGATGTGGCACAACTGTAAATGAGAAGAAACAGCTGCAATATCCATTAACATAGAAAGTATGACGTATGAGTCAAGAAAAATTGGAAGTTGTCAAAAAACTAAATGGAACCCATAAACATCGATATCCTAAGCATTAGTGAGCTAAAGTGGACTGGCACTGGCCATTTTGAATCAGACAATCATGTTCTACTATGCTGGGAATGATAAATTAAAAAGGAATGACACCGCATACATCGCCAAAAAGAACATTTCAGAATCTATCCTGAAGTACAACGCTGTCCGTGATAGGATAATATCTGTACGTTTACAAGGAAGACCAGTTAATAAGACTATTATTCAAATTTATGCACCAACCACTAAGGCCAAAGATGAAGAAATGGAAGATTTTTACCAACTTCTGCAGTTTGAAATTGATCAAACATGCAATCAAGATGCACTGGCAATCACTGGCGATAAGAATGCAGAAGTTGGAGACGAAGAAGAAGAATTGGTAGCTGGAAAATATGGCCTTGGTGACAGAAACTATGCCGAAGATTGCATGATAGAATTTTGCAAGACTAACCACTTCTTCATTGCAAATCATTTTTTTCAACAACATAAATGGCAGATATACATGTGGACCACGCCAGATGGAAAATACAGGAATCAAATTGTATCTGGAATTAAATACAAATATACATTTTGTGTCTGATAGTGCATAGTGTGAAAATTGTCTTTTAATGCCATTAAAAAATCTTCATAATTTATTATCATCTAATATATTCCTATAAGGTGAGGTGAGGGAAACTTTCAAATATAAAATTTCACTCCAAGAGCTAGTGCAAGTAGCGCAGATGGTTAAGTGCTTGACTACTAACTAAAAGGTTGACAATTTTCAATTTTTCAATTCCCCAAATCCCAAACCTGCATCAAGGATTTTCATCTTTACTTGAAAATTGGCTTTCAGAATTTCAAGAGATGCAAACAACCCTAAGTGTCAATCAGGCATTTAAAGCTGGTTGAGAAACTACAAAAAGGTGATGTTTTAGTTATGAGACCCAATAGCATAACAATGGGTTGTTAAAGAAATTCTGGATTCTGAACTCCTGGGAACATGCATCTCTACAAATATTTTAGTTTTTCATTGACACAGTGGTTTTGACTAAACTCTTTTTTTCTTTTAGCAAAATAAATGTTCTCAAAAGCCTATTGTTCATTGGTCAACAGCAATGAAAAAAAAATTGTTCAGCTACTGACTTTATTCTGGGAACAGAATGTACTTTTATCCTTTCTCTGTCAATAGCTCACTTTGGTATTTTGACAACGGAACAAAATGAACTGCATTATATTGTGACCAACATCATTTTAGATTTTTTTTTGGAGTAGTATGTATTTTTTCTTCTAGAATAGAAAAAGAGCTCTCCATGATGTAAGTGCATGGTTGGAACTAATTTAGAGTTACTGGGCACAGCCTAAGAAATTCAACAGTAGAATCCCAGTTCATACAATTCTTAGCTAAAAGAAATTCTCCATAGTATATAGCCATAACTAGAAATGTACAACCATAACATTTCTAGTATTAACCAATAATTACAGCCCACATTGTTTGTGTAGCTCAAGTAGCTCTTAGATGTTCCCATTAGTTTTGAACCTCTAAGCATAGTTTTGTTCTTCTAAAACTCTCAAATCAACAAAAGGAACTTGGTAAATCTTCTGTAATCTTTAACTCTAGGGTCTCTTATTTGAGATTTCCAGATTGCCAGAGATGATCTCTAAATTCAGATGAGATATACTCAAGGTCATATTTTGTCTCTCATGGACTTTCTCTAGTTTTCTTCAGCTTCAACTTGAACTTGCACATGAGCAATTGATGGTCTGTTCCACAGTTGGCCTCTGGCCTTGTTCTGACTGATGATATTGAACTTCTCCTTTGTCTCTTTCCACAGATGTAGTTGATTTGATTCCTGTGTGTTTCTTTCTGTATGTTTTCCAAGCCGCTTGTCATGCTATACGACTCACTGCCAGCTTTACATCTACTCAAACACCTTTCCTTACCTCCTCAGGTAGAGCCATAACTGTCTTCTGGGTTATCATAGCTTGTCATACAAATTTCCTTTTAAGGCTTTTCTGTCTTAAAAAATTAAATAAAAAACAATTAAATGTAACAAAAGTGAAAAATTTTTTCAAAAATTAGATGTAGCAAGACATTTAATGTATCAATAATCTTCACATGTATAGTTCAGTGATATTATGTTTATCATGTTCAAAAATCACCCTTATCTGTTCCTAAATTATGCCATCACCCTTAACATCTATTATTCTTACAAGACTGTGAGCTCTTTGAGAGTGAAAGTAGTGTATTTCATCTTTTCATTTCTAATTTTTTAAAGGAATTAATTAATATCTTCTTTTCCAACTCTATTCAGCCCTTAGGAATGTATTTATCCAGTAAATCCTCAGCATATGTTATCTGGTTGACTTCTGGTTTATCGAAATCATTCCATCATAAAGTTTTGTAAATAATAAATAGAGTTATTTGTAAGTTATGCCACACTTGGTCTAAAAACCATGAGATAGTTTTAAAATATACCTTAAAAAATACATATCACAAACCTAGGACTAGGAAACTAAATTGAATTTTATGGATATCATTTAGTTGTCATTTATTTCATCCTCTTTGGATATGTGAAATTATAAATTGGATATTAAAGATGAATGTAACGTTCTGTGGAAGTTATCCTTCATCTTATATCAGACAGAAGGTAAGAGAGGGTGTTACCAATGTCTTAGAATTTAGCTTTGCAATGTCATGTACCAAATGTATGGCAGTCAATTGAATAGTATTAAAGCGTCATTCTAGAAAATGATTCTTGTCAGAAGCATTTCCAGAGGTGATTCTTGATTTAGTTATTTTGCCAGATGGATACGTCAAGTTGTATATAAATGAACATTGGGTCCCCTGTAGAGATAGGAAATTAGCAAGTAAATCAGGTATGAAAAATTTATAAAAGTACAGGAGTCTTTTAAGCTGGAAAATCTTTTAAAAGTGAAACATTTCCACATACGTCTATGTATAAGAACATCACCAAACACTAATTTATTATGAAGAGGTCAACATACATTATATTTTGATGACTAGAAAGGCTAATGGTTTTAAAGAGAAAAAAAACCTGAAATTAAGGTCTTTTGTAACACATGAAGATTATACCTACTCCTCACTCATCAACTAACTCATTAACTATTTAACTAACTTGTTAAATATTTTGCATTTATGACGATAGTAAAAAATTTGACTATTTTGAGCATTAATGACATATGTCTGGCAGTAACAAACACCAAGGTGCAATGCAAGAGTAATACTTGCTGTGATGGTTAAGGTTATGTGTCAGCTTTGCTGGGTCATGATTCTCAGTGGTTTGGCAGTTGCATAATGATATAATCTGGCTGTTATGTAATGATGTAGCTATCCTCCATTTTGTGATATGATGTGGTCATCCTCTATTTTTGCATAATGTTGATTTTCACGTAACAACCTGGTCTTTGGAATCTAACCATGTCGATAAGTTAGGAATGGCTGTATTAACACTAAGATAGTGGTGGAGTATATGGAGTAGAGAGAATTATGATTATTATGATTTTTCTCTAGCTTAGAGTAATCTCTTCACTTGCCCATATCAGTGGAAAGATCTTTAAGCTTTCCAGATAGCAAATCATGTACAATTACATATGTTAAATATATATGTGTGAAGCTTTGATATTAGCCAATTAGTGTAAGAGGTAGCATGTAATTGGTGCTATATGAACAAGCTTATACAAATAACATTTGTTATGTTTATAATGCAAAACTTTACGATTTCCATTGGCCTATGTAAATTAGTATCTACTCTACACACTCAGAATTTACACTGCAAGTTCTTCTCTCTTTCTCTCTCTCTCTCTCTCTCACCATACACTATCAACAAAATGAAAACGCATAAAATGGGGACATGCCCCACTGCTGCAACTAGGACTAAGGCCACAATAATATTAATTATCTCTTCACCAGCTATTCTAGAGTCCAGATATCCTCAGGCATCACTTCTGCTGGTCTAGGTTGCTTGACTACGGAGTAATCATAGAGGGACTTGAGCACCTGGTAACCATGCCCTTGTCAAGTGGTAATGACTGACATTGCCTGTTCGTCGTTAGTATCAAGCGCAAAAGCACCAGGAGATACCCTAGTGATTTACCTGAGTTCTAGACACACTCCTCTCTGCCACCATTATACAGAAGACACTCTACCTACTTCTGAAAAGCAGGGTCAATTAGCACTTCCAGTATATTCCTTTTTTTTGATTCAGGATCTACTGGCGTGAACTCTGAATAACTAGGTGACAGCCATGGCGTAGATTACTCTGTCTCTTGGTAGAAGGTTTCCCCCCACGGGAAACTAGGATCTTTAATGCAGCAGATCCTAAATTTTATCAAACAGGCAGCATTAATTCCCCCAGTCACCAGCTGGGAGTGCAGATGACAGGGTGTGACAGATGCAGTTGATGCTCTACCTATACCCTCACCCTTAATACTCTAGTGTTTAGCCTAATGTCCAGCTGCCATCATTTGCATCTCTTTGCCCTAATGTCAGGGAATTAAAGTCTCCAAGAATATTCCTCAACAAATTACCAATTGGAGTTGGTGTATGAATATCACATATACCTTGCTTCTTGGTGGTATAACTCACGGACTCACAGAGTTATCACAGGAGTTACAAGCCTCAGTTGTCCATAGTGAAAACAGATTGAAAGAGCATTTATTGTCCACTTTATTCCTGTGTCTCACTTCGTTACTCTCTACTGGTATGTCCTTCATCTCTCTAATACATTACTTGCATTGGATACTTGTTCCAGTTTCACTGTCTGGAGGAACACAAATTAATTCAAAGCGGCCACTTGTATTTCTAACCCTACGTTCTTAGCTCCTAGTTTTCCAGCTATTAGGATCATAGTATCACATAATTGCCACTAGTTTAGAATATATATCACATCTTGAAAGGCAGTATCCCGTACCTACAGTGTCATTTCCAATCTGGTACCATAGCTGCACCTTTTAGAAGACATTCAATATTCTATTATACCAGATGCAGCATACTGAGAAAACCAGTGGAGTCTCTGGTCAGATGCTCACTGTTAGATTCTTCACCATAAAGTGGATCTCTTGGTCAAGGCAATGTTGTGTGGGTCTCATAAATGATAAATCTAACTCTCTGTGAGACCTCAAATTGTGATGACAGATGAGGCACGGTTCAAAGAACAGCAAATCCTTACATGGAATATTATCAATCTCAGTAAAGATTAATTTCTCCCCGCCTCATCCCCACCACGTAGAGGGTTTCAATATAATATACTTGCCACCTAGGGGTTGGCTTGTCTCCTTGATGTTACTTAACAAAACTAGTGTCTTTCTTTGCTACTTCTGACAAGTCACCTATTTAATCAGCGTTGGTGAGAAGGCACTCCTGCTGTTGGCCCATGTTGTTGTTGTTAACTGATGTCAAGTCAGCTGCAACTCATAGCAACCCCTTGTGTAACAGAATGAAACATTTCCTGGTTCTGTGCCATCTTCACCATCAATGCTGTGTTTGAGCCCATTCTTGCACTCACTGTCAATCCATTTCTCTGATGGTCACCCTCTTTTTTACTGACCCTGTACTTTGCCAAGCATGTTGTCCTTCTCCAGCAATTGGCCCCTCCTGATAACACATCCAAAGTAAGAGAGTCAAGGTCTTGCTGTCCTTGCTTCTAAGGAGCATTCTGGCTGTACTTCTTCTGAGACAGATTTGTTCATTTTTCTGGCAGTCCGTGGTATATTCAATATTCATCACCAACACCACAATTCAAATGCATCAGTTCTTCAGTCTTTCTTTTTATTGTCCAGTTTTAGTGTGCATATAAGGTGATTAAAAACATGCTTTGGGTGAGGCATACCTTAGTCATCAAAGTGGAATCTTTGATTTTCAGGACTTCAAAGAGATGTTTTGCAGCAGATATGCCCAATGCAATAAATATTTTGATTTTTTTTTTAATTGTACTTCAGGTGAAGGTTTACAGAATAAATTGTTTCTCATGAAACAGTAGTACACATATTGTTTTACAACATTGGTTAACAACCCCACAACATGTCAACCCTCTCCCTTCTCGATCTTTTTTTTTTTTTTTTTGTGGTGAAAACACACATAGCCAAAGATACACCATTTCAAAAATTTCTACACACACAACTCAGTGACATCGACTACGCTCTTCCAATTGTGCTGCTATTCTCACTTTAGATGAAGGCTTACAGAACAAAATAGTTTCTCATTTAACAATTAGTACACATGTTGCCCTATGACAATGGTTAACAACCTCACAACAAATCAACACTATCCTTACTCAAACTTGGGTTCCCTCTCACCAGCTTCCTTATCCCCTTATGTCTTCTGGCCCTTGTCCCTGGACTTCTGTACCTCATTAGTCCCATTTGATTTTATGGGGCTGTGCACTCTCAGGCTGAATGGTGAACCCCAGAAATGACTTCACCACTGAGCTAAAAGGGTCTCTGGGGGCCATACACTCGGGGTTTCTCCAGTCTCCTTTGGGACAGTAAATCTGGTCTTATTTTGTGAGTTAGAATTTTGTTCTACATCCTTCTCCAGCTCTGTCCAGAACCCTCTGTTGGGATCCTGGTCAGAGCAGTCAGTGGTGGTAGCCGGGCACTATCTAGCTGTACTGGACTCAGTCCAGTGGAGGCCTTGGTAGCTGTGGGCAATTAGTCCTTCAGACTAATCTTTTCCTTGTATCCTGTTCACTTCATTCTCCCTTGTTCCCGAAGGGATGAGACCAGTGGAATATCTTAGATGGCTGCTCACAGGCTTTTAAGACCCCAGATACTACTCACCAAGGTAGAATGTAGAGCATTGTCTTTATAACCTGTGTCATGCCAAATGAGCTAGATGTTCCCTGAGACCATGGTCCCCAGAGCCCTCCACCCAGCAATTCAGTCCCTCAGGGAGTTTGGATGTGTCTATGGAGTTTCCATGACCTTTCCTTGTACAAGTTGTGCTGGTTGCCCCTGTATTGTGTAGTATCTCACCCTTCACCCAAGATACCACTTATCTATTGCTTATATAATATCCCCCCCCCCACCCGCACCCCTCCCATCCCTGGTAACCAACAAAGATAGTTACATTTTGTGTGTGAACTTTTTCATGGGTTTTTACAATGGAGGTCTCATACAATATTTGTCCTTTTGTGATTGACTTATTTCACTCAGCATAATGTCCTCCAGTTTCATCCATGTTATGAGATGCTTCACAGATTCATCCTTCTTTCTCATTGCATAGTACTCCATCATGTGTATGTACCATAGTTTGTTTATCCATTCATCTGTTGATGGGCATCTAGGTTGTTTCCATCGTTTTGCTATTGTGAACAATGCTGCCATGAACATAGGTGTGCATATGTCTATTTGAGTGACGACTCTTATTTCTCTAGGATATATTCCTAGGAGTGGGATTGCTGGATCGAATGGTATGTCTACTTCTAGCTTTCTGAGGAAGCGCCATATCATTTTCCAAAATAGTTGTATCATTTTGCATTCCCGCAGGCAGTGCATAAGAGTTCCGATCTCCCCGCAGCCCCTCCAACATTTGTTATTTCCAGTGTTTTTGATTCGTGCCAGTAATGCCGGGGGGAGATGGTATCTCATTGTGGTTTTAATTTGCATTTCTCTAATGGCTAGTGATCGTGAGCATTTCCTCATGTGTCTGTTGGCCATCTGAATGTCTTCTTTGGTGAAGTATCTGTTCATTTCCTTTGCCCATTTTTTAATAGGATTATTTGTCTTTTTGTTGTAGAGGTGTTGCATTTTCTTGTAGATGATGGAGATTATACCTTTGTCTGACTTGTACTGTCCAAAAATTTTTTCCCAGTCTGTAGGTTCCCTTTTCACTCTTTAGGTGAAGTCTTTTGAAGAGTATAGGTGTTTGATTTTTTAGAAGATCCCAGATATCTAGCTTATCTTTTGGGGTTTGTGCATCGATGGCTATGGTTTGTATCCTGTTAATGCCGTCTATTAAGACCTGTAGTGTTGGTCCTATTTTTTCTTCTATGAACTTTGTAGTTTCAGGCTTTATATTCAGGTCTTTGATCCATTTTGAAGTAGTTTTTGTGTACAACGTGAGGTATGGGTCCTGTTTCATTTTTTTTGCAGATGGATATCCAGTTTTGCCAACACCATTTGTTAAAAAGACTGTCTTTTCCCCATTTCATAGACTTTGGGCCCTTGTCAAAGATCAGGTGACCATAGTTGGATGGATTTATACCTGGGTTCTCAATTCTGTTCCATTGGTCAATGTATCTGTCATTTTACCAGTACCAGGCTGTTTTGACTACTGTAGCTGTATAGTAGGTTCTGAAGTCAGGTAGTGTGAATCCTCCAACTTTATTCTTCTTCTTCAGTAGTGCTTTACTTATTCGGGACTTCTTCCCTTTCCGTATAAAGTTAATGATTAGTTTTTCCATCTCTTTGAAGAATGCTGTTGGTGTTTGGATCAAGATTGCATTGTATTTGTCAATTGCTTTGGGTAGAATTGTCATTTTCACAATGTTGAGTCTACCTATCCATGAGCAACATATGTTTTTCCATTTATGTAGATCCCTTTGGGTTTCTTGCAGTAGTGTTTTGTATTTCTTTGTTTAGGTCTTTTACATCCCTGGTCAGATTTATTCCTAAGTATTTTATCTTTTTAGGGGCTGTTATAAATGGTATTGTTTTCCTGATTTCCTTGTCATCATTCTCCTTATTGGTGTACAGGAATCCAACTGATTTTTGAATGTTTATCTTGTATTCTGCTACTCTGCTGAATCTTTCTATTAGTTCCAGTAGCTTTCTCATGGAGTCTTTAGGGTTTTCTATGTATAGTATCATATCATCTGCAAACAGGGACAGTTTAACTTCTTCATTACCAATTTGGATGCCCTTTATTTCTTTTTCTTGCCTTATTGCTCTAGCTAAGACTTCCAGCACAATATAAATTGGAGTGGAGACAAAGGGCATCTTGTCTTGTTCCTGTTCTCAAGGGGAATGTTCTCAGCCTCTCTCCATCAAGAATGATATTGGCTTTGGTTTTGCATAGATGTCCTTTATTATGTTGAGAAATTTCCCTTCTATACCTATTTTTTTGAGAGTTTTTATCAGGAATGGGTGTTGGACTTTGTCAAATGCCTTTTCTGTGTCAATTGAGATGATCTTGTGATTCTTTTCTTTCCTTTTATTTATGTGGTGGATTACGTTGATTGATTTTCTAGTGTTGAACCATCCTTGCATACCTTGTATGAATCCTACTTGGTCGTGGTGTATTATTTTTTTGAGATGATGCTGAATTCTATTGGCTAGAATTTTGTTACGAATTTTTGCATCTATATTCATGAGAGATATTGGTCTTTAATTTTCTTTTTCTGTGACGTCTTTGCCTGGTTTTGGTATCAGCGTTATGCTGGCTTCATAGAATGAATCTGGAAGTGTTGCTTCCTCTTCTACACTCTGAAATAGCTTGAGAAGTACTGGTATAAGCTCTTCTGTAAATGTTTTGGAGAATTCTCCAGTGAAGCCATCTGGGCCAGGGCTTTTTTTGTTGGGAGTTTTTTTTTTTATTACCTTTTCAATCTCTTCTCTTGTTATCTGTCTGTTCAGATTTTCAACGTCACTTTGTTGTAGTTTGGGTAGGTAGTGCGTTTCTAGAAATTTATCCATCTCCTCTAGGTTTTCAAATTTTTTGGAGTATAGTTTTTCATAATATTCTGTTATAATCCTTTTTATTTTAGTTGGGTCTGTTGTAATGTCCCCCATTTCATTTCTTATTTGGGTTATTTGAGTCCTCTCCTGTTTTTCTTTTGTCAGTCTGGCCAGTGGTTTGTCGATTTTGTTGATTCTTTCAAAGAACCAACTTTTGGTTTTGTTGATTCTTTCTATTGTTTTTCTGTTCTCTATTTCATTTATTTCTGCTCTGATCTTTACTATTGCCTTTCTTCCGGTGGTTGTGGGCTTTTTTTGCTGTTCTCTTTCTATTTGTTTGAGTTCTGTAGTTAATGTTTTGATTTTGTCCCTTTCTTCTTTTTGGATATGTGCATCTATTGCTATAAATTGTCCTCTGAGGGCTGCCTTTGCTGTGTCCCAAAGGTTTTGGTATGATGTGTTTTCATTCTCATTGGATTCTAGGAATTTTTTGATTCCATCTCTGATTTCTTCTATTGCCCAGTGATGTGTAAGCAGGGTATTATTTAGTTTCCATGTAATTGATTTTTTTTTTCCTTGCTCTTTCTGTTGTTAATTTCTACCTTGATGGCACTGTGGTCAGAGAAGATACTTTGAATTATCTCAACGTTTTCGATCTCGTTGAGGATTGTTCTGTGGCCTAAGATGTGGTCTATTCTGGAGAACGTTCCATGTGCATTGGAAAAGAATGTGTACTTTGCAGCGGTTGGATGGAGTGTTCTATAGATGTTTTTGAGGTCCAGTTGGCTGATTGTGCCCTTTAGGTCTTCTGTATCTTTGCTGAGTTTCTTCTTAGTTGTTCTGTCTTTTACTGAGAGTGGTGTGTTGAAGTCTCCTACTATTATTGTGGAACTGTCAATTTCTCTTTTCAGTGTTAGATTTTATGTATTTTAGAGCCCTGTCGTTGGGTGCGTAGATGTTTATTATGGTTATTTCTTCATGATGTTTCATCCCCTTAATCATTATATAGTGTCCTTCTTTCACTTTTATAATGGATTATGTTTTAAAGTCAATTTTATCTGAGCTTAGTCTTGCCACTACTGCTCTTTTTTGGTAGTTGTTAGCTTGATATACATTTTTCCAACACGTGACTTTTAATAAATTCACATCTTTGTTTCTAAGGTGTGTCTCTTGTAGAGAGCATGTTGACAGATCCTGTTTTCTTATCCATTCTGTCACTCTCTGTCTCTTTATGGGTGCGCTGAGTTTATTTACATTCAGTGTGATTATTGATAGATGTGAGTTTGTTGCTGTCATTTTGTAGTGCTTTTTTTTTTTTTTGTGGTGCTGACGTTTTCTTTGTTCTTCTTACTCTCTTGTGCTGAGTTAATTTTGTTTGTGGATTTTTTTTCATTTCTTTTGTTTTTGTAGGTTTTCTTTTCTCTGAGACTTTATGTTTTTACTCTTTATTTTTATGTTAACATTCTTTGTGGGTAACGTGAATTTTACCCTTATCTTTCTAAGTTTGAAGCAGTACCGTTATTTGGTATCGCCTTGCCTTCCTCTCCAGTAGAATGTTGTATACCTATGCTGTTTATTCCCTCTTTTATTGTTTTGATGTTGTTGTCATTTACTGATTAACTGTTCTGATTTCCATGTTGTATTTCCTTTGGTTTTGAATAGTCCTTGAGAGTTCATTTCCTAGATTGGTATCTGGCTGGTATGATCCTATGTCCTAGATTCTGCCTGTGAGCTGAAGCTGTTTGTTCTCAGATGGAAGAACTCCCTTTAATAATTCTTGTAACTTTGGTTTGGCTTTTACATATTCCCTTAATTTCTGTTTGTCAGGAAATGATCTAATTTCACCATCATATTTGAAGGAGAGTTTTGCAGGATATATTATTTTTGGCTGTCTATTTTTTCTTTCAAGATTTTACACATGTCATCCCATTGCCTTCTTGCCTGCATTGTTTCTGCTGAATAATCTGAGCTTAGTCTTATTGTTTCTCTTCTGTATTGACTTCTTGTTTTTCACGAGCTGCTCTCAGGATTCTTTGTTTGCCTTTGGTGTTGGTGAGTGTGATTATGATATGCCTTGGTGATTTTCTTTTGGGTTCTCTCCTATATGGGGCTGGTTGAGCTTCTTGAATGGCCAGCTTTTCATCTTTCATGATATTAGGGAAGTTTTCTGTCAGCAGTCCTTCAATGATCCTCTCTGTGTTTTCTGTTTTCTCCCCCTGTTCTGGAACTCTAATCACTCGAAGATTTTTGCTTTTGATTGTATCCCACATAACTCTCAGTGTCTTGTCATTTTTCCTTGTTCTTTATTCTGAGTTTTCCTCAAACAGATTTGTATCCAAGTGTTTGTCTTCATTTCCACTAATCCTGTCTTCCACCATTTCAAATCTGCTTCTCAGCCCTTCTATGACACCGTCATTTTCTGAAATCTTGTTGTTTATCTTTTGGATTTCTAATTGTTGTCTTTGTATAATTTCTAGTTGTGAATTTTTTTTTGGTATTTTTTTCCTGCATTATTTTCCTGAATTCTTCCATTTTTTTGTCTGTATTTTCCATGAACTTGTGTATTTTTTCCTCATTTTTGTCTGCTTTATGCTTCAGCTCTTGGAGAATTCTGAGTATTAGAGATTTGAATTCCCTATCAAGTAGTTCTAGTGCCTTTTCTTCTACTGGAAAGTCATCTGGTGTTTTATTTTGGACTCTTACTGGAACCATCCTGTCCTGTTTTTGTAAATGTTTTGTTATTGTCTGCTGTCTTCAGGGCATTCAGTATTTATTTTTCTCATTTATTGATTGTAGATTTGTTTGTTTAGTCAATTTTTTTTTAATTTGGCTATGTCTGAGCAGGCGGGCTATGTGTTCTTTGTTGTTTGCTTGTCTGTGGGCACAATACTTTTCACCTCCTTCTCCAATTGGCAGGGTAAGTCACTCAGATATGGTAGAGCAGAGCAGGTCTAGCTGAAGAGGAGTTACTGGGATGGGTTGTTTGTGGCACTTACTACAGCCACCACAGTGGGTCAGTAATCAGTGCAGGGTGGGTTCCAGTAGGCTGTCCCTGTGCTGCTTGGTGGTGTGATGTTTAGCCCACGGTGCAGGTAGGCAAGATGTAGCAGGGAGATTGTTATGTGTGGAGCTAAAGTGGATATGGGAGAGAGGAGAGAGGAACAGGAGTCAAAAACATACAAACAAACATAAAAGAATGCTAGGGGAGCTTGCCGTTGGAGTGGACAGATGAGAGACTATGAAATGGAGAAAAACAAAAAGGGGGAGAGGAAGAAAAAAAAGAATGAATAAATAAAAATCAGAAAGTTCAAAGAACATCAAAGTTCCCAGGAATCCCACCTGTGTGGCTATGAGGTCTGGGGAAGTTGTTCTCAGGTGTTGCAGTACAGCCTGGCTAGAAGGCCTAGAGGTATACAACGCCAGGTGTTCAGGGAACAGAAAGAGAAAGAAGATATAGAGAGACGAGAAACTGAGTAATGAAGAAAGACAAAAAGGGAGAAAGAGGGAAAAGAAAACAAAACAAATTAAAAAAGAAAAAGAACAAGAAACCCCCCCCCCCCAAAAAAAAAGAAAAAAAAAAAAACAATGAAAATAGAAATGCCCTCAGGGATCTCTCTATACGTCTGTGCAAGCTGAGGGGGTAGTTTCCAAGCCAGGCAGCACCATGGAGCCAGAGCGTGCTCCCAACTCAAGAAAAGGAAAAGAAAACAAAGAAACAATTCAAAACAAGCAAACGAACAAAAGCCCCAGAATCCCACCTGCACAGCAGCCCAGACTGGGAAGCAGCTCCACACTGGAATGGAGCTCCGCAGCCCCTCAGGAAGAAGCAAAGATGGAGCACAGAGCCAGGTATTTGAGGGAAAGGAGGGGGAGGTGGTAAGAGGTAAGGAAGAAATCAAAAGAAGCAGAAAATAAGCAACACCAGCAGCCAACAAATGGCACTCAGAGAGCCAGCTAGTGTGAGCTGGTGGAATCCAAGCAGCCGGTGTTTCCCAGACAAGAGACTGTGTCCGCGGGAAGCAGAGGATGCCGAGTGTGGGTGAAGAAGGGTAGCAGGTGGGAAAGCGTATATCACAAATTACCGGAGCTCGCAGTTCCTCAGGAAGAAGCAAAGATGCCACACGGATCCAGGTATTTGAGTGAAAGGAGCGAGCGGTGGTGAGAGGTAAGGAAGAAATCAAAAGAAGCGGAAAAAGGCAACACCAACAGCCAACAAATGGCACTCAGAGAGCTGGCCCGTTCGGGTGGGTGGACTCCAAGCAGCCGGTGCTTCCCAGACAAGAGATTGTGGCTGCAGGAAGCAGAGGAGGCCGAGTGGGGGTGAAGAAAGGTGGGGGGTGGGAAAGCGTATATCACAAATTACTGGTTGTTTTGTCTCCAGCTGGAAGGTCCGTGAAGTTGCTTTCTTGTACCCCCATTTGCTGGTCTCCGATAGGAGTTCAAGATGGTGGATCCATGCTGCGTTAGCTGATAGGGGCCTCTGCATGAATCTCTCCTCGCTCTCCATTCTCTGTCACTTTTCTCACTCCATTTGGTGCTTGGCTGAGTTCTTTATCTCTTCATTTGATGTTTTAGGGTTTCAGGATTATTGTTTTCTCTGTTTGGCTTAGTTTTTCTTATCTTTGCCGTGGAGGGACAGCATGGTGTTTCTGCCTAGAGCGCCATTTTGCTGGAATTCCTCAAATAATTTGATTTTTTTACTGCTGCTTCCATGGGCATTGGTTGTTGATCCAAAAAGAATGTAATCCTTGCCACCAAGGCTACTGCATTCATGGGCCCATTGTAGAGACACTGGAGTAGCCAAGTACAGAGGTAGACATCCATTGAACAAGTCATCCCCTCACTAGTTGGTGACCACTTCTTATGCAGACTCTTGTGGCCATAGTAAGTTCTCAGGCAAAGAGTCATAGATGCTTGCAGTCAGAAGCCTTGGGTCAAAGTACACAAATATGGTGAGTGCCAAGCAAATATGGGTAGAGCACCAACAGTGTCTGCTACAGTAATGGACACCATATAATACATATCTTATTTAATTCTCCTCACTACCCCTCTATGAATTAACTACTATGCCCCTTCAATTTAATTGGTAAAATGAGACTTAAAGAGTTTAAATTACTGTGATGGTTAAGATTGTATGGCAACCTGGCTAGACCGTTATTCTCAGTGTTTTAGTAGTTGTATAATGTTGTGATCACCCCCATGATGGAATGTGCTGAGTGGTACTGGCAGAGGCAGGGCCTGTTGAGCTCACTGCTCTCTCAGTTTCATCTCTCAGACTTCTGCCGGTTACCTTCTGCCTGCTCACCTTGCCAAGGTTTTTGGCTTGTTCCAGACTTAGAAGCTGCCTCTTGTTGTCTCACCTCCAGTTCGTGGGACTTGAGCTAACAACTTAGCTGATGATCTTGGAATTCGTGGAACTCCTCAGCCTGCAAGCAAGATTCCAGTTCCCCGACCTGCCGACCTTAGGTTCACCAGCCCCTGCAGCTACGTGAATCAGGAGAAACCTGATTGTCTTGTCTGCTGATCTTGGAATTCACTGACCTTCACAGCCTGTGAGCGGGAGCCCCTCTCCAACCTGCCGACCTTGGGTTCACCAGCTTCTGCGGCTCCATGAACTGCGAGAGGCCTCTACCCTGATCTGTGGACTTGGGACGTTTTAGTCTCTACAATTACGTGAGCTATTTCCTTGATATAAATCTTTCTCTCTATATGTATTTATACATTTTACTGGTTTTGCTTCTCTAGAGAACCCAGCCTAAGACAACTACTTTCCTATGAAACTTCAGTATTTTGATTCCAAGTGCCACATTCTTTTCACTAAGACCATGTAGCATTTAGAGTTTTCCAATAGCAAGTAGCTTGGATAAATTGCTATCTTTGTTTTCAGAACAGTGAGTAGAATATTGACCAGAGCTGAGCTTCAATCCTTCCCAGAATATGCATTTTAGATAGTATGAAGACATTAAGAATGTGTTATAAGAAATGTCAGAACTTCCAGTAAATCTCCAGAAAGCAGAACAGAAACCACAACGTTTTTGTTCAAGTTGAAGGAAATTACATTCTGGTCAGGAATCTGAAAAATAACTTAAAAGTTATTCTTTCAGAGAAACAACCAGTATCAACAATCTTTAATGCCTCAGGCATAATGCTTGCCCAAATACATACTTACAAAATGGCAATTTACTGCTATGTGGGATGCATAGCGGGCACAGTTGTTTTGGCTGACATTCCCATTCCTTCTTACAATAGCTATTTAAGACTGAGGCCATGAAAATGAGGGAAAAAATCAGCCTATCCAAAAAACAAAAAGAACATAGAAGGTTGAAAAGAGGCTCAAAAACAAATATATGAATCGTTATACTGTGAGGAAATATACTGTCCATACTACTTGGTTCATGATAGAACGATAGAATTTTGCAAGATCAACAACTTCTTCACTGCAAATACCTTTATCAACAAAAGAAATGGGAGCTGTACATGTGGACCTTGCCAGATTGAATACACAGGAATCAGATTGACTACATTTGTGGAAAGAGGTGATTGAAAAGCTCAATATTATCAGTAGGAACATGGCCAGGGGCCAACTGTAGAACAGAACCTTAATCGCTCATATGTGAGTTCAACTTGAAACTGAAGAAAATTAGAATAAGTCCACGAGAGCTAAAGTACATCCTTGAGTATAGCCCATCTGCATTTAGACCATATCAAGAATAGATTTGATGTGTCAAACACTAATGACTGAAGACCAGAGAAGTTGTGGAATGACATCAAGGACATCATACATGAAGAAAGCAATAGATCATTAAAAACAAAGAAAGAAAAGACTAAACTGGATGTCAGAAGAGACTCTGAAAATTACTCTTGAATGTTGAGTGGCTCAAGGAAAGGAAAAAATGATGAAGTAAAAGAGCTGAACAGACTATTTCAAAGGGTGGCTTGAGAAGACAAATTAAAGTATTATAGTAAAATGTGCAAAGACCTGGAGATAGAAAATCAAAAGGGAAGAACACATTTGGCTTTTCTCAAGTTGAAAGAACTGAAGAAAAAATTCAAGCCTCAAGCTGCAATATTGAAGAATTCTATGGGGAAAATATGAAATGACTCAGGAAGCATCAAAAGAAGATGAAAGGAATACACAGAGTCACTATACCAAAAAGATTTGGTCAATGTTCAACTATTTCAGGGGTAGTATATGGTTAGGAATCGATGGTACTGAAGGAAGAACCCCAAGCTGCACTGAAGGCATTGGAAAAAAACAAGGTTCCAGGAATTGATTGAATATCAACTGAGATGTTTCAACAAATGGATGCAGCTCCGGAAGTGCTCACTCATCTACACCAAGAAATTTGGAAGATAGTTACCTGGCCAACAGACTGGAAGAGATCCATATTTATGCCTATTCCCAAGAAAGGTGATCCAACCAAATGCAGAAATTATCAAACAATATCATGAATATCACGCACAAGTAAAATTTTACTAAAGATCCTTCAAAAGTGGCTGCAGCAATATATCAACAGATATTCAAGTACGATTCAGAAGAGGACGTAGAACCAGGGATATCATTGCTGATGTCAGATGGATCCTGGCTGGAAACAGATAATACCAGAAAGATGTTTACCTGTGTTTTACTGACTATGTAGACATTCGACTGGGTGGATCATAACAATTTATGGATAACATTGCAAAGAATGGGAATTCCAGAACACTTAGTTTTGCTCATGAGGAACTTGTACATAGATCAAGAGGCAGTTCTTCAAACAGAACAAGAGAATACTGTGTGTTTTAAAGTCAGGAAAGGTGTGTGTCAAGATTGCATCCTTTCACCATACATATTCAATCTGTGTGCTAAGCAAATAACCTAAGAAGCTGGACTATATGAAGAAGAACATTGCAGCAGGACTGGAGGAAGACTCGTTAACAACCTGCAACATGCAGATGACACAACCGTGTTTGCTGAAATTGAAGAGGACTTGAAACACTTACTGATGAGGATAAAGACCACAGCCTTCAGTATGGATTACGCCTCAACATAAAGAAAGCAAAAATCCTCACCTATAAGCAGCATCATGATGAACGAACGGAGAAAAGATTGAAGTTGTCAAGGATTCCATTTTACTTAGCTCCACAATCAATGCAGCAGTCAAGAAATCAAAAGACTCATTGCATGGGGCAAATCTTCTGCAAAAGACCTCTTTAAAGTGTTGAAAAGCAAAGACCTTGAAGACTAAGTTACGCCTGACCCAAGCCATGGTATTTTTAATCGCCTCATATACAAGGAAAAGCAGGACCATGAATAAGGAAGACCGAAGAAGAACTGACATCTTTGAATTATGGTGCTGGCAAGGAACATTGAATATACCATGGACCGCTCAAAGAACAAACAAATCTGTCTCAGAAGAAGTACAGCCAGAATGCTCCTTAGAAGCAAGCATGAGAAACTACATTCACATACTTTGGACACATTATCAGGAGGCATCAGTCCCTAGAGAAGGACATCATGCTTAGTAAAGTACAGGGTCAGGGAAAAAGAGGAAGAACCTCAAAGAGATGCATTGACACAGTGGCTACAACAATGTGCTCAAGCATAACAGCTATTGTGGCATGGCGCAGGACGGGTCAGTGTTTGGTTCTGTTGTACATAGGGTCACTATGAGTCGGAACTGACTGGATGGAACCTAACAACAACAACAACATAAACACACACAATGAAACAAAGAAGAAATATAATTACAGTCATCATCTCTGCAATGGATCACATGGTCATAACTTGTATTTAGAATTACCTTCTTCCACCACTCATTCTGTATCCCTTAATCTCAGCAAGCACTTCAGATGATCGTGGTTCTTTGCCTGGTGGGGTGACACAAACCTTCATTCCTGAAGGCTCAGGGCCATTAGTAGTTATGTCACAATTGGGTTGCTGTAGTTTTCCATTGACTTTAATCACATGGCATGGTAGTACCAAGAGACACCCTAACGGATCTCCTGTATTCCAGACATACTCTTCTTTACATCCATTATGTAATATCAATTCAATTTCCCCTTGGTAATTAGGATCAATCACACCAGCCACTATAGTAACTCCTTTCATTGCTTGTTGATCCAGAGGTATGAGGAGCCCAAGGTGGCCGGCTGGCATTCTGAATTTCCAGTTCAATGGAATCAGTGTTGTATCTCCGGGTTGGGGCATTCCTCCCCTTGGAACTAAGATTTCTAGACCCACAGAGCATAGGGTAGTGCAGACAGGAGGCAAAAATTTTGCAAGTTGGTCACTAGAGGTTAATAGTGTTGTCACTCCCATTTTCACACTTTGATTCCTTGGCCCATGAATTCTGGCTATGGGAGAAACAGCACCATATATTGGATGCTGGTTTAAAGCACATAAAGCCTTCTTGAGAATATTTCCCCAACCCTGCAAAGTATTGCCCCCTAGCTGGTGCCTTAATTGTGTCTTTAAAAGGCCAATTCATTGTCCTATCAAGGCAGCAACTTCAGAATGATGTGAAACATGGCAAGACTGGTGAATTCCATGAGCATGAGCCCATTGCTGAAATTCATTTGCTGTGAACTGAGTCCCTTGATCTGAGACAATGCTGTGCAGGATACCATGACGGTGGATGAAACATTCTCTAAGTCCACTGATGGTAGTTTTGGCAGAAGTATCATGTGTAGGGAAGGCAAGTCCGTATCCAGAGTAAGTGTCTATCCCAGTGAGAACAAAATGCTGCCCTTTCCATGATGTAAATGATCCAGTGTAATCAACCTGCCACCAGGTTTCTGGCTGATTGCCCTGAGGAATTGTGCCATATCGAAGATTCAGTGTTGGTTTCTACTGCTGGCAGATTGGGCACTCAGCAGTGGCCGTAGCCAAGTCAGCCTTAGTGAATGTAAGTTCATGTTTCTGAGCCCATGCATAACCTCCACCCCTGCCACCATGGCTACTTTGTTCATGAGCCCATTGGGCAATGACAGGGGTAGCTGGGGAAAGAGGATGACTGCTTTCCACAGAACGCATAATCCTATCCACTTGATTGTTAAAATCTTCCTCTGTTGAGGTCACCCTTTGGTAAGACTTTACATAAGGCATAAATATCTTCACTTCTTTGACCCATTCAGAGAGGTATACCCACATACATCCTTTTCACCAAATTTTCAGTCATGTTCCTTTCAAGTGCCTGACCATCCAGCCAAACTATTGGCCACATCCCATGAATCAGTATACAATAGCAAATCTGGCCATTTCTCCTTACAGCAAAAGTGAACAACCAGGTGCACTGCTCAAAGTTCTGCCCATTGAGAGGATTTTCCTTCACTATTGTACTTCAGGGAGGTCCCAGAAAGGGGCTGTAATGCTGTCACTGTCCGCTTTAGAGTGGTGCCTGCATATCATGCAGAACCATCTGTAAACCATGCTCAAGCTTTCTCTTCCTCAGTCAGCTGATCATAAGGAACTCCCCATGAGGCCATAGATGCAGACTGGGAGAGGGCAGGTAATGTGATAGAAGTAGAGACCAAGAGCATTTGGGTCACTTCCTAATGTAACTTACTTGAGCCTTCAGGAACTGTTCAGGCCCAGTCTCATATATATCACTTCCATTTAATGACGGAGAGCTGCTGTGCACGTCTAACTTTATGACTCTGTGGGTCAGACTACACCCATTTCATGATGGGTAGCTCAGGCTGCATGGTGACTTGGTGGCCCATGGTTAAGTGTACAGTCTCTACCAAGGCCCAGTAACAACCCAGAAGCTGTTTCTCAAAAGGAGAATAGTTATCTGCAGAGGATGTCAGGGCTTTGCTTCAAAATCCTCAGCATCTACACTGTAATTCACCAATAGAGGCCTACCAAAGACTCCAAACAGCATCTCTATCTGCCACTGACACTTCAGGCACCGTTGGATCAGCTGGATCATATGGTCTAAATGGCAGAGCCACTTTCACAGCAGCCTGAGCCTGTTGCAGAGCCTTCTCTTGTTCTGAGCCCTACTTAAGTTAGCAGCTTTTTGAGTCACTTGATAAATAGACCAGAGCAGCACACCCAAATGAGGAATTAAAAAAAAAAAGTTGCCGTGGAGCAGATTCCTACTCATAGCAACTGTATAGAACAGAGTAGAACTGCCTCATAGGGTTTTCAAAAAGTGGCTGGTGGATTAGAACTGCCAACCTTTTGGTTAGCAGCCAAGCTCTGAACCACTGCACCACCAGGGTTCCAAATGAAGTATAAGTTATCTCCAAAATCCAAAGAGGCCCACCAGGCATTACACCTCCTTTTTAGCTATAGGAGGGTCAGGTGCAACAACTTATTCTTCACTTTAGAAGGAACAACTTGGCATGCCCCACAACACTGGACCCCTAGAAATTTCACTGAGGTGGAATGTGCCTGAATTTTTGTCAGGTTAATTTCCTACCCTCTAGTAGCAAATGTCTTACCAATAAGTCTAGAGTCATTGACACTTCTTCCTTACTAGATACAATTAGCATAATGTTATCAACGTCATCAATGTAATGGACCGGTGTGATGTCTTGTGGGAGGGAAAGGTGATCAAGGTCTGTGCAGACTAAATTATGACATAGGTCTGGAGAGTTGATATACCTTTCGGGGAGGACAGTGAAGTTATATTTCTGACCTTCCAGCTAAAGGCAAACTGCTCCTGGTATTCCTTCAAAACTGGAATCAAGAAAAAGACATTGATCAAATCAATAGCTGCATACCAGGTACCAGGAGATGTTTTAATTTGCTCAAGCAGTGAAACCACATGTGGAACAGCAGCTGCAATTGGAGTCACCAGTTGGTTAAGTTTTTGATAATCCACTCTCATTCTCCAAGATCCATCTGTTTTTTGCACAGGCCAAACAGGCAAGTTGAATAGGGATGTGGTGGGAATCACTACCCATGCATCCTTTAAGTCCTTGATGGTGGCACTAATCTCTGCAATCCCTCCAGGAATGTGGTATTGCTGTTCATAACTATTTTCCTAGGAAGGGCAAGTTCTAATGGCTTTCACTTGGCTTTCCCTACTGTAATAGCACTTAATCATGTCAGCGTTACCGTGTGTGGGTTCTGCCAGTTGCTGAGTATATTCCAAGTACGCATTCTGGAACTGGGGAAATCACTATAGGATGGGTTCAAGGACCCACCAGAACCACTGTGAGACGGACCTGAGCTAAGTCTCCATTAATAACCTGACCTCCATATGCCCCTACTCAGATTGGTGGGCCACAGTGACTTTTTTTTTTTTTCAATTGTGCTTTAGGTGAAAGTTTACAACTCAAGTTAGTTTCTCATACAAAAATCTATACACATATTGTTACATGACCCTAGCTGCAATCTCTGTAATGTAACAGCATGCTCCCCCTTTCCACCCCAAGTTCGCATGTCCATTCAATCAGCCTCTATCCCTTTCTGCCTTCTCATCCCACCTGAGGACAGGAGCTGCCCATTTAGTCTGGTGTACCTACTTGAACTAAGAAGCACACTCTTCAAGAGTATTATTTTATGTTTTGTAGTCCAGTCTAGTCTTTGCCTGAAAAGTTGGCTCTGGGAATGATTTTAGTTCTGAGTTAACAGACAGTCTGGGGTCCATGTCTTCTGGAATTCCTCCAGTCTCAGTCAGACCATTAAGTTGGATCTTTTTACATGAATTTGAGTTCTGTACCACACTTTTCTCCTGCTCTGTGAGGGACTCTCTATTGTGTTCCCTGTCAGGGCGGTCATTGATGGTAGGCAGTCACCATCTAGTTCTTCTGGTCTCAGGCTGATGCAGTCTCTGGTTTATGTGGCCCTTTTGTCTCTTGGGCTAACATTTTCCTTGTGTCTTTGGTATTCTTCATTCTGCTTCACTCCAGGTGGATTGGGACCAGTTGATGCCTCTTTGATGGCCACTGGCAAGCTTTTAAGACCCCAGACGTGACTCACCAAAGTGGGATGCAGAACATTTTCTTAATAAAATTTATTATGCCAATTGATCTAGATGTCCCCTGAATGCATGGTCCTCAGATCCACAGCCCCCCACCCCCATCCCCCAGCTACTCTGTCCCTCAAAGTGTTTAGTTGTGTTCAGGAAACTTCTTAGCTTTTGGTTTAGTTCAATTGTGCTGACTTCCCTTGTATTGTGTGTTGTCCTTCCCTTCACCTAAGATAAATCTTGTCTACTATCTAGTTAGGGAATTCCCCTCTCCCCGTGCCCAACCACCCTCATAACCGTCAAAGAATGTTTTCTTCCCATTCTTTGATGGTTACAAGGGTGGGGAGGGAGGGGGAGGGTTATTTACTAACTAGATAGTAGACAAGAATTATCTTAGGTGAAGGGAAGGACAACACACACTACAGGGGAAGTCAGCACAACTGGACTAAACCAAAGCTAAGAAGTTTCCTGAATACTATCAAACACTTTGAGGGACAGAGTAGCCGGGGGGTGGGGGGTGGGGCTGTGGATCTGAGGACCATGCATTCAGGGGACATGTAGGTCAATTGGCATAACAAATTTTATTAAGAAAATGTTCTGCATCCCACTTTGGTGAGTGACGTCTGGGGTCTTAAAAGCTTGCTAGTGGCCATCAAAGAGGCATCAACGGGTCCCAACCCACCTGGAGTGAAGGAGAATGAAGAACACCATAGACACAAGGAAAGTATTAGCTCAAGAGACAGAAAGGGCCACATAAACCAGAAATTTCATCAGCCTGAGACCAGAAGAACTAGCTGGTGCCCGGCTACCACCAATGACTGGCCTGACAGGGAACACAACAGAGAGTCCCTGATGGAGCAGGAGAAAGGTGGGGTGCAGAACTAAAATTCATATAAAAAGACCAGACTTAATGGTCTGACTGAGACTGGAGGAACCTAGAAAAGTATGGCCCCTGGATTCTTCTATCAGCCCAGAAATAAAACAATTTCCGAGGCCAACTCTTCAGACAGGGATTGGACTGGACAGTGGGACATAAAGTGATACTCGTGAGGAGTGTGTCTCTTAGCTCGAGTAGATACAAGAGACTAAACGGGCAGCTTCTGTCTGGAGGTGAGATGGGAAGGCAGAGAGGGGTAGGAGCTGGTTGAATGGGCATGGGGAATCAGGGGTGGAAAGGAGGAGTGTGCTGCCACAGTATGGGGAGACCAGTTAGGGTCACACAACAACGTACGTATAAATTTTTGTATGGGAGACTAACTTGAAATGTAAACGTCATTTACAACCATAAAAAAAAACTAAAAAAAAAAAAAGAATGTTTTCTTCTGTGTTTAAACCTTTTCTTGAGTTCTTATAATAGTGGTCTCATACAATATTTGTCCTTCCATGACTGACTAATTTCACTCAACATAATGCCTTCCAGATTCATCTATATCTTGAGATGTTTTTTCTGATTCATCATTGTTCCTTATTATTGTGTAGTATTCCATTGTGTGAATAAACCATAATTTGTTTATCCATTTGTCCATTGATGGGCATCTAGGTTGTTTCTGTCTTTTTGCTATTGTGAACAGTGCTGCAATGAACGTGGGTGTGCATATATCTATTTGTATGACGGCTCTTCTCTCTCTAGGATATATTCCAAGGAGTCAGATTGCTTGATCATATGGTACTTCTTTTTCCAACTTCTTAAGGAAGCACCAAATTGATCTCCAAAGTGGTTGTACCATTGTATATTCCCACCAGCAGTGCATAAGTGTTCTAGTCTCTCCACAACCTCTCCAACATTTATTATTTTGTGTTTTTTGTATTAGTGCCAGCCTTGTTGGGGTGAGATGGTATCTCATTTTAGTTTTGATCTGCATTTCTCTAATGGCTAATGATTGTGAGCATTTCCTTATGTATCTGTTAGCCACCTGAATGTCTTCTTTGGTTAAGTGCCTGTTCGTATCCTTAGTCCATTTTTTAACTGGGTTGTTTGTCTTTTTGTTGTTGAAGTTTTGTAGTATCTTGTAGATTTTAGAGATTAGACACTGATCGGATATGTCATAGACAAATTTTTTTTCCCAGCCTGTAGGTTGTCTTTTTACTCTTTTGGTGAAATTTTTTGATGAGTCTAAGTGTTGGATTTTTAGGAGCTCCCAGTTATCTAGTTTCTCTTCTGGTGTTTGTGCATTGTTACTTACGGTTTGTAGTCTGTTTATGCCATGTATTAGGGCTCCTAGCATTTTCCCTATTTTTAATTCCATGATCTTTATCTTTTTAGATTTTATGTTTAGGTCTTTGATCCATTTTGAGTTAGTTTTTGTGCATGGTCTGAGGTATGCGTCTTATTTCATTTTTTTGCAGATGGATATCCAGTTATGCCATTTGTTAAAGAGACCATCTTTTCCCCAATTAATGGCCTTTGGGCCTTTGTCAAATATCAGCTGCTCATAGGTTGATGAATTTATGTCTGGATTCTCAATTCTGTTCCATTGGTCTATGTATCTGTTGTTGTACCAGTACCAGGCTGTTTTGACTACAGTGGCAGTATAATAGGTTCTAAAATCAGGCAGTCTGAGGCCTCCCACTTTGTTCTTCTTCTTTAGTAATGCTTTACTTATGCCTGCCTCTTCCCTCTCCATATGCAGTTGGTGATTCTTTTCTCCATCTCATTAAAAAATGTCATTGGAATTTGGATGGGAATTGCATTGTATCTGTAGATTGCTTTGGGTAGAATTGACATTTTTACAATGTTGAGTCTCCCTATCCATGAGCAAGGTATGTTTTTCCACTTATGCAGGTCTCTTTTGGTTTCTTCCAGTAGTGTCTTGTAGTCTTCTTTGTATAGGTCTTTTACGTCTCTAGTTAGATTTATTCCTAAGTATTTTATCTGCTTAGGGGCTATTATAATGGCTTGGCAATAGGTATATGATGTATATGTATACATGCACATGCACAGTATATACATATATGGAAAAATAATAAATGGAACTGTTTGAGTGACATAAATACTCACATGTTAAAAATGCCATAATCTTATAACATTTTTTAAAGGCAGTGACTAAATTTGATATAGGCCAATATTTAACCCATATACCTGGAATGACTTGAAACACTTCCTGATCAGCACAATTCTGAGTATAAGGTAAAAATAAGCTTTGTCATTTTTATCATGTGTCATAAAATAAAATCAGAAATGTTAATAAGCCTGTCTTAGAGAGGATTTAGCATCATAAGCAATACATAAGTAATTTATTTTCTAACTTTATTTTTGGTTTCTTACGATATCACTGGCACACAGTTTTGTAATTTTCTCCGCATTCTCAGAATCATTAAATAATCCTCTCTTCAGTAGAAATAATAATAACATTATTGTTCAATGGTTATCCCCCTTTTCTGTTAAAACGGTCCTACAAAGCAGATGATAAACTAATTAAATTATATTATTTTGTTAGAATATTAGGTGCAATTACTTTATTTTATATTTTACTATTACTATTTAAAAGTAAGCACTTTAATTGTAAGAGCTATAAAGAACACACATTTTAGAGATTATTACTTGACTTTCATCATTGCAACTGAAATTTGTTTTTGTTGGCAACAGGAATGTTACAGTTATAACATTATAATTACTTCCTATGATAAGGACTTAACTTTCCTGTTAAATTGCTGAGAGACATAATTAGAATCATGTTTATAAACATTATTATCATGATATTAGCCACAGCTTATATTAGATTGCTATTAAGCAGCCTTACAATCTAAATAAAAAAGTCTTCTATTTTTAATATAACAAAATATTTTGCTAATTCCTAGAAAAATAAGACAAATATCACATTCATATATAGTTTATTTCAAATAAAGTTTAACAGAAAATAAATTTAAATAATACTTTAAAATTATAGGTATATGAGAAAATAATTTGAGAGAACCTACCTATTTTGCCTTTAACAAAGTCTTTGTTGTTTAATTTAGTTCTGAAGGATTAAAAAAATGAATAAGAAAAGAGATCTAAATAGAAAATGTCTAGTAATTAAATTTTGAAATAACTAAGTGAGCTTAAAACCAGGACTTGGAAAGCCTAATCCTTTGCATACAGTAATGACATTACAGAAGCATTTCACTATAAGTTGTTTTTAAGTACTTCCAAAATTACTAGTTTTGCAAAATGTCTCTCTTAACTGACAGATTAGTGAATATTTTCTTCACATGAAATTCAACTTGTATTTTTATATATTCACAAGTTGAAAGATTGAAATTGCAGTCATAGATATTCAAGCATCACTATTCAAAAATAATCCTTAGAGTCGATGAGTGACTAAATTAGTTACAATTAGTATTGATCATTAAACTGTTGTACTTAATAAGCATTCACACTTCACTAGAACTAATTCACTTCACTTTTCAAGAGACCCTTAAGTTTCTTGTATAATAACCCATTCAGTCTATTTTCTAATTAACTAAATCTTACCAGGTCCCAGTGTGAGCAGATTTGATCTGAACAACCCCTAGAATAACACACCAGGTGTTCCAGGATGTTTTAACACACTGCCATCTTAATACCATTTTCTCTCCTTCTACATACGTGCTTTGTGTGGAAAGGGCTGGAAGACCTTGAAATTGCAATGAGATCTTAGGTTTCACCAATGAGAGACATACAACAGACTTGGCATTTTCCTGTGAGTCACCTGCTGAAGTCCTACAGGCAGTGAGCTAGCTCATCAGTGGGGATTTCCTGAAACCCTGCAACTGCCTGATTTCCTGACGACTGGAAATGGGTTTCTCTGACCTCTGGTTTGTATAGATGATTCCCATATCAAACTCTGTTCTATTTGGAATATCTGGGGCAACTTGTGTTTGTTTGACTAAAGCCTGACTGACAATGTGTGGACTTTGAGCCCAGCATAGTCAAAGAAGTGAAAGCATCCTGGTGACTAGTCTCTCAAATCCATTAATAGACTATTGCCTATAAAGAACACCCCTCTCAAAAAAGAATAAAAGAAAAAAAAAATTTCTTTACATCCAACTGACTGATTCTATCCTAAAATTTATGTCTAAAGAAACCCCCCACATACACATAATATTAAACTGAAGAAGCAGAGAGAATATCTCTAAAAATGTCAAAACACAGTTTTTTTCTTTGTAAGTCTAGAAGAAAGCAAAAAAAAACAAAAACACTACCAATTTTTGTTTTTCTTAAAATACCTGAAAATCACTAGTTGGAGATAATTGCATCATTTTTAAAAGTTTTTAGATTTTAGCTCCTTTATCTACCTAAGCATAAATCATTTTGTTTTCTTTGTTTTTTATAATTTTTTTATTTTTACTTTTTCGAGGACAGGCAGGAGGGAGTAGGAACTCTCAGAAGACAATGATGCTGAGATTTTGCCCCATGTATGTCAGCACAACTCAACTTTTACCAGGTTTCCCAGACCTCCAGAGGTGGCTACTCTAAGCTCTTCCTCTGCTTTTCCAAAGCAAGCCATTCAAGCCATGTCTCCACTTTAAATTCTTCAATGTCTCCCCCTATTCATAGAATATGTTCAAGTTCCATCACACAGCATATACTTTCCACTTGCTATGTCCTGCCATCTGTCTGGCTTCATTCTCCACTACTTTCTCCACTTACCTGACACTTCAGACATGTAAAACCATTGCAGTTCCCTTTATATGCAATGATATCTTGTAGTTTCTACAAGCTGCTCCCTCCCTAGAATGCATTACCCACCTTACCTATCATCTGAACTCCTATTCATCACTCTTTGAGGGCCAGCTCAGCACTAGCTACTCTGTTGAGCCTCTCTGATTTCCTTTTATCAGTAAGGAGATTTTACTTTTCACCCTTATATAGCCTGTTGTATATACATCTATACATTAAAAATTATGACAGTTAATTAAGATTGTACATTTGAGTCTCCAACCTCCCCAAAGAATGTGAGATACCTGAGAACAAGGAATATATCTTTCTGCCCCTCTCCCCTGAGTATGTTCCACAGTACATGTGTGGTGCACCTAAGGTGTGCTATAAATGCCTATTGAATGAATGCGTGTTTATTGATTTACACATTCATCAACTATAGGTTTATAAGTATTTATTTGTTTTTCAGAATTGTATCTATGACTGGTAATCATGATGAAAGTGTAGAGGAAATTTGTCCTACTGTTTTTAGTACATGTTCATAACACTGACACAATACTTTTTCTGTTCTTATCCTACATACAGACAAAACTGATGATCTTCAACTAAACCATACTCTGAGATTATGAAGGCAGGATACTGTTTGCTTTTCTTTTATACCATAGTCATTCATTTCAATGACCCAATTAACAAGTATATGTATCAAGCAACTACTAAGTGTTCAGTTTTGTGCCAAATCCTACAGGGGATCCCATGGTCTCCTCAAATCCTACTGTTCCTGGCTCTTAGATGCAGTCAATACATATTTGTGATATAAATGAAGGCATGGATTACTTAGATGAAGGCAAAAAGATTAACATGGTTAAACTAACAATGACTAGACAGCACAATATAGAAAATACATTTTATGTGCATGATAGTGCCTACATATTGGGTCATACCAGACTTACTGAATCACAGATCCTCAAAAGGTGTTGTTGTTGTTGTCTGGTGCCATCAAGTTGATTCCCACTCATAGCTACTCTATGTACAACAGAACAAAATACTGCGCTGTCCTCACAATCATTGTTGCACTTGAGTGCATCATTGCGCCACTGTTTGTCAGTCCATCTCATTGAGGGCCTTCCTCTTTTTTGCTGATCCTCTACTTTACCAAGCATGATGTTCTGCTCCAGGGACTGGCCCCTCCTGATAACATGTCCAAAGTACATGAGGTGAAGTCTCACCATGCTTGCTTCTAATGAGCACCCTGTTTGTACTTCTTCCAAAACAAATTTGTTTCTTCTTTCAGCAGTCCATGGTATACTCAATATTTTTCACCAACATCACAATTCAAAGGCATCTATTCTCCTTTGGTCTTCTTATTTATTGTCCAGCTTTCACATGCATATGAGGTGATGGAAAACACCATGGCTTGGGTCAGGCGCACCTTAGTCCTCGAAGTGACATCTTTGCTTTTTAACACTTTAAAGAGGTCATTTGTAGCAGATTTACCCAATGTGATGCATTGTTTGATTTCTTGACTGCTGCTTCCAAAGGTATTGATTGTGGATCCAAGTAAAATGAAATCCTAGACAACTTCAATATTTTCTCCATTTATCATGATGTTGCTTATTGGTCCACTTGGAAGATTTTTGTTTTCTATATGTTGAGATGTAGCACATGTATACGTTCAGTATGGACTGAAGGCCGTGGTCCTTGATCTTTATCATTAAGTGCTTCAAGTCTTCTTCACTTTCAGCAAGCAATATGTCATCTGCATATCGCAGGTTATTAATAAGTCTTCCTCCAGTCCTGATGCCACGTTCTTCTTCATTATAGTCCAGCTTCTTGGATTATTTGCTCAGCATACACTTTGAATAAGTATGGTAAAAGGATACAACCCTGACACACTGGGTTTAAACCATGCAGTATCACTTGTTCTGTTCAAACGACTGCCTCTTGGTCTATGTACAGGTTCTTCATGAGCACAATTAAGTGTTCTGGAATTCCTATTCTTCCTAATTGCAAAGAAGAATTGCAAAGAAAGCTAGATTATCATACCTAAAATTTACAAAGAAAACGGCAATACAATCATCTGAAGGATTCTTGAATGCCTTTACCTACTCAAAGAATAGGAAAGGGTCAAGATAGAAGAGAAAGAAACATTTATAAAGAGTTATATTGGTAAAGAATTATTTCTGTAATAAGAAACACCATCTTACTCCCTCCTGCATCACATTGCACACACCTATACATACACATACACACACATGTGAGCGTGGAGAAATGGGGGCTTTGTTACATTCTTGGCTTTAAGTCTAGTGAAAGGGACTTTTATGAGAACACTCAAGGAGCTTGAAATGCTTTCCTGACTGTGAGAAGACATAGAAGACTCGTGGCTGACTCTCATTTTTAAAAATACTGAAGAAGCCTGTGGCATTTCTATTGGCCTGACAACTTATTTTTAAGTGCTGTTCAAGAGATCATCCCAGTAAAGTATTGTTTTAAGGTGCTGACGAGTCAGTTCCAAATCACAGCGACTCTACGTACAACAGAACAAAACACTGCCCAGTCCTGCGCCATCCTCAAAACCATTGCTATGTTTCAGCCCATTGTTGCAGCCACTGTGACAATCCGTCTCATTGAGGGTCTTCCTCTTTTTTGCTGACCCTCTACTTTACCTAGAATGACTTCCTTCTCCAGGGACTGGTCCATCCAAAGTCCGAAGTACTGGGATGAAGTCTCATCATCCTCGCTTCTACCTATACTTCTCCCAAGACAGATTTCGTTCGTTCTACTGGCTGTCCATAACATAGTCAATATTCTTCACTAGCACCATAATTCAATAGCATTAATTCTTCTTTGGTCTTCCTTATTCATTGTCCAGTTTTCACATGTACGTGAGACAATTGAAAATACCATGGCTTGTATTAGGGGCACCCTAGTCCTCAAAGTGACACATTTGCTTTTTATCACTTGAGAGATGTCTTTTGCAGTAGATTTGCCCAGTGCAATATGTCTTTTGATTTCCTGACTTCTGCTTCCATGGTCGTTGATTGTGGATTCAACTAAACTGAAATCCTTTACAACTTCAATATTTTCTTTATTTATTGTGATGTTGCTTATTGGTCCAGTTGTGAGGATTTTTGTTTACTTTAGATTAAGGTATAATCCATACTGAAGGCTGTAGTCTTTGATTTTCATCAGTAAGTGCTTCAAGTCCTCTTCACTTTCAGCAAGCAAGGTTGTGTAATCTGCATATTGCAGGTTGTTAGTCTTCCTCCAATCCTGAAGCCGCATTCTTCTTCGTTTAATCCAGCTTCTTGGATTATTTGCTCAGCATAAGATTGAATAAGTATGGTGTATGGTGAAAGGATACAACCCTAGTAAAGGGACTAAAGTAGAATGATAAGCGTGATAAGTGTGATAAGAACTACTGGGGAAACAGCAGCCAACCCAGGGAATGAAATGCATCACTCTAGGTATAAAAAGGAAGGTCCCAGATGTGGGAGTCCCTAAAGCACCACAGAACCATAGATGAGAGAGTCAGCTTTAGCCATCTGCCAAAACCTTCTAGCCAATCAAAAACAGTTCTCTCTCTTTACCTACCCAATCCCCAACTCAGGTAGAGCCAGAAATCGTTTGGGAAGGAAGTAACAGAGGAAAAGCCAGAAGCTGACCATACTCGCTGCCGTCAAGTCAATTCTGACTCATAGCGACCCTATAGGACAGGGTAGAACTACCCCCTAGGTTTTCCAAGGCTGTAAATCTTTATGGAAGTAGACTGCCACCTCTTTCTTCCTCGGAACAGCTGATGGGTTTGAACCGTTGACCTTTCAGTTACCAGCCAATCGCTTAACCGCTGTGCCAGCCCCTTGCTGACCACACACCTATCCCTTATGCAGGTGTCATGGATTCAATTACGTCCCCCAAAAATGTATGTATCAATTTGGCTAGGCCATGTTTCCCAGTATTGTGTGGTTGTCCTCCATTTTGTGATTGTAATTTTATGTTAAAGAGGATTAGGGTGGGATTGTAACACCCTTATTGAGGTCACATCCCTAATCCAATGTAAAGGGAGTTTCCCTGGGGTGTGGCCTATACTGCCTTTTATCTTACAAGAGATAAAAGGAAAAGGAAGCAAGCAGAAAGTTGAAGACCTCAAACGACGAAGAAAGCAGTGGTGCATCCTTTAGACCTCAGGTTCTTGCGCTGAGATGCTCCCAGTCCAAGGGAAAACTGATGACAAGGACCTTCATCCAGACTCAACAGAGAAAGAAAGCCTTCCCCTAGAGCTGACACCCTGAATTTGGACTTGTAGCCTACTAGACTGTGAGAGAATAAATTTCTCTTTGTTAAAGCAGTCTACTTAGGGTATTTCTGTTAGAGCAGCACTAGATGACTAAGACAGCAGGCAATCTCATCCTACAGGCCCTAGAACAAGGAGAGGGCAAGGGAGAAGATTTATCTATAAATGAAAATTGAAACATAGCAACCCTATAGGACAGAGTAGAACAGACCCATAGGGTTTCCAAGGAGCCGCTGGTAGATTCAAACTGCCAACCTTTTTGGTTAGTAGCCGAACTCTTAACCCCTGCACCACTGGGGCTCCATTAATACCTAGGACTAAGTATATTCTAATTACAAAATTATGAATTAAATGTAGGAAAGTCTTGTATCTAAAAGTGAACAGAAAATCCTGGGATCTGCTGAAGCTTCATTCCAAGGGTCATGGAAACTTACTCTTGCCATTTTAAAATGGCAAGAACAGTGAGAAACAATTTGGGTCATATGCTACTTCCTACACGTTATATGGCCTCTATGTGTTATATATATAATTTTAGGTATACCTATTACTGACCTCCAGGTAAAATGATTACATTTTGCATATTTATAAATAAGTTCAGAAAGATCCAGTTTTGGAAATACTCCTTTATTAATACATTCTGATATACAAAGAGCATACAACAGATTTGCAAAACTCAGAGAGACTAAAAGATAAAACAGTTATTCTCTAAACAAACATACATTTTAATATGACATGAGGAGCTTTAAATGCATGCCAGTTTTATCTGAGAGAAGAACGTATGAGGTCAGTGAGCAATGTTAACTGCAAAGGGTATGAAGGAAGAGCAAAATAAGTCTAGATCCCCAGGCTAAATGGACTAGGTGCAAGAGTTCGATGCTATCTATATTCTTTCATAGGATTAGCAAATGTTACTCCTGAATCTGGAGGAAAAAGTTCTTGTTACATTTGGAAAGCTCTGATAAGCTTCTTTCTTAGGAAAATGTAGACAAGCATGGCAGAATGTTGTCCTTATTTTGAAATATTGATCTTAAAAGTTTTGATGGGTTCCTCCTGGGGTAAGGGTTGTGGGGACATAAGAAAGGGAATATAAATTGGATAAAATTAATGACAACCAGCTTGAAAGGGGAAAACAAGCACAAAATAAGGATTTCAAAGGAAGAATGTTGGTGATGGTTACAGTAGTGAACGAGGCTCTGGGTCCTGATTATCCAAACAATCATTTTTCCACAAATAGATGCAGGGCTGCAATAAAATGATTAATTCTGTAATTTCAGCTCTGAGGAACATACTACAAATTGTGGAGGGCAAAACATTAAGGGTTAAGAATCTATTTGTTTATTTGGCTCAGGAATGTTGCAAAACCATTTTTGTCTCTTAAAGGGCCTTTTTTAAAATTTAAATGTTGTTTTCTGTACTTTTCCTTTTACTGAGTTTTCCATTTGACAGTCACCAGTCTGTTTTACATTGTTTTTATGATATAGGCCTTTCAGCTATAGAAAGACAATGTGCTTTGGAGTCAAGTAGAGACATGTGGTGCTTGGACATGTGGTACCTTTTGTAAATTCCATACTCCAACATGAAGGCAATAATGACTTTTCTCAAGCATTGGGACTATTAAACGAGATTATGTTGAGAGCATGCTTACACATCTCCAAACACAGAGTAGATGCTCAGGAAGTGCTAGCTTCCTTTTCTCCTCTATTTAATCCAAATCTAGATGAGAACTCCTTCTGTTTGAAAACAGCACGTCTCCGTTTATTTGTACAAGGATTCTGACTCATGAAGTACTTTCCCGACAAGGCTGCCCTAGCCCAACAGCCCATAAAATCATTCTGATATTTCTCAAATGATTTTCAACTGAGATAAAACATAAACAATAAAAAGACCTCAATCTAGACTAGCATGGGCTTCAGCTACTGAGAACATTCAATTGTAAAATTAGCTTTAATATCATGTAGGCGACTTAATAGCTGGGGAAGAGGGAGAAAGATAAGGAGCAAAAGACTTGTAGAAGAAGGGAAAATAATAAGAATAATAAGATCTATACTAGTAGCTGACAGTTTACTATGTGCCAGGCTCTCTGCTGAACACATTACATGTTTTATTGCATTTCAAACCTCCAAAAAACTCTGTTGTAAGTACTATTACTTTTAGCCCTATTTTACAAATAGGGAAATTGGATTAAGTACTTTACCATTAAGTAGAGTGAAGCTTGGAAGAAGCCAAGATGGGAACAAACTGGATCAAATTAGATTAGATCAAAGTCTTGGGCAGCTTTTGTTCAGAAAAGGCAGCAAAGAGAATAACGGGAGGACTGTCAGGGAAAGTGTTACTAATATTTATGAGATTCATCCTTATCCTTGAATCTCTTCAATCCAGTCCCTGTATTAAGTTAGGTTTTTTGCTCCCTCCTCTGAACCCTCCTGATAAATCATTTCCTGGAAAATTCCCATGGTTATATATGAAAAGGTCCTATAAAGTGAATATTATTCAATGCTGTTTTTTTTCTACTTCAAATCCAGATCAACAAGGCAAATTCATATAAGCCAATGAGTTACTCAGTAGCATTTAAGCTCCTGCTCTGGAGCCAGACAGTGAGCTTCAAATCTTACCTCCAACATTTACTTGTTATATGACCTGGAGCAGGTTGCTTAATCTCCTTGCACCTCAGTTTACTTATCTACATATTATTGATCAAAAAAAAAAGAAAATGTCACTGGTAATTTTGGTTTGAAGATTAAATCAGTTAATCCATGTATTGTGCTTAGAACACTACCTGGTACATTATAAATGCTCATAAAGTGTTGATACAAAAATTCTTGGTTAACATAGACTATTCTGATTAAGAGTGTAATATGCCTTCTGACCTATTCCTGTTAATAAGTTCAAAATGATAAAAACTTTAGACTAAATTTAAGTAAAATCTTAAGTTTGTAAAACATTTTACTAATTGCATCATGGATATAAAGAGATTGGGGTGCACCATGATGACTTTATCCCATGTTTTCAATTTCTGAAACAACAAACAAAGCCCTCATGCATGCAGTTCTGGGATGAGGTGCTCACATTGACAGGTGGTAACAAATATTGATTAATCTTCACCATTGAAGGAAAGGACCTCTGAATGAGAGCCTAAATCTTATCCTCTTCCTCACTTCCTGTCTCTCCTCCCTCTGCTGCTTTCTTGTTCAGTCCTTTCAGAAACTGGAACCCCCACTGTGCAACCAAACAAGAAATACAAGAGGGAGGGTAAAGATGCTTTATGTCATGGGATGTTTAATTGTCTAAGGATAAGCTTTATAAATGAGACAAAAAATTACTAGGATCAGTTCTTGTCAGAACCAGGAAAGATTGCTCCTTTGTTTACAAAAATTTCAAAGAACTTTAAACTGCAAGCGATTCAAACTTCAAACTTTCGTTTTTCACAAAAGAAATTCACACATCAAATTTGAAATTCCTCTAACATCAGACAATCTAATAACCAAATCAGAAGCTCTGACCTCACTTAGCTTTGCAGGCCCACAAGAGACATGTATATACTAAGCACAAGTCTAAACCCCAGTTTGTATAAAAGTGTCACCTCAGGTCCTTAAGATTGTTACCAGAATTTAAATATTCACAGTGAAATTGAATTAAAAATTCTTGCCTCTGATTAAATCACAATAGGGTCAACACTGCAGTCTGCTACCTCTGCATGGTGACAGTGAAAAAGAAAACCACCAAGACTTCTGCAAATAAAGCACATTTAGTTTAGGCAGTAAAATTTAGAAGCTGAGTGTCTGAGTGGCCATAGCAGTTCCCAAGGTTAAAAAACCATCTGAAAGTCCTAGAAAGAGAGGTCATGTATTTACTACTAAATGCAAAGATTTTATTGAGGCAGAGGATCTAATTGAGGAGCAGGACACCTATGAACACTATCTCAATCCTCAAGATATGTAATATTCTTCAGCATATTGTTTCAGTAATAAGGCAAACATTTAATTTTAGCAGTGTCCTCACCAGGGACTGACAGGGACATGAGTTAAATTCTACAGTATACATAATCTTCCACCACTTGGGCTTTTCAAATTATGTGGCAACCATTGCACACCTTTACTGACGACATCTTTAAATGTGTGTGTGTGTGTGTGTGTGTGTGTGTGTGTGTGAGTGTGTTTATCTTACAGTCAGGGTGTGATTGGAATTCATGGTCTATTCAAAGGTGGTGGTAAAATAGGTTTACTCTGACCTCTATAGCTCTAGACATGATGGCAAACAGTCCTGAGGATGATTCTGGAGGCTAGGTTATCCTGAAGCACCCAGGAGGCCACGCAAGCCAGAAATAAAATTAATTTGTCAATGGAACCAAATAATGGTAATTACTTCTCTCTTCTTGTTACGGAGCATCACTCTAGTTTCCTTCTACATCAGAAAAAGCCTCCAGGGTCTGTCTGCTGTCTGCCTCTCTCTCTTCCTCTCATTATGTTCTATCTGTGTTCTTTAGCTATCAGGTAAAGAGAATTTGCTTTACCTGCACTGCATTTGGCATTTAGCTTACATATGATATTGTTTTCCATAGAGGAGGATATCTTTACATTTTTATCACTGAGATCTGGCTGCTTATTGAAATTAAGTGAATATTTAATCTCTTAAATTTACCTCAAACTTGTCACCAATCCTCAAAACATGTAATTTTTTATTATCTTATAGAAGTACTTCTCAACTCTGGCTGCACATTAGGATCATCTAAAGCAATTTTACAAAATATGTATGCCTAGTTCTTATCTCAGGATTTCTGATTTAATCAGTCAGGATTTGGACCCAGGCATCAACATCTTGTACAAGCCTCGTGGGCTGACGTCATGAGTGACCATGAAAACGTCCTTGACCTCAGAACTTCAGTTTCATCCTCTGTAAAACGAGGAGGGTGGACTGTATCGGTGTTCTCAAATGGTAATTTATACCATCAGAGTTTCTAGGCGCTTAAATAAAAATACAGATTCCTTGGCTCTATTCCAGAACAAATGACGTATAATCCTTGAGTTGAGTACAGTAATTTACACTTTTAATCATTTCTTGTAGCCACTCTGATGCCATGGGTTCAGAGAACCCCTTTAGCAAACAGGATCTAATTTCAAAGGGTTGAAGTTTCCCTTTCGTCTGTTTCCTTCTCCACTCAACATTTACCTACATTTTGATGTTTATTGAGAGTTTTTCAAAAAAATATTAAAAGATTTGAAAGGTAAGGACACGTACAAATGGAAAGTAAATGGATAAATACCCCTGGTGAAAATAGAGAAAGGAGCTCCCCTTCTTTATTGCTTTCTTTAGAATTCACTTTCTATAACTTGTAATTGTAACTTCTTTGTCTCTCTAAAAAATATGTAAATATAACTTCAGGTAATTCTCCTCTACCTTCCTGTCCCCCCCGCCCCCCACACCCCAAGGGGATTAGCATGAACTCGGGTGGCCCAGCCCTATTTCCAGGCAAGAAGGATTAGAAAACTACCAATTATCTTTTAAAATATGAATGTAATGATTGTAAACCCTTACTTACGTAATGGGTAAGATTTCTTTCTATCTCCAACCTCTTTAGCTGATTGCCTGTGATGCATCACATTCTGGTTTAATGCTCATTCATTAATAAAACTTTTCTTTCTCTTCTGTTTTTGTGAGGAGTTTTTCTGAGTTGGGAGTAGATTTTGTTTTTAGTAACTTTTCCCCAACAGGAGAAATAAAGAAAAAAAAAAAAAAAACTTGCTTATATGATCTCTTCAAATGAAATGACATTTAAAGAACTGATCAGTGTCAAAAACCTAAATGCTTAGAGACACACCAGAAATTAGTGTATGAGTAGATGGGATTCAAATCCAGCAGTGTCAACCCAGGCCCTCTGAAGAAGGCACAGTGAAAGCAGTCATTGTTATGTAAATTTATCAGGAGATAATATCAAAATATGACAGGGTATCAGGGTCCCTAAGTTACAGAGTCATCAAAGACATGCCATACTTTCTAAAACATAGCTTCTCATCAGACCCTGGGGTTCCTGCTTCTTGAAGCTTGCTGCACATATAAGTTTCCAAAAGAACCTAATGCCTAAGCCAAAACACTCTCCACTAAGCTGCTTATTAGGCTTTGTTTGACCTGATGGTGACTTTAGGGAACTAGTTCCTTAAAGGTTCTCTGTTCAAAAGGACACCTAAGGGCAGATGGCTTGTATGGGTTACCCCAGTTCCATGATCCCAGAAGTCTGGATTCCAGGAGAATCAAAATGACTTTGTCATCAGGCAGAGCTAATTTAAGGCTAAATTGTAAATTGAATTCTTAAATTCTGTTTCCCATTTTATTCCCACCACCACTGTCATTTCATATAAGCTATCTAAAAGGTGCAATATCTAATTTTTTTTATGTGTGTATACATTTCTTAATGCTTCCCCCATTACATTAGTAAATGGTCTTTGACAGTGGAATTTGAAGTACAATACCATGAGCAACAAAAGCTTATATATGAGTACTAGGAGTGTGAAAAATAGCTCCTTTGCAGAAAATGTACCTTTTATATGTTCTTTATTGCATAGATTCTGCTCACATATTCTTTCTGGCTTATAGTTTGCATGTCATGTTGCAAATCCAAATATAATTTTCATTAAAATGGTTGATTTTAGTAGATATGTAGGTACAATAAAATACCTTTGGCTAATTCTAAAATTATTCATGATGGAAGACTATATATCTGCGATTCTAAGACTGTGATTCATTCTTTGATGCTAGAAAGAGGACTGAGAGCTGTTTGTTTTAAATAAGAAATGATACTTTTATGAGAGTGAACAAATTGTAATGACTTTGTAAATCTTTTGAGAGAATAATATTAATGAATTAGATGCCAAGTGTAGATTTGTTGAATAACATTTATAAGGTGTCTTAAGGCAGTGGCAGTGCTGTTGGGAATTATTTCTAAGCTAAAAATTCTAAGACTGTGGAAAGAATATGAAAGAAGTGGCAGAGGCCTTCATGTCTCAGGCTATGTCATAAATTGAGGAAGACCTTAATGACTCCCCTTTTTAAACCTAACTGAACACAATAACATTGTCACATTTCCTCCCATTTTTCTTTTCACTGTTATCTTTGGACACTTTAAATTAGTCCTGTCTCATAATCTTTTCTGAAGCCCTAATACTGAGTAATCTTACTGTCTTAGGCTGGGCTATCTAGAGAAGCAAAACCAGTAAAGCATATAAATACATATATAGAGAGATTTATATGAAGGTAACAGCTCACACAATTGTAGAGGCTAGAACGTCCCAAGTCCATGGATCAGGCTAGAGGCCTCTCCCAATTCACGCAGCTGCAGAAGCTGGCAAGCCAAAGAATGGTAGGTCTGAGAGCAGGGCTCCTGCTCACAGGCTGTGAAAGTTGATGAATTCCAAGACCAGCAGGCAAGCCCACAAGGTTTCTCCTGATTCACACAGCTGCAGGAGCTGGCAAACCCAAGATCAGCAGGTCAGAGAGCAGGGCTCTGCTCACAGGCTGTGATGATCAGCAAATCCCAAGTTTGGCAGATAAGCTGACAGCTCAAGTCCCAAGAACCAGAGGTGAGATGACAGGAGGCAGCCGCAGGATCCAGAGTGAGCAAAAAGCCAGAACGTTTGCTTATATTCAGATGCAGGCCACACCCCCTTCATCTGATTGGCTACTCACAGCATATTCAATCATGGGAGTGATCACATATAAACACTGAGAATCACAGCCCAGCCAAGCTGGCACACAATCTTAACCATCACACCTACTAACCAAGTTTGGATTTAATTTAATTATGCCATTAATTAAAAATGGGGAAAAAAAGAGAAGCAGAATTGAAAAAGAAGTTTCTCTGAGTACATAATGAAACTTAGAAGACTGTAGATTTTGTGACAATAGAGAGCTTTTGAAATCCTTCCATTTTATCCTTGTAGCCCGGCATAAAAAACAAAACGAAACAATAAAAAAACCTGTTGTCATCAAGATGATCATATACAATAAAATAATTTTTTAAGAAAAAAATAAATGTGTTCCATAACTGTAAGAATGACTAAATGACCATCCAAGTTGGGATATTCAGATCGTAGTCGGGAATATGAGCCAAAAGTTCAGTATTAAGTGGTAAGACTGGAACCATAGGAGTAGATGAAATTGTCAAACGAGAGTGTGTAGAGCAGGCAGAGAACCTAAAATGGGTCAACTGAATTTGCTAAATACAAAGCTGAAAAGAGGCTTAATAACTAGGCCTACAGCTATAAAAGGTTAGAACTAGAAAGGGTTCCTGCCATTATTTAGTAATGTTGCTCTACCTGATCCCTAAATACACACACACACACACACACACACACACACACACACACTTGACAGCTGAACAGACAGGTCTGAATGCGCTGTCTTGCCCGTTACTACCAGATGTCCTGTTCAAATCTCTCACTCTCTATTCAGAGATCTAGTATAACATCAAACAAAATAACTGTCCCCTACGGTTATTTACATCACTGTATACACCACAGTTTATACATACTTTGCCATCTGATAATAATTAGTTTATTCAAAGTCCTTGCTTTTATATTTCTCAAAATCATTACTGACTTGCAGTAACAGAAAGTGAGAAAAATGTTACAGGTGCATATGAAGTGTATACTTTTTGCATTTTAGTGTTTCAGATACTTGTTTTAGGGTTATTAGTTTCTTATCATTTAATAAATTAAGTTCCATATTAGCAACACAAAAATGACAACATTCATGTGTGTGCAAATAACTTTTCTCTGTATATGAATATCAATTTCTTCGTTGTTAGGCATAACATACGTAAATATAAATGATGTGGATAATTAGATCCAAACTTCGTTAGTAGGATTTCTCAGTATTACGGCTTCAGGAAAGATTATAACATAGGACTAGTTTGAAGTGTCAAAGACAACAGTGAAAAGAACAATAGGAGGAAATATGGCAATGTTATTGTGTTCTGTTAGGTTTAAAAAGGGGAGTCATTAAGGTCTTTCTAAATAGAAGCCATTAATCACAAACTAAGTGTGATTAGAGATTTTTTTTTTTTGAAATCTTAAAATAAAAGAGAGTGTCTCAGCACTGAGTAAAATATCTATGATTTGAACCTGTGACCACATAATTTATACTGATATTTTTACATAAAAAGTAGTATTTCCTTAAAGGAAAGAACTTGAAAAAATGACCCCATGTGTTCTTGTCCATGGCTTTGATAAAAAGCATGTTTCTGTCTTCTAATAATTTTCAATATAGGGATTGCTCATTTTAGAAAACCCTGTTTTAATTTATCATATATCTTTATCCTATAAAGAAAGGGAGATTAATGTATGTTTATGTAACCCATACATACTTGCATATAAATTTAAAAACGTGGGTTAATCACATACATTGGTCAACAGCATTGGAGACACTAGTTGAAATGAATATTTTATACTTCTCTCAAGAAATAACTTTCTAATAAGTATTTTAATAATCAGAGGATATTTATAAAATAACTTCCAGATTTTCTTCTTCCACCTTTGCAGTTTGCTTTTCCTCTCTTCCCTGCCAGGTGTCCCGTGAGGTTACACAGCTTAAGGAACTAACTGCTGTTGTGTGTAATTGATATATCTCCTGCTTAGGGAGATGCATGGTTAATAGAGTAGGGGAGAAAGGACCTCAAGAACTGTATACCCAGATCGGTGTGGGCCACAGGCTCCCTCCCCTTCCTCCTCTGTCTCCCAGGGAAGAGGCTTGATTTCTTATTTTATAGCCTCTGTAGAGGAAAACAGAAGACAACCTCTAATACCTTATTCTCTGGGTTAGGAGATTAGACTCGATTCTAACACATTGTTCTTCAAAAATTTTAAATATTTGTAAAATATACACAATTAGGGTAATCTTATAAAGTTCAGGATATAAAGTCCATTTCAGCAACTAAATTCTAATCTTCTGCCCAATAGGATCATTTATGGCCGTGCAAGCATCATCATGTTTGCTCATAAGCCCTTTTCAAGGTGAGCTTTCCTTGATTCAAAGAGACGTAGAAGCTGCTTTGATATAGGTTTGACTGTTGTGGAAGAAAGCTGAGTGATGACCTTTTGGTATAAGGTCCGGGCCGTGGTGCCCTTTCTTCCAAACAAATTTTAGTTTAATTGAACATCTAACTCTGTAGTTCTTACAATGTTGAAATTCTATCAAATTACAATACTGAAGAAAAAAGTTACTTCCAAGGGAATCTTCATCTCGGGAAGTAACATAGAAATACTTACTGTTTGGATTGGAAAATATCTTTCTAATAGAAATATAGAGTCTATCAGAGAAACATAAGTTAAACTTATAGAAAAAAAATAGTATTTGCCCTAGGTTCAATGTGCTTATTCATCTCCTAATTTATAGCAATAAGAATTTCTTTAAAAAAAAAAAAAAAAAGACAGTTTCCTTTGAAATCAGAAACAAGTTAATGACGAACCCTACCACCACTATTATCTCATGTTGTTCTGAGAGTGCCATTCAACACTATTTGACAAGGGAAATGCATGAAAAATATACAAACTGGGAAAGAGGTGACCAAAACTGTCACTATTTTCAGATGATGATAATATTAAGACCAAAGGCAATCAACTGAAAAATGTTAAAAACGATATGATAATTCATAAGATTATAAACTAGTTAAAAGTAATGTAAGGACAAATACAAATTAAAAATATGAGGTTTTAAGTCTCCCTGTTAAAAATAAGGAAAGAGGCTTCACTCCTCCCCTGTTCTTTCAAAATTCACTTTAGATAACTTGTGATTGTAAATTCTTTCTCAGTCTCCTTGAAAAGTGTAAAACAAGGATGTTTCCTCAAAGACCTGAGAATCACCTCTTTTGAAATGTAATCAAGGAAGATTACACTCTTAACTCCCAGTTTCCCTGGACGAAATTCACATAACTTCAGATATCCTACCACAAAATATTTAAAAACTTAGCAATTTTTTTTCTTGAAAACATGAGCGTAATGCGTTGTATCCACTTAGCTGTATAAAGGATCAGATTCCTTTCTGTCTTTGCGGTTTTCGAGGATGGCCTGTGATGCATCACATTCTGGTTTAAGGCTTATTCAACAGTAAGACTTTTCTTTCTCTTCAATAGCTGCGGATAGGTTTTCTGGGTTGGGACTAAAGTTTGTTTTTAGTTATAGTGCGTCAACAGTAACCAATCAGAAAGTATTAGAAAACAAAGTATTGAAATTAAGTCTAACAAAAAGATCAGCTGATCAACTACTTAGAAGTAAAATTAATGTGCAATGTTCAAGACTTATGGAAAGAAAAAAAAATGCAATAAACATAACTTACTGGCCAAAATCACTGAATGTGAAATCAGAATAACTTGAAACATGACTCCGATATTTATTTGTTTTTTGGGGTGGTGGAGTGGTGGGAGGTATATGTAGCTTTGAACAAGTTACTTCTTTTAGTGTCTTCTTTCCCTTCTTTAAAATAAGAAAATAGTAACATTCACTTAATGCTTCTTTGAGAAATCAGTCACATAATGAAAATAAAATTTAACTCTTGAGTTTACACAGTCTGCTCCTATACCAGATTTCATCTGGGATTCAAGTCGAAAACAACCCTGAGTCACAAAAGGACAAGTATTTTATGATCCCACTTATATGAACTATCTAGCATAGGCAATTGCATAGAGACAAACATTTATTGGTGGTTACCAGGGGCTAGGGAGAGTGGAGAATAGAGAGTTATCACAGGAGGTATATAATTTCTATTTGGGGTGATGAAAAACTTCCAGAAATGGATAATGCTGATGGTAGCACCATATGGTGAATGTAATTAATGTTACTGAATCGTACGCTTAAAAATGGTTAAAACGGCAAAGTTTTTGCTGTATATATTTTACAATAATAACATTAATAAACAAAAGAAAAAAAAAACTGTGTTATTTCTGACTCTTCTTTCTCTTACTTGCTTCAGTGGATCCACTAGTAAGTTCTCCAATACCCTCATTGTATGCTGGTTCAAGACACCACCATTATCATCATCACAAACTTCCTTGCTTGTCCCCTCACAGATTATACAGGGTAGCCACGGCAATGTCTTCAGACAGAAATTAGGCCATGTCTCTCCTCTGCTCAAAACCCTCCCTTGTAGGGTTGCCCAAAAAATAAAAATTCTGACTCATGGTAAGCATACATTTTGAAAAGTAGAAATGCAGTCCATAGGATTTTCAAGGCTATGACCTTTAGGAAACAAATTGCCAGGCCTTTCTTTCAAGGGACTTCTGGGTGGATTTGAACCACCAACCTTTCAGTTAATAGTCAAAAGATTAACCATTTACACCATCCAGGGACTCCTAGGAAAGTACACTATACCCTGTTCAATGTGAATTTCAAGTAAACAACAAATAATTTTTAGTATAAGTAGACCCCATGCGGTATTTGGGATACTTTCAATTAAAAACAAAACAAACAACCATTCATTGTTTATATGAAATCCAAACCCAACAGGATACTCTGTGAGAAACAGTTTGAATTTTCTTGGAATCCAGATTTCTGGGTTCCACAGAAGTGGGATGACCCATTCAGGCCATTGCCCTGAGATGTTCTTTTGAACCCAGAGCCTTGAGAAAACTGGTTTCCTAGAGTCACCTTTAAGTCAAACAATAGCCTAGTAAATAGCTTAGTAAAGAGTTTTGCCTTAGGCATTATGCTCCTTTGAAGAATTATCTATGTGCAGTCAGTTTCCAGAAACAGAAACTCCACGGTCAGACTAGAGCTATGTTTAGGATAAATCAGTAATTGTTTTAATTGTTCTTCAAGGCAATGCTGTATAAATTCTTTCCTAACCACATATAGTTTATCAGTTCTGTTCTGGCCCTTTTTCCATGGCAATGTCCATAAAATGGGGTATAAGAATCTTTGGAAGTTCTTTCCTCTTTGAAACATTTTTATTTGCTAGTTGAAATGTTACCCTGATTTGCATATCTTATATTAAATAAACTTCAATCAATTTTTATTATTGGCTTAATATGATTTTTGTTTTAACATCTATATTTTTCTTTTTTCCTAAATCTGGTAATGCTACTTCCATGGCTTCTCATCACACATAGAACAAAATTCTGTCATTACTGTGGCCTACATGGGTCTTTGTTTCCTGGACGCCTCTTCAACCTATTGCCTCCCACTTCCTCTCATTACATCCCTGCCACCCACACTCCTTACAGTTTCTTTGAAAACATCCAGCTCCCTGCTGCCTCAAGGCATTTAGACCTGCTGTTTCTTCCCCCTGGAACACCCTTGCCCCCGATATCTGCATGACTCAGACCCTCAGTTTGTTGAAGATTCTGCTTAAATGTTTCTTCCCTTACAGAGGCCTTTCTTTCATACCATATCTAAAAAGTACACTCTGTCAATCTCTATTTTCTTATTCTTGATAGCACTTAATGCCACATTTATTGTTATGCTTATTTTATTATTGTCTATTTCCCCCACAGAAAGGTAAGCTCCATGAAGGTAAAAACCTTATCTCTTGTTCACTACTGTATACTCAGCACCCAAAATGGTGAACAAAGCATAGTCATCATAAAAACCACAAAATAAAAGGATTATTATTTACGTTGTGCCAGGCGTTGTTCTAAAGGTGTTGCATTAAATAGCTCCCTTACTCATCACAACAACCTTATGAGGTAGATGCTATCACTATCTCTATTAGGTACAATGGAGGGAACTACAGCAAAGAAAGAGTAAATAACTTGCTAAAACCACCTGAGACATGCTGTGGAGCTAATATTTGAACCCAGGTCACAGGCCTCCTCTGTATAACAGCTGTCATTGCAGAGCCACTGGGTATAATATGTAGGTATAAACATTTGATAAATGAATGAACTAACAAGAAAATAAATGAATAAAATAGATACTACAGTGCCTGGAATAGAGAAAGTGCTCAATAACTGTTAGCTAACTTCATCATGAAGATCATAATTATAATCACTATAACTGATGCATACGTCCATCAATAAGAGAGCCAATCCCCACAATATCAATCAGTCTTTAAAGCGAAAAAAGATATATAGATACTATAGACACTAATATGAATGGACCTGAAAGTTAAAACATGAGACAGACTCACGGACAATGCATGCTACCGGTCATACTGAAAGAAATACGTGTGTGTGCGTATGTGGTAATATTTTTGAATATGTATAGAAAATTCAGCTGGAATATATAAGAAAAAGTTTGCCTCCAGGGATGAAGACTATGGCTCTTGAGTACAGAACTTCTGTGGAATTTGAAATATATTATTATAAATACGCATTAATTTTTAATATAAAAATAAAACTATGAAATATACAAGTCAAATATATAAGTGTATATATAAAATGAAAAACCTAAGAAAAGTTGTATAACAAAATATTAATAGTGGTCATCTCTAGAAGTATATTTTTAAGTGTGCTTTTGCTTTTCACTGTTTTCTAATATTTGTTAACATATATTGCCTTTAGAGTCAGAAAAAAAATAATTTTAGGAATAGCTGACATAGAAAGTTATTCAAATTTTGTGTTTTCAAGCTCTTAATGAATTTTCAAAAGACTTAACCACATAAGGAAACGCTGGTGGTGTAGTGGTTAAGAGATACAGCTGCTAACCAAAAGGTCGACAGTTCAAATCCATCAGGTGCTCCTTGGAAACCATATGGGGCAGTTCTACTCTGTCCTAAGGTCGCAATGAGTCGGAATTGACTCCATGGCAATGGGTTTGGTTTGGTTTTTTTAACCACATAAATTACCCGAAAGGTCAATTTTCCTAATCTCCTTATGATCCTGAGAGATATTTTGTACTCAGGTAAATTGAAACAGCATCCTCATCTCTAAAATGCTTAAAACAAAAACTCAAATCAGATCAACTAACTTGGGTGTAAAATGAGAATAGAGTGTAATAATTAATAATACATAAAGCGCACATTTTATTACCTGGCATGTGTTACATTCAATAATGTTGATCCTCTTCTCTTCCTCCTTCCAGGTTATTTTCAGTGGAGATAAAAATGGGGCAATAGGCCCAATGCCTTTGAAAATGCTGGGGGCATGGCACCTTGGGAATGATATCTGCTTGTGTTGACCTTTTATTGGAGAACTAAATTGACCGTCTAATGAATTCAATTGCCAAAACACTGCTTACACCTTAATTTCTGCAAAATCAAGGACAATATGAACAAATGCCTATGAGATAACATAAGAAAATAAAAAAAAGAAAAATATCACACTGGAAAACTCCAGTGGAAATGGTTTAATTTTTATATTTCCTGGATTAGAAGACAGTGTAGCTTTATAAAGCAAGGCTCTTTGGGTCTATGGATCTTTCTGCTGTGGAATACCATCCATTCACTACTCTAGGGATATTCCTCAACTGTAGAAGTCCAGAAAAGCACTGCTTCTTGAGGTGGAAGTGGGGTTTATTCCTGACTGTTGGTTGTTTTAAGGCAGAGGAGATGAGGGGAATTCTTGAAAATGTCAAAAACAACCTCTTGCAGAATGGCACAGTAAACAGTGGACTTCTTAGACAGACCTAAGGGCTGATTCTCAGACCCTGAGACAGTTTTCAAAACATTCTAGAAACTAACTTCCTGGAGGTAATCATTTGATTTTTTTTTTTTTTTTAAACTCTGACTCAAGAGAAGTGAAAGCACGTTTATTTGAGCATATCAAATACTCCGTCAAGCGAAAGAAACTAAAACTTATTGAACCCTCTGTACATGTTGGTAATTGTGTAAGGTACTGTCATGGATTGAATCGTGTCCTCCAAAAATATATATATCAATTTAGCTAGGCCATGATTCCAAGTGCTGTGTGATTGTCCACCGTTTTATCATCTGATGTGATTTTCCTATAGGTTGTAAATCCTATTTCTACGATGTTAATGAGATGGACTCAGAAGTAGTTATGCAGACTCAATCTACAAGGTTAATCTACAGTTTAAGCCAATCTCTTCTGAGATATGAAAGAGAGAAGGGAGCAGAGAGACGGTGGGCCTCATACCACCAAGAAACAAGAGCCAGGAGAATAGCACATACTTTGGACCCAGGGTCCCTAAGCTAAGCTCCTCGACCAGGGGAAGACTGATGACAAAGAACTTCCTCCAGAGCCAACAGGGAAAGAAAGCCTTTTCCCGGAGCTGGCACCCTGAATTTGGACTTGTAGCTTACTAGACTGTGAGAGAATAAATTTCTCTTTTTTAAAGCCATCTACTTGCAGTATTTCTGTTATAACAACACTAGATGACTAAGATAGGTACTTTGCATACATTCTTACAACAATCCTGAGCAGAAAGATAAGGCAACCAACACTTTAGAGATGAAGCACATTGGCCAAGGTCAACTCTGCTGAAAAAGGTGAAGGCCTATATTCCAGTTTTCCTCCATCTGAAAGAAAACCTTGTCCTCTTCATTATAGCAATTTGTCTCAATGCTTTGAACTCATACAATTTCTTTCGGATACAGTAACAAAGGAGCTTTAGTTTCTACACACTCAATCCATCAGCAAATTTATCAGTGTCCCTAAGAAAAACCCACTCTGCTCACAAACATTTCCTGGACTTTTGTAATAAATAATACAGACATGATCACTTACAGAGTAGTATTGTAAAAAGGGTAGTGAATAAATTTCTTTAAACCTGAGCTCTTCCAGAAAACTCTGGCAACTTTATTTTCATGGTTTTGCCATTAACTATGACTACAACTGTCACAATAGAAAAGGACCCAAACGTTAGATCTGAGTGAGGAAGCAAAATGTTGCTGGCAGTGAGCAGAGTGCATTTCTGTGGGCTAGGTAGGAGAAGTAATGATCTGTGTACTATTTTTGTCTTTGTTCCTGACAGCCAATATCTCCATTAGGAGTTAATTAGATAATGTGTTTTGGGTGGAGACAGCAGGGAAGAGGATGCCATTAAGCTCTTTGAGGAAAGGAAGTACAGAAATGTGAGGTTTGGGCTTCATTGTGTCAAAAACTGTGCTCATTCTGAGACAATGCACATTATTAGAAAGAATCTTGATTTGGACAGAAATACATTTATAAATGATATCTGAAGATCAAAATAGCATCTTGCTTTTTATTTATTATCGGGGAAATGTTACAGTCTGGATGAACAGAATAGCTAGAATTTATGAAGTATTTCTTCCATGAAGTGACGCACAAAGGCAACAAGCTCCACAAATGTCCTTTTTTTTTTTTTCTCTATACACCAAATATTCACTCGAGAATTAGCATTATGGCCCAAACAAAAAAACAAATAAAACCCCAAACCCATGGCTGTCTAGTCGATTCCAACTCATAGCAACCCTATAGGACAGAGTAGAGCTGCTCAATAGGATTTCCAAGGAGCGCCTGGTGGATTTGAATTGCCAACCTTTTGGTTAGCAGTGGTAGCTCTTAACCACTATGCCACCAGGGTTTCCAAACGGCACACTTTTAATGACACTTTTAAAAGTCAAAGGTCATTTAGGTTGACTGAGGGCACACTTTCAGGGCTAAGAAATTATGCTCCTGATTTTAAAGGAAGAGAACCAGCTCTGTCACAGATATCACTTAAATTGCACAGCAACAGACATAATTGACAATTTAATTTTCATTTATGCCTTATCAAGTTCTTTTCTCACAAAATAGCTTACCACTTAGACTTTATTTTCAAGTTCAATTATATTTTTTGAAAATCTGGCTGCTAAGAATTAATTTCCTCCAAACCTGTGAGAGGAGTAACTTTTGGGAAAAACAAATGAAGTATTCCCACCTCATACACTCGTATATACTTAGAGAGAGAAATCTCGCCTATAGAAGTGAGAAAGAGCAGGGATTTCCACAGAGAGAAATCAGAATGCTTCTCTGATCCTGTTTGACTTTTTTTTTTTTTTTTAATTGTACTTCAGGTGAAGGCTTACAGAACAAATAGTTTCTCATGAAATAGTAGTACACATATTGTTTTATGACATTGGTTAACAACCCCACAACTTGTCAACCCTCTCTCTTCTCGACCTTTTTTTTTGGTGAAAATATACATAGCCAAAGATACACCATTTCAAAAATTTCTACATACACAGTTCAGTGACATTGACTATGCTCTTCCGATTGTGCTGCTATTCTCACTTAAGATGAAGGCTTACCGAACAAAATAGTTTCTCATTTAACAGTTACTACACATGTTGCCCTATGACAATAGTTAACAACCTCACAACACATCAACATTATCCTTACTCAACCTTGGGTTCCCTATCACCAGCTTCCTTGTCCCCTTCTGCCTTCTGGCCCTTGCCCCTGGACTGCTGTACTTCATTAGTCCCATTTGGTTTTATGGGGTTGTCCACTCCCAGGCTGAATGATGAACCCCAGAAATGACTTCACCACTGAGCTAAAAGGGTGTCTGGGGCCATACTCTCAGGGTTTCTCCAGTCTCCTTTAGGCCAGTAAATCTGGTCTTTTTTTTTGTGAGTTAGAATTTTGTTGTACATCCTTCTCCAGCTCTGTCCAGAACCCTCTGTTGGGATCCTGGTCAGAGCAGTCAGTGGTGGTAGCCGGGCACCATCTAGCTGTACTGAACTCAGTCTGGTGGAGGCCTTGGTAGCTGTGGTCCATCAGTCCTTTGGACTAATCTTTTCCTTGTATCCTGTTCTCTTCATTCTCTCTTGCTCCTGAAGGGATGAGACCAGTGGAGTATCTTAGGTGGCTGCTCACAGGCTTGACTTTTCTTAATACACTTTTCTTGAATTGCTAGATCATATAATCCATTGAAATAATAATTAGATCTCCAGGATTTGTAGTCACACTACTTTTTAAATAGATTTTATTGTTGTCCCATCAGTGGTAGCTCTGCTTCATTCTTTTTCTTAACATTGCTAAGAATTTATTAAACAATATATTTAACAAATATTTATTGAATTATTACCTCCCAAACACTCAGAAAGCATTGCAGGAACTTCCAATGTAAAGAGTATCTTGTTACCTTTTCAAGAGTTTAAAAGTAAGGGAAGGTAAAGATATGTACTTCAATAACTAGTGTATGACAGAATCTGAGCAGAGCCATGAAAATAGACAAAGAATGTACTTAAGGGAAGGAAATGGAAGAAGAGGTCACTTGTCATTGAGAAGATCAGATGAATAAAAATATATTTAAACAGGTGGAAGATGGTTAGAGAAATTGTCACAAATAATGCAGTGACAAACACAAAGGTAAATGTCAGAAAGGAATGAGATGAGATTGGGAGTAATAGAATGTTTTTTCTGGACCCCAAAGCACACAAAGAAGAGTAGGAAATGAGATTGATTGCACTTAAGTTTTAGCTTATAAATGATGTGATTGGGCTCTAATAAACTATTGAACATCTAGTACAGGACGTGTATGAATCAGTCATTGAATGCAGGCTGCCAAAGGGCCATGACCATTGGCAAGGCAGTTAGGCAGCTGAGGCGATCCCTGATGGGATGATGGCTGAAGCTCTCTGTTGACTGACCCCCAGCCTGAAATCTAGGCAGTGCACCTCTTCTTTCACCACAATCCACTTCATGTACTTTTCACATCACTTTTTAAACATACATTCTGGAATCAAGTCTCCAGGATTCCATGGACTTTTCTTCCTTGAAAAACCTAGAAGAGGAAGCATAGTGGGATGAACTACAGCACCTTTCCCAAGCCTCTGTGGCTAGTCCCAGAGCCAACACTGATCTTCATCAGCTCCTTCTACCACTATCTATTCAAGATCACCCTCACCCTCACCTAGCACCTCTGCTGGTCTTGGTGGCTTAGCTGGTGGCATGTCACAGATCCTCATACCTAAAGTTTACAAACCTTCTCAGGCCAAGGTTGCTGCAATGTCTAAATAGCATCAGAATAGGGCAAAAGAATATAAAGAGGTGCTAAAATGGACTCTAGATGACATGGGATGGGAGATCCAAGTTTGATTCCCAGCCAATGTAGCTCACGTGCAGCCAACACCTATCTGTCAGTGGAGGCTTGTGTGTTGCTATGATGCTGAACAGTTTCTAACAGAGCTTCCAGACTAAGATGAACTAGAAAGAAAGGCTTGGTGATCTACTTCTGAATATCAGCCAGCGAGGTTGCCATGACCTGTGGGCTGACTTCACAGCAGCTAACAACATAGTCCAGAAAGCCCAAGAATGTTTGAGAAATAATAGATGACATGCGGAAATATGAACTCATTGGGATAGCAATCACAATAGTCATAGCCAATGAAAAGGTCCCTCTGCTATAGAACTTTGACTGCCCTGCCACTTTACCTGGGTATGAAAAAAATTGATTAAAGTGAATCCTGCCAGGAGTCAAAACAGTTTTGAAAGCAGAAACCACTATGTTACACCTAAATTTAATACTTATGCATAGTTACTTATGAAAAGATGGCCATTATAGAAAGGCACTTGATCCATCTGCAAAATGTTCAGTGTTCTCACAAGATTTAGAGAATACAGACATATTACGTGAATCCAAGTTTAGCTAATATTGTCTTTTTTCTTCTTCATAAAAAGAATCAAAGGCACAACTCATTTATCTGAACCTGATCCCAGGAGACATAATAAAATTGAAATGTTTGTAAAATTACTGTGATGAATTATTTATAATATGATGTTTTAACTGCAATGAAATTCTTACATAAGTGATGAAAATTGACTGTCCTATCAATAAAATCATTATGATACGAGTAGAAGCCATATTAAGCAGTTATCTTGGTACTTTAGTGTCGATTTTCCTGTTCTTCAAAAGGAAAAACAGCTGGAAGCATTATTTCTAGTTATAAAAGAATAAGCCTTAATGTCAGAAGTTTGCATATTTACATGGATACAAGTGCCTGCCTGCATTCTGATCATTTTGTTGAATCACTTGTGCCAGAGGCATTGTGGTTTAGTGGAATAAAAAGCTTGAGTTTTTCATTTGGCAGACTTTGAAAGCTTTTTCTACCATTTCTAGTCACTTAGGAAAGTCACTTAGCTCATCCTGCCCCAGTACTCTTGTCTGTACAATGGATGATTGAGAAGATCAAATGGAATAGCTGCACTGGAAGGGCTCTGACATTGCTTGTCACAGACAGGGGGCTCAGAAATGGCTAATTCTTCTCTCTGTTGGTAAAAGTGCAACAGAGCATGACTTATTTCTGACCAAGTGTCAGTTGTTTCTCTCAGCCTCAGGGGTTCCACTACAATAAAAATATGATCAACATCAGTGAGGGTCAGATGCGAGAAGCTTTTACATGCCAGAAAGAACAGATCTGAGATAAAATGAAGTAGAAATGGGTCAGGGTTTAGATTTTCACTTTTAAAACAATTCTGGATTTACTAAGTTACGTGACATTATATACTGTTGTATATTTCCTAGGCTGTCATTCTGTTTTTGTTTTATTTTTCTTCAGGGAGGTCAGGAGTACTGAAGCCTATTCCAGGTCTCATGAGTTGGTTTGGCTGGGAATCAGTTTGTAATACCAATTTAAGATTGCACAGAAAGAGTAAACTACATTAAAATTAGCAAGATGTCAACTCCTTCTCCCTCTATCCCTGGCCTTACCTACCTTCGTCCTTCTTGTCTCACTTCCTTCCCCCAAAGATCATGACAGCTGCACCAGAATGGAAAAACTCTCACACTGTGTTTTTGGGGGTGAGTCCCTGGGTGGTGTAAACGGTTAATGCTCTTGGCTGCTAACCGAAAGGTTGGAGGATTGAATTCACCCAGAGACACCTTAAAAGAAAGGCCTGGTGATCTACTTCTGAAAAATCAGTCTTTGAAAACCATGTGGAGCACAGCTTCTACTCTGACACATATAGGGCTGCCAAGAGTCAGAAATAACTCAATGGTAACTGGCCTGGTGTTTCTTTTAGTAAGCATGGCTACCCACTCAGTGCTTCTCTCCTTCACTATGACTCCTTTTCGGGAGGCAGGATCATCTTACATTTAAGATTCCACTGGAACTTTCAATGATTCTGTGCCCAGATTGCACTGTGACTGAAGAGAGAGGGCAATTGAGATCTTTTTTTGTCCCTCCTATTGAATTAGAAGCACTGAAGTGTTATTTTTAATGCTTTATCTCTCTTTAATTGTTCAGCATGTTACAGTGGAAAGTGCCCTAGTCTCAGAATCAGAAGACATAATTTCTGGTCCCCAGTCTGCCATTAAGTTATCATCACTTCATAAAAATGTCACTTAAGTCCTCTGGGTTTAGCTTCTTCATAAAGAAACATGGGTATAAGATAAGATGTTTTCTGAAGGTCCATCCCAGGTTTAAATTTTTATCACTCTGTCTCAGATTGTTCCAAACTACTCCTACCTCCTTTGATGTCCAATTTATTTGTCAATTAAATACAGTTGTATAAAATGAATAATCACTGTGCTTTGACTCTCCCTGTTCTCTTTTGGAAAAAAACTCTAACTAGAAACCTCAGCTCAGGCATTATTTGAAAATCCTGAGCAAAATAAACTTTAAAATTTTTGGAAACTCAGAGGCTCTAATATTGTAATGTTACAAAAGTCCATAATTATCTCTGGAGTATTGAGGAGGACATGCATCTTTATTAAATATCACCCAGGCTCACTCATCACTTCCTTTTAATTTAATGGGCAAATGCACAACTCAACACACACGCATTCCCACTTTGCGGAAGGTGTGCTATGACTTTCAGCTCCAGGGTGACATTCTATTTACCGTTCCTATCATTTACCTTTCTAACCTTCCCCAGTGCTTCTCTCTCTGTGTAATTCAAGAAAGAAGGTGGCTAGGAAATTTTCACAAAACGTTTGTGCATTGGGATTGTAGCATATGATAAACAGGCTAAACTTTTTATCTCTTTGTCTAAGGGAAGATTCTAAATAAAAACGATAGCTGTTTATTGAAGATTAAATACTACTGCTCTTAATACAGTAGGTCTCTTATGTCCAAGTCCCTTAAGTTCAGGATGTGTATCAATTAGGATCCAGACAAAATCAGTAGGGATTTGATTTAACACGGGTAGCTTTTTACAAAGATAATGACAAAGCTGAAAAGCTAAACAGAGGATGGTGAAACAACCCAAATACTGGCAACATTAAGGAACTGCTACTACCCCTAAGGCTAGAGGGACGAGGGCAGCTGGTCTGTCTGATGAAAGTTGGAACCACTCCAGGGCAGTAAGGCAGGAGCTGGAACCACAGAAGGGCCTCAGGAGCTTCCAGAAACTCCATCCTAAAAAGAGAGGGAGAGGAATATCCCAACATAATCCCCATCTTTAGTTTTCTGCCAGTGCCTCCCATTGCCCAAACTTAACTGGGTGCCAGAAGACAAGGGGGCCTGGGAAATCTATTTCATGATACTGAGTGGAGTGGAGTAGATAAGGGTAGGGAGTGGGTATGAGAGGAAACAGGCGAATGCCCGGCAGAATATTAATGGTTCTCTTATGTTTGACTATAATTTGTCAGATACCTGCCTGATCTTAGTCTTGATGTTGATAGGGATGTGGTACTCTCAAGAACAGAGCTCGGCACTCTCTGTTTTCTGTACAACTTGTCCTTAATCCACACAGACAAATATGAGAATGGAATATGAGTTCTCACATCCAGTTTTTAGATGAATTACCATAGCCAGGGCTCTGTCACCTTTAACATCAAGGGACAAAGTAAAGGCCCTTCGTAATGAGGTCATGCTGAGAACCAGTCCACTGGCCTCAAAGGAATGCTAGGCAGAGCTCTGCCTCCCAAGGAGAGAGATCAGAGGTAGGAGCTGAGTTCAAAAATCTAACTGTCAGCATCCGAACAGATGCAAGTCGGGCACGTGGAACAAGGGCTACAGGGATGCACAACACGGCAGACTGACGCAGACTGGAGGTGAGTTGCGAAAGGGTACACCGGCAGTGACTATGAATGGGGCAGGGGAGGGGAGATGGCTCAGCTCACCTAATTTTCCAGGATATATGAAATCTCTGTTACTTCAGCTTTGCAAGCTATTTTGACTGGAGTTTCATTTTTATGATGAGTATCACTGTGGAATTAGGGGTGAGAATAATTAGTTTTTTTGTTGTTTGTTTTTACCGTCAGGATCTCAATAAATCTAAAAATGTTCTATAGCTAAAGATTTTAGATCTAGGCACAGTGGTAGAGGATAACTGTACCCACACTTCCCACACTATGAAATTAACAACAAAGATTCTAAACAGTTAACCAACCTGGAAGGAGCCTGGGTAGCACAATGTTTAAGTAGTTGGCTGCTCACCAAAGGATTGGTGGTTTGAATCCACCCAGCAGCTCTGTGGGAAAAAGACCTGGTGATTTGCTTCCGTAAATATTACAGCCTAGAAAATCCTGTGGGTCAGTTCTACTCTGTCACATCAGATTGCTATGAGTTTGAGATTTGACTTCACAGCACCTAACAACAACAATAACCAAACTGGAACCTATATATACCTATATGTTATTAAATAAAATTGGGCCATCTTGCTCTTGTCTCAGATTCCACTTAAAAACACCTGTAGCTGCTGAGTCAATTCTGACTCATAGCAACCCTGTAGGACAGAGTATAAGTGTCTCATAGGGTTTCCAGGGAGCCACTGGTGGATTCAAACTGCCAATTGGTTAGCAACTCATCTCTTAACCACTGTGCCACCAGGGTCCCCAGTTCCTACTTAGCATATGTCATGTTAAACTGAAGCATCAAAACTTTAAATAGTAATGAAGGTCTTCCTTGAAGTCTCTTCAGGATAATGAGAATGGATTTTAGAAAACCTTTTAAAAGTAGTTTGGGAATCTCTTCTTCTACTTGACTACTGCTTAAATTGGCCATTCCCTCATTCATTTCCTCCTTTCTTCACTGTCTCCAACTTCTCTGGTTGGCTGTCCCCTTTCTCCTGCACAACTATCTGCTTTACTCATTTTCAGTCCCATCTATCACTGCTCCAAAGGCAAAGATCTTCAGGACCCATGTTTTTGAAAAACCTGAGAAGGATTCTAAGAAGTTATACTTTCATACATTTTTCCCTGTTAGACCTAAAAGGACTATAAATAATATGCATCGTATTCTGATATCAACTTTCAAGTTCTCTTCGTTAGATGAAAATACATTTCTTGGCCATGTGAAGCTAATGAAAATATCTGTGCAAAGTTCAGAAGGCCATGTTAAAGCTCCATCCTCATTCTCAAAGGAAGCTTAGAGAAACAGTGGTGTTGGTCTATAAGGAGAGAGAAGATGATGGTGGTTTCTGAGCAGGAACGGTGGGATTCATCAAGAAGCCACCAAAATCAAGAAGCAGGATAAGCAGACAGGGGCCAGGCTTTTCTCATATTTATGGTATGAACTATATATTGAATTTTCAGAGAAATTATTTGTTTGCTAATTTAAATGAAAAATTGTAAAATGCAAATTTTGCCTGTAACCTTCTGGGCAGCAGAAGTGAAAATACATTTAACTTGAATTATCTAATCAATTCACACCACTTTGCACTGAGTGGCATAATAAAATCAAGAAGAATAACATCTACAACCTGTAAAGCAATCCCTATCCCCATTTTGAATATGCTTGATAAATATTGATTAAAAATAGCATGTAACTTTGAAAGAAGAGCTTGTATTAATCTGTCAGCTGAAAATGTCCAGAAGCAACAGAGCCTGTTGTTTTGCTAATAGTGCTTTTTGTCTTAATTGAACGTCACCTCACACATGTGGGTGTACTCTAAGCATATAGGGGACATTACTAACTCTATCGTGAATAGCTCCCACTAATAATCGTGAGTTGTCTACATAAGATGAAAAAGAATGAATTCCCTGAGGCTGACTGACAGGAAGACAAGCTGCCCAAATAGCTGTGAATCCACTGTGCTCTAGTCAAAAAAAGGGAGAAGCTCTGCAGTGACAATAAGGGTTTAGATGAGTAGATGGAAATGGGATTTTTTTTTTTTAAGTGTTGAGGTCAGAAGTTCACCTGTCAAGTTGAGTGTGGGCTAAAAGAAAAACCAAAATTAATTACTAGGGGGGAAAAATACCAGTAATGGATGACTGCATGTGAGAAAAATAATGAAAAAGATTTTCTAGTACAGGGTTAAAGTTCAGAAAGTAGGAGAAGATAGTCTGTTTCTATATATTTGGACTTTTACAGAAATGCCTAAGTAAAACATGACTTCTTCCTAAAAATAAAAGCATATATATATATAATGTGTATGGGTGTGTATTTGTGTGTGTAGTGAGTGTATATATAGCATAGTGTAGGATGAAGAGAAAAATGGAATATTGAGTTTAAATCTGTCATTGTTATTGTTGGGTGTTGTCTTAGTCATCTAGTGCTGCTGTAACAGAAATACCGCAAGTGGATGGCTTTTAACAAAGAGAAATTTATTCTCTCACAGTCTAGTAGGCTACAAGTCCAAATTCAGGGCATCAGCTCCAGGGGAAGGCTTTCTATCTCTGTCAGCTCTGGAGGAAGGTCCTTGTTGTCATCAATCTTCCCCCATACTAGGAGCTTCTCCTAGCAGGGACCCTGGGTCCAAAGGAAGCACTCTACTCCTGACACTGCTTTCTTGGTGGAATGAGATCCCCAGTTGTCTACTTGCTTACTTTTCCTTTTTTCTCTTGTAAGATAAAAGGTGGTGCAGGCCACACCCTAAGGAAGCTCCCTTTACATTGGATCAGGGACGTGACCTTAGTAAGGGTGTTACAATCCCACCCTAATCCTCTTTAACAAAATTACAATCACAAAATCGAGGACAACCACACAATACTGGGAATCATGGCCCAGCCAAATTGATACACACATTTTTTGGGGGGACATAAGTCAATCCATGACAGGTGTCATGGAGTCAGTTCCAACTCATAGTGACCCTATGTACAACAGAACAAAACACTACCCAATCCCACCATCCTCACAATCGTTATTACGCTGGAGCCTATTGTTGCAGCCACTTTGTCAGTCCGTCTTATTGAGGGCCTTCCTCTTTTTTGCTTACCCTCTACTTTACCAAGCATGATGTCCTTCTCTAGGGACTGATTACATGTCCAAAGTATGTGAGATGAAGTCTTGCCATTCTTGCTTCTAAGGAGCATTCTGGCTGTACTTCTTCCAAGACTGATTTGTCCATTCTTCTGGCAGTCCGTGACATATTCAATGTTCTTCACCAATACCGTAATTCAAAGGCATCAATTCTTCCTTATTCATTGCCCAGCTTTCACATGCATATGAGACGATGGAAAACACCATCCCTTGGGTCGGGCCCAGCTTAGTCCTCAAAGTGACATCTTTGCTTTTTAACACTTTAAAGAGGTCTTTTGCAGCAGATTTCCCCAGTGTCTTTTGATTTCTTGACTGCTGCTTCCATGGTATTGATTGTGGATCCAAGTAAAATGAAATCCTTGACAACTTCAATCTTTTGTTTATCATGATATTGCTTATTGGTCCAGTTGTGAGGATTTTTGTTTTCTTTATGTTGAGGTATAATCCATACTAAAGGCTATGGTCTTTGATCTTCATCAGTAAATGCTTCAAGTCCTCATCACTTTCAGCAAGCAAGGTTGTGTCATCTGCATATGACAGGTTGTTAATGAGTCTTCCTCCAATCCTGTTGCCATGTTCTTCTTCATATACTCCAGCTTCTCAGACTATTTGCCCAGCATACAGATAGAATAAGTATGGTGAAAAGATACAACTCTAAAGTATACTTTTCCTGATTTTAAACCACACAGTATGCCCTTGTTCTGTTCTAACGACTACCTCTTGGTCTAAGTACAGATTCCTCATGAGTACAATTAAGTGTTCTGGAATTCCCATTCTTTGCAAGGTTATCCATAATTTGTTATGACCCACACAGTCGAATGCCTTTACACTGTCAATAAAACACAGGTAAACGTCTCTCTGGTTTTCTCTACTTCCAGCAAGATCCATCTGACATCAGCAGTGATATCCTCTGCTCCACGTCCTCTTCTGAATCTGGCTTGACTTTCTGGCAGTTCGTTGTCAATTTGCTGCTGCAACCAGTGTTGAATGGGAAGATTGTCACAAAGCAACTCTGTTTCTATATTCCTCTATTTATTATCTTGGCAAGTAACTTAACCTCCTTTCATAAGTATTAAACTGAATTGTATAACATTCCATTTCTATGAGTCAAAAATGATTGAACAGCAGTAACATTCCATAGTTCAACCTAATAAAAAGGGGGAAATAGTGAATAAAACTTCATAGGTTTGTAGAATGGTTAAACTATGTACATAAATTGCTCAGAACAGTTCCTGCATATATTAAGTTCTCATGCTGATTACTAAATATGAAGATTCCAGTCTTACTGTAATATTTAATTCTGAATAACATGTCAGGTACGACTGAATTCTTAATGCTCTTTTATAGCCTCCAGTTCTGGTTGATAAAATAAGTGACTGGGAGATACTGATGACAAAATGTCTGCATAAACATAAGAATGAAGACAACACAGCAAAAATACTATCACAAAACTGGCTATCATCCCCTATGAATCATTATTCTTGTCCATAAGAGACTTGACATTTTGATATGTGGATATGAGATCATACTGCTTATATGACATGAGTGAGTTCCATTAATTTAGCACAATAAAAAGAAAGTGCATCATTTTCTTGTCCCTGTATGGTAACACAAGAAAATCACCCATAAAGACCTTACTGAGGAGAGGAAAAGAAAGGAAAATGTAGAGTGAAATCAATTAATGACCTTGAAATATGATCTTCCTTACTCCATAGCCAGTCCCTCTTCATTGCAGAGAGTAGAGAGGAAATTTCTGTCTGATGCCTCTCCTACTGTCTCTGGAACTCTATGGGCTTCACAGGGGCACTCACTGTTCTGAAGCCGAGCATCTGAAACTGAGGTTCACTTTTACTCAGCTGCCTGCTCACATCCTGAACTGCCTCTCTAAAAGCTACATCTGATAATGGTAAAGCATTCCTCAGACAGACTCTGTCACTCACTTGGAAAGTGTCAGTGGTAAAAAGAGGGTTGCTTTGTGAAAATCTTCTCAGCAACAGAAGATCAAATTCATACAATGATTGTGATGCCCTGAAAAGAATTTTATTCTCAGAAAATAACACTGCGTGCCACAGGTCAGATTGGACAGAGGCTGTTCTGTGTCCTGGGTTGAGTGTCAACATTGCAGACCCTGCTTTGCTGCACCAAATCTGAGGTGCAACACAACAAATCCGTGATGTACTCTCAGGTGGTCCCCAATTTCTAGATAGCCAGGAGACTGTTAGAAAAAGAGAACTAATAACTAATAAAGATTGCTCCATGAATATCGTCTCCATCTAATCAGAGTCTGAACACACTTTAGCACATGAAAAGTGGCTTTTAATACCCCAAATAAGAAGTGGACAGTATACAACAGAGGAGCAGTCCTCCTGGCTCTAAAACTGTCCTGGCAGAGAGGACAAATTTTCCATGTATACCCCACTTTGTGTCGTGGGTGAGAGACTTAAATGGGACAGTTATACAACACACCATCCACCTTGGCCTCTGGGAACTGTCCTGGTGGAACCCTTCTATTCAAGCCCTCTACCTGGCATCATGACTGAGGGACACAATGGGAGCCTTCCTACTGTTGGTCTCCCCATGGTCAGGTAGGTCCTCATTGGTGGGCTGTAATCTTAATGCTATGCTTGACCCACTAGCACCATAACCGAGGAGACAAAGAAAACTTCTTCCAGATATTTTATATTCCCATTGTATGTGACTAATAGTATATTTTTAACCCTACTAACAAACATATCAGACTTGGGAGTACCCTTTGTATAATGTTATTTTGAGTATATTTCTCCAATTTCCCAGGTTTTAAGATAAAAGCATGTGGAGAGGGGCATTTTTCCTGTAATGTAATAATCTTGATGTCCTTGGTTGTAGCTCAGACACCCTAGTTCATGGGAGGTATAGCTCATTCAGTAATCTATCATTGCAAGGGATGCACATTTCCACACTAGAAATTCAAGACCCAGGACAGGTGTTATCTCCTTCACAAAGTCTTTCTCATTCTATTTGTCACTAGAACTAATAATCCTGCCCAGGGTTGTAGCTTTTGAATGTAGCCTGTAGTCTTATCATAAATTTGTTTCTTTTATTTTTCTGCCTCATAGTATACTAGTTCTTTACAAATTCTACATTGCACAATTATTTTTAATCTTAACAGCAGACATGTTCATCATTATATTCCTTTAGCATTAGCACAATACTTCCCAAATAGCAGTGTTTATATATATATATATATATATATATATATATATATATACACAAATATATATATATATATATTGTCATTGAGTGGACTCACGGTGATCCCACGTGTGTCAGAGTAGAACTATGCTCCAAAGAGTTTTCAAAGCCTGTGTTTTTGGAAGTAGATCTCCAGGCTTTTTTTCTGAGGCACCTCTGAGTGGACTTGAACCTCCAGTGTTTTGGTTAGTAGCCAAATGTGTTAAACATTTGTTCCACCAAGGGACATATATATATATATATGTATATATATATGCATAGTGTGTATGTGTGCATAACTCATTGCCATCCAGTCAATTCTGACTCATAGCAACCCTGTAGGACAGAGTAGAACAGCCCCGTGGGGTTTCCAAGGAGTGACTGGTGGATTAAACTGCTGACCTTTTCGTTAGCAGCCCAGCTCTTAACCACTGCGCCACCAGGGCTTCGTATGTGATGTGTATGATGAATAAACGTAAGTAACAAAGCATATGCATGTGCCTTTCCACCCTCTTGGTCTATGATTTGCAATTTATCTGTAGAAAAAGTCAACACAATGAGATTTTTAAAACTATTTTCTCACTGTAGTTGAGATGTCCTCCCAAATGTTAAGCTCACTTCACTGAACATCGTGATACTGGCATTTATGTATTTGTAATTTTAAAAGTGAGAATTAATCACATGCTGTGTAGAGACAGACAATCATGTTTCCAATAAATCCAGTGCAAATATTGCCCTTTAACATTGCTGAACAGCTATCCTCTAATTAAATGTAGTGGCTGTTTTCTTCAGCTTTTGTTTTTTCTGCAGAGTATCATCTATAATGCACTATTGAAGCAGGTGTAATCTAATTCAGACAAGCATAATTACAGTTCACTACTTCCTTGCCCTCTAAATACATAAGAATATTAAAAGATTTTCCTAAGACTTCACAAAGATGGCCCTAAATAGCAATCTTTCCCCACCTTATGTAGTTTTCATTCAGACACTGTAAAGACACTAGTGGCCATAGGTCATTCACAAGATTGGGAAAAAAAGAGTATAATAAAGAAGTAGAAAAAATGTCACTACTTGCCAATCCATCTTTAATAGGTGCTTCACAGGAATCGTTAGAACCACTATTTTGGCTCACTCTTTAACTTACCAGTGGAAAAGCTAACTTTAATACCAAAATATCTCTTCCTTTCCGATCATGAAAAAGAAATCAGAAATGTTAGAGGAATATACCTTGCTCAGTATCCTGATGTTATTATAACTACTGCATGGTATTGTGTATAGTTTCTATAGCTTCACTGCTTTAATACCACTTATCTAGATCTCTAAAAAAGTGAATCCAGTTTCCAATAGGTAACTGGGAACTAAATAGGATATATTAATGATTCTAAATGCTTTGGGGGTCAGATAATCTTTAAGAATCTAAGGAAGGTTTTAGACTTTCTCTTTAGAAAACAGCATATAAATAGATACACTTACATTTTCATAAGATTTCCATGGATCCCTTCAACAGGACAATTGACTTCCTTATAAAAGCACAATTTTAGAAGAATTATAATTCTTAATTGTTAGTTATTCTGCACACTTCAAGCTCCATTGGAACCAGGAATCTAAATCTTTAGCAAAAGGAATACCTCGTGATAATATATTTTCTACTTAGTACATGAAAGCAATAATTATTATGAAGCTGATCACAATAAAATGAGAGAGAAAACAGCCACAGAGGAAAAATACGTAATTACATGGAATTTGTGACCTCTTACCTTACTATGGGATGCTGACATCTGGGGATGATCCATGACCATGTACATGCTAGGACAGCTGGCCAGCAGAGTAAAAATGACATCTTTCCAAGTATATACTTTGTAGAAACAGAAAACACAGCTACATAATTATAGGATTATTTTTGCATTCTGATGAAATTTTCTACAGTATCATTTTCTTTCATTTCTTCATTCATTCATTCTGAAAGAATTTTTTGAGCTCTTTGCACAAAACACTGTAAGGAGATATGTATAAAAATAACATGTGCTTGCTGCACTCCTGGAATTTAAAATCTATCTGAACTGCTTACAGCTTCCTTTGGAAACTGAGAAGGGAAAGATGTCAAATTTACCCACTTCATTCTTCTCTTCAAGGTTATTTTGTTTAACAGGCCCATCGTAGACACTAGAGTAAAACTCCTTGTTTATTTAACTAATCTATAAATTATGCCATGGTATTATGGGCTGAATCATGTCCCCCAAAAATATGTGTTGTAAATCCGAATCCCTATACTGTGGACGTAATCCCATTTTTAAATAGAGTTTTCTGTTATGTTAATGAGACCATATCAGTGCAGAGTATTTTGTAAGCCAATCACTTTTGAGATATAAAACTGTATTAGGCACAGAAGCAAGCAAGCACAAATAGAAAAGATTAATGCCACCTGGAGATCACCAAAGAATCAAAGAAGAGAAGGTGAAAGAAACAAGGATTTTCTCCCAGAGTGGACAGAGAAAGCCTTCTCTTGGAGCCTATGCCCCAGATTTGGACTTCTTGACTCCTAAACTGAGAGAAAATAAATTTCTGTTCATTAAACCCACCCACTTGTGGAATTTATGTTATAGCAGCACTAAGAAACTAAAACACATGGCCTATAATTTTGAGAAGTATGTTGATAATGGCTACATTTTTTCACCTATGTTATGGAGGCCAAGAAATTAAGACTATCTTTAGTTCACAATACAATGAATAAAATCTATCTTTACCTTAATGTGATGTTGTTAATGCCATCATTCATTTGAAGAAAATAAAGTAACATTTGAGCATCAGATCTAATAATCTGGATTTGTTCAATGTATTGGATTGTCAGGTAGGTTATTTCCACCTCAAAAAGAACACAACTATTAAGTGAGGCTAAGATTAATGTGTAGAGTTCTTGGGTAAATCCTCTACCTTGACAGGAACTCTGGTCCTGACCTCTAAATTGAAGAGGATTGAAGAGGAAAAGATGGTGTGGGTATTGAGAATAATTTTTCTAATAAGAGAACCAAAGGTCACAAATATGCTCCTTCGTCTTCTGTGCTGTTACTCCTGCTAAACATCTGAAATCATGGAAGGAATATACAAATGTATTTGGATGATAGCTATAGCTGAACTACAGATATTCGAAGGAAATACAGAATTCGAAGGAAGTCTTTGGGAAAAAATCCCAACTGACTTGTTGGTGCCCAATTTTTTGACAGTTGAAAATGTATTTTAAATAGGTAAATATGTGAGAGCAGAAGCAAAAAGTATCAGTTCAGATCATTGGTACATTAATAGATTTAACTTGGAAATTACTTGTGCATATCTCAGTTCATGGTGAAGCCATACGGACTGAAAATGGTCATGCTGTTTTACTGCTTAGAGCAGAGAAAAAAAGATCAAAGTAATGTTGTGACCAAATGACAACATTCTTTCTAGAATTAATAATATATTTTCCTAACACATTGAAACTGGTCATTGAAACAGGCATAATTATGAGCCTAGATGGCCTTTAAGTTCAGTCAGATACTGGTGTTTATTCATGATGTTCACTATGGTCCTACACAAGATTTTCTAGCTAAGGAGCCCCTTCCAGAAACTACAAATACTTCAGTGACCTTGATATGGTGAAAGATTTAGTTGAAAGGTTAAACCTCTATTTGAAGAAAAATTTTGGTAACTCTTTATACAAAGTAGTTCTAATACTTGGCAACACATCTAGTTTTACTATATTGCCATGCTTTGGCATTAAAACCATAGCCAAAATTTCTGAAAGGAATATTGTCAGCTGCCATGAAGTTCATCAAATTCATCAGTGCATGGGCCTTAAATCACTGCCTCTTTAAGCAGTATTGGCAAAAACCAATGCAGAACACGAAGCTCTTACCTACTACCAATAACCTTTCTCATTCTCAAGGACAAATCTTGAAGAGCTTGATTGATTTGAGAGGAGAATTTTCACATATTTTGAAGCTCTATATTAAAACAACCTCAAATAGAGAATTTGACAATTTTTTCCATTCATTTGAATAAGATAAATCTTTTGATCAAAGCTTTGCAATGTCTATAACAAATAGTGCTGGCAAACTAGGAGATCTTTGGCTAAGCTGCCATGATAAACGAGGATACTGGACTTGGGCACTTTGTTTTTTGTTTTTTTTTTAATTTATTTTTTTTATTGTACTTCAGGTGAAGGCTTACAGAACAAATAGTTTCTCATGAAACAGTAGTACACACATTATTTTATGACATTGGTTAACAACCCCACAACATGTCAACCCTCTAACTTCTCAATATTTTTTTTTGGATGAAAATACAGATAGCCAAAGATACACCATTTCAAAAATTTCTACATGCACAGTTCAGTGACATTGACTGCACTCTTCCAATTGTGCTGCTATTCTCACTTAAGATGAAGGCTTACAGAACAAAATAGTTTCTCATTTAACAGTTACTACAAATGTTGCCCTATGACAATGGTTAACAATCTCACAACACATCAACAATATCCTTAGTCAACCTTGGGTTCCCTATCACTAGCTTCCTTGTCCACTTCTGCCTTCTGACCCTTGTCACTGGACTACTGTACCTCATTAGTCTCATTTGGTTTTATGGGGCTGTCCACTCCCAGGCTGAACGGTGAACCTTGGAGATAACTTCACCGCTGAGCTAAAAGTGTGTCTGGGGGCCATACTCTTGGGGTTTCTCCAGTCTCCTTTAGGCCAGTAAATCTGGTCTTTTTTTTGTGAGTTAGAATTATGTTCTACATCCTTCTCCAGCTCTGTCCAGAACCCTGTGTTGTGATCCTGGTCAGAGCAGTCAGTGGTGGTAGCCGGGCACCATCTAGCTGTACTGGACTCAGTCCAGTGGAGACCTTGGTAGCTGTAGACAATTAGTCGTTTGGACTAATCTTTTCCTCGTATCCTATTGTCTTCATTCTCCCTTGCTCCCGAAGGGATGAGACCAGTGGAGTATCTTAGATGTCCGCTCCCAGGCTTTTAAGACCCCAGACACTACTCACCAAGGCAGAATGTAGAGCATTGTCTTTATAAGCTGTGTCATGCTGATTGAACTAGATGTTCCCTGAGACCATGGTTCCCACAGCTGGACTTGGGCACTTTGAATACAACCTTGAGACGTTCAAGTGCTGGGGTACTGCCTGTATGGGTGAGAATTCACCATTAAAAAGGCTTTCAATCTCCCAACAGATAAAAATCTTCAGAAACCAAGAAAAATAGATCTCTTAATGTTGCCTCCATTGAGAAATTAACATAGGAATATGGATTTTTAATTGTATCCTTCTTACAAAAATTGTTCGATGATATACACATTTCCAAAGATGATCTTACTGATAGGCACACAAACTCAATGATGCGACTTGGCTTCATTTTGAAGTCTTCAAGAATGATAGTGTTTGTTGACACAAATCTATGCTTATGTGTCAGTGGGAATTCTGACCGGTTTCGCTACTAAATACCTTTGTGAGTCAGAATTTTTAACACAAGTTTCAATTAAAAAAGTGAAGCATTATTGAATATCAACAATAATGGGCATTTCCAAGTCAAAGATATTCTACAATTACAACTTTACTTTTGTTTATAGGCAGATAAGACTACCCTTCTCTATAAAAAAAAAAAAAAAATTAATGACCATTAAATGTGCATTAAAGGCAAAGGAAGAGAAAAAAAATTAAAAAAAAATTTTTTTTGTTACACTTCAGATGAATGTTTACAGAGAAAATGGTTTATCATTAAACAGTCAGTACACATATTGTTTTATGACATTGGTTAACAACCCCACAACAGGTCAACCCTCTAACTTCTCAACATTTTTTTTTGGTGAAAATACACATAGCCAAAGTCACACCATTTCAAAAATTTCTACATGTGCAATTCAGTGACATCGATTACACTCTTCCAGTTGTGCTGCTATTTTCACTATCCTTTTCCAAATTATTCCATCACCATTATCTTCAACTCACTGCCCCCTACGCTTCCCATCAAACCTTTCAAATTGCTGCTGTGTTGTCAATTTGATCTCGTGTGCATAGTTCTTTTTTTTTTGTACCTTAGATGAAGGTTTACAGAACAAATAGTTTCTCATTAAACAGTTAGTACACATATTGCCCTATGACAATGCTTAACAACCCCACAACATGTCACAATGTTGAGTCTGCCTGTCCATGAGCAGGGTATGTTTTTCCGTTTATGTAGATCCCTTTGGGTTTCTTGCAGTAGTGTTTTGTAGTTTCGTTTGTATAGGTCTTTTACATCCCTGGTCAGATTTATTCCTAAGTATTTTCTCTTTTTGTTTTAGCTCCCCCCTCACCCCTCCCAACCCTCACAACCAACAAAGATTGTTTCTTTTTGTGTTTAAACTTTTAGGTGAGTTTTTACAGTAGAGGTCTCATACAGTATTGGTTCTTTTGTGATTGATTTATTTCATTCAGCATAATGTCCTCCAGTTTGATCCATGTTGTAAGATGCTTCACAGATTCATCATTGTTCTTTATCATTGCACAGTACTCCATTATGTGTATGTACCAGAGTTTGTTTATCCATTCATCTGTTGCCCATTTTTAAACTGGATCATTTGTCTTTTTGTTGCAGAGGTGCTGGATTTTCTTATAGATTTTAGAGATTAGACTTTTGTCTGACTTGTAATGTCCAAAATTTTTTTTCCCAGTCTGTAGGTTCTCTTTTTAATTTTTCAGTAAAGTCTTTTGATGAGAATAAGTGTTTAATTTTTAGAAGATCCCAGTAATCTAGCTTATCTTCTTGGGTTTGTGTGTTGTTAGTTATGCTTTGTATCCTGTTAACGCTGAGCATTAAGGCTTCTAGCACTGATTCTATGTTTTCTTCTACGAACTTTATAGTTTTTGGCTTTATATTTAGGTCTTTGATCCATTTTCAATTAGATTTTGTATATTGTGTGAGGTATGGATCCTGTTTCATTTTTTTGCAAATGAACATCCAGTATTGCCAGCACCGTTTGTTAAAAAGACTGTCTTTTCCCCATTTGATGGACTTTGAGCCCTTGTCAAAGATCAGGTGACTGTAGGTGGATGGATTTACATCTGGGTTCTCAATTCTGTTCATTGATCAATGTATCTCTCATTATACCAGTACCAGGCTATTCTGACTATCGTAGCTATGTAGTAGGTTCTGATGTCAGGTAGTGCAAGTTCTCTTACTTTATTCTTCTTCTTCAGTAGAGGTTTACTTATCCGAGGCTTCTTCTCTTTCCGTATAAAATTAATGATCAGTTTTTCCATCTCTTTAAAGAATGTTGTTGGTATTTGGATTAGGATTGCATTGTATTTGTGAATTGCTTTGGGTCGAATTGTCATTCTCACTATGTCGAGTCTACCTATCCATGAGCATGGTATGTTTTTCCATTTATGTAGATCCCTTTGGGTTTCTTGCAGTACTATTTTGTACTTTTCTTTGCATTGGTCTTTTACATCCCTGGTCAGATTTATTCCTAAGTATTTTTTTTTTTTTTAGGGGCTATTATAAATGGTATTGTTTTCCTGATTTCCTTTCCATCATTCTCTTTATTGGTGTTTAGGAATCCAACTGATTTTTGAATGTTTATTTTGTATCTTACTACTCTGCTGAATCTTTCTATTAGGTCCGGTAGTTTTCTCAGGGAATCTTTTGGATTATCTATGTATAGTATCATATGATCCACAAACATGGACAGTTTAACTTCTTCATTACCAATCTGGATGCCCTTTATTTCTTTTTCTTGCCTTATTTCTGTAGCTATGAAGTCAAGCACAATGTTAAATAGGAGTGGAGATAAAGGGCATCCTTGTCTTGTTCCTGTTCTCAAGGGGAATGTTCTCAGCCTCTCTCCATTAAGAAAGACGTTGGTCATTGGTTTTGCATAGATGCCCTTCATTATGTTGAGAAATTTCCCTTCTATAGCTATTTTATTGAGAGTTTTTATCAGGAATAGGTATTGGACTTTGTCGAATGCCTTTTCTGCATCAATTGAGATGATCATGTGATTCTTTTCTTTCTTTTTATGTATGTCGTGAATTATGTTGATTGATTTTCTAATGTTGAACCATCCTTGCATACCAGGTATGAATCCTTTTGGTCTTGGTCTATTATTTTTTGACATGATGCTGAATTCTATTGGCTAGAATTTTGTTGAGAATTTTTGCATCTATATTCATGAGAGATATTGGTCTGTAATTTTCTTTTTTCTTTTTTTGTGGCATCTTTGCCTGTTTTTGGTATCAAGGTTATGCTAGCTTCGTAAAATGAATCTGGAAGTATTGCTTCCTTTTCTATGTTCTGAAATAGTTTGAGTAGTACTGGTATAAGCTCTTCTCTGAATGTTTGGTAGAATTCTCCAGTTGAAGAGCTCTGTACATTAATCTTTTGAATTCTACCTCTGGTTATTCCAAGAAGTTCTATTCCTCCAGAAGATTTTTTGATTATTTGTTTTGGGAGCTTGCTGAAACCATCATTGTCTGCCTCTTTATGTTATTTGATATTGTCTCCTAGCCATCAATAAGTTATTATATTCATTTATTTTATGATTGCTTACTGTGTCCTAATTTCTGGTTTTGTTTTGTTTTGGTATCCCCAAATATACTGCTCGTGTGAGCTAGTTTGATTATTGACTACTCTGAAGCTCTCATGTCCTGTCACCAGGTGGTTAGAGTTGTTACTAGGTATGTGAGCCCAGGAATCCATTTACTTTTCTTGTTCGGATTCAGCTCAGATATCCAAGTAGTCAGTCATCAAATGTGTGGTGCAGGCTCTCACCTATAGTCCTAAATGAGCAGGGGTGATTGAAGTAGGCACAGGTATCTGTCTACAGTAGGGCATCATGTGCTGAGCAAGGCAGAGGGCTGATGACTGCCCCGATTGTCTGGGATGAAAGCATTTCCCTGTTCCCTAGAGCATATAGGTGGGTGGGTTCTGCTGAGCACCCAGTGCTGTTGGTTGTAAGGACTGGAAGTCACCAGTTTTTCTTGGACCCCTGTAGGGGGGGGCTAGGTGGCATGGGTGGAGCCACCAGTCCTCAGACCCCTGATGTGAGTAGGTGAGGACACAGCTTAATGGACAGAGCAGTGTCAAATGTCTCCAGCCTGCCACAACACCTTATAGCTGACACAGTTGAAATTAGGCTTCGAGTATATACCCTGTTGTACTGTGTTAATGAGGGCCTATGCTGTTGAAATGGCCCCACACAGGTCTGTGGAGGGGTGAAAGGCATTCAAAGTCCATGGACCCTTATGCTTCTGCCTAGACATATGAGTTGTACCTGCCCTGACTTCCTGGCTTAGGGAAGCTGGCATATTATTTTTTCCTGTTTGTTAATTTGTTTCCTCTCCAAAGCTGGGAGAATGGCTCAGGGTATGGGACAGGTCCTACTTCTGGCCCAGGGGACAATGTAATCACTGAAGCTGGCCTGGACGTGGTGCAGAGCAGGAAGGGCACAGGTAAATGGAAGAGAGTTTCTTCCCAAGGGGGGTGTTTTTTAATCCGCCTAGTAGGTTAGATGCACGTACTTATCTTTTCTTGATTAAGTGCTGCTTCTCGCGTTCTGGAGGGTTGAGCAGATTCTCTGCCACTCAGTCTCTTTCAATATGGAAAATGCATCCCAAGTGCCACTACTTGCCTCACTACACAAGACAGCCAAACCAGCCTGCAGGGTGCCATTTCTCACCAGGTCAGGTCTGGCAACTCCTTGCTGCTTCTGAACCGTCTCTCCCTCCTCCTGCTGCTCAGTTCAATTCCTCAACTTTGCGTTTGATAGTCAGAGCTTCTAGATTGTCATATATAATTGATTCACTTATGTTTTCAGGTCTTTGCGGTAAGAGGGACCACAGGAAGTGTCTGACTACTCATCCATCTTGGCCCTGCTTCTCTAATGGTCATATTTTAACAAACAATAAATTATTTGAAGATTTTTTGAGAAGTGATGCACTATTTAGGAAACAAATACCTTGGTAAATGAAATTCTAAGAAAGTTAATTTAAATGTGGTATACATGACTAACTAGTTATAAACTAGTAATTTTTTTCTAATAGATTCTAATTCATAAACTGGGAAAAAAATATATGTGAATGAAACTAAATTTAGTATCCATAATGTAACCACTAAAGTTGTGCTTATGTGCAAATTTATTTGGCTTATTATATATATTGTAAAGCAATTTGCATGCTAAAAGTAATTAACAGCAAATATCAAATATATATGCATGGCATGCTTTGAAAAACTCAATATAATTTGACTCTAAGTAATAAAAAATAACTGTGTGATTTTACTATTATTTTATTTTCCTTAGATTAGAGAGGTTTCTGCACATATGAGTAATTTTTAGTCTGTAAATTCTGGGCCCTTCGTCAATATAATTAGAATGAACCTTCCATTTCCCTTTGTTTTCATATTCTACCTTTGTACTTTGTGCACACACACACATTACACACATATTCACACACACTTCCTTACCTGGTGCATCTAGCAGCTAGGTAGACTTCCAGGTCAGAAGTTCAGGAAGGTGATTGAGAAGTGGCACTAAGAAATCATCAGTATCAGAAAAGAGAAGAAAGAAAAAAGGAGCAAAAAAAGGAATCAATGATGGTTCCCATTATACTCCCAAATTAAAGGAATATATAGATTTTTTTCTAATCCCTTTGTGAAAGTATAAGTCACCAAATTAAAAACAAACAAAACAAAACAAAAAAATCCAACTCACACAATTTGGTAGTAAACACCTGTCATGATTTAGGGAACCAGCATGATGACAAAGCTATTTCAAAAGAGATTTTGAAAAACTGACAATTTATTGTATAAAAAAAAGAAAAGAAAATCTGCAATACAATCTTAAATTAGTTATAAAATTGATTAATTATCTACAGGACAAGAAAATCATAAGCTTTAGTGTTATCTTCTCTACTGGACAAAAGAGAAAATCACTACATCTTACCGATTTTCTGTAAGTTAGCCTCTAACTTTACAGAGTTAAAAAAATATCTAAACATAATCAATAGTGAATAGTATTTTAAACACAGTTACAGATCTCTAGAAGATCAAGATTGGCCTTATCTGGAACTGATTATGAGGAGGCTCAGGACTGGGTAACGTTTCATTCTACTGTGTGTGGGGTCAGCATGAGTGGGTGGCCAGCTGTATGGCAGCTAACAGCAACAGCAGAAAAGTAGGATGACCTCATGAGCACTAGTTAGACAACATTACAGGATGATAGCAAACACTTAGACAATCATCTTGGCCTAAATTCCTATTTTTAAATATCTATTTCTTAGTACTTTGGTATCTTATCCGTACCATTCAAGCAAGGTATGGCCAGAATTACAGAACAAAAATACACCAAAAAAAATTTTTTTTTACTCTTTCTGATAGATTTAGGTTTATATACACACACACACACACACACACACATCTGAGCACCAAAGAACCTGCCACTGTATTATAATTATTATTATTTTTTGTATGTATTTTCTTATCATACTTTAGATGAAGGTATACAGAACAGATAGTTTCTCATTAAACAGTCAGTACACATACTGATTTATGACATTGGTTAACAACCCCATGACATGTCAACACTCTTCCTTCTTGACATTGGAGGACCTTTTTTTGAGGGGTGGTAAAAATACACATAGCCAAAGTTACACCATTTCAAAAGTTTCTACATGTACAATTCAGTGACATTGATTACATTCTTCCAGTTATGCTGTTATTCTCACTATCCTCATAAAAGGGTGTCTGGGGACCAGACTCTTGGGGTTTCTCCAGTCTGTCAGGTCAGTAAAGCTGGTCTTTTTTGTGAGTTAGAATTTTGTTCTACATCCTTTTCCAGCTCTGTCCAGGACCCTCTATTGTGATCCCAGCCAGAGCAGTCCGTGGTGGTAGCCAGGCACCATCTAGCTGTACTGGATTCAGTCTGGTGGAGACGGTGGTAGCTGTGGTCCATTAGTCCTTTAGACTAATCTTTCCCTTGTATCTTGTTTTCTTCATTCTCCCTTGCTCCCGAAGGGGTGAGACCAGTGGAGTATCTTAGGTGGCTGCTCACGGGCTTTTAAGACCCCAGATGCTACTCACCAAGGTAGAATATAGAACATTGTCTTTATAAACTGTGTTATGTCAGTTGAGCTAGATGTTCCCTGAGACCATGGTCCCCACAGCCCTCCGCCCAGCAATTCAGTCCCTCAGGGAGTTTGGATGTGTCTATGGAGCTTCCATGACTTTCCTTGTACAAGTTGTGCTGGCTTCCCTAGTATTGTGTACTGTCTTACCCTTCATCAAAGTTACCACTTATCTATTGTCTATTTAGCTCCCCCCTCACCCCTCCCAACCCTCATAACCAACAAAGATTGTTTCCTTTTGTGAGTAAACTTTTACCAGTGTTTTTACAGTAGAGGTCTCATACAATATTTGTCCTTTTGTGATTGACTTATTTTACTCAGCATAATGTCCTCCAGTTTCATCCATGTTATGAGATGCTTCACAGATTCATCATTGTTCTTTATCATTGCATAATACTCCATTGTGTGTAAGTACCATAGTTTGTTTATCCATTCATATGTTGATGGGCAGCTAGGTTGTTTCCATCTTTTTGCTATTGTGAAAAGTGCTGCAATTAATATGGGTGTGCATATGTCTATTCGTGTGATGGCTCTTATTTCTCTAGGATATATTCCTAGGAGTGGGATTGCTGGATCATATAGTAGTTCTATTTCTAGCGTTCTAAGGAAGTGCCATATCATTTTCCAAAATGGTTGTATCATTTTGCATTCCCGCCAGGAGTGCATAAGAGTTCTGATCTCCATAGCCTCTCCAACATTTGTTATTTCCAGTTTTTTCATTCCTGCCAGTAATGCTGGGGTGAGATGGTATCTCATTGTGGTTTTAATTTGCATTTCTCTAATGGCCAGTGATCGCGAGCATTTCCTCATTTGTCTGTTGGCCACTTGAATATCTTCTTTGGTGAAGTGTCTGCTCATTTCCTTTGCCCATTTTTTAATTGGATTATTTGTCTTTTTGTCATAGAAGTGTTGGATTTTCTTGTAGATTTTAGAGATTAGACTTTTGTCTGACTTGTAATGTCCAAAATTTTTTTCCCAGTCTGTGGGTTCTCTTTATACTCTTTTGGTGAAGTATTTTGAAGAGCATAGGTGTTTAATTGTTTGTGTGTTGTTGGTTATAGTTTGTATCCTGTTAATGCCGTGCATTAGGGCCTCTAGGGTGGATCCTATGTTTTCCTGTATGAACTTTATAGTTTTTGGCTTTATATTTAGGTCTTTGACCCAAATTGAACTAGATTTTGTGTATGGTGTGAACTATGGGTCCTATTTCATTTTTTTGCTAACATCCAGTTTTGCCAGCACCATCTGTTAAAAACACGGTCTTTTCCCAACTTGATGGACTTTGTGCCCTTGTCAAAGATAAGGTGACCGTAGGTGGATAGATTTACATCTGGGTTCTCAATTCTGTTCCATTGGTCAATGTATCTGTCATTGTACCAGTACCAGGCTGTTTTTACTACTGTAGCTGTATAGTAGGTTCTGAAGTCAGGTAGATCGAGTCCTCTTTATTGTTCTTCTTCAATAGAGCTTTACTTATCCGGGGCTCCTTCCCTTTCCATCTAAAGTTAATGATGAGTTTTTCCATCTCTTTAAAAATTGTTGTTGGTATTTGGATCAGGATTGCGTTGTATTTGTAAATTGCTTTTGGTAGATTTGTCATTTTCTCAATGTTGAGTCTACCCAAGAGCATGGTATGTTTTTCCATTTATGTGTATCCCTCTGGGTTTCTTGCAGTAGTCTTTTGTAGTTTTCTTTGTCCAGGTTGTTTACATCCCTGGTTAGATTTACTCCTAAGTATTTTATTTTTTGAGGGGCTATTGTAAATGGTATTGCTTTCCTGATTTCCTTTTCATCGTTCTCCTTATTGGTGTATAGGAATCCAACTGATTTTTGTATGCTTATCTTGTATCCTGTTATTCTGCTGAATCTTTCTATTAGTTACAGTCATTTTCTTAGGGGATCTTTTGGGCTTTCCATGTATAGTATCATATCATCCACAGAAAGGGACAGTTTAACTTCTTTGTTACCAATTTGGATGCCCTTTATTTCTTTTTCTTGCCTTATTGCTCTAGCTAGTTTTTCCAGCACAATATAAATTGGAGTGGAGATAAAGGGCATCCTTGTCTTGTTCCTGTTCTCAAGGGGAATGTTCTCATCCTCTCTCCATTAAGAGTGATGTTGGCCATTGGTTTTGCATAAATACCCTCTATTATGTTGAGAAATTTCCCTTCTATACTTATTTTTTTGAGAGTTTTTATCAGGAATGGTGTTGGACTTTGTCAAATGTCTTTTCTGCATCAATTGAGATGATCATGCGTTTCTTTTCTTTCCTTTTATTTATGTCATGGATTTTGCTGTTTGATTTTCTAATACTGAACCATCCTTGCATACCTGGTATGAATCCTACTTGGTCGTAGTGTATTATATTTTTTGGTATGATGCTGAATTCTGTTGGCTACAATTTTGTTGAGAATTTTTGTGTCTATATTCATGGGAGATATTGGTCTGCAATTTTCTTTTTTTTTTTTGATGTCTTTGCCTGGTTTGGGTATCAGGGTTGTGCTGGCTTCATAAAATGAATTCAGAAGTATCACTTCCTTTTTTATGTTTTGAAATATTTTGAGTAGTACTGGTATAAGCTCTTCTCTGAATGTTTTGTAGAATTCTCCAGTGAAGCCATCTGGGCCAGAGCTTTTTTTGTTGGGAGTTTTTTCTATTACATTTCATTCTCTTCTCTTGTTATGAGTCTGTTCAGATTTTCAACATCACTTTGTTGTAGTTTGCTTAGGTAGTGTGTTTCTAGAAATTTATCCATTTCCTCTAGGTTTTCAAATTTGTTGGAGTTTAGTTTTTCATAATAGTCTGTTATAATCCCTTTTATTTCAGTTGGGTCTGTTGTAGTGTCCACCATTTCATTTCTTATTTTGGTTATTTTCATCATCTCCTGTTTTTCTTTTGTCAGTGTGGCCAGTGGTTTGTTGATTTTGTTGATTCTTTCAAAGAACCAACTTTTGGTTTTGTTGATTCTTTCTATTGTTTTTGTATTGTCTGTTTTATTTATTTCTGCTCTGATCCTTACTATTCCCTTTCTTCTAGTGGCTGTGGGCTTTTTTATTTTTATTTTTTGCTTTTCTCTTTCTATTTGTTTGAGTTGTGTGTTAATGTTTTGATTTTGTCCCTTTCTTCTTTTTTGATATGTGCATTTATTGCTATAAATTGTTCTCTGAGGACTGCCTTTACAGTGTCCCAGAGGTTTTGGTATGATGTATTTTCATTCTTGTTTGATTTTAGGAACTTTTTGATTCCATCTCTGATTTCTTCTGTTACCCAGTGATGTGTAAACAGGGTGTTATTCAGTTTCCATGTACTTGATTTTTTTTCTTCGATCTTCCTGTTGTTAATTTCTACCTTGATGGCATTGTGGTCAGAGAAGATACTTTGTATCATCTCAACATTTTGGATCTTGTTGAGGATTTCTCTGTGGCCTAAGTTGTGGTCTGTTCTGGAGAACCTTCCATGTGCATTGGAAAAGAATGTGTACTTTGCAGCTGTTGTGTGGAGTGTTCTATATATGTCATGAGGTCAAGTTGGCTGATTGTGCCCTTTAGGTCTTCTGTATCTTTGCTGAGTTTCTTCTTAGTTGTTCTGTCCTTTACTGCGAGTGGTGTGTTGAAGTCTCCTACTATTAGTGTGGAACTGTCAGTTTCTCTTTTCAGTGCTGTTTGAGTTTGTTTTATGTATTTTGGAGCCCTCTCATTGGGTGCGTAGATGTTTATTATGGTTATGTCTTCATGATGGATCATCCCCTTAATCATTACATAGTGTCCTTGTTTGTCTTTTATGGTAGATTTTGTTTTAAAGTCTATTTTATCTGAGATTAGTATTGCCACTCCTGCTCTTTTTTGGTAGCTGTTTGCTTGATATATTTTTTCCATCCTTTGATTTTTAATAAATTCATATCTTTGTTTCTAAGGTGTCTCTTGTAGACAGCATATGGATGGATCCCGCTTTTTTATCCATTCTGTCACTCTCCATCTCTTTATGGGTGCATTGAGTCCATTTACATTCAGTGTAATTATTGATAGGTGTGAGTTTATTGTTGTCATTTTGGAGTGCATTTTCTTTTTTTTTGTGGTGTTGATGTTTTCTTTGTTCCTCTTACTCTCCTGTTTTATTATAATTATTATTGATTAATTTGAAATAAATAGGTCAGCCATGTTACATTGGTAGGACTGTGGGATCTAAAATTTATTTTTTTCTTTATAAGTATTATAAGCATTAAGTTCACAAACAGTAACTGTGAAGATTTAAGGATATATACAACTCTGTTTTATTGCTTTATAATCATTGAATTTAGTTCTGTAAAATATTAAAAGAAGATCTATAGGGGAAAAAATTCTTCACTATATATTAGTGCAGCATATTTTTTAAAACAATAGGTTAGTTACCATTTTCTATAGTAATAACCTTTCTTATAGTTTTCAGTCTTCCTTTTGTATACTAAACAAGAGTGAAAAACTACATCAACATTTTCTCCTTACTGTATTATTCATAGAAAATAAATTTACTTGATAAGATAAATCAATATTGTGAGACCTAGTTCTTGATAAAAATAACTTCTAAAGTATTTTTTTGGTGTTCTAACTCTAGACAAAATGAGAAGTTTAAGTGTATGGTGTATTGGAATCAACTGACTCTTTAATTAGACATAGTTATTTAAATAAGCAAACAAAAACGTGTATATTGGCAAAAAATATACTATTACATGGTTTTAACACAAAAGTAAAAATAAAATTTTCATTTGATCAGTTTTAACAATTCTCTGTTTAAAGATGCACCAGTTAATTATCAAACCTATTAGATTTGCAATTATCTGAAGATTATAAAATTATAAATTTCACCCTTGAAAGTTTTTGAGAGAATATGTGGGATTTTTTTTATTTCCCAAAAGTAGTTGAAAGCAAAGGTGATGTCTGATGAAGGAAATGTAGATAACTCAGTGATTCCTCCTTATGAAAAATTAATATTCTCCATGATGGTATTGTACAAGAAATAGAATTGCTTAGCTTTTGTCCTGCAATTCCCTTTTCCCAACAGTAAATAAAGATTTTTAGTCTCTTTAGACCTAAGGGGGAAATTAAGGGGAAATTAAGGGGAATTAAGGGGAAAAAAATGCTTAACTGAAATAACTGTGTTAATCTGTAAAAATGGCAAATGTGTTATTTAAGACAATTGATTTGAAAAGATTGAGCATTAGCTATTTAATTGAGCATTAACAATTTCATTATATTAAAAAGGAGTCACTTAAAACTACAAGGATTATTTAAATAACATATTCTCCTATTGTATTTAAAATGTGCTTATGCATAATTAACTACTTGATAGAGAACTAGGGATAGAGAAACTTAATGCCTAAGAAGAACCAGTGCTATGAAAATGTCAGAGATAAGAATGAAGCATTTGTCACATAATGCATCTCAATATTAAAGTAACTAAATTTACAGATAGTCCACTTATGCCTAACTTTACACAAATATTTTCCCATTATTTTGGCATAAACAATGAAATATGTGTCTTTTCTATTTTAGAGTTAATGAGCTTGTTACAGGTAATTAGAGGTCATAACTTACATAATCTTGCTGGTTCTCTCAATTACCATCACTAGCACATTGGATTTCCACTAAATTTAATGTTTTCTTCCCTACCACCCCTCCCAAGGAAAAAAAACAAAGAAACACTTAGCCTCTAATTCTATGGGAGTATTTCTGATTCTGGTAATGGTGAGCAAGGCAATTTAGAACACTCTTCTCATTAAGACAGATTATAAAAACTCAAAATGATATTTTAAAATATATCTGAAGATATTATAGCGTTATCATACAAGATCATAAAGAATTTCCAAGCCAAGATGGAAGGCAGCTCATGAAGGTGAATTTGGCTTTAAGTTGGCTTTACACTTGAAGGGATTCCTGATTCTAGAGTTAAGACTCAAAGGTTAAAATACTGTACAGAAATTTTGAAAGGCACTTCTGAGAGTCTTGTGGGAATAGGGGGCATGCAATGGAGTTGAGAATCTGGAAAGAATTGAAGCCCTGGTTAATCCACTTGCTTATGGGTGGGGCTTCTAAAGGGATGGGGGTCACCTATGAGGAAGAACTGAGCTGGAAATAGACAATCATCATGGACCCTGCAGTTCAGTTTTAAATCTTTGTTATACCTAAATTTTTTTTATGCGCTCACTGACAGGAAGTGAGCCACACATCTATAAAAAAAAGCAAACAAAACTCTTGTCTGTAGGAATTAATGTTATCTCAGTCTTCAGATTGTCTCTAATTTGTTTTTCAAATACAATGACAGCATCAAAAATAGCCAGACACATGAAGAAAAATGATAAGGTGACAAAAATCAGATGATAGAACCAGTCCACAGAGGCCCCAATTATTGAAATTATTAGATACACACATTTTACTTATTAAAACAAAGACGGGAATTTTTTTAGAGAACTAAACACTAAAAAGAATATATGGAAACTATAGAACTAAAAATTCAAAGACTTTTTCAATGAGTTTAACATTAGATTATATACAGCTGAAGAGAGAATTAGTGAACTGAAAAAAAGGCCAGGAGATATTATTCAGGGCACAGAGATACAAAAAAATGAAAACCACATCCACACTCAAAAGAGCATAAGAAACCTATGAGACAAAACTTGCTTATTTCGAAAGAGTGATAAAATTGATGAACTCATGGTGAGACATTGTAGGAAAACCGGAGAGAATGTACAAGTAATCAATGTTGGAATAAAAAACAGAATATCACCAAAGTCATTAAAGATAGTAAGAGAGTGTTATGAACCACCTGATTCCAAAATATTTAAAATTGTAGATCATATGGACACCTGCCAAGAACAACATGGGTATTCAAACCTGATCCCCCCAAAAAGACAGAAAATATGAATAGTGCTATAACCGTTAAAGAAACTAATCTCTAATTTAAAATATTCTCACAAAGAAATTCCAAATATTTTTCAAATAATTTATTTTATTTTTGTTGTTGTTGGGAATATACACAGAAGTTGTTACTGTTAGGTGCCATCGAGTCTGTTTCGACTCATAACGACCCTATGTATGGCAGAAGAAAACACCGCCCGGTCCTGCACCATCCTCACAATCATTGTTATGTTTGAGCCTATTGTTGCAGCCACTGTCAATCCATCTTGTTGAGTCTTCCTCTTTTTCACTGACCCTCTGCTTTACAAACTATGATGTCCTACTCCAGAGACTGGTCCCTCCAGATAGTATGTCCAAAGTATGTGAGATGAAGTCTCACCATCCTAGCTTCCAAGGAGCACTCTGGCTGTATTTCTTCCAAGACAGATTTGTTCATTCTTCTGGAAGCCCATGGTATATTCAATATTCTTCACCAACACCATAATTCAAAGACTTCAATTCTTCTTCAGTCTTCCTTATTCATTGTCCAGCTTTCGCATGCACGTAAGGTGACTGAAAATATCAAGGCTTGGGTTAGGCACACCTTAGTCCTTAAAGTGACTTCTTCACTTTTTAACACTCTAAAGAGATCTTTTGCAGCAGATTTGCCCAAAGCAATAGGTCATTTGATTTCCTGTCCATTGCTTCCATGGGCATTGATTGTGAATCCAAGTAAAATGAACTCCTTGACTACATCAATCTTTTCTCCATTTATCATGATGTTGCTTATTGGTCCAGTTCCGAGGATTTTTGTTTTCTTCATGTTGAGCTGTAATCCATACTGAAGGCTGTAGTCTGATCTTCATCAATAAGTGCTTCAAGTCCTCTTTGCTTTCAGCAAGCAAATTTGTGTCAAGTGCAAATCAAAGACAGTTCATGAATCTTCCACCAATCCTGATGTCACATTCTTCTTCATATAGTCCACCTTCTTAGATTATTTGCCCAGCATACAGATTGAACAAATATGGTGAAAGGATGCAACCCTGACGCACACCTTTCTTGATTTTAAACCATTCAGTATCCCCTCAAAGGGGGATTTTAACTTGATTTTTTGGAATTTTAACAATCCTTTCTGTGGTTAAATTCATTTATGACTTTTTCCTCATTCTAAGACCCAGTATAATGACAACTCTTTATTCTTTGAGCCATATTCAACACCTCAGTATTTTAAAGGTCAATACACAAAGTTGAAGTAATTTCCTGTATTTAGCTTTCATGGTGTAATTGTTGTAAGAGTGTTTGTACTGTGGAGCATTTTGTCAGCTCTATATCAGCATTGCTTCTACCTGTCCTGGAACTCCCCTAACACCCGCTTTTGCTCAAGATTGAATTCTTACCTTCGTTCTTACAAATTTCTGTGCTGTTTATTAATTACAAACACAAGTAAAAAAGGGTAATTATGAATATTCAGTGTTAGATTATTGTTAGGAATAGAATATATCCCAGACTTTTACTGGGAAATTTATTTGGGCCATAAATAATCTGTCATGGCATTCTTTGCCTCTCTGAAGGAAATGGTTCTTTTGACTTTTGACATAATATAAACTAAGAGAAGGTACTGTTGTTCTGCTTTGACTTTCTCAACTCAAATGCAGGCAACTAAGAAAACCAGAATCTTCCAAAATACTTTCTGAAGCTTGTGAAGAATATATGCATCTTTATACGGTGAGTGTGTGTGTGGGGGGTTCAGTTTTGTAGAAGAAATAGCTTTTCATGTCCCAAACTATGCATTATATTTAGATGACTTCTAAATAATGTGTTCCATTGCTGAATGCATGATGCATTTTACTTCTTTCTCACATACATCCTTAAGAAAAAAGAGCATGAGAAAGTCTTTTAAAATTACAATCTAAGGCTTTTTTAAAGCTCTGTACTTAAATCAATTCTTGTTATTCTCAATCTACTTTTATGGCAAGCAGTATATCTAGTCTCCATGGTAGGCAGTATGTTTTACAAAAAGAAAGACTTTTCTGAATGCATGAAACCATTTAGAAGGAACAAGTACTGTAAAGGATTTCTACATGCTTTCCCTCCATATCGGTGTGTGCTTTTTAAGAGTTGATTCTAAAGGGTCCAAAAATCTGTTGACAACATATATCACTGTATGAATCCAATGAATATATAGGAATTTGTGAAAATAGATTTTATATTAAAAACAAAACCTTCCATACATAAGTCTGTCAATTATTTTTAAGACAATAGAATGTACTGGAAATCTCCACAGGGAATCACATCTTTTTTCCGTATTACTAAATTAATGATATTTCCACATCTCGAGTCATGTATACTCATAATCATTTCTCCATTCCTACCTGTGAAAGCAAAATTTATATGCAAATATCATGACTTTCTGATTAAAGCATACCCAGTACAAGCTCTTCAGTTATCAGCTAAGTGCATTCTGTTTTTCGAGTAAATGCTAAATATGTTGTATCAAATTAGCTTTTAGACATTTAAGATGGTGACTCCAAGGATCACTTAATTAGTAAAGACTCGTATCATCAACACCAATGAATATTTTTTTCACTGTGAGTAAAGGGAAAATGCTTATTTGTCTTTTACCCAAGAAAAATAAACAGACTTAGAGGTTGATATTCAATAATTTAATTGTTATCCAGTTTTATAGCTGTGTTGGCAGGGTTGAAGAGGCCAAATTACTTGTTACATCACAATGGTCCAGTTGGGATTTAATCTAGTGAAGGGTGAAGCCCTCTCAAAGATTTCTGAGCAACTGCATAATGGCAGTGAGAAAGCTGAGGAATTCTCCTTTTCAATTAAGTGTATGTTTTATGATCCTCCATTAAACCAAGTTTACTAGATGTGTTCTATATGAGTCTATTCCTTTCACTGCTTCCTAAAGAAAAGCTTTGATTGTAATATTCATTTAAATACTTAAAACTGGTCTTCAGTGAATTGCAATTAACTTCTGAGTCTGGGAGTTACCTATGAGATGGTTTCTATGTTCTATGCAGACAATCCAAAAACCTAAACAAATATTTACCAACCACTTTCTAATTAAAGATCCTTTCCTGGGTAGGAACTACTCATTTTTATGAATTAAGAAACCAGCAAAGCACATTACACTAATTGTTTCTGTTGATGTTTGGGTTACTTGAATCATTAGCAAGGACCAAGCCAGGAACTAATGACACTCATTCTACAATATGACTGACGAAAATTCCGTAAGCAGACCTCCCTTGCTTTAGACAAGGGTTCATAGATTTTTTGTTATCATAGATTCTTTTAATCCTCTGATAAAACTATGAAATCTTTCTCAGAATAATGCTATAAAGGCATAAAGTATAAGAAAAATAATTATATTGATTACTCATCAAAATATTAAAAACATTGTTACAGTAAATGCATATACTATTTTATTAACACATTAAATAACAATATTTAGCTAGAGACATAAAAGAAACCATAAGTTTGAAGTAGTGATGAGCATAAATATTATTGTAATATATCTGAAAAACTGAAATTTGGTATAAAGTTATATGAGATTTCTAATAGAAAAAATACTGTACAGATAATTCTAATGCTATCTCTTTTTTTTTTTTTTTTGGCCTCTATTCTTCATTGAGTAAAATGGTAGATATCAGTTTCAGGTTAGCAAATTTAATTACTTTTTCCATTTAATTTTTTAGATCCCCTAAAGTGTGAGTTACATATAGGACCAGCTCTTGCTTGATTCAATAAATCAATTAAGAACTTCTAAATCAACTGTCAGAGTCCCTGGGTGGTACAACTGATTAAATACTTAGTAGCTAACCAAATGTTTGTCGATTTGAGTCGATGCAGAGATGCCTCAGAAGAAAGGCCTGACAATCTACTTCCAAAAAATCAGCACTTGAAAACCCTGTGGAGCACAGTTCTACTCTGATACACATGGGATTGCTATGAGTCAGAATTGACTGGACAGCAGTGGTTTGTTTTTAATCAGGTGTTAAACTGTTTAATGGAAGTATGGATGACTGAAAAAAACAACGTGCATTTACTCATTGCTTTCCCCCTTCCCACTTTCTCTCTAAGTGACTATGTTAACACTGATTTAATCAATCATTTTCCTAATTTCTAAAACTCTATATTTTTATCCCGATTTACCCCTTTAAACTCTTCTTGAGTCACCCTCCCACTCAAGCCCTTCACTCCAAGAACGGTGCCCTTATTTAACTGATTGTTCTTTCTACCTAGACTGCTCTTTCTCTAAAATGACTATGGCTGATTCTTCCTTGCCCTTCACATCTCAGCATCAGTTTGTCTTCTACAGAGAGAATTGCATGACCTCCAAAACCAAAGCAGCAAACAATAATTATCCCTATATGTGGTCCTTCTTAAATCCTTTGCCTAGCTCTTACTCTCTTTATTCCCTAATAGGCTTTGTCTTTCCCTTTCACCTCTGTATCCTCAGTACCTAGAATATTTCCTGGCAAATAGCAGGTACTCAATCAGTATTTGCTGAGTAAATGACTGGATGATATCTTCGCATCTGTGATCTACAGTTTACAGTCAGTTTCCTAGACTTGCAATGTGATAATTCAAGAAGGCTAATTCAGAGTGGGAGGAAAGGAGGAGAAATGTCACCATGCTGCCACCATCCTCTCCAGTGGGAAACACCCTTTTAGACATATGTATTCCCACTCTTTGCCCTTTACTCCAGCATAAATCTCAACAAGGATATACTAAAAATAAAAAACTGTGGAATCCACATATTTCTTTATGTTCATTTTCTCTCCTTATTTTAAGTTTATCTCAAGAGTTTAAAATACCATATCAAGAAATTTAAAAAAATTCACTCTTTGACACCATAACTTCTCTTTTGTGAATCTAAAGAAACAATGCTTAATACAGAAAACACTTTTTGTGGCTTGTGAACGGCCATCTAAGATATTCCGCTGGTCTCACCCCTTTGGGAGCAAGGGAGAATGAAGAAAACTAAAGACACAAAGGAAAGATTAGTTCAAAGAACTAAAGGACCACAAATACCACAACCTCCACCAGACTGAGTCCAGCACAACTAGATGGTGCCAGGCTACCACTACCAACTGCTCTGACAGGGATCACAATAGAGAGTCCTGGACGGAGCTGAAGAAAAATGTAGAACAAAATTCTAACTCATAAAAAAAAAAAAAAAAAAAAGACCAGACTTACTGGTCTAACAGAGACTAGAGAAACCCCAAGAGTATGGCCCCCGGACACCATTTTAACTCAGCAATGAAGTCATGCCTGAAGTTCACCCTCCAGCCAAAGATTAGACAGGCCCATAAAAGAAAATGAGACTAAATGGGCACACCAGCCCAGGGGCAAGGGCAAGAAGGCAAGAAGGGGCAGGAAAGCTGGTAATAGGGAACCCAAAGTCGAGAAGGCGAGAGTGTTGACATGTCGTGGGTTTGGCAACCAAAGTCACGAAATAATATGTGTACCAATTGTTTAATGAGAAGCTAGTTCTGTAAACCTTCATTTACAGTACAATAATTAAAAAAAAAACACTTTCTGCGCCTCGATGATCATGGCAATGTGATTGTTATAAAAAAAAAAGTTAATCTAAATAACAAAACGGAAATGGCTAAATAAATAATATGTACATATTAGACAGCTATTAAAATTATTTCTATTAAATATTTTCAATGAGTAAAAGTTTCTCATGTTATATTCTTCAGTGAAATAAATATATAAATTTTTATATATAGGAGAAAGACATTATCTCTATCATCTATCTATCTTCCATATATCCAATTATGTATCTATCAGACCACTCAAAACAGTAACCACATATAAAATTTGAAAAATACGAAGAAATAACACCAAAATTTTGACTGTCTTTGGTTAGTGAACATATAGATGCTTTTATTTTTACTTGCTCCTTTTTAGAATCTTTCACATTTTCTATAAGGAGTCTACAGTATTTTATAACAGGAAAATATATTTAACTCTGGAGTAGTACTAAGACATTTATGGGTCACATGCTTTTCTTTGCTCCATTATTACTGTCATCATGTTCTGGGATGGTGTGGCTTGAAAGAGATAATAGAAGTCTTGATTTTACATATTAATTTACACTTGAGATTGTTTGGATAAAGCGCCTGAGGAAGAATGCCAGCAGAAGGGCATCTCTGGAGAGACCAGATGATGTCGTCAACGCAGCTGCTTCACCATGTGGTTTAAACTAAAAGTGTACCCAGTAGGTTCTAGGACAAATGTGATTCATGCTTTTATATCTCAAAGTTCCTAACACTTTTCTCTCATATCTATTTCCCTTACTCCTTAAGACTTCACCTCCTGAAATTATAGACACCTTCTTTTGCCATCCTTTAGTCTATGCTTTTAAATGACAGAGAGAATTAAAAGCCATCACAAATGTAACTAAGCAATACTGAAAGCCTGGTCTCTCGGGTCATCTCTGTCTTCTCTCTTGGGCACATCCCCGATTATGGCACTAAGAGCCCATGAGCACTGAAGCAACTTTCTGAGGATACCTGGGCCCAGTGGTTAAGAGCTTTGATGAGCTATGGCTGCTAACCAAGAGGCTGGCAGTTCGAATCCACCAGTCGCTCCTTGGAAACCCTATGGGGCAGTTCTACTCTGTCCTATAGGGTTACTATGCGTTGGAATCGACCCTACGACAACAGGTTTTTTTTTTGGTTTGGTATTTAGGTAGACTTGGAGCTATTGAATCCTGATAATTCCTAACTGGGAAATGAAGAGATGTAAAACTTAAATCAATCCATTTTTTCATTTAGGAGTAGTGTATGATGGCAAACTATGGGGTCTATACTTGAAGTGAAATAATATTACGGAATTTATTTCTGTCTGCAGAACAGTCCTCAATCACTGATCAATGAAAGGCATCAAACTGAGTGAAAGATTTACATACAAAACCTGAAAAGCTACAGGTTGGACTTTGGGGGTGGGGAGAACATATTGCAAAATATTTTCCACTAAAAACAGAGCGATGAGCTTTGGTTGATGGAATCGTATCAATAGTGCCCAGAACAGGTTCCGCCTCTTTATCACAGGAGAATTATTTTTTTAAAATACAAAGTATTGGGTCACACCAGACTTAGTGAATCACAAATACTCACAAGGTGTTGTTGTTGTTAGGTGCTGTTGAGTTGATTTCCACTCATAGCGACCCTACGTACAACAGAATGAAACGCTGCCTGGTCCTGAGCCATCCTCACGATCTTTGTTATGTTTGAGCCCATTGTTGCAGCCACTGTGCCAAACCATCTTGTTGAGGGTCTTCCTCTTTTTTGCTGACCATCTACTTTACCAAGCATGATGTCCTTCTCCAGGGATTGGTCCCTCTTGATAACATTTCCAAAGTACATGAGATGAAGTCTCACCATCCTTGCTTTTATAATGAATATTCTGGCTGTACTTTCTCCAAGACAGACTTGTTTGTTCTTCTGGCAGTCTATGCTATATTCCATAATCTTTGCCAATACCGTAATTCAAAGGTATCAATTCTTTGGCCTTCCTTATTCACTGTCCAGTGTTCACATGCATATGAGGTAATTGAAAACACCATGACTTGGGTCTGGTGCACTTTCGTCTTTAAAGTGAACTCTTTGCTTTTTAACACGTTAAAGAGGTCTTTTCCAGAAGACTTGCCCAATGCAATGCATTGTTTGATTTCTTCACCGCTGCTTCCATGGGCATTGACTGTGGATCCAAGTAAAATGAAATCCTTTACAATTTCAATATTTTCTCCATTTATTATGATGTTGCTAATTGGTCCAGTTGGTGAGGATTTTTGTTTTCTTTATGTTGAAGTGTAATCCATACTTAACGCTGTAGTCTTTGATCGTCATCAGTAAGTGCTTCAAGTCCTCTTCACTTTCAGCAAGCAAGGTTGTGTCATCTGGATGTTGCAGGTTTGGTAATGAGTCTTCCTCCAATCCCGATGCCCCATTCTTCTTTCTATAGTCCAGCTTCTTGGATTATTTACTCAGCATATGGATTGAATAAGTATGGTGAAACGATACAACCCTGACATACACCTTTCTTAACTTTTAACCATGCAGATCTGACTCAAAAGTTAGGACCCTACAATATTTGGTGTTTAAAACTTCCAGACAGCATTCTGATACTGTCTATCCATAGACTGGGACCTGGGGAACACTAAAATACATTATCTTTAAAAATTAATGAATTCATTAGTTTATTCAATATCTGTTGAGAAACACCTATATGCAAGACACTGGAAATTCAAGAAGAAAAAGATAGCCAACTTCCCTGCTCTCATGTGCACCATGCATCTTACTGTTCTCGGCCCCAGGGTGTTCTCTAATATGCAGGAGCCAACTCAGTGCAGCCTGGAACAGTGGAGCCACCCTCAAAAACAACATGCAACAGCAGCTCATGGATAAATGCTCTTGCTACTGTCATTCTGTAGGAAAATTCTGGGAGGCGTTCTGTTCCCTTCTTTGGAGGTCTTGGCAGAATTCAGCTCACTACTGTAATCTCTATAACACATTCCTATACTGGCTTTTCCTCCTTCCCTGTCTCACTCTGCCTGCTTCCTCTCTTCAGCTTCCTGGGAACACCTCCCAATAAACTAAACCCAAGTAGTTATCCCAAGTACTGATTTAGGAAGAGCTTAAGCCAAAACAAAATTGAAAGTAAACCTCTCTTCTTTCCTTCAGGTCCTTCAAGAAGCAGACACCAAGATGTGCAAGAGGCTACTTGGGAAAAACTTCTGTGAGGAAACATAGGAAGGGGCTATAGAGGGGATGGAGAGAGCCATTAAATCACAATGTAAGTCTAACTCATGTGAGAAAGGAAATTTCGGTCAGAAAAGTCTTACACGTATTTCTAAGAAAGTTTTGACAAAGCTTTCAGGGAGTCCTTGAGTCAAGATTGCCCATCAAACAAGGACTGCATCTCCCAGGAATGGTCTGCCTTACTGTCTCTTCCCTGTCAGTCATTGGAGTACCCAGGGGAAGTGTGGTTGTAGCCATGATGCAAACACAGTGAAAAATTTCAAAGCAAAGCTGCTGAGGCCGTCAATGAATTACAATCCCTGCATTTAGAGATCTGAGAAGGACATTTTCTTGTGCTGCACAGATCTACTGCTCCACAAAGGATTAGGGAGTAGCTTATCCATGGGTCCCATGGGCCTTTCTTCCTGAGGGGTAACTGAGAGGAGAGAGGTTAGTGGAACATTACTGGAGTTGATCAGAGGTCCACAACTGATACTCATCCTCTCCTTCCTGCACTTTCCAGTCTGAATTCCCATAACACTCAACTATCACTTCAGCTGATTTTGGTGGTATGACCCAAAGATACATTCCTGAGGGGTCTAAACCTTTGATCACCGTATCTTTCTTAGGCCAGGTTTGCTGTTTGTATTTGTTCACAGTAAAATGGGGCAAGGTAGCACTTAGAGATACGCAAGTGGATCACACGGGTTCCACACATATTTCACCCTGCCATCAATGTGTAAAAGCAGACCTAACGCCTCTTGCTGATCAGGGCGATTCTGCCTGCTTATATGGTGACTTCTCTTCTCATCTGTATTTTCCAGATACAAGGAGTCCATGGTCCTGGAAGCAGCAGTAGTTCATTGTTCAGTGTGTCTCCTGCCAGTACTGTGACCCTTTGGGGACAAGAACTTCCAACTCTGCAGAGCTCATAGTTGTGGAGACAGGAAGCACAAAAGCTCCAGTGGGTCTTTGGAAAGGAAGATAAGTGAGACCACTACTGCTGTGGATCATAGAAAATTATGGATAACATTGGGAAGAATGGGAATTCCAAAACACTTAATTGTGCTCATGAGGAGCCTGTACTTAGACAAAGAGGCAGTCACTGAAACAGAACAAGGGATACTGTGTGGTTTAAAATCAGAAAAGGTGAGCATCAGGGTTGTATCCTTTCACCATACGTGTTAAATTTGTATGCTGAGCAAATAATCTGAGAACCTGGACTATATGAAGAAGAATGCAGCATCAGGATTGGAGGAAGACTCATTAACAATTGAGATATGCAGGTAACACAACCTTGCTTGCAGAAAGAGAAGAGGACTTAAAGCACTTACTGGTGAAGATCAAAGACTATAGCCTGCAATATGGATTACACCTCAGCATAAAGAAAACAAAAATCCTCACAATAGGACAGATAAAGCAACATCACAATAAATGGAGAATATATTGAAGTTATAAAGGATTTCAGTTTACTTGGATCCATAATCAATGCCATGGAAACAGCAGTGAAGAAATCAAATGACACATTGTTTTGGGTAAAGATTCTGCAAAAGAAATCTTTAAACGGTTAAAAAGCGAAGATGTCAGTTTGAGGGCTAAGGTGGGCCTGGCCCAAGCCATGGTATTTTCACTCGCCTCTTATGCATGCAAAAGCTGGACAATGAATAAGGAAGACAGAAGAATTGACGTATTTGAATTATGGCATTGGCGAAGAGTATTGAATATACCATGGACTGCCAGAAGAACGAACAAATCCGTCTTGGAAGAAGTGCAACTAGAAAACTCCTTGGAAGCGAGGATGGCAAGACTTCGTCTCACATGCTTTGGACATGTTATCAAGGAAAGAACAGTCCCTGGAGAAGGGTATCATACTTAGTAAAGTAGACGGTCAGCAAAAGAGAGGAATACCCTCAATGAAATGGATTGACACCAATGGGCTCAAGCACAGCAACGATTGTGAGAATGGCACAAGACCAGAAAGTGTTTTGTTCTGTTGTACATAGGATCTCTATGAGTCAGAACCACCTTGACGCACCTAACAACAACAACTACTGATTCCAGTCCTTGGTGTCTAAACTCACGTATTCATCCTGTTTGGGATGCAGCACCATATAGAGGTCTCTGATGTTTTATCCTGGAAGATTGCATCTCATCCATGAACTTCCATAAGTGTTGCCACTGAGCTGGTGATTCAACTGTGACTTTAGGAGACTGTGCCACTATTTTGTGAGACTGGCTGCCTCTAGATGGTGCAGATAAGATACAATCAGTGCATTCCTTGGTCGCTGGCCCATTCCTGCACATTCTTTCTGGTGAAGTGGGTTCCCTCGTTGGATTCTATTATGTAGAGTTCCATCCTGTAGATCAAGTACTTAATATGCTTCTAGATGGTGGTGCTGGTTCAGGCTCTGTGGCCACAAAAGGCAAACTCATACCTGCGTAGGTATCTATTCCTGTGAGGATGACCAATTATCTTTCCAGGATAGAAAAGCTTCAATTTAGCTGACTTGCCAACTATTGGCCAGCTGGTATTCACTAGTAGCAGTGCAGTATCTAGTGCTCAACATTGGTTCTATTTCTGGCATGCTGGACATTCAGAGGTATCTGTCTCTACATCCAGGGATGTGGCAATTGTGTCATCCCTGGTGTGGCCAGTGGAAGGGAGAGGTGCTGCTCAAGCTTTCATGGAGACTTTGCGATAATTGTGTACACAGTTTACATGTGTCCTCTGGTCCTCCTTGAATTCAATTTCTGAAGTACCCTTTCTATTTCACTATGGTCTGTTGTCAGGCCTGTATAATTTCATGACTGGACAAGTCCAACAAAACCCAACTCAATTGCATTTCCTGACACATGGACCAATGGTCAAGTGTTTTGTCTCTACCAGAGCCTAATATACCAGGAGTTGCTTCTCAAAATGTGTATGCTCGAATAATGGTACCACATTTGGCGCAACAGCTGCAGTCATGGTAACTACTTAGTTAGCCTAGAGTAGTCTATAAGGAGCCCTAGTGGCACAACAATTAAGCACTTGATGCTCAACAAAAGATTGGTGGTTTGAACCCACCCAGTGGCTCCACAGGAGAAAGATCTGATGATCTGCTTTCATAAAGATTACATCCTACAAAATGCTATGAAGAAGTTCTACTCTTACATGGGGTCACTATGAGTTAAAATTGACTTGAAGGCCAATACCACCACCAGAGTAGTCTCTGTAGTCTGCAGTCACTTTCCCAGATTCATCTAGATTCTGCAGGGGCAGACTGACAAATTAAATGGAGACACGATAAGGATCACAGCCCCTGTATTCTTCAGGTTTTTTAATAGTGATGCTAATATCTACTATTCAACTTGGAATGTGATATTGTTTTTGATTTACTGTCTTAGCTAGGAGGCAGATTCAGAGGTTTCCACTTCCCCAATATGATAGATATTACCCCATAGGCCCTGGACTCAATATGAGTGTTACTTTAGTTTCCAAGTATATCAATTCCAATTCTGCATTCAAGGATTGAAAGAAAATGACCCCTGGGTGAGTCCATGGAATCAGCAAGCTCATTGTGAGCAGACTTTAGTCAGAGATTCATTTATCTTCTGGTTTCCCCAAGCCTCTCCTTTAACAGGTGGCAATGATGATGATTTGAATCTTTAAGTATCAATGTCAACTTAGATTGACATTGATTGACAATAGTCCTCAGAATGTCTGGGTATTATTTTCCCAGTGTAGAGTTACCCAAGTAAATACCCATAGGTTCCTTTTGGGGAGAACTGGGGGAATCATCACAGTGTACACTTGTGTGCTGTTCCATGGGGCTTCCTCCTAGGAAAACAACTACCTCTTAGCCAGTGGACTCTTGATTTTCAAATGGACTCAGGTATGGGATCTGAGTGAAGGATTGTGATTTTTTTTATTGGAGTTAATACCCTCATCTTCCTTCTCCTTCTTTCTTATCTATTTTTAATTGTTGATGTTAAGCACGCTTTTTGTTACCTGCTGGTCTATATTGCCTCTAGGGATAATATGTTCTATTAACCCCCACCGCAGCTCCCTAAGAGTCATTCCCACTAAATGTCTCTTCAACTTTGTTGGCCATTACAGTTATAGTGCCTCCCTGTCTTTTGGCAGTTAAATGTCACCACCCACCTGGCCTCTATTACCTCAAAGCCTCATTATCTCCATGGAAATTAATAAATTCAGATATATGACTGCTTTACCTAGCATCAGCCCTAACTTCATGGTGATGCTGGTGTCCTCACCAGCTCATTTCTGATGGCTTTGGTGAATGGTGTGTTATCAGAGGCCTTCAATGGAACATAGTCCTCTAGGGAATTTTCTGGACTTACATGACACATCCATTCTAGCATACCTACTTCCTTCAGGCTCTTCATTCTTTCCTCTACCATCTACCAAGGCAACTTGGGCATTATAATTCACTTCATTGGCAAACGCTTTCTCCAGGCCTCTAAAAGACATCTTAGCAGTAAGCTTCTCATAGCCCCTGAGCTCCTTAAGAGAGTGTTAAATCCTGTGCCCCCAGTACAATGACTTCTTGCTTATCCAGTGTTATATTCTATCCTTTTGGTCAACATCCCCCAAATCCAATCCTAGAGGTACTCTCTTGGGTACTGCTAGCAATATAGGGTTGATTGTCAGTGTTCCAATCTCAGTTCCATTTAGTAGGTGTGTAACCTTGTGTGAATTATTTAAGTTTCCTATGCCTCAGTTTTTTTTCATATGCGAAATGGGGATGATAACATCAGTACCTGTCTCAGAGTGTTATTATGAGTATTAGAAGTTATAATATATACAAAGTACCTATACACAGTAAATACTCAATAAATATTAGAAGTTATCAGTGTCACTGCCATGATATAACAAATGGATTCAGCTTGCCACTTTCTTTAGGGCATCTTAAATGTGGTTCTGTGATCTGAGGGAACCCTAGATTACACAACCACTTACCTAAAATACCAGAATGCAAAATAATCTACTACTAGTTCCACTCCAAGGGCCCTGTGATGGTTATTTGAAAAAAAAAAAAAGTGATATTTGTAATTCACAACTTTTCAAAACATTACAGGGTGACATTGTTACTGTGCAAGCCTTTGTAGCCAACTCTCATTAAGGAAGAACATGCTGCATTTTAGAAGCTGTTGTCAGCTTTCTTCATATGTTATGTGTTTTCCCTTGAACCACTAAGCTGGGAACCACAAAGCTGGGAACCACAAAGCTGGGAACCACAAAGCATCTGTATCTTTTAGCTCGTGATGAGCTGGCCTTTCCCCTGCAGCAGGGCTTTCCAGTTGTGTGTCTTTAAAGATTTGCCTGAGAACTTAGGCAAGACAGATATGCCAGGAAAAAAGGTACATACCACATATGAAATGACACAGCCTGAGATCAGAGAACTTAAGGGGGAGGAGGGGAAAAAGTAAAGAACGTCTCTGCAGCACCAGAACAGGGCATAGACATAAATAGGATTTAATAAGCATTGCAAGCTAAGTTGCAAGGGAGATGGCCACAGATGGCACAGAAAGATGCACCAAAGCATAACTCAAAGCCACTCCAAATAGGACCTTTTCACTGCTAGATGAAATAGTACCAGCCAAAATGAACTGGTGTGTTGTAATCAGACAGGGTGGCAAAGACTATGAGGCTTCCAGGAAGCCACTAGGACGGGCTTGCAGTCGAAATACAAAGAAAATGGACTGTGAGTACCTCCAGAATTACTTTGGAGGCTATGTGATCATGCTGGCTACTCTAAGCCACCCCAGCAGTTCTATACTCCACAAATAAATAGCTATTTATTCAGCAAATATTCAGCTAAGAGTATCTGTGATATTCACATGGTTTTGAATCTCAGCTCCACTATTTACTAGATATGTAACTGAACTCTGTGATTCTGTTTCATCACACATAAAAAAATAATTACTCTTCTTAGAGTTGTTGTGAAGATTAAATAACTGAATGTATTAAAGTGCTTGAATTTATACCTGACACATGATAAACTCTCAATAAATGTAGTAATATAATTATAAATATTGCTTTGGTACTGGGCTCTGTGTAAGAAAGACATGGTCCCTACCCTTTGGGGGCCTATAATCCGTCAAAACTAATAGTTCAATAAGCACTCTGGCATAGTAGAGAGTCTTTAGAAAATCTTTTTGCTGCGAATGAATAGATGGCTTGATAGATTTTCTTTACGAGCAAGAATGGATGTAAAAGGTAAAAGAAAACTAAAGAAAAAATTCTGAGAAATAAAAGAAGTTGAACTTTTCTTTTTCTTGGAAAGGACAACAATTGTTGTTAGGTACAATTCACATAAGCCTGTCAGAAATCAGAACATCTTTCCTTTAAAGAAACCTGTTATGGATTGTGTTGTATCCCTAAAAAATGTGTGTTGGAACTCTAACCCCGATACTGTGGATGTAATTCCATTTAGTAATAGGGTTCTCTTTGTCATGTTAATGAGGCTGTATCATTAGGGTGTGTCCTAAACCTAATCACTTCTGAGTGACACAGGGAGCAGCGCAGACACAGAGACAAGAGAGTACAAACTGGGGAAAGATAGGTGACATGTGGAGATTGCCCAGAAACCAAGGAATGCTGGGGCCACAGAATCTGAGAAAAGAATTTTTCCACAGAGCCGACAGAAAGAGAGCTTTCTCCTATAGCCAGTGCCCTGAATTCAGACTTGTAGCCTCCTAAACTGTAAAAAATAAACTTCTGTTCTTGAAAACCACCCACTTGTGGTATTTCTGTTACAATACTAGGAAAGTAAGATAAAGCTAAATGTACGTAAGGTTTTTTGTGTTTTTTTTAAAATAAAAATTCTGAAATAGTTTTCCTTATATTTTATTAGTTCTCAGTATAAGGGAAGATCCTCACCCAAACCGTATGTGCTGAGTGAACTTTAGGAGCTGAGAAATGGCTATAGAGAAGCATTGCACTAACACTGAAGATCATGAAGTGGGCCATAGAGGAGCATCATATAACCCAGCCCGGGCAGGGCCTGTGGCTTATTTAATGACACTTTGCAAAATGAGGCATAACACGTTTGCCTGCACTGGGCTCCCTGCCAAGCTGCTGAGAACATTTGAATATTTATGTATGGACCGAAATCAAGAAGCCTCTCCCAGGAGCTGGAAGGTCACGTGGTGCCACTAGGTCCTTGGGATCCTAGAATTTGATACTTTGTCTCAGGACCTCCTTGTGGTCCAGGTATACAAAACAAGCCTGAAAGTGTGCTGGAGGCCAATTCTTTGTCAGCCTTTGAAGGGCAGGCCAACTCAATGTTTATTCATGGACTGAAAAGCCTGATATCTGCTGCAGCCTCTTCAAGGCTCTCCTCACACTGTTTCCATATCTTTAGAGAAGACAGAAAGCTATTTTCAAATTGGACCTTCAGATGGAAGACATGCTGATGGGCCTTACTCTTCCCTTTAGATCTACCTTTTTCTTGAGAAAATTGTCATCACTCTGACAAAAAAGTTAAAACTGTGCCTCCAGGAAAATGCAGAGCAAACTAAAAATTTTTTAACTCCCCTATTAAATTTACTTATCATCCAATGGTGTACTTTGAGTTTATATTTTATTTTGGACTGTCTCACATTTTTTCATAATCTTATTATTAAAATGTAGAAGGAGAAGCTCAGGGTCCTCCTCATAATATCCACACAATTATGTAAGAAAATATAATCAAGTTGTCCTGTTTGATTACTTCTCTTATTTTCTTCCAGCTTATTTTTTTTGGAGGGCTAATTAGAAAAAAAAATCGGTTATAAAACTCATGCTTTCATTAATATATCTATTTAATCAACAAATATTTATTGAATACATATCTTATATCATAGGAAAGATGATCATATAGGACACTTTAGAATTCTTTGTATATATGTGTATGTGTATGCTTACGCTAGGGGCAAGAAAACCAGCAGGTATTACAGGAAGGTTATTTATTCATTCATTTAACAAATATTACTGGACACCTATGATGTGTCAGGAACCATTTTAGGCACTGGGTCTGCAGTAATAAGACAAAAGCAAAGTCTTTGTTCTTGTGCTAGGAGGAGAGGAGGGAGGCAGACAATAGCTGGGTAACAAGATATGATAGATCAGGCGATGAAAAGTGCTAAGAAGAAAAGTAGAACAGAATAAGACAACTGAAGATAATGGAACAGGTCCTGTTTTCGAATGGTTGCTTAGAGAATGTCTTTAGCTAAGATGACATAGAACAGAGTACTGAATGGATTAAGGTCCTTATCCATCTCCAGGAATTATTCTTAAGGTGGTGGTCAGCAAGGTTATGGATGGCTTAGTTATCTTCCTGTCTGAGTTTTTAGGGGATACATTTGAGCAGTGGATTCAATTGCTGCCTAGCCAATATTTGGCTCAGAGTTCCACTGTACTGACCAAGAGGTGGATGTAAACTCTGCTTGGGGAAGAAATATTGATGCTAGTCAGAGGAACGTCGCTCTGGCCGGCCTGCAGAGCCGAGTGGGGGCAGAATGAGGCTGTGCGAGCTTCTCAGCAGACAGTCATTCTTGATAATTTCTAGTCTCTTCCAAACACAGTTTAAACTCATTTATTATCTCAGTCTCCGGAATCAAGGCCATGAGAAGGGAACATGTCAAGATAGCAATGGAACAAGATAATGGGTGTAAAATGACAAAAAACAGGAAACCTCTTCCTGAATGATTCTAAGTTTTGTCACAGAGAAAGAGTGAGTTAAGCATGAAAAAGACAATGAAAATTGTAGTTCAGCATCTATGATATGATTCATTAATTTTTCCCAGGTAAGGATTCCAGCGAGTTACTGGCAGAAATCATACCCAATTAACAAATTATTGGTTTGTGGGTGGGGTACAGTGAATTGAGGTAATGAGATATTTAAGTGACATAACTTTTGGTTAATGATAAGCTTGGCAGTGACTTCACTTACATAATCATAGTCTTTAGTTTAAACTAAGAAAAAATAGGCTTTTTACAGCAGAATATCAGTATTCTTCTATTCTAAATTAAAGTATTTTATACAGGGTATATTTCATGAAGGATTATTGACTGCTTTTTAGAGAATATGAAATTATACTTTTAACGCTTTTGGTAAACTTTATGAAGGTCATTAAATGCATGTTGAATAATGCACAAGAACAAAATGATTCTTACCGCAATAAAGCAGACCCTATCTCAACAGACAGGCTGATAAAGGAAGAGGGTGTTTACACTTGTGAAACTTCGCAAATTCTTCTATCATTTTTGTTTAATTTTCTGATTACTTGAATATATGTCTCATTCATTCTCAGGTTCAGTGAGAAAATTGAGTATCAGCAACAGTTACTTAGAAGTAAGTTCTCTAAAAGTGAAATGAATTATAATGTCACTTTTATTTATTCAGTTTGGGGAGACAAAGTTTTTATATTCCTGGAAATGTATGTACTTCTTTTCTTTTTTTGCCTGTCTATGGATTTTCTGGATTTTTCAAAATTTCTGCTATAAATACCGAATTTATTATTTAAAGATTTTATTAAAAAAAAAAAAAATCTTCCATATAGAGATTTAAATGTTTTTTCAATTAACTTCCTTTTGGTGATTCAAGTTCAAACTTTTAGGCTCACAACTATTTCTTCTCCAGTTGACAGCTAGGCAATTTAAATATTAAAGAGCATTCTGTTCAAGTTTCCTGTCCTCTTTTTATCTAGACTTCACATTTCCATTTCCTTTTACCTTGCTTCTTGTCACATTACTTGTTTCCTTCCTCATCTGGGTCATTCTCTTTTGAGTGAAACAAAGTTTATCTGTGTCACCCGAACCTGAATGAGGAGCCGTGGTGTTGTTTATTTAGAAAGAGAAAACCTATTAATGTGGCTTACAATAACAGTGACTTTTTTTAACATTCACTTCGCTAAGCTGCTTTCCGTTGAGGGGTCAGTTGACTTGAACTCTTCCATTTGATTTACATCTGCGGGACTGAGCTATTTTCCCCCAAAGTCGCGCTTAATTAGTTTTTCAACTATGATTCAGGTCTTATATTTTTTATAAATATTATCTCCAGGCGGCCAAAATGTTTTAATATATTATTGCTGATCCTTCCGTCTAACATAGTTTTTATCTTGCCAGATCCAAGCAACCAACATATGGGATAGGTATATCCATATGCTCCGGCACAAATTTCTGAGGAACTTGTTGAACGTAGCAGACACAGTCAAGGAAAGATTCTTGTGGCATACTACCAGAGACCTTACCTCTGAGTGATATTGGTTTATTAATCAGTACATTTTTGGCAAGCACTTAATGATGATTGCCCTTGTAATTCTGATGATAACCTTAAAAATAGCTAATGAGGAATATTGGCCCCACTTCGTAGATGAGAAAATAGAAGCATTGAGATGGTAAGCTTGGTTTCAAATCCAGGCGGTCTGACTCTAGAAAGCAGGTTCATAAACTCTACTGTCGCTATTGTCCGTGGTTCTGCTCCAGTGTTTCTGGCTTGTTTATCTGTGAGATGAACTTCACCTCACTGTCAGATATCTCTGGTTTTCTTCTCATTTTGTTTCTGCAAATCACCTTGTTCCTTGTGCTCCTATAACTTCGATCTGACTAGCGTTCACAGCTTTCTGACTTTTCTATAAAAAAACAAGACTGTCAAGTTATCCTGAAAATTAAGTCTTATTGTATATATTAATTCACTTAGTTTTAGAAACTAAATGCATTTAACAACTCATATTACTTAATCTGGATTCACTGAGACCCTCTGGCTGGAACATCAAAACATTCACAACTAATCTGAGACATAAGAGGAAAAATTTGGAAAACTCTCCATATAGAAAGAGAATCAGTAACTAGGCTGGAAACCTAGAGAATGAAGGAAAAACTGATATATAACAATTTCTGTTATCTGACTGGAGCAACTTTCTAACAGAGTCCAGCTTGGCATAGTTGAGGCTTGAATGGAACAATTAGTTTGTTGGTGTCAGGTATAAAAGATGCTTCCAGCTGCTTCTAGATAGGAATGTTTTTTCAATGCCGCCCTATTTTCCTTTACCTACCTTCAGAGTTCTTCAAAAGGTTTGACTCCCCACTCCCTAAACCTCTATAATCTGACTCCTGCTGCTTCTTCAACCCTTTTCCCTATTTCTGCACAGAAGTCACAGTAGGCGAAATGGAAGCGGAGGATGGACCAGGCCAGGGAATACAGGGCAGAGGCCACTTGACTATATAACATTGAGGAGCCTGAACGTCTACACCTGACCATTAAGAGCTCTGTGAGGTCTACTCTGTATGTGGATACATAATCCATTTGTTAGATATCAGAGTGTTGCCAACCAAATGCACCCTCATCTGATCACTTTCTTAAGAGTGTGACTCTTCTACACTGCTGGCCAACATCTTCTTGGCAAGGGCAACATACACAACGTAAAGGGAATAAATCCCCTTTTTAAAAGAGTATTTAGTTCTGCATTATTTAAATGTTTTAATTTTCAAGGTATTTATTTGTTGATTGGTTGATTGATTCATTTATCACCAGTAAGAAGTTCAGTATCAGAGCTGTATGAACAAAGAGAAATTTGCCAGTGAGCACCTGTCAATGTGTCCAGTAAAGACTGGAAGACAATGGGGTGAGTTTGAGTGGCCTGAGGTCAGGCAATAGTTCAGGTGTATGTGTCTTCTCTTACTGGCTATACTTATTGGTATGTATTTATTTTTGAGAGGAGTGTTTTGTTGCCAGCCTATGTGTGACATTTTTCTGGGTACCTATGTTTTTTGGGGGGCTCAGTTGTTTGAGTTCCCAAGACAATTCATATTAATTGTGGTGTCCCTCGTTTGTCAGCTAGACTCAGGGCAGGGTTCAGACCTTGGGAATTCTCACTCATTTCACAATGTAAAATGCACAAAACAATACAGTGCACTACTTGAGACTGAACAAAAGAGGAAGAGAGTAAAAATTCTTTTTGGAAGTATTGCTTAAAAAAGGATAAACATCTACGCATTTATGAAGAGAAGGTGGAAGAAGTAGTTGGAAATTTTGAGATTCAGGAGAGGCATTCTTCCTATTTTCAGAGATTTTAATGCCATGTATTGCAATTTACGCAGATCAGAGTTTTTGAATTGCCTAATTTACTTTCAGGAGCCTGGTGGTGCAATGGTTAAGTGCTTGAATGCTAACTGAAAAGCTGGTGGTTCAAAACCACAAGCTGCTCCATGGGAGAAAGCTGTGGCAGTCTACTTCCGTAAAGATTACAGCCTTGGAAACCTTATGGGGCGGTTCTACTCTGCCCTACAGGGTTGCTATGAGTAAAAATCAGCTCTACAGCAATGAGTTTGAATTAGAGTTTACTTTCAAATAAATGTTTTTCCTTTTTATTGATTCAGATATACTTAGTACTACTTTTAGATGCATCTGCCAAAATTAGGACCACCTTTAAATTCATAAAAGAACTTGGAGAAGGAAAGAAACGAGCAGTTTCGTGGGCAATACATTGACTAAAGTGAATTTAACTGAATTCTGAATGATAAAAGAGGAAAAGAGAAAACCAAAGTATTGTTCAGTTCCTTTGAAGGGACACAGTGGATTATCAGTTGGTTCTCTGCCCTAATATCCAATGTAAGGAGCCCTGCCTGGGTAAATTGACAAAGTATGGAAAAAGCTTATTTTTTCTCATTTAAAAGGCTACCTGAGTGGTAGCTTTGTAAATCGGAAAAAATAAAATTTCTCCATAGTCAATTATCAGTACTGGAAATGTATAATTTCCATTTTTCTTTGGACTAAATTAATGCTATGAGGTCAATCTTCTTCTCTAAATCCTCTCCCTCTTTTTTTTTTTTTTTTTTTTTTTAGGAAAAAAATTAGGACATCTTCGTCATTCTTTTCAAAATTATTTTAAAATGCTTTAAAGTTCTTAAAAATTTAAGTGGTAAATTTTTTTTTTTTATTTAAGAGGGAAAATTTTAATTTTTTAGACATTTATCCTGAAAATTTGACAATATATAAGTCATGCAATTTGATTATATATAACTGATTATACATAAGTTATGATGATGGTCACAGTTTCAGATTCTGGTTATATTGATGGATTCCTGGATTTATAAAAGTAAAAGAAAAAGAAAGTAATAGGGTATTTGTGTTGAATACATGTCCCTTTGACCTTCAGTCATGAGAATGGAATACTTAGCAATAAAACAATGATTTTCTGGGTTATCCTCAACCTATAGAATTACAAGTAGTCAAGCTCTATCCAAATTCTTGACTCTGCTATGTGGGGAAGAGGAGATAAGGAAGACCCTGGAGTGTATCACTAAATTGCTTATTATTTAATCTCCGAAGAGCTGGCTTCAAGCATCCAAAGGCAAAGCATAGACATTGAGCATACCACCATCTAGCCAGAAGTTCACACTGGCATAGTTAGTTATGTCACTGCTAGACTGTTCCCACTGTTGTGTGAAAAATATCCACCCTGTTTGTACAGTTTTTATGGCAGGCAATAAGAGGGAGCTGTAGGAACAACTCATTGGCTCTCTCCCTTCTTCCAAAGGCTTCTGCTTTCTTCCCCTCACTGCCTCCTACTTCAAAGGCTCTATCTTCCCCACTACGGAAGCAGGTTCCATACTTGTCTTACCCTTTCTTGGGACCATTAGTCTTACTTAGTGCAGAACTGCCCATCACCTTATCAGGAAATGGAGTTCAATGTTTCTCTCTCTCTCCCTGTCACTGTGCAGTGGCCTGAGCCCCAAGAAGACTGTACTCATTAACTCAGGATGGAATTTTAGTGTCTGTTTCTCTTATGTCCTTTTAAGACATTTGCTTAGCCGATTCATCCCCTTGATTTTTCTGTTTGGGGAGCTTTTGTTACATTCACAACACTAAACAAATAATGAGGAATATACTCCAATAACAAAGATAATTTCATTAAGATAGTTTTGAAGATCTGTATTCTGAATAACAAATAGTTAATGCTAACTTGGGACTTTGAAATACATTAAGAGATATTCTTGATTTTGATTTTACTTGTCTATTACTTGGAGACATCAATTCAAACAATGCAGTGGAAACAAATACACCAAGATCATTAAATTTATGTTTAGTTTCTGTATAAATTGGTCAATAGCCTCCTTTTTCCTTTCACAGTATGGTCTTTTAGCATTGCTGTTTAGACTAATGATTCCCCTTAAGGCTTACAAATAATTAATTTTCATTTTAGTGTGATTATCTCTTTTCCTAAGAATGAGTCTCTTTCTTCTCTTTGCCAGATATGCATCTTATTTAGCAGTTCTTCTAGTTTTTCTTTTCTTTTAAACACAAGAGCACACATTTAGCAAGAAGAAATTAAAAACAAATACGCCAAATTAGTTTAATTTCTGCAAACAATTTTCCCACTTTGCAAGGTCATATAAAATGTCCTAAGGAAAAAACAGAAAAATTGAAACTACTGAGTCATACTAAAAGTAACCATAGAAATGTTTCATTATTAAGCCAGTGACATCATTTGCACTTTTCTTTCCTTGCCAAAAAGAAAAAAAAAGGATTGTATTTGATTCTGACTTAAATTATGTTAAACAAGTTTCTTATAAAATTTTCTTTATAACAGATGATCTTGTCTCAAGGTTTATTTAAATCTTGAAAATAAAGAAGTGTGGGCAACATCTTCATAATTTTTCTTCTCCCTTCTTCCACTTCACTTTATCCAATGAACAATAATAACCAAAAATATGGATAGGGAGAAGACATAAAACATTGTTTTTAATTTTGAGCTAGAAGAATGAGAATTCTGCAGTTATTCATGTCTGAGATAAGGAAAAGAGATACTTCTCATGGAATTCTAAAATGGAAGTACGGGAATATTATATGAAGCTGCTCCAGGTGAGAATTTTTTTTCTGAGTCCCCCATCCCCCTTCTCCTCACACACTTCCACATAGATTACGACAACTAAAGTGATTATCAGGTGTTCTGAATAGTGTCAGAGGTTCCCCCTCACCCCCTTCCCCATTTAACTCTAAGGATAGATATTTCAATTAGTCCTAAGACAACAAGTGCATGCAATGGTGTGGCCATATTTTTTACTTCAAGGTGGACATGTAATACAAATTGGTTCAGAGTGAACACCAGATTATTATTTGGCGGTTGATGTAGGAGACAGACTATCCCCTCCTGGAGGTGAACAAGCAAGAATACTAAGGTGAATATTGAGCCACATATGTTACCTGGAGGCATCTTGTAATCATCTGGTAAAAAACTGATGCTATTGACATTAATGAAGAGAAGAGAGAAATAAATTCAGTTTTTGATGACAAGGTTACTCTCTTGGATCAAGCCTTTGCCCAAAATGGCAGCTTCTGACTATTTAGTCATTTGAGTCAAAGTTTCTTTTGTTGTTTAATCTGATTTGTATTTTGTGTTCTGTTACTTGCAGCTGAATGTACACTTATTGACAGAGTGAACATGGACTTCATCCCAACTTAAGCACACTATCCTAGAGTACAGGTTTTATCTTTTCTTCATCTGCCTGTGGGTTCACCCAGTCCCACAAATTTCATTTTAGACACCTCTGTATTGATGGAGAGTTTATCTACTAAAACTTGCTCAACACATGACTTCAGCTTTATAATTTTAATTAATGGCTTTATCTAACGTGCTTTTCTAACTCTATTTTAGTAACTTAGAAAGAAATTTATATACTACAATATATCATATACAAAATACATATATGACATATAAAATACAATATAACATATAATACATAATATATTACATAAATGTGTAGTGTATACATATATATGAGCTACATATTTTCTATATGCACATGGTCATTTATGTATATATACAAATATGTGTATTGAATATATCTATAACTACATTTATATCTATATCTATAATTTTATTTGGATACTAATTATTTTACTTTTGTGTTTAAATAATAGTACTTTTTATTTTCCAAGTTATTATCTTCTTTTACTTTTTATTGGATAATTAACACTTAATTAGGAATATACATATAAAAACAGAGTATGCATTAAGAATATTCAGATACTTTGGAAGTACCTATGATATTGATAAAATGCAGAATTTAGTGCAATTGCAAAATGACAAAAACAACATTCTATTTTCTTTCCACAACCATCCAAATCCATTATGTTTTCTCCTTTTTCCCAGATCCTGAACTAATTTTTTTTTAACCTCTACAAATATTTATTAAATATTTTACTGTATGTGAAAGACACTCCTTAAGATATCTCCTAAGGAAAGTTAATCTGGATAGAGAGACATAATCATGTAAAAAATTGACATTATAAAATATCAACACTAGTTATATTTTAGTGCATTAAAAAATATCAATAGTAGAAATTCACTATACAGCACATGCTTCATAACAAATGAATTAAGCAGTGTAAAATAAGTTCGAGGAAAGAAGAGGTCACCTCTAGCCAGAGTAGCTAGGGAAGACTTTTTAAATGTAAGAAAATATTATATAATATACATATATGTTATATATACAGTATATATTATATTATTGTGCATAAATGACTTAGATTTGAGCTCTGTCTGATTTCAATAGGCAGAGAAAGGCAGAAAGTAATAATACCTAATATTTGTATCTTCTCACAGTGCCTTAGTCATCTAGTGCTACTCTAACAGGTAACTCATTTACTCTAACAAGTAAATGGCTTTTTACAAGGAGAAGTTTATTCTCTCACAGCAGGCTACAAGTCCAAATTCAGGGCATCAGCTCCAGGGGAATACTTTCTCTGTCGGCTCTGGAGGAAGGTCTGTGTCATCAATCTTCCCTTGGTCTGGGAGCTTCTCTGCGCAGGAACCTCAGGTCAAAGGACACGCTCTTCTCCTGGCACTGTTCTCTTGGTGGTATGAGGTTCCCAATTCTCTGTTTGCTTCCGTTTCCTTTTACCTCTTGTAAGGTAAAAGGTGGTGCAGGCCGCACCCTAGGGAAACTCCCTTTACATTGGATCAGGGATGTGACCTGGGTAAGGGTGGTGTTACAATCCCACCCTAATCCTCTTTAACATAAAATTACAATCACAAAATGGAGGCCAACTACATAATTCTGGGAATCATGGCCCAGCCAAACTGATACACACATTTTTGAGGGGACATAATTCAAACCATGACATTCCACTCTTTGGCCCCCCAAAAATCACATCCTTGCAACATGGAGAACATATTCACCCCATCATATCATAGCAAAAGTCTTAACTCCAAGTCCCAAATCCAAAAATTCCTCTTCATCTGTGAAATCTAGAATACAAGTTATCTGCTTCCAAAGGTACAATGGCAGAACGGGCATAAGTTAGACATTTCCATTACAAATGGGAGAAACTGGCGGGAAAGAAAGGATAACAGGCACCAAGCAAGTCAGCAGAACACATTACTTTAGCCCTCAACGCTTTGAAAATAAACCTCTGTTCTCTGAGACAGTTTACACAATGGCCCTACCCTCCAGAATCTAGGTATTGGCCACAGTCTCCAGATTCTGAGTGGAAGCCCCTCGGCCCTGGGGCCCACAGGGACAGCAGCTCTGCTCCTTTGGCTTTAGGCGCACTATTCTCCCAGTCCATCTGAGTGGCGACTCCACCCTTAGAAGCACCAGAGGCCATGGCTCCACCCTTTGAAACCCCAGAGGTCATGGCCATACCTTTTGAGACTGAGGCAGCTTGGCTTCTTGTATCTTCAGCTTCTGCTTCTGTTTCCTGTGGCCTCTCAGCCCTCGGGCCTCAATGCCTGCATCTGACCCGCTTCTCTGTCAGCTCTGGAGGAAGGTCCATGCCATCAATCTTCCCTTGATCTGGGAGCTTCTCTGCACAGGAACCTCAGGTCAAAGGACACGCTCTGCTCCTGGCACTGTTCTCTTGGTGGTATGAGGTTCCCCCCGAACTAGTTTTTGAACAGTCTTCATTTATTGTGCACTTACTTTCCAATATCAAAACCAATCCTGTGGGGATATATGCCATTCAAACATGGCTGCACTATTGACAACTGCAGCCCCCACAGGCCTCTGTGCTGCATGCGACATGTTGGGGACTTGTCAGCGATGAGAAAGAGATTAGGCACGACTTGTTTTCCCAAACCTATTGTCCTGTTACTGATTGGCTTGTTTACCTGAATTCCTTCTCCCTTGCCCGAAACTTATTGCTACTCACCCAAAGCTCATTGTTCTGTTATTTGCTTCACTGCTTGCTGTATTGACTATAAAATAAACTCCTGGGACTGAAGCCGGGGTTCGACTCCTCAGAGTGACCCTCCTGGCCTCACTTCTCTGTAAGAGTAGTGGCACTGGTGATTGTCTTTGCCGCCCCAACACCCGTCACCGCTGCGACAGATGGTTCCCCGTGTGAGGAGCTGCTACACAATCCCCCAGTTACTCTCAGTCACAAGAATAATTTCAATTATTTTTTTGTCCACTCTGGTACAATAATCAATATTCTGAATCTTGTTAAATTAAGTCTTCTAAAAAATATTGGAAACAAACTCAAATTTCTGTACATAGGAGTGTGTTTGAATAAACTATTATACATCCACTTAACGGAGTACCATGCAGCTGTAAACAATGAAAGTTTTCTATAAATGAACAGGGAAAAACTTTTAGGATATAATTTTAAGTAAAAAATATAATTGAAAGAAGAGTATCCATAAAATTCTGTTTTGTGTAAGAAAAAATGGGGAGAATAAGAAACATGCATGTCTCTGTCCCTTTGAACAAAAACACAAGATGGATAACCCAGAAGCCAGTGAGATATGTTATCAATAGGAAGTGAGTAAGAACGAGGTGGAAAGGATGACAGAATGGGCGTAAGATAGGAAGGATGTGGAGATGGACCCTTCTTTCTGTATACCATTTTGTATAGTTTTGGCTTTTAGAATCATGTTGTTTTTTAACAACCTAAAAACAAACAGACAGACAAAAAACAATTAGCCAGAATTGGGGAAAATCCCAACATTACAAACAAACTGTAACAAATGAACTAAACTGTATTTGAAGTAAATAACAAAATTACATTTTAGGGGGTGGATTGATCCAAGTAACTTTTGAAAACAGTATTTTGACTATATACCCTAAGGCTAAAGGCAAAGATGCTATAAACTAATATTGAATGCTACACAGTCATTTTTTTATAGTGATATATATTGGAAATTCCAAAATTATTTCATGTGGAATTGAGTAAATATGTAAATATAGTGCTTCTAACTACAGCCATATTTGTTACTTTTGAAAAGGAAATTTAAAAAACGGAAAGGGTGAAGGCAAGAATGAAGCCTGTAGTGTCAGATTGGAGTTGAAGGCAACATTATGAACTTGTGTTTTCAAATATGTATACATGGATAGATACAGAAATAGATACGTGATTGTGTGTGTGTGTATGAGTGTGTGTTTCATAGTTTTCTATGTAAGTAGGTTTAAAAGCAAAGACACTGCGGTAGCAATTGTAACAGTGACCCAGATCTTGGATTCTAAATTCCATGCTCCAATAAAAACAACCAGGTTCTCAGATAAACGCCTGACTTTGGAGTTGGTGCAAAGAATGTACAAAGATCATATTAAAACCAGAAATGAAAGGAAATTGTCAAACGATAGATACATGCCAAAACAACACAGAAGACACTTGGAAGGGGCTACAACTGGCCAAATATGAGATAACTTAAGTATCAAAATAAATAATTATATTAGCAGACTAATATAAGGTCCAAGAGCCCATACTGATATAAATGAATAAAATCTATAAAAGGAGAGAAGGGAAAGTTCATGCTTACAGAAGAATTCCAACTAATAAATGTATAAGATATGATGTAACGAGTAAATCATCATTTAATAGACATCATCATCATCATCATAATTTTTGTTTCTGCTTGAATCATGTGGGTAAACTATAGCGGATGAACATATAATGAGAAATAAGACACTTACTGAGTAACAAAGAATTTTATTACATAAAACTAACTACAGAGCTAGAGCAACTTTACCCCCATGCGTCTGTCAGTGGGGACTTGCATGTTGCTGTGATGCTGGAAGCTTTGTCACCAATATTCAAATAGCATCAGGGTCACTCATGGTGGACAAGTTTCAGTTGCACTCCAGGACTAAGACAGAGCAAGAAGAAGGACCTGGAAGTCTACTTCTGAAGAAAATTCGCCTGTGAAAACCTTATGTATAGCTCCAGAACATTGTCTGATACAGTGTCGGAAGAAGAGCCCCTCAGGTTGGAATGCACTCAAAATACAACTGGGGAAGACCTGCCTCCTCAAAGTGGGGTTGACCTTAATGATGAGGATGGAGTCAAGCTTTTGGTACTTTCATCTGCTGATGTGGGACAACTCAAAATAAGAAGAAACAGCTGCAAACATCCATTAATAATAGCAAGCTGGAATGTACAAAGTATGAATCTAGGAAAACTGGAAATAGTAAAAAATGAAATAGAACATACAAACATCGATATCCTAGGCCTTAGTGAGCTGAAATGGACATTTTGAAACAGACAATCATATGGTCCACTTGCTGGGAATGATAAAGATGAAGAAATGGAAAATTTTTATCAAACTCTGCAGTCCGAAATTGATCAAATATGCAATCAAGATGCATTGATAATTACTTGTGATTGGAACGTGAAAGTTGGAAACAAAGAAGAAGGATGACTAGTTGGAAAATATGGCCTTGGTAATAGCAAGAACGCTGGAGATCACATGATAGAATTTGGCAAGACCAATGACTTCTTCATAGCAAATACCTTTTTTCAACAACATAAACAGAGACCATGCACATGGACCTTGCTATATGGAATACACAGGAATCAAATCCATTACATCTCTGGTCAGAGACACTGGATAATTTCAATATAATCTATCAGAATAAGGCCGGGGCTGACAGTGGAACAGTCAATTGCTCATATGCAAGCTGAAGAAGAAGTAGAAGTAAATTAGAACAAGTCCACGAGAGCCAAAATACAACTTTAAGTCTATCCCACCTGAACTTAGAGACCGTCCAAGAACAGATGTAATGCATTGAATACTAATGACTTAAGACTAGATGAGTTGAACAGAAGATTTCAAAGGGTGACTCGAGATGACAAACCAAAGTATTATAATGACATGTGCAAAGAGCTGGAGATAGAAAACCAAAAGGAAAAAACACGCTTAGCATTTCTCAAGCTGAAAGACCTGAAGAGAAAATTCAAGCCTCAAGCTGCAACACTGAAAGACTCTATGGGGAAAACCTGAGAAGCTGGACTATATGAAGAAGAAAGGTGCATCAGGATTGGAGGAAGACTCATTAACAAACTGCGTTATGCAGATGACACAACCTTGCTTGCTGAAAGTGAAGAAGACTTGAAGCACTTACTGATGAAGATCAAAGAACACAGCCTTCAGAATGGATTACACATCAACATACAGAAAACATAACTCCTCACAACTGGACCAATAAGCAACATCATGATAAATGGAGAAAAGATTGAAGTTGTCAAGGATTTCATTTTACATGGATCCACAATCAACACCCATGGAAGCAGCAGTCAGGAAATCAAAGGACTTATTGCATTGGGCAAATCTACTGCAAAAGACCTCTTTAAAATGTTGAAAAGCAAAGATGTCGCCCTGAAGACTAAGGTGGGCCTGACCGAAGCCATGGTATTTTCAACCACATCATATGCATGTGAAAGCTGGACAATGAATAAGAAAGACCGAAGAAGAATGGACAACTTTGAATTGTGGTGTTGGCAAAGAATATTGAATATACCATGGAATGCCAAAAGAACGAACAAATTTGTCTTGGAAGAAGTACAACCAGAATGCTCCTTAGAAGCAAGGATGGCGAGATTATGTCTTACATACTTTGGACATGTTGTCAGGAGGGATCAGTCCCTGGAGAAGGACATCATGCTTGGTAAAGTACAGGGTCAGTGAAAAAGAGGAAGACCCTCAACGAGATGGACTGACACAGTGGCTGCAATAATGGGCTCAAGCATAACAACGATTGTGAGCATGGCACAGGACTTGGCAGTGTTTCGTTCTGTGGTTCCACTCTGTGTTGGAACCGACTTGACGGGACCTAACAACAACAGCAACAACAACAGCAACTTTACAGTGGAGAAATACTATTGACACTACCTTAATAAAGTGATCAAAGTTAATGTAATTAATAATGAGACAGCTTTATATCATGTGCTTCCTGATATTATGTGCTGGGAAAGACCCAATGTTACTTTTGCAATAGTATTACTAAACTGCCGAACCTGAATCTAATCATAAGGAAACTTCATACCAACCAATCAAAAACAAAAACAATTAAGAGATATTCTACATATGGACTGGCCTGAACTCAACAAACAGGTCAGGATCATTGATGTTGTTGTTGTTAGGTGCCAATGAGTCTATTCCAACTCATAGGGATCCTAAGTACAACAGAATGAAACACTGACTGGTCCTGCTCCATCCTCACAGTCGTTATTCTTGAGCCTGTTGCTGCAGCCACTGTGTCAATGCACCTCATTGAGGGTCTTCCTCTTTTTAGCTGACCTCTATTTTACCAAGCATGATGTCTTTCTCCAGGGACTGATCCCTCCTGATAACATGTCCAAACTATGTGAGATGTACTCTCACCATCCTTGCTTCTAAGGAGCATTCTGGTTGTACTCCTTCCAAGATGGACTAGCTCATCCTTTTGGCAGTCCACAGGATGTTCAATATTCTTAGCCAACACCACAATTCAAAGGCATCAATTCTTCTTCGGTCTTCCTTATTCATCATCCAGCTTTCACTTTCATATGAGGCAATCGCAAACACCATGACTTGGGTCAGTGGCACCTTAGTCCCTAAAAATGACATCTTTGCTTTTCAACACTTTAAAGAGGTCTTTCGCAGCAGATTTGTCCAATGCAATGCGTCTTTTGATTTCTTGACTGCTGCTTCCATGGGTTAATTATGATCCAAGTTATATTAAATCCTTGACAACTTCAATCCTTTCTCTGTTTATCAGGATGTTGCTTACTGGTCCACTTGTGAGGATTTTTGTTTTCTGTATGTTGATGTGTAATCCATACTGAAGGCTGTGGTCTTCGATCTTCATCAGTAAGTGCTTCAAGTCCTCTTCCCTTTCAGCAAAGTTGTATCATCTTCATCATGTAGGTTGTTAATGAGTCTTCCTCTAATCCTGATGCCCCATTCTTTTTCATATTATCCAGGTTCTCAGATTATTTGCTCAGTGTACAGATTGAATAAATACTGTGAAATGATACTGCCCTGACACACCCTTTTCTTGACTTTAAACCATGCAGTATCCTCTGGTTCTGTTCGAATGACTGTCTCTTGGTCTATGTACAGGTTCCTCATGAGCACAATCAAGTGTTCTGGAATTCCCATTCTTCCTAATGTTATCCGTAATCTGTAATGATCCAAGTAGTCAAATGCCTGTGCGCAGTCAATAAAACACAGGTAAACATCTTTCTGGTATTCTCTGCTTTCAGCCAGGATCCATCTTACATCAGCTGTGATATCCCTTGTTCCATGTCCTCTTCTGAATCTGGCTTGAATTTCTGGCATTTCCCTGTCCATATACTGCTGCAGCCACTTTTGAATGATCTTCAGCATAATTTTACTTATGTGTGAAATTAATGATATTGTTTAATAATATCCATAGTCAGTTGAATCACCTTTCTTAGGAATAGTCATAAATATGGATCTCTTACAGTTGATTGGCCGGGTAGCTATCTTCCAAATTTCCTGGTATAGACAAGTGAGCACTTCCAGCACTGCATCCATTTGTTGAAACATCTCAATTAGCATCCTGTCAATTCCTGGATCCTGGTTTTTACCAATGCCTTCAGTGCAGCTTGGACTTCTTCCTTCAGTACCATTAGTTCTTGATCATATGCTACCTCCTGAAATGACTGAACATCAGCCAATTCTTTTTGGTGTAGTCGCTCTGTGTATTCCTTCCATCTTTTTTTGATGCTTCCTGCTTCGTTTAATATTTTCCCCATAGAATCTATCACTATTGCAACTCTACTCTTGAATGTTTTCTCTTCAGGTCTTTCAGCTTGAGAAGTGCTGAACGTGTTCTTCCCTTTTGGTTTTCTATCTCCAGCTCTTTGTCCATGTCGTTATAATATTTTACTTTGTCTTCTAGAGCCACTCCTTCAAATCTTCTGTTCAGATCTTTGACTTCATCATTTCCTCCTTTTGTTTTAGCTACTTGACTTTCAAGAGCAAGATTTGGTGTCTCTTCTGACATCCATTTTGATCTTTTCTTTCTTTCCTGTCTTTTTAATGACCTCTTGCTTTCTTCATGTATGATGTCCCTGATGTCATTCTGCCACTCATCTGGTCTTTGGTCATTAGTATTGAGACGGCCTCTAAATTCAGGTGGGATATACTCAAGGTCGTACTTTGGCTCTCTTGGACATGTTCTAATTTTCTTCAGTTTCAACTTGAACTTGCATATAGGCAATTGAAGGTCTGTTCCACAGTCTGCCCCTGGCCTCATTCTGACTGATGATATTGAGCTTTTCCATCATCTCTTTCCATAGATTTTGCCAGTCTGATTCCTGTGTATTCTGTCTAGTGATATCCATATGCATAGCTGCTGACTATGTTGTTGAAAAAAATGTATTTGCAAAGAAGAAGTTGTTGGTCTTGCAAAATTCTATCATGTGATCTCTGGCATTGTTTCTATCACCAAGACCATATTTTCTGACTAGTGATCGTTCTTCTTTGTTTCCAGCTTTAATATTCAAACACCAGTAATTATCTATGCATCCTGATTACATGTTTGATCAATTTCAGACTGCAGAAGCTGGTAAAAATCTTCAATTTCCTCATCTTTGGCCTTAGTGGTTGGTGCATAAATTTGAATATTAGTTGTATTAACTGGTCTTCCTTGTTGGTGTATGGATACTATCATGTCACTGACAGCATTGTACTTCAGGATATATCTTGAAATGTTCTTTTTAATGATGAATGCAATGCCATTCCTCTTCAAGTTGTCATTCCTGGCATGTATATTATATGATTGTCTAATTCAAAATGGCCAATACCAATCCATTTCAGCTCGCTAATGCCTAGGATATTGATCTCTATGCACTCCATTTCATTTTCGATGATTTCTCATTTCCCTAGATTCATACTTCATACAGTCCACTTTCCAGTTATCAGTGGATGTTTGCAGCTGTTTCTTCTCATTTTGAGTCATGCCACATCAGCAGATGAAGGCCCGAAAGCTAGATTCCATCTACGTCATAAAGGTCGACTCTGCTTTGAGGAGGCAGCTCTCGCCTGGTCATATTTTTAGTGGTTTCTGACCTCTAGGGCTCTTCTTTAGGCACTATATCAGACAATATTCCACTGCTATTCGTGAGGTTTTTTTCTGGCTAATTCTTTTCAGAAGTAGACCATCGGGTCTTCCTAGTCCGTCTTAGCCTGGAAGCTCAGCTGAAATCTCTCTGCCATGAGTGACCCTGCTGGTATTTGAATACTGGTGGCGTAGCTTCCAGCATCACAGAAACATGCAAGTCTCCATAGTAGGACAAACTAACAGATGTGTGGGGGTTAAGATCATTAAAGATCATGAAAGACTAGTTAAAATCTTCTGGATTAAAGGTTTCAAAATATTACATGATAAATACATATAATTTGTGATTCTGTAGTGAATCCTGGACCATTGGAGAAATATACACATAATCATATATTGCTTTTTCTATAAAGGACACGAGTGGGATAATTTTGAAATGTTTGAATAAGGTCCATGAATGAGAGAATAATATTGCATCAGTGTAATTTCCTGATTCTGGTCATTGTGCTATGATGTAAAAGAATGTCCTTGTTTTTAGGAAATACATACTGAAATAATTAGGAATTAAAAGGTTTTCCTTAGGTTCAGGAAGTAGAAAATGGTCAACTTTTTTATTTCTTTTCCAGTTCTTTTATTACGTCTCCACTTAAGAAGTTGCCTCTGATTCCTTTAGAGGTTGAGCAAGAGAGGGAAAAAGGTAAAGTCTAAATAAGGTTTTGCTTAACTAGTACCCGTGTAATTTGGTGCTTTCTGAGTTATATCGGTTCAAGAGAACAGGTGCTTTTATTGCTCCGTTTGAAGATTTCCACTTTGAACATTTGACTGCACTTCACAGTATAGGGACCATGTATTTTTATCTAGCTGGCAAATTACTTTTCTTTCTTCAGTTCCTGGGAATTCACTACTTCAATCTGTATACTGGTGCCACATTCCACTTCCAAGCAGTACTCTAAGGCAAGGTTTACATTGCCTCACAATTCTTCTGTGAGACTCAGATTTGATTCATGGGAAATACAAATGTATCCTTGGTACTGTCTTGGGATCTATATCTTCTGACAATGCATCCTCATACAAAACATCTATCCTCATACAAAACATCTCATGAGCTCATTTCTCAATTTAGTCATTACCAGGTATGGGCTAGAGTTCCGGATGCATAGGTAAGCTCCCTCTTACTTGGACCTTTCTCACCATGATGGAGAGATAAAATACCATAAAGCCCCAACACATTTCTTTCCAAATAAATTGCCTGTCTTAGACTTTAAGCACTAACTATTTTAGATGTTAAGTGCTTGGTTGTGGTCTTATAATCATTCTTCTGCCTTGTCTTTTATAAATGCTGCCTTACAATGTCTACCAACCTTACTTTGAAATGTAAGAATATTCGCCACTTATTTTTTGTTCTTGTTGGCTTTCTGGCACCTTAGCTAAAACTGATACAGAAAAATTCCATTTTAATATCCTATTATTTGTGTTACAATAATTCTCATCTCATAAAGCAGCAAGATCTCCTGCAAATTGTATATGTGTTGGGGGATGCTATGGAGCAGTCATTTTAAATTAACATTTTAATTTCCAAAATTAAAGTGCATTAAATATTATTTATATCATTTCTCTTAGGGTTTGGTATCTTGTTATATATTGTTTTTATGTGAAACATAGATGAAGATAGTTATAGTCTTTGGTGGTCACCAATAAACAAAAGACATGGGGTCAAAGGCATAGATCCATAAACGCTAGAAAAAACTGATGAGAAAAATGGAAAGCAATTGCTTAACTCACTCTAGTTAATTTTTTTAACTTTTTATTTTGAAATACAGATTCATAGAAAGTTGAAAAGATAGTACAGAAAGAACTAATGTACCCTTCACACAGTTTTCCCCATTGGTTTCATCCTATGTAACTATAGTTACAATATTAAAATGGGAAATTGACACTGGAATAAAATTTTGTATATTACTTTATCGCATGTGTAGATTCATGTAACCACCATAGCAATTAAGAATTATTCCATCACTACATAGATCTAGCTCATGCTTCTGTTTATGCGCATATCCACCTCTATTCCCCCACCATCTGTACAATCTGATAACAACCAACCTGTTCTTTATCTTTGACATTTCAAGAATGTTAAATAAATAGTATCATACAGTATAGGGTCGCTGTGAGTCGGAATAGAGTTAATGGCAATGGGTTATCATACAGTATGTAACCTTTTAAGATTGTCTTTTTTTTTTTATTCAGAATACTATCCTTGAGATCCATCTAAGTGTTGGCATGTATCATAGTATGTTTCTTTATATTGCTGAGTAGCAGTCCATGTCTTGATGTACTACAGTTTTACCCCCATCAATTGATACACTCCTGGAATGGTTTCCTAGCCTGTTAATACAGTAGATCGCATAGATTGGTTTTCAAATATTGCACTAGCCTTGTATGTCTGTAACAAATAACATTTGGTCATGATGTATCATTCTTTTTATATCTTGCTGAATTCTATTTACCTGCATTTTTTATTGTGGTAAAAGATACATAGCAAAAAATTTACCAGTTTGACAACTTTCAAATGTACAATTCAGAGATGATAAATACATTAGCAATGTTGTGTAACCATCGCCACTATTTCCAAAACTTACTCATTATCTCAGACAGAAACTCTATACCTGTTGAACCACAACTTCTTAATTTGCTCCTTCTCCGAGCCCCTGGTAACTTCTGCTCTACTTTTTGTCTCTATGACTCTGCCTAGTCGAGCTACTGCATGTAAATGGAATCACACAGTATTTGTACTTTTATGCCTTGTGTATTTCAGTTAACATAGTGTTTTCAAAGCTTATCCATGTTGTAACATGTATCAGAACTTCATTCTTCCTTATAAGTGAATAGTATTTATAAAATCATCTACAATTTAAATCCTTCAATGTGCATCCAAAGAAATTGACAGGTTAAGAAAGTTAAATACACACACACACACGATGGACACTTGGATTGTTTCCACTTTCTGGCTGTTGTCAGTAATGTTGCTATGACCATTGGAGTACAAGTATCTGTTTGAGTCTCTGTGGTGCTCGGGAAGTGTTTTCCACATCAGGAGAGACCCAGTGGCAGAGAGACTACTTGGCCATCCAGAACCAGTGAGAAGCAGCCCTTGATTGGTGAAAAATAAGTACCTGCATCTGGACTACTGCACGGATCAAAAACACCCCCCTTGGAAAAAACCTCTCTCCCATTTACCTCCCCACTTTCTGCTCTGCACCAGATCTGGGATGGCTTCAGCAATTGCCGAGTCCCCTGGGCCAAAAGTAGGACCCTTCACGCGCACTGAGCCATTCTCCCAGCCTTGGAGAGGGAACAAATTAACAAACAGGGGAAAAAATAATCTGCCGGCTCCCCTAAGCCAGGAATTCAAGGTTGGCACAGCTCCTTGCCTAGGCACAGGTGTAAGGGGTCCACAGACTCTGAGTGCCTTTCACCCCTGTATAGACTTGTGTCAGCTCTTTTCAACAGAGTAGGTCCTCATTATCGCAGTACCACAGGGCACATACCTGAAGTCTAACTTCAAATGTTTCAGCTATGAAGTGGCAGGTTCCTGACATTTGACACTGCTCTGCCTGTTAAGCAGGGTCTTCACCTACCCACATCAGGGGCCTGAGGACTGGTGGCTTCACCCATGCCACCTAGCCACCTGCAACAGGGGTCCAAGAATAAGTGGTTCCCCCCAATCATTACAGCCAATAGCACTGGGTACTCATAGACCAGTTGAAAAACTCACCTACCTACTCCCTCTAGGGAATAGGGAGACACTTTCTTCCCAAACACTCAGGGGCAGACATCAGCCACCTTTCTTTGCTCAGAGTGTGACCCCCCTACAGCAGCCAGATACTTGTGCCTACATCAATCACCCATGCCAGCCTAGGACTATAGGTGAGAACCTGCACCACACACTTGGCGATTGACTACCTAGACACCTGAGCTGAATCCATAAAAGAAAAGTAAATGGAATCTTGTAATCACATACTTAGTAACAGATTTAATTACCTCATGACAGGATGTTAGAGCTTCAAGGGTGCCAATAATCTAACTGGCTAACATGAGCAGCCTATTTGGGCATATCAAAACAAGAAGCTAAGACAAAGTAAGCAAACATAAAATAAACAAATATAATAACTTATTGATAGTTCAGAGACAAATGTCAATATCAAATAGCATAAAGAGGCAGACCATGATGGCTTCAGCAAGCCCCCGAAATAGAGAATCAAGAAATTTTCTGGAAGAAGACAATTTCTTGGAATTACCAGAGGCTGAATACAAAAGATTAATATACAGACCTCTTCAAGATATCAAGAAGGAGATCCTTCAAAACATAGATCAAGCTAAAGAACACACAGACAAAGCAATAGAGGATCTTAAGAAGGTTATTCAAGAGCATAATGACAAATTTAATAGGCTGCAAGAATCCATAGAGACAGCAATCAGAAATCTAGAAGATTAACAATATAATTTCAGAATTAAGCAACTCAATAGAAAGTCACAGGAGCAGAACTGAGGCAACACAAGTCAGATTTAGTGAGATTGAAGATAAAGCACTTGACACCAAATTGTTTGAGAAAAAAATCAGATAAAAGAATTTTAAAAAATGAAGAAACTCTAAGAATTGTGTGGGACTCTAACAAGAGGAATAACCTACGAGTGACTGGAGTACCAGAAAGGGGTGGGGGGAGTAACAGAAAATACAGAGAGGATTGTTGAAGATTTGTTGGCAGTAAACTTCCCTGATATCATGAAAGATGAGAAGATATCTATCCAAGAGGTTCATTGAACCCCACATAAGGTAAATCCGAAAAGAAAGCCACCAAGACATATGATAATCAAACTTGCCAAAACCAAAGCTAAAAAGAGAATTTTAAGAGCAGCTAAGGATAAATGAAAAGTCATGTACAAAGAAGAGTCAATAAGACTAAACTCGGACTACTCAGCAGAAACCATGCAGGCAAGAAGGCAATGGGATGACATATATAAAGCCATGAAGGAGAAAAATTGCCAGCCAAGAATTATATATCCAGCAAAACTTTCTCTCAAAAATGATGGAGAAATTAGGGCATTTACACATAAACAGAAGTTTAGGGAATTTGCAAAAACCAAACCAAAATTACAAGAAATACTAAAGGGTGTCCTCTGGTTAGAAAATCAATAACTTCAGATAAAAATCCAAGACTAGAACACAGGATAGAGCAACCAGATATAAACCCAGATAGGGAAGTCACAAAAATAAATCAAAGCTAAAACACTGAAAAAAAGGAAACAGAGATGTCAATATGTAAGAGATGACAACATTAAAACAAAAAAGAGGGACTAAAAAATGTAGACATAGATTTTTCATATGGAGAGGAAGTCAAGGCAATATAAAGAAATAAAAGACTGGTTTAAACTTAGAAAAAAAGGGGTGAATATTAAGATAACCACAAGGGAAACTAACAAACCTACACATCAAAGTAAAAAAAGAGAAAAATATAAAGATTCAGCAAATACAAAATCAACAACAATGAAAAAGTTGAACAAAAATACATAAAGAAAAATGACTCAGCACAGAAAATTAAGTGGAACAGAGAAACTGTCAACAACACACAAAAATGACAGCACTAAACTCATACCTATCAATAATTACACTGAATGTAAATGGACTAAATGCACCAATAAAGAGACAAAGAGTTGCAGAATGGATAAAAAACACAATCAGTCTATATGCTGCCTACAAGAGACATACCTTAAACTTAAAGACACAAACAAATTAAAACTCAAAGGATGGAAAAAATACATCAAGCAAACAGCATTCAAAAAAGAGCAGGAGTGGCAATATTAATCCCTGACAAAATAGATTGTAAAGTAAAATCCACCCCATAGTTAAGGAAGGACACTACATAATGATTAAAGAATCAATACACCAGGAAGACATGACTAAAATAAATATTTATGCACCCAATGACAGGTCTCCAAAATACATAAAACAAACTCTTTAACAGCATTGAAAAGAGAGCTAGACAGCTCCACAATAATAGTAGGAGACTTCAACACACCACTTTCAGTGAAGGACAGAACAATAAATAAACAATAAAGACATGGAAGATCTAAATGCTACAGTCAACCAACTTGATCTCATAAACATATACTGAACAACCCACCCAACAGCAGCCAAATACACTTTCTTTTCCAAAACACATGGAACATTCTCCAGAATAGGCCACATGTTAGGCCATAAAGTAAGCCTTAACAGAATCCAAAGCATTGAAATATTACAAAGCATCTTTTCTGATAAAGCCGTAAAAGTAGAGATCAATAACAGAAAAAGCAAGGAAAAATCAAACACATGGAAACTGAACAATACCTTGCTCAAAAGCTACTGGGTTATAAAAGAAATTAAGGATGGAATAAAGAAATTCAAAGACTCAAACGAGAATGAAAACACATCCTACCAGAACCTTTGGGATACAGCCAAAGCAGTGCTCAGAGGTCAGTTTATAGCACTAAATGCACACATGAAAAAAAAAACCAAAACGGCCAAAATCAAAACTTTAACCCTACAACTAGAACAAGTAGAAAGAGAATAGCAAAAGAAGCCTTCGAGTGCCAGAAAAAAGGCATTAAAAAGAATTAGAGCAGAATTAAATGAAATAGAGAATAGAAAAACAATTGAAAGAGTTAATAAGACCAAAAGTTGATTCTCTGAGAAAAGATCAACAAAATTGATAAACCACTGTCCAAACTGACAAAAAAAAAAAAAAAATGGGAGAGGAAGCAAATAATTCATATAAGAAATGAGATGAGTGATATCACAAGAGACCCAACAGAAATTAAAGAATCATAAAAGAATACTATGAAAAACTGTACAAAACCTAGAGGAAATGGACAAATTTCTAGAAACTCATTACCTAACTAAACTAACACAAACAGAGGTAGAACAGCTAAATAAACGTATAAAAAAAGAAGAGATTGAACAGATAATTAAAAAAAAAAAAAAAAAAAACCAAAAAACAACAAACCCTGACCCTGATAGTTTTATTGGAGAATTCTACCAAACTTTCAGACAAGAGTTAACTCCACTACTACTAACAATATTTCAGAGCATAGAAAAGGATGGAATACTACCAAACTTATTCTATGAAGCCAGCATAACCCTGATACCAAAACAATGTAAAGATACCACAAAAAAGGAAAATATCAGACCAGTGTCCCTCATGAACATTGATGCAAAAATCCTCAACAATATTCTAGCCCATAGAATTCAGCAACATAGCAAGAAAAATAATTCACCTTGATCAAGAGGGATTTATATTAGGTATGCAGGGATGGTTCAACATTAGAAAAACAATCAATGTAATCCATCACATTAATAAAACAAAAGATAAGAACCACATGATCTTATCAATCATTGCATAAAGGACATTTGAAAAAGTCCAACACCCATTCAAAAACACTCACAACAAAATAGGAATAGAAGGAAAATTCTTCAACATAATTAAGGGCATTTATACAAAGCCAGCAGCCAACATCATCCTAAATGGAGAGAGTCTGAAAGCAATTCCCTGGAGAATGGGAACCAGACAAGGATACCCTTTATCACCACTCTTATTCAACATTGTACTGGAGGTTGTAGCCAGAGTAATTAGGCTAGAAAAAGAATAAAGGGCATCCAAATTGGTAGAGAAGAAGTCAAAGTATCTCTATTTGCAGATAATATGATCTTATACACAGAAAACCCCAAAGAATCTGCAAGAAAACTGATGGAACTAATAGAAGATTTCAGCAAATTATCAGGATACAGGATAAACATACAAAAATCAGTTGGATACCTCTACACCAACAAAGAGAACTTCGAAGAGGAAATCACCAAATCAATACCACTTATAACAGACCCCAAGAAGATAAAATGCTTAGGAATAAATCTAACCAGAGCCATAAAATATCTATACAATGAAAACTACAAGACACTACTGCAAGAAACCAAAAGAGACCTGCATAAGTGGAAAAATATACCTTGCTCATGGATAGGAAGACTCAATATTGTGAAAATGTCAATTCTATCCAAAGTGATCTACAGATACAATGCAATCTGGATCCAAATTCCAACGGCATTTTTTAATGAGATGGAGAAACAAATCACCAACTTCATACGGAAAGCGAAGAGGCCCTGGATAAGTAAAGCATTACTGAAGAAGAAGAACAAAGTGGGAGACCTCACACTACCTGATTTTAGAAACTATTATACTTCCACGGTAGTCAAAACATCCTGGTACTGGTACAACAACAAATATGTGGACCAATGGAACAGAACTGAGAATCCAGATGTAAATTCATCCAACTATGAGCAGCTGATATATGACAAAGGCCCAAAGTCCATTAATTGGGGCAAAAGACAGTCTCTTTAACAAATGATGCTGGCATAACTGGATAGCCATCTGCAAAAAACTGAAACAAGACCCATACCTCATTCTATGCACAAAAACTAACCCAAAATGGATCAAAGACCTAAATATAAAATCAAAAATGATAAAGATCATGGAAGAAAAAATAGGGACAATGCTAGGAGCCCTAATACATGGCATAAACATAATACAACCGTAAGTAACAATGCACAAGCACCAGAAGAGAGATTAGATAAATGGGAGCTCCTAAAAATCAAACACTTACGCTCATCAAAAGACTTCACCAAAAGAGTAGAAAGACAACCTACAGACTAGGAAAGCATTTTTGCCTACAACAAATCTGATCAGTGTCTAATCTCTGAAATCTACAAGATACAGCAAAACCTCAACAACAAAAAGACAAATAACCCAATTAAAAAATGGGCAAAGGATGTGAACAGACATTTTGCCAAAGAAGACATTCAGGCAGCTAACAGACACATGAAGAAATGCTCACAATCATTAGCCATTAGAGAAATGCAAATCAAAACTACAATGAGATATCATCTCACAGCAACAAGGCTAGCTATCCAAAAAAACCCAATAATAAATGTCGGAGACATTGCAAAGAGACTGGAACAGTTAAACTCTGTTGGTGGGAATGTAAAATGGTACAACCACTTTGGAAAGCTTTGGAAGCTTCCTTTAAAAGTTAGAAATAGAAGTGCCACATGATCCAGCAATCCCACTCCTTGGAATATATCCTAGAGAAATAAGAGCCATCACACGAATAGATATATGCACACTCATGTTCATTGCAGCACTTTTCATGATAACAAAAAGATGGAAACAACCTAGGTGCCCATCAACAGACAAATGGATAAACAAATTATGGTATATTCACACAATGGAATACTATGCAAGGATAAAGAACAACGATGAATCCATGAAACATCTAATAACATGGAGGAATCTGGAAGGCATTATGCTGAGTGAATTTAGTCAGTCACAAAAGGACAAATATTGTATAAGACCACTATTATAAGAATTCAAGAAAAGGTTTAAACACAGAAGAAAACATTCTTTGATGGTTAGGGGGGTGGGGAGGAAGGGAGAGGATTATTCACTAACTAGATAGTAGACAAGAATTATCTTAGGTGAAGGGAAGGACAGCACACACTACAGGGGAAGTCAGCACAACTGGACTAAATCAAAGCTAAGAGGTTTCCTGAAGACAACCATAGACTTCAAGGGACACAGTAGCAGAGACAGGGGTCTGGTCACCATACTTTTAGGGGATATCTGAGTCAATTAGCATAACAAAGTTTATTAAGAAAATCTTCTGCTTCCTACTTCGGTGAGTGGCATCTGGGATTTTAAACGCTAGCAAGCAGCCATCTAAGATGGAAAAGGAAGAACATCAAAGACACAAGGAAAGTATTAGCCCAAGAGACATAAAGGATAACATAAACCAGAGACTGCATCAGCCTGAGACCAGAACTAGATGGTGCCCAGCTACCATCAATGACTGCCCTGACAGGGAACACAACAGAGAGTCCCTGATGGAGCAGGAGAAAAGTGGGGTGCATAACTCAAATTCTAATAATAAGACCAGTCTTAATGGTCTGACTAAGACTAGAGGAACCCCAGAAAGCATGGCTCCTGGACTCTCGGTCAACCCAGAACTAAAACCATTCCTGAGGCAAACCCTTCAGACAAAAATTAGACTGGACTACGGGACATAAAATGATAGTCACGAAGAGTGTGCTTCTTAGCTCAAGTAGATACATGAGACTAAATGGGCAGTTCCTGTCTGGAGGTGAGATGAGAAGGCAGAGAGGATCAGGAGCTGGTTGAATGGTCACGGGAAATCCGAGGTGAAAAAGAGTGTGCTGTCACAGTATAGGGAGAGCAACTAGGGTCACATAGCAATGTATGTATAAATTTTTGTATGAGACTAACTTGAGTTGTAAACTTTTACTTAAAAGTATAACAATAAAATAAAAAAGAAACCAAGCAACACATTGCATTGGGCAAATCTGCTGCAAAAGACCTCTTTATAGTGTTAAAAAGCAAAGAACCTTGAATGCTAAGATGTGCTTGACTCAAACCATGGTATTTTGAATCACCTCATTATGTGTGTGAAAGCTGAACAATTAATAAAGGAGACTGACGAAGAATTATTGCATTTGAATTATAGTGTTGGTGAATAATCTTGAGTATACCATGGACTGCCAGAAGAACGTACAGATCTGTCTTTGAAGAAGTACAGCCAGGATGCTCCTTAGAAGTGAGGATGGGGAGAATTTGTCTTATGTACTTTGGACATGTTATCAGAAGGAACCAGTCCCTGGAGAAGGACATCATTCTTTGTAAAGCAGAATGTCAGCAAATAAGAGGAAAACCTTCAGCAAGATGGATTGACACAGTGGCTGCAACAATGGGCTAATGCATAGTAATGATTGTGACGATGGAGCAGGACAGGACAGTGTTTCATTCTGTTGTACATATATATAGTTGCTATGAGTTGGAACTGACTCAATGGCACCTAACAACAATGGCAACGTTCTGATTTTATTGAAAAGACAATTCTTTCTCCGTTAAGTTGCCTCGGCATGTTTGTCAAAAGCAGCTGAAATAATACTTGTGTGGGTCTGTTTCTGGGTTATTTATTCAGTTCCATTTATCTATAAGTCTATTCTTTCACCATGGCGTCTTCTTTACTGTAGGTTTATAAAAGATCTAGAAATCAAGCAATGTGAGTTTTCCAACTGTGTTCTTCAGCATTGTGTTGGTTATTCTAGGGTTTTTTGTTTGTTTATTCGTTTTTACAATTGCATATACGCTTTAGAATCAGTTTGTCAATATCTACAAAATAGCTTGCTGAGATTTTGATTGAGATTGCATTGAATCTTTAGATCCAGTTGGGAAGAATTAACATCTTAATAATATTAATAATAATATCCAGGAACCTGAACTATGTCTCCACTTATTTAGATCTTCTTTACAGTCTTCCATTAGTGCCTTATAGTTTTTCACATAGAGATTCTGTATGTATTTTTTAGATATATACCTAAGTGATTTATATTTTTTGTAATTAAAAAAATTCAATTCCAATTGTTCAACATAGGTATATAGGAAAACAATTCAGTTTTGTATATTGATCTTGTATCCTACAATTCTGGTATATTCACTTATTAATTCTTTTGATTTTTTAAAAAAAAATATTCAGGGTTTTCTATATAGAGAACCATGTCATTTGCAAATGAAGGCATGATTATTATTTCCTTTGAAATCTGTGTACCTATAAATAGTTTCTTCTTTTTTTTTTTTTTTTAATACTAACAAGGATTTCCAGTACAATGTTGAATGGGAAAGGTAAAAAAGGAAAACTTTGCTTTGATTCCCATATTTTGGGTAAGTCTTTCATTGTTAAGATGATGCTATCTGTAACATTTTCTTATATTTCCTTTATTAGGTTAACAAATATTCCTTCTATTTCTAGTTTTTGAAGGATTTTTGCATAAATGGGTGTTGGATTTTGTTGAATGCATTTTTTGCATATATTTAAACAATCATATGATATTTTTCTTTTTCTTTTTTATTGTCAAATATATATATAACACAACATTTGCCAACTTAACATTTTTAACATGTACAATTCAGTGACATCACTTACATTAATTATGTTGCCCAAATAGGGTCCGAGCCCTGAAGTGGTAGAGCCAATGAAACGTACTTCAAGTCAGAAAGAGAGAGAAAATTTATTTAGAAGGTGGAACCAACAGGGAGTCTGACAGCAGCACAGGCTGTCTTTGTGGAGTCCCTAAAGGCAATTTTACATTAAAGTTTATATATATTTTTATAACAGTTAGAAGTGTCTTTTTGACACGTAGTCCACAAATGGCATGGCTGGATGAGTTATTCATTACAAGATAATTGCAAGACACTCTTTATCAGACTAAAGAGATACATGCCAGACATCTCCTTATCAAGCTACAGATATACATACTAGACATCTGGGCTCTAATCACCATGTGGGGGGTCTTAAGTCACAGGTGGCTGGACAGAACAAAACAAAGTCACTAACAAAGGTATACAGAAAGGAGAAGGCAGGCAGAAAAAAACTTATAGGTTCATCATGGCGTTAGTTATGTCAAGCTCTCAATAGCCAATTTTGAAAAGGAGAAAATATGCTGTGGAGTACTAGGGTCACAATTATGTAAAAGAGCGCAACAGAAGATTTCAAAGGGTGGCTCAAGAAAACAAAGTAAAGTATTATAATTAAATGTGCAAAGACCTAGAGATAGAAAACCAAAAGAGAAGAACAGGCTCAGAATTTCTCAAGCTGAAAGACCCGAGGAGAAAATTCAAGCCTTGAATTGCAATATTGAAGGATTCTATGAGAAAATATTAAAGGACGCAGGAAGCATCAAAAGAAGATGGAAGGAATACACAGAGTCAGTGTACCAAAAATAATTGGTTGATGTTCAACTATTTCAGGAGGTAACATATGATAAAGAACTGATGGTACTGCAGGAAGAAGTCCAAGATGCACTGAAGGCATTGGTGAAAAACAAGGCTCCAGGAATTGGCGGAATACCAACTGAAATGTTTCAACAAACAGATGTATTGCTGGAAGCCCTCACTCGTCTATGTCAAGAAATTTGGAAGACAGCTACCCGGCCAAGTGACTGGAAGAGATCCATATTTGTGCCCATTTCCAAGAAAGGTGATCTAACTGAACATGGAAATTGTCAAACAATATCATTAATATCACACATAAGTAAAATTTTTACTGAAGATCATTCAAAAGTAGTTGCAGCATTACATCAACAGGGAACCATCAGAAATTCAAGCCAAATTCAGAAGAAGACGTGTAATTGAGGAATATCATTGCTAATGTCAGATGGATCATGGCTGAAAGCAGAGAATACCAGAAAGATGTTTAATTGTGTTTTATTGACTGTGCAAAGGCATTTGACTGTGTGGATCATAAAAAATTATGGATAACATTATGAAGAATGGGAGTTCCAGAACACTTAATTGTGCTCATGGGGAACCTGTACATAGTCCATAAAGGCAGTCATTCAAACAGAGCAAGGGGATACTGTATGGTTTAAATTCAGGAAAGTTGTGTGTCACGGTTGTATCCTTTCACCACACTTATTCAATCTGTATGCTGAGCAAATAATTAGAAAACCTGGACTATAAGAAGAAGAAGGCGGCGTCAGTGTTGGAGGAAGACTCATTAACAGCCTGCGATACGCAGATGACACAACTTTCCTCGCTGAAAGGGAAAAGGACTTGAAGCGCTTACTGATGAAGATCAAAGAACACAGCTTTCAGCATGGATTACACCTCAACATAAAGAAAACAAAACCCCTCACAACTGGACCAATAAGCAACATCATGACAAACGGAGAAAAGACTGAAGTTGTCAAGGATTTCATTTTACTTGGATCCACAAACAGTGCCCATGAAAGCAACAGTCAAATCAAAAGACACATTGCATTGGGGAAACCTGCTGCAAAAGACCTCTTTAAAGTGTTAAAAAGCAAAAATATCACTTTAAGGACTAAGGTACACCTGTCCCAAGCCATGGTGTTTTCAGTTGCTTCATATACATGTGAAAGCTGGACAATGAATAAGAAACTTTGAAGAAGAATTGATGCCTTTTAATTATGGTTTTGGTGAAGAATATTGAATATAGCATGGACTGCCAGAAGAACGAACAAATCTGTCTTCGAAGAAGTACAGCCAGAACACTCCTTAGAAACAAGGATGGCAAAACTTTGTGTCACATACTTTGGACATATTATCAGGAGGGACCAGTCCCTGGAGAAGGGCATTATGCTTTGTAAAGTAGAAGGTCAGCAAAAAAGAGGAAAACCTTCAACAAGATGGATTGACACAGTGGCTGCAAAAATGGGTTTAAGCATAACAACGTTTGTGAGAATGGCACAGGACCAGGCAGTGTTTCATTCTGTTGTATATAGGGTCGCCATGAGTTGGAACTGACTTGGTGACATCTAACAACAGTGACACTTGCTAATGATGTTTAGCATATTTTCATGTACTTGTTAACTATTCGTATTTCTTCTTTGGTGAAATGTGCATTCAAATCCTTTGCCCATTTTTTGATTGTTGAAACATTTCAGTTGGTATTCCGCCAATTCCTGGAGCCTTGTTTTTCACCAATGCCTTCAGTGCATCTTGGACTTCTTCCTGCAGTACCATCAGTTCTTTATCATATGTTACCTCCTGAAATAGTTGAACATCAACCAATTATTTTTGGTACACTGACTCTGTGTATTCCTTCCATCTTCTTTTGATGCTTCCTGCGTCCTTTAATATTTTCTCATAGAATCCTTCAATATTGCAATTCAAGGCTTGAATTTTCTCCTCGGGTCTTTCAGCTTGAGAAATTCTGAGCCTGTTCTTCTCTTTTGGTTTTCTATCTCTAGGTCTTTGCACATTTAATTATAATACTTTACTTTGTTTTCTTGAGCCACCCTTTGAAATCTTCTGTTGAGCTCTTTTACATAATTGTGACCCTAGTACTCCACAGCATATTTTCTCATTTTCAAAATTGGCTATTGAGAGCTTGACATAACTAACGCCATGATGAACCTATAAGGTTTTTTCTGCCTGCCTTCTCCTTTCTGTATACCTTTGTTAGTGACTTTGTTTTGATCTGTCCAGCCACCTGTGACTTAAGACCCCCCACATGGTGATTAGAGCCCAGATGTCTAGCATGTATATCTGTAGCTTGATAAGGAGATGTCTGGCATGTATCTCTTTAGTCTGATAAAGAGTGTCTTGCAATTATCTTGTAATGAATAACTCATCCAGCCATGCCATTTGTGGACTACGTGTCAAAAAGACACTTCTAACTGTTATAAAAATATATATAAACTTTAATGTAAAATTGCCTTTTAAAATATATTCTGAATATTAAACTATCCAATAGATAGTTTCCAAAAAATTTTTCACAGTCTAAAGCTTGTCTATCCACTTTGTCATTAAAGTCCTTTATTAAATAAATGTGTTTTTTTTTGTTTTTGTTTTTTAATTTTGATTAAGTCCAATTTATCTGTTTTTTTTTTTTTTTGCTAGTATTTTTGGTGCCATATCTTTGAATCCATTGTTAAAAGGTAAGACCTGAAGCAAGATTTTAACTCCAGAGTTCCTGTGCTTTAACGAAGATTCTAGAGGGTAGATTCAATAGGACTGTGATTCTGTGACTCCTATGTAGTGTTTCAACCAGCAGAATTTTACAAATAGTCCTGCCTGGCATGTATCTTCTTACAAGAAAAGGACGATTTTTAAAATCGTCTACAATTTAAACCTTCAATGTGCATCCAAAGAAATTGTCTGGTTAAGAAAATTAAACACACACACACATAACTTACACATATTTCCCTAATTAAAACTTGTCAGCAAACTATAACAAAAAGGCTCTGATAAACCAGTTAACACTAGGGTGTAAATAGCTGAGAAAGCCTGAGAAGTGTTAAACAGACATATTTGCATACTAATAAAGGATATCTTAATATAAGATAATCTTAATCTCACCCCAAGGGCTGAGACTTTAATGAAGGAATTTTAGACCGTCTGACAGAGGAAAATAGAGACAATTTTGGAGTCAGGACCTGTCTGGGGTTCCCTATAGTTAAGTTCAATCCAGCTAATATTAATTGAGCAACAAAAATATGACCCACCCGCTGCTGTCAAGTCGATTTCAATTCATAGTGACCGCATAGGGTTTCTGAGGCTTTAAATCTTTACGGAAGCAGACTGCCATACCTTTCTCCCATGGAGCTGATGGTGGTTTTGAACAGCCAACCTTTTGGTTAGCAGTCGATCACTTTAACCACTGTACCACCAGGGCTCCTTAAAAGTATGTCAGGCTTTGATAATTTAGAAATAAATAAGACATAGCTGGAGGCCCCAACCCGGTCACAACATAATGGAAACACTTACTATAGAAGATCATAACAATTCCCTTAGAATAGAGAAGTCCAGGAAGCTGGAAAAGAGTGGAGAAGGGATATCTAATATCAAATATCTGTTAGCAAATAAAACTAGAGTTACACCAAACCAAATCCATTTTCGTGGAGTCCATTCCAACTTATAGTGACTCTAAAGGACAGTGTAGAACTGCCCCGTAGCATTTCCAAGGCTGTAATCTTTATGGAAACCGATTGCCACATCTTTCTCCCGTAAAGGGACTGATGGGTTTGAACCGCTGATCTTTAGGTTAGAAGTCGAGTGCTTAACCACCACGCCACCATGGCTTCTTAAAACTAGAGTTGGAAAGGGGTAAAGAGAAGGGGGACCAACTTTGCATTCTTTGATCAACCCCACTTTGACATGATGTATTATCATTTTTATATGTTATTAAATTGAATTTGCTAAAATTTTATGAGAATTTTTTCATCTATGTTCATGAAGGATATTGGCCTATAGCTTTCTCTTCTTTTATGTCCCAGTCTAGTTCTGGTTTCATAGTAACACTGATCTCATGTTGCTGTTGTTGTTAGTTTCCGTTGATTCAGCTCCAGCTCATGGTGATTTTATGTGTAACAGAACAAAATGTTGCCTGGTCCTGTGCATCTTCATGGTTGCTAGCATGTTTGAGTCCATTGTTGTGGCCACTGTCAATCCATCTCCATAATTTAAGAGCATCAATTCTTCTTCAGTCTTCTTAAGTATTACATGAAATAAATCTTGCAGGAGTTAAAGAAATAGACCTACTTCTGAAAAGTGATATAGTTCACGTCTAAGATTTCTCAGAAGGAGACCATGACAGTATGGTAAGCGTTATGGGTTGCCCAGATGTTCTTAGAGAACAGAGGATTATTTTCAACCCTCGAGAGCTAATGTAATTTGTTCTGCTGGGTTTTGGACTTGCTTGGTGCCCTTTATCCCTTCTTTCCCTCCAATTTCTCTCATTTGTAGTAGAAATGACTGCCTTGTGCCTATTCTGCCATTGTACTTTGGAAGCAGATAACTGGTATTTTAGATTTCATAGGTTCACAGATGAAGAGGAGTTTTGCCCTGGGATGGAATATGCCTAAAGTCTCACTCACATTTCATTTAGATGATTCAGAGGATGAGATTTTAGATTTGGAGTTGATTTAAGACTTTTGGGATGATGGGATGGGGTAAATGTGTTTTGTGTGTGGGAAGAACATGAATTTTGGGGGGCCAAAGAGTGGAATGTTATAGATTGAATTGTGTCCCCCAAAAATACGTGTTGTAAAGCTAACCTCTATGCCTGTGGTGATAATTCCATTTGGTATGAGTTGTCATTGTTATGCTAATGAAACAGAATTAATGTAGGGTGTGTCTTTAGGCAATCTCTTTTTAGATATAAAAGAGGTTAAATTAGCAAGCCAGTAAGCAGAGATAGGGAAAGAGAGATGCCAAGCCACCTAAAGATTGCCCAGGAGCAAAAAAAGAGACAAGGGCCCTCCCCCAGTGCCAACAGAGAGAGTACATCTTCCTCCAGTGTCAGTACCCTGAATTGAGACTTCTAGCCTCCTAAATTGTGAGAAAATAAGTTTCAGTTTGCTAAAGCCACCCACTTATGATATTTCTGTTATAGCAGCACTAGATAACTAAGACAGTAATTAAGCCAGTTTCAGTGTTTTTTCAATTACCGAAAGTCATTTCAGCTGTATCTGGAAGTAATGCTCTACTTATTCCCTGCTGGATGACTCAAAGGTAAGAAGTTGGTATCACAGATTTTCCTTAATTCCAGTCCTAAAAATTATTTTCAAAAATCAAAGGGAAAAAAAAAATCCTACAACAATTCTAATAATTGTTTTCATAAGTGAAGGACGCGGTAAATGGTAAACTATAAACTCAGACAATCTTGGAGTTCCATCATTAGTCATTCTAAAAAACTTGGGATCTAAATATAGTTCGCTGATAGGAGACCGTCAGCATGTGCAATTTTACATTTAATGTTGTAACTTGGGCCTCTTTCCAGAGTCCTCATATGTTAAAACTATTATGTATAGGAAACAAAAAGAGTATGTTTGACTAAATGCATAATCACACCTCTAAGTGACCCAGTAGGTGAGTTTAGTACTCACTTAAAATTTAACATAACTTACTTCTATCATAGAGATACAGTGACTCTGTTCAGGTATGTGTGTGAGTGTGTGTATGTACATGTGTATGTGTGTTATGGCATCCGAACTCAACTTTCATTGCCAAATATTGTTCGTCATTCATTTCTCAGAATTCACAAACTAAATATTGAAATTATGACCCATGACCTTATGATCTCTTACTTTCTCTTCTGCCACCATCCTGCCTTTAGAACATTAGTCTCATTCATGTAAGCACCGCCTTCCTAAGCCAAGACTTCCATTAGGTCAAGATTAATGTAACTAATGAGCATTCTGTGCCTGTATTTAAAAACCTTTCCCCACCTCACCTCGTCATCTGTACTCCCCCTTTGCAATCTGTCATTTTGACACAGTCACTTTTGAGATAATTAATGTTGAGCCAAGTTTAGAAATCCTGCCTTAGGCCTAATTCCCCTTTCTCGCCTCCACTTCAACCCATCAGTCTCTACAACTAGGATAGCAGTTATGCTTGTGACTTTTGATTAAATTAATAAATATTGCTTTAAGGACCTCATAAAAAAAGATACAACACTTATTTAAAAGCTGCAAGTATTGACTTTAATTTATCCAGCTTCCTGTTTATTCTCAAATCCGTCCTGTCTTATAGTTAGGTGCACTAATGAGAAGAAAAGTTACTACTTACTCTGAAATAAGTCTGACTAATTGGAAAGTTTACAATATTAGTTGCAAGGGGTTTGGCTAAAAAGTCTCCTAGAAATGACCGTGATCTCAGTAACATAAATGCATTCTTTTGTGTTATAATCCGTTGTGAGTTTAGAGCTACTTTGTCAACTTCTCTATCTGTGGGAGTAAACTCCAATCTAAAAAGCAATAAATTAACAGTAGTTGTACATTGTGAACTAATTATTGGATCTGATTGGATACAGTTTGATTCAGTACATTCTGAAAGTGACATATAAATGTATGGAAATGAAAAGAAGAGTCATACAAATTAGCTTGGAGATATATAATGCAATTCTTCTTGCCAACAAATAATCTACCTTATAACTTTTCTCTTTCTCTTTCCAGTCATTGCCAACAAATCTTATCCCTTGCCTTTTTCGTTGTCAAAAGGTTAATATGGAAGTTGTGTTTGCGTTTTCAAAATAGAAGAATCCAGATAAGGCAAACATCTCTTTGTAATTTTCCCAGGAACTCCTCATTTCTGGGTCTAGTTATTTTGCTTGCAGAACTCAGATGCTGGGGTGACAAAGGGGGAAGTCAAAGTAAGATGGCTGTCCACCATCTTCATGATAGTTGATATGCTCGAGTTCATTGTTGAGGCCACTGTGTATTTTGCATACCTTCCTGCCTAGGAGGCCTCAGTTTCCAACACTATATTGAACACTATTCTGTTGTGATCTGTAGAATTTTCACTGGCTAATTTTCAGAAGTGGATCACCAGGCTTTTCTTCCTAGTGTGTGTCTTAGTCTGGAAGCTTTACTGAAATCTATCCACATAAGTGACTTTGCTGGTATTTGGAACATTGGTGACATAGCTTCCAGCATCATAGCAACATGTAAGCTGCCACAGTACAACAAACTGACAGATGGGTGGTGATCATTAAGGGTAGAAAGTGGAAAAAAATCATGATGGGGGAAGTAAATCAAGTTTTCTTGGCCTCTCTTTGTGTTGTGAAATGTCTCCCATGGTTTTACTTACATATTATACCTACCAGTTTCAAGTATGCTTTAATTTTTAGAGTGGAAAATAACAAAATGAAGAATCAGTGATTTTAAATTTTCCTTTAGCCCACTGAAGGTAAAGGCACATTACTGGGTTTAGGATGTCAGCACTTTAATTATACCATTGGCAACCTGAAGATGCTCATTCATGGCTTATCAAACTTTTAGACCTCTGACCAGACCTTATTAATGCCATCTACTTACAGATCAATTAAACTAGCTTCTCGGAATACTTATGAACACTCAGCTGCCCTTTGATGAAGACCCAAGGATAAATATTCCTTAAAAACACTATTTTCAGTCACCGACGCATTAATAATTACTGTAAAATTAGAGAGCTTCTCTTTAGGCTAAAAATAGCAGGGATTTGGGTCCACAGATGATACATATTTTTATATGGAAAATGAGAGCATGTAACCATTAAAAATTTCTCATCTACCTTTTATTATTCAAGAGTTGCTTGTATTTTAGTGTTGGCTTTCATCAGTTCTGTGTGCATAATTTCACACTGGTTTGATTTTCTCTGGGAAACTTTTTTGTTTTGTCCAAGCTGCCTACATAGGCTGAAAGTATATATCAGTTCATAAAAGATTGATGATGCTTATCTAAACCATTTTGCCTGTTTAGAGCAAGTTTCTCTTAGCTTTACACTTCTATCAGCTCACTAGACTTACAAAGGTTGTTTGTAAGATTAGGCAAACCCACTTCCTAATCTTTATAAGCAGCACATTTTCTGGGTATCCAAGAATGAGAACCTAAAATAGATTTGATTTTTCTATGCACCTGGGAAATGTTGGACCACACAGAGAATCACACTGTATACTCCTATGACTTTACTGTTTCAATTAAAAGGAATTTGTCATTCTGTCATTCTATCATGCAAGCCTTTCTCTTTTTTCTTGTTTCCTTACTCAATTTGCATGTGTATTGGCATGACTATTTAGTTCCCCTTCAGAGTATATGTAATATTAAGAATTCCTCAGTCTCAGTGACAGGAAACCACTCCACAGATTCCATTACATATGTGCATACATAATATTGCTGTCATACGTAATTTTTTTTTGTTATTTTTAAAGGTCGTTCTGTTGTTGCTGTTAGGTGCCATAGAGTAGGTTCTGGCTCATACAGACCATATATGCAACAGGATGAAACACTGCCTGGTCCTGTGCCATCCTCACAATCCTTGCTATGTTTGAGCCCATTATTGCAGCCATTCTTTCAATCTAGCTCATTGAAGGTCTTCCTCTTTTTTGCTTATCCTCTACTTTACCAAGCATAATGTCTTTCTCCAGGGATTGGTCCCTCCTAATAACATGTCCAAAAGAAGTGAGGCAAAGTCTCACCATCTTCACTTCTGAGGAGCATTCTGCTTGTACTTCTAAGACGATTTGTTCGGTCTTCTGGTAGTCCATTGTATATTAAATATTCTTTTCCAACACTATAATTCAAATGGAAAAGATCTCTTTAAAGTGTTAAAAAGTGAAGATGTCACCTTGAGGACTAAGGTGAACCTGACTCAAGTCATGATATTTTCAATTACCTCATATGTATGTAAAAGTTGGGCAACGAACAAGGGAAGACCTGAGACATTTCTAGTAATGGTCATTAGGTTCTGATTTTTGGCCTTATGGGTGGGGGGTCTTTAAGTATCCAGGCTCACCATTAAGGCAGTGAAGAATGGCAGGAGACTGAGATGGGAAATTCTATATCTTCATTAGCCTCAAACTCATGCCTTATTTATTTATCTGTTCATTTTTTCTTGGTAAACTCAAGTTCAAGAATCTTCAAACCTAGTTGATCATCAGTATCACCTCTAAGGTTTCAAAATACAGGTTTCTCAGGTCTTTCCCTAGAACTTCTGATTCAGTGGGTATGTAATAATGCTTGAAATTATCTTTTTAAGAAATAATTCTGACATGAGGATCAAAACTTCGTTAGCTTTATTCAACATGGTATTCTCAGTCTGTAGACACAGTCCTTGCCATAGTGTTCGTTCAATGTATATTTGTTAAATAAATGTTAAAGTATTTAACCACTGGACAAATTTTGTGCCTACTATTTTTCCAGAGATTTAAAAATGAAGTGGGTACAAAAAGAAACATGACAAGTTCCTTGACCTTAAGGAGCTACCCACATGAAATGATTAAGAAACAACTAAAGGCAGCACTTGATCGATTATCAAAATACAGACAGAAAGTGCTACATTTGTTCAGAGAATAAGAAAATCAGAGAACATAGAAAAGTTACACTAATTTGTTAGCTTACCATTGAGCACCTACTCTTTGTGAAGCTAGTTCTGGGGAGTCAAAAATGAATAAGACAAAGACCCTTATCTCTAGAAATGCTTAAGATAGTGTCAGATAAACATTTAAATAAATAATTAATGCTATGACATCAGCATGATTCTGTGGGAACTCAGAGAAGGGAGCAATTATTTATGCCTGTGGCAGTCATGGTGGTGGTGTTCAAAGAAGACCTCATAGGAAATGCAACACTAGAGATCGATCATGTTCTGAAAGCTACAAAGACACTAATTACCATTCCTCTCTTGATAAGTTTAGAAAGGTCAGGTGTTTAGGATCTTAATACCCAAAACTCTTACACATAAGTTATCACACCACTTCTAAGGATCCCGTGAGATATAGTTTCCAATCAGTTATAAACAACATCTTTTCATTTTGAAAGAAATTTATGAAGCTAAATTTGTTAAAGTTTTATCTTAACATAATCGCTTGGTAATTGAGAAAGTTTGCAGATTTTCTCATCGGGGAATTATGTGGCAATCAGTAATTATGAGGTCAGAAAGTGCATTCTTTGATTGATGTAACTTAATAGGCCTGAAAGAAGTCAATTACCTGTCACTGCTAAAAGTAATTATTCCAGGCAAAGGAAAGAATCAATACTGCTGGTTTTAGTTGTTTTATAGCATACACTTTGAGAATATTGTTTTTAGAGCACTTAACCTATTATCTAAAAATGTAACTATTAAAAACTACTCAGTCAGCCTAACATCCCAATCAAGATGGGCTTCATATGACACAAAATGTAATATAAATGAACCTTGAAAAACTTTGTAAATTTAATATATTAATTGTACTGATACAGTCTTTCTCAAGACAGTCTGTCCTGTCTTGAATGAAAAGCAGACTATTCACTTAGAACATTTCTAGCTATCTGGTTAGATAAAACCCATTGCCACTGAGTTGATTCTGGCTTGTAAAGACCCTACAGGACAGAGTAGAACTGCCCCACAGGGTTTCCAAGGAGGGGCTGGTGGATTCAAACAGCCGACCTTTTGGTTAGCAACTGAGCTCCAACTACTTCACCACCAGGGCTCCATCTGGTTAGATAGCAGAAAGAAATGAAAATAAGATAAGGATGTTTAACGTGGACACAGCTCATCAAGGGAGGCTCTTTATTGTTAATATCTGAATATTTTTCAGAATAAGACTGACTAGTGCTTAGGGAGTGAAACAGAGATAAAATGGGCAGCATAGACTGAGTCACATTACAGGGACCTTAAATACAGCCCAGAGGGCTCATATTTTATTCTATAGGTCAGTAGGAAGTGACCGAATGTTTCTGACCAGGAAAGTGATATGATCAAAGTTTGGCTTTTGTAGCATTAATATTTTATTAAGATAATAATAGTAGCAATACGTATCTTCGTTTCCGTATTTTATCTAATTAACTATAACAAAGACACTTAAGAAATCACAATTAAATATTTAAGAAATTTAATTACAATCTTCCAATGTAACCTTTTGGAAATATTAAAGAATTAAAGTTTTTAAATAGAATCTCTAACATCCATGCCCATAGGGGTCTATTGAGAAATATGTTTCCAAGACAATCAGAACTATCCTACAGGCTGTTTTATGCTTCCCCCGCCCCCCCCCCCCATATAAACTGACATTTCATACAGTTTTAGATTAGGATTTATTTTTCTGATAAGAAGGGCTCAAGACACTCAAGGCAAAGAATAGGAGTCCTATATTAAAAAGAAAAGAAGGAGTTAAATGTGAAACACTTTGAGGTTAAAAGGTAATGGTAGTAGTATTCAGTAACGATCCTTTGATCAGTCTTTCAGCATTTATAATGAGAATCCACCGAATTTTTTTCCAAATAGAGACCATTTTTGTTCCTATAAAATACAACCTTGCAAGAATGGGTATTACAGGAACCATAACAGGGAAATGAAATTCACAGCCACGAGGCTTTCTCCGGAAGTACAACCCCAGACGCACATAATGAATGCTGACACAAGGGGTGGGTGTTTTGCATCCAAAGCACCCTGATGTGCTGTGAAATAATCTGGGAAATTATGTTTATCTACACAACCACTTTAAAAAACACTATTTGCTTGACTTTTAAAAGGAAAGCTTGAGTAGAAAAATTGAGGCAGAAAATTATTACCATTTTACTTGCAAGGTAAAACTAGAGGAAAATGCCTTTAGTTAATTGTGCCATTCTGAGGACATGTATGTAACAGTGTAGTCAAGAGAGAGGATAGTTCTTGGCTTTCACTATAATAAAGGAATTATATTAATTATTTTTGGTTGTTCACAATAATCAGGATTGGATCTGCTGCCTGACAGTGAACACGGTCAGTAATAGCCGTTGTCCTTTCAGCAAATGTCTTCAGTTCCCTTGAATGGATGGAAGCGATGGAAGGATGTATGGTGAGGAGAAGATTGGAATTAGGACCATTAATCAGAAGGTAAGGGGAAATGCTTGGTCTAATTGTCAGCAGTAAGCAGCTCAAGGATTCATTTCCACATCCGAAGCCACAGAAAGAAGCAAAACCTAGATAATCGTGGCTTGTTAAAACTGCCTTTCATCTAAATAAAGAAAATAAAACTGGCAGGGTAAATGCAATTGACTTTGTATGATGTAGTGCAAAAACATTTGAGCTTTTAAACTAGGATGCATCTTATCTCTTTTTAAAGACAGAGGGAGAAAGAAAGAATCTTAAAATCAGCTTCTAACTGATGTAAGTGGATGGAATGCACATGAAAGCACATCTTGTGTTTGGCAGATACTTTGACCTTGGGCATTTCCAACATGGACAGATAACTCACGATACATCAAATTTAACATTGTTAAAAAGTCAAAATCAGTATCTCGTATAACAAAATTCATTAGGTATGTGTTGTGAGTTGAATTATGTCCCCCAAAATGTTATGTTCAAGACTAACCACTGGAACCTGCAAATGTGACCTTATTTTGGAATAGTGTATTTGCAGATGAAATTAATTAACATGAGGTTATATAGGAGTAGGATGGGCCCTATTCCAATGTGACTGGTGTCCTCTTAAAAGAGGATAAGAGACACACAAAGGGAAGAACTCCATGAGATGGCTGACGACTGACAGAGGCGCAGGTTAGAATTATGCTATCAGAACCTGGATAGACAAGAAGAGAACTCCCAGAAAGCCTTCAGAGAGAACCTGGAACTGCCGAGACCCTAAATTCTGACTTCTAGCCTCCAGAACTGTGAGACAATAAAGTTCTGTTGTTTTAAGTCACATCACCACTACCACCTACCGGTTGCCATTGAGCTGATTTCGACTCATGGCAACCCCATGTGTGTCAGAGTAGAACTGCTCCATAGGATTTTAAATGGCTGATTTTTCAGAATTGGATCACCAGGTTCTTCTTCTGAGACACTTCTGCGTGGACTCAGACCTCCAACCTTTCAGTTAGCAGCCAAGAACATTAACTTTTTGGACCACCCAGGGACTCCTTTTAAGCCATAGGTTGCATCATTCCTAGAAAATGTGTTGCATCGTTCCTAGAAAACAAATACCCAAAACCCAAAACCAGAACTGTTGCCATCAAGTCAATTCTGACTCATAGCGACCCTATAGGACAGAGTGGGACTGCCCCATATGGTTTCCAAGGCTGTAATCTTTATAGAAGCAGACTATCACCTCTTTCTCTGGCATATCATTAAGGTATATATGAGATATCAAATATTTCAATGCAAAAAAATAGTTTACTGTCAGCGTTTTTTAAATTGTGCTTTAGGTGACAGTTTACAGCTCAAGTTAATTTCTCATACAAAAATTTATACACATATTGTTTTGTGGCATTAGCTGCAATCTCCACAATGTGACAGCACAGCACATGCCCCTTTTCCACCCCAGGTTCCCTGTGTCCATTCTACCAGTACCTGTCCCTTACTGCCTTCTAATCCTGCTTTTGGATGGAAGCTGCCCATTTGGTCTCCTTTATCTGATTAAAATAAGCACATTCTTCACTTGTATTATTTTTTGTTCTATAGTCTTGTCTAATCTTTGTCTGAAGAGTGGGCTTCAGGAATAGTTTCACTTCTGGTATAACAGTGTGTACAGGGCCATAGTTTTGGGGGTTCCTCCAGTCTCCGTCAGACCATTAAGGCTAGTCTTTTTACATGAATTTGAGTTCTTTTCTACATTTTTCTCCTGCTCTGTCCAGGACTCTCTGTTGTGTTCCATGTCAGGGCGGTCATTGGTGGTAGCTGGGCACTATCTAGTTCTTTTGGTCTCAGACTGATGGAGTCTCTGGTTCACGTGGTCCCTTAGTCCTTTGAGCTAATATTTTCCTTATGTCTTTGGTTTTCTTCATTCCCTTTTGCTCTAAGTGGGATGGGACCAATTAGTGTATCTTAGGTGGCTGCTTGTAAGCTTTTAAGATCACCAGTGCCACCCACCAAAGTGGGATGTAGAACATTTTCTTAATAAGCTTTGTTATGCCAATTGACCTAGATTTCCCCTGAAACTATGGTCCCCAGATCCCAACCCCAGCTATTCTGTCCCTCAGAGTGTTTGGATGTGTCCAAAAAACTTCTTAGCTTTTGCTTTGGTCCAGTTGTGCTGACTTCCCCAATTTGGTCCTTGTCTACTATCTAGTTGGTGATATGCTGTTGAATTAAATTGGCTAGATTTTGTTGAGGATTATTGCTTCCATGTTCATGATGGATATTGGTCTGTAATTTTCTTTTTTTGAGATGTCTTTACCTGACTTTGGCATCAGGGTTATGTTGGCTTCATGGAATGAGTTCAGGAGTATCCCTTCCTTTTCTATCCTTTGAAATATCTTTGATAGTAGTGGTGTTAACTCTTCTCTGAAAGTTTGGTAGAATTCTCTAGTGAAGCCATCCAAGCCAGGGTTTTTTTTTGTTGAGAGTTTTTTTTAATTACCTCTTCAATCTCTTCCTTTGTCATTGGTTTATTTAGTTTTTCTACCTCTGTTTGTGTTGGTTTAGGTAGGTAATGTGTATCCAGAAATTCATCCATTTCCTCTAGGTTTTCAAATTTGTTGGAGTACAATTTTTCATAGTATTCTGTTTATTTCAGTTGAGTGAGTCTGTTGTGATATCACCCATCTCATTTCTTATTTGTGTTATTTGCTTCCTCTCCTGTTTTTCTTTTGTCGGTTTGGCCAATGGTCTGTCAATTTTGTTGAACTTTTCAAAGAACCACCTTTTGATCTTGTTGACTCTTGCAATTGTTTCTATTCTCTATTTCATTTATTTCTGCTCTAATCTTTATAGTTTTCTTTCTTCTGGTGCCAGACGGCTTCTTTTGCTGATCTCTTTCTATTTGTTCGAGTTGTAAGGTTAATGTTTTGATTTTGGCCCTTTCTTCTTTTTGGATAGGTGCAGTAATTGCTATAAATTGACCTCTAAGCACTGCTTTTGCTGTGTCCCAATGGTTCTGGTAAGATGTGTTTTCATTCTCATTTGATTCTATGAATTTCTTTATTCCATCCTTGATTTTTTTCTATAAGATTTTTTGAGCAAGGTGTCATTCAGTTTCTGTGTATTTAATTTTTTTTTTCCTTGCTGGTTCTGTTATAGATTTCTGCTTTTATGACATTATGGTCAGAAAAGATGCTTTGTAATATTTCAACATTTTGGATTCTGATAAGGCTTGTTTTGTGGCCTAAAATGTGGTTTATTCTGAAGAATGTCCCATGTGCATTGGAAAAGAATTTATACTTGGCAGCTGCTGGAAGGAATGTTCTGTATATGACTATGAGGTCCAGTTGATAGATTGTGCCATTTAGATCTTCCGTATCTTTTTTGAGTTTTTTTTTCTAGATATTCTGTCCTTCACCGAAAGTGTTGTGTTGAAGTCTTCTACTATTATTGTGGAGCTGTGTATTTCTATTTTCAATGCTGTTACAGTTTGTGTTATTTATTTTGGAGCCCCTGTTATTGGGCATGTATATATTAATTATGGTTACATCCTCCTGGTGTATTGATCCTTTAATCATTATATTGTGTGCCTCCTTATCCTTTGTGGTGGATTTTGTTTTAAAGTCTATTTTGTTGGAGATTAATATTGCCACTCCTGATCTTTTTTGTTTGTTGTTTGTTTGATATATTTTTTCTATCCTTTCCATCTAACTTTTAGTTGGTTTCTGTCTTTGAGTCTAAGGTGTGTCTCTTGTAGGCAGCACATACATGGATTGTGGTTTTTTTTTATCCATTCTGCCATGCTCTGTCTCTTTACTGGTGCATTTAGTCCATTTACATTTAGGGTAATTATTGATAGGTATGAGTTTACTGCTGTCATTTTGATGTATTTGTGTGTGTGTGTGGTGTTGATAGTTTATTTGCTCCAATTAATTTTCTCTGCTGGGTAGTTTTTCTTTTCACTTTTTTCATTATTGTTGATTTTGTGTTTGCTGAGTCTTTATGTTTTTCTTCTTTTTTATTTTGATGGGTACGTTTGTTAACTTCCTTTGTGGTTACCTTAAAATTTACCTTTATTTTTCTAAGTTTAAGTAGATCTCTTATTTCTTGAGATTGCTTTAACTTCCTCTCTGTATGGAAGTTCTATGACTACTCTGTTTATTCCCTTTTTTTTGACGTTGTCATCGTTTACAAATTAACATCTCTGGTTCTCGATTTTTCAGTCTTTTAGCTTTGATGTATTTTTGTGATTTCCCTATCTAGGTTGATAACTAGTTGTTCTAGTTTGGGATTGTTGTCTGATATTTTTGGTTCTCTAACTGGAGGACATCCTTTAATATTTCTTATAATTTTGGTTTGTTTTTTACAAATTCCTTTAACTTCTGTTTATCTGGAAATGACCTAATTTTGCCATCATATTTGAGAGACAGTTTTGCTGGTATGTAATTCTTGGTTGGCAATTTTTTTCCTTCAAGGCTTTACATATGTCATCCCATTGCCTTCTTGCTTGCATGGTTTCTGCTGAGTAGTCAGAGCTTAGTCTTATTGGTTCTCTTTTGTAGGTGATTTTTCATTTATGTCTAGCTGCTCTCAACATTCTATCTTTGTCTTTGGTTTTGGCAAGTTTGATTATGCTATGTCTTGGTGATTTTCTTTTGGGATCTACCCTGAATGAACTTGGTTGACCTTTTTTGATAGATATCTTCTTGTCTCTCATGATATCAGGGAAGTTTGCCAGCAAATCTTCAACAATTCTCTCTGTGTTTTATGTGATCCTTCCCCCACCCAGTTCTGTTACTCCAATCACTTGTAGGTTTTTCCTCTTGATAGTGTCCCACATAATTCTTAAGATTTCTTGATTTTTTTAAAGCCTTTCTTTCCGACTTTTCCTCAAATAAATTGGTGTCAAGGGATTTATCTTAAATCTTACTAATTGTGACTTCCATTACCTCAATTCGGCTCCCATAACCTTCTATTGAGTTGTCTAATTCTGCAATTTTGTTGTTAATCTTTTGAATTTCTAGTTGCTGCCTCTATGTAGATTCTATAAGCCTGTTAATTTTATCGTTTTGTTCTTGTATTCTTTTCCTGAATTCGTCTATTGCTTTGTCTGTGTGTCCTTGGCTTACTCTGAGTTTTGCCTGATCTTTCTGATCTCTTGGAGAGCTCTGTATATTAGTCTTTTGAATTCTATCTCAGGTAGTTCCATTACCTTATCTTCCTCTGGAAAGTTCCCTGGTTCTTTATTTTGGTCACTTGCTGGAGTCATCTTGACCTGCTTTTTTATGTGATTTGATATTGACTATTGTCTATGAGGCATCAATACTATCACTAATTTTGTTAGTTAATAAATCAGTTGATTATTTCTTGGTATAATGAAATTAGCTTCATGTGTATCAGTAGCCAGAAATGTGAATAAGGTAATGGAAGTATATATACAGAGAAATTTTATGACTGCAATGCTTAAAAAGTCCTACACTTCAGAGAAATACAGAATTCCATGGTTTTCCTACAATAAGAGCAAGGCAAAATGCAATTAGGTAAAAAGTAATCTACCAAATGGAAAGACCAGAAAGAGAAAATGAAAACTCTGAAGCTCCTCTGGAAGGGATAGCAGACACTCAGCCCTGTAAAGTCCATAACAACATCTTGTGCCAGAAATGCAGTGAATTTTCTGAAAAGGATGCTTTCAGCTCACTAGAACCACATTACTTTAAGAGTTCAGTTGAGTTCAACAAAATTATTATTGATGGAAACACGAGGTACATACTGCCTTTGACTGACAGTATTTTTCTGTACTTTTCTTTTGCCATAAAAAATAAATTCATTTCTTTTACCCCTTGACAGAAAACTGTCATTGTTAAGAACATAGGCTGGAAGAAGACTTCTAGGGGTTCAAATCCTTCCTTTGCCACTTAGAAGCTGGTACCTTTGGCCAAGACTTAACTTTTCCGTGCCTTGGTGTCTTAGTAACCTAGTGCTGCTATAAAAGAAATATCACAAGTGGATAGCTTTAACAAACAGAGATTTATTCTCTCACAGTCTAGCAGGCTAGAAGTCTGAATTCAGGGTGCCAGCTCTAAGGGAAGGCTTTCTCTCTCTGATGGTTCTGGGGGAAGGTCCTTGTCACCAATCTTCCCTTGGTCTAGGAGCTTCTCTGTGCAGGGACCCCCGGTCCAAAAGATGCATTCTTCTCCTGGCGTTGCTTTCGTGGTGGTATAAGGTCCCTCTGTCTCTCTGCTTGCTTCTCTCTTTTATATCTCAAAAGAGATTGACTCAAGATACAAGCTAATCTTGTAGATTGAGTCCTGCTTCATTAATTTAACTGCATCTAATCCTGCCTCATTAGCATCATAGAAGTAGGATTTACAACACAGAAAAATCACATCAGATGATAAGATGGTGGGCAATCACACAATACTAGGAATCATGGCCTAGCCAAATTGACACACATTTTGCAGGGACAAAATTCAGTCCATTACACTTGGTTTCCTATCAGTATAATAAGAAACATACCATCTTCCTCATTGTTATGGGCATCCCTGCCATGGTTGGTGCAAACAGTTAAGTGCTCAGTTGCTAACAGAAAGGTTGGCAGTTTGAGTCCACCCAGAAGCACTTCAGAAGAAAGGCCTGGCAATGCACTTCTGAAAAAGTAGTCATTGAAAACCCTTTGGAGCACAGTTCTACTCTGGCACTCATGGGGTCGCCATGAGTCGGAATTGACTAGATAGCAAATTACTTTCATTGTTATGAAAATTTAATGAGTTAATTGATGTAAAAAGTTTGGAACAGTGCTTTCTTGGCACATGATTAATGCCCAGAAAACACAAACAATTATCAATATTATTATTAAGCCCAATGTTATAAAAGTGAGGTATGTAAGTCAGGTGGTAAAGTACTTGCTCTGTGACTTTGAGCAGCTGATTAATTTATCCAGGATGTTGTTTCTTTATCTCTCAAATGTGGTCTAGACCTGTGCTGTCAAATACAATAGTCACTGGATATATGTGGCTACTGTGCACGTGAAGTGTGGGTAGACCAAACTGAGATGTGCTATAAGTGTAAAATCAACACTAGATTTTGAAGAATTAGTACTAAAAATATAATATAAAATATCTCATTAATAATTTTTACAACAGTTGTGTGTTGAAATGATAATATGTTGGCTATATTAAGTAACAACAGGTATTTTGTATATTAGGTATTAAAATTAATTTCATTTATTCAATTTTACTTGCATTAATAAAAAAATACAAACACATGAACAAACTCATTGCTGTGTAGTCAATTCTGACTCATAGCGACCTTATAGGACAAAATAAAACTGCCCCATAGGGTTTCCAAGGCTGTAATCTTATGGAAGCAGACCACCACATCTTTCTCCCACGGAGCAGCTGGTGGGTTCAAACAACCCAACTTTCTGTTAGCATTCAAGCACTTAACCACTGCACCATCAGGGCTCCTTTGTATTACTATAGCTACCAGAAATTTTAAAATTACATCCAAACCTCTTTGCTGTCGAGTCGATTCCAACTCATAGTGACCCTATAGGACAGAGTAGAGATGCACCATAGGGTTTCCAAGGAGTGGCTGATGGATTCGAACTGCTGAACTTTTAGTTAGCCATAGCTCTTAACCACTGTGCCACCAGAGCTCCACTAAAATTACTTATGTGGCTTATATTGTGTTTCCATTGAACAACACTGGTTTACAGAATCTCAAAATCTTTCTAGCTCCAATGTGCTAGAACTCTATGATTCCACTCTGAAATTAAGAGGTGTTAGTCACTTTTTTTCCTAAATAAATCAGATAAATCTTGAAGGATGTATGTAAATGTCATTTACAAACATTCATATCTCAGATTTCCATTCTAAAATTTCAGGATATTATGAGATTGGCCAATTCCTAAAGTTAGAACATCAGATCAATTCATGAATTTCAGTTCCCATAATCTCCCACTTTTCTCACTTCTGAAAGAGAGGCACTTTAAACCTTTTTTTTATAGATTTGATCAGCCGCATTTCTTTTGGTGGAAAAGCACTCCAATGCTTCCATGCTATGTTCTGTTTAATGAAAAAATTTATTGTTTATGTGAAAGTAAATTTCATTGGAAAACCCAATTAAACTATTTGGTTCCACTTAGCAAACACATTGATTTGGATCTCTGTCTCCCATGTTGCCAAGCTGATTTAAGAGACTTTACAACACAGACCCAATGTACAAGTTACATCAAGCTATCTTTACAATTTATGAAGAGTCATTCTCTGTAAAAGCTTAGATAATGTCAAAGCTGAAAGTCAAATCCACCTGAAGGTTTAAGTAAAAATGGAGCCAATGATCTTGGCTTGCTCATAACACATTCAGTAGCTGAATATGAGAGTATTCTGTTTCTCTGTAAGAGGATACATTAATTCAACTCCAGTCTGAACCTTCAGTTGGAAAGAGAATTAAGCAATTAGCTGCTGTCAAGAGGAGGCAGACAACCTTAGCACACACTACTTTGAAATTCCCTTTCTTCCTTTTCAAAATGGCAAATTCCATGACAGTTCCCAACATCCAGTTCTAGCATTCATTCATTCATTCAACAATTATTTATTGAGAAGCAACAAGGTGTCAGGGACTCAGAGTACTTGCTTTCCTTTCTCTGCCCTACTCCAACATCTAAGCCATTAACTAGTCCTACTAATTCTAAATTTTAATTTCTTCCAAAATGCATCCCAAATCTATTCCCTTCTCTCTAAATTCTACCATCACAGTCCCAATCACCATCATTTCACATCTATAATTTAAATCTTTACACTGTTTCCAATATTAACTATCTACATTCTCCATAAAGCAACAGAAGTAAAATTGCTTAATATTAAAATTATATTGTCTGTTCTTCTGCCTAACCACTCCAATAGTTCCTCATCTGCCTTTAAATGAAATCTCAGCCCCTAAACTTGGTCTGGCCTTTTACTGTCTGGCTTCTTCTTACCTCTCATCATATTACACTCCTCTTGTCATTCAAAATTTGGCTCAAACCTCAGAGGCCTTTTTGGCTACTCCATGTATAGCTGTTCAGTCACTATCACAAAATGCTGTCATATGTCAATTACAGAACTTATCATTAGCTGACATTTTCTAGTCTATTTGATTATTGTCTATCTGTAACAATTACAATTAAAAACAGAAAATAAGAACCTGACGTGTTTTGTTCAAAGTTGTATGTCATTCCCAAGAATACTGCTTGATACATAGTAGATATTCAGTAAATGTTATTGAACAAGTATCAAACAGTACTCCATCTTTGGTACCATGGATATCTCTTACACAGTGTTATACCTAGAAAGGAGTCCCTGGGTGGTGCAAACAGTTAGTGCTCAACCACTAGCTGAAAGGTCAGTGGTTCAAACCCACTCAGAGATAACAAGGACGACAGGCCTGAAGATCTGCTTCCAAAAAGTCACAGCCTTGAATGCCCTATGAAACAGTACTACTATGCACACATGGGATTGCCATGAGTTGAAACTGACTGGCTGGCAATTAAAAACAACATACCTAGAAAGATATTTCCTTCCATTTATATATTACTGTCTTGTTTCCAAAGCACTTTCATATACATTAACTCATATGATCGTAACAACACTCTGAAACAAATAATCAAATGATTGATTTGTTTTGTCCTTTGTAGACTGTAAATTACTCAAGGGGGCCTTTACCTGTGTGTGTATGTACACTCACATTTGTGTGGACTCCGACATTCGTGTATTTATTGTTACTAGTGATTTAGTGATAGAGGTAAGAATAATTGCCCTCCCTTACATGCCACTGCAACTGTATCATGCTATTTTTAAAAGAAGCGTATTCAAGACAACTCTACGGTTAAGAGTTGAAAGAGAACTGAAATATATTCCTCAGTCTCTCCATTATACATTCACTTAAATTGAGGTCCAGAGATGGTAATTTACTTTTGTAAACATACCTAGTAACACAGTTCGGAGATGATTTCAGTTTTCCTAACTAGTGTTCCCTCTCTATTACTGACTAATATCTGAATTTTTTAAATGATACTTGGATTCTAAATTCTTCGAGTGCCTTCATGGGATTTTGTACATCAAAGCTCCTGCAAGTCACTGTAGCAAGAAAAAAAAAGAAACAACCAACAACAACAAACTTGTGTTCTTCAGTCTATTTGAATGAAATATTCATCTCCATATTAAAATAAACCCTTTCCAAAAATATGCAGATTTTTTTGTCTGTCATTCTGTATGGCCAAATTCTGATTTGAATTTCCTAAATGACTTTTCTGGCCATCATACTTTCTTTCATCTAACTGACATAGAGGAAGCTCTCATTCTTTTTTATCTACAATTTTCTAGTATATCTGCTTTCATTCTAAGACACTCAAATCCAAGCTCAACATCATTGCCAAACTCTTACTCTAAAACACTAATATTATCATGCTACTATCCTCTTTGACATAGTTAAACCCCCTTACATGGCACATAATAACTTGTCATATACTACTACTCTCCCAAATGCTGTTCCTTCCTTGTCTATTTGTTGTAGTTAGGTGTCATCAAGTTGGTTCATATTCATAGTGACCCTATGTACAACAGAACAAAACACTATCTGGTCCTGTGCCATCCTTGCAATCATTGTTATGCTTGAGCCCATTGTTGCAGCCACTGTGTCAATCCATCTCTTCAAGGATCTTCCTCTTTTTCGCTGACCCTTTATTTACCAAGCATGATGTCCTTCTCCAGGGACTGATCCCTCCTGATAACATGTCCAAAGTATGTTATCCTTGCTTCTAAGGAGCATTCTGTCTGTACTTCTTCCAATACAGATTTGTTAGTTCTTCTGGTAGTCCATGGTATATTCAATATTCTTCTTTAACACCACAGTTCACATGCAACAATTCTTCTTTGGTCTTCCTTATTCATTTTCCAGCTTTCCCATGCATATGAGGCGATTGAAAATACCATGGCTTGGGTCAAGTGCACCTTAGTCTTCAAGGTGACATCTTTGCTTTTTAACACTTTAAAGAGGTCTTTTGCAGCAGATTTGCCCAATGCAATGCGTCTTTTGATTTCCTGACTGCTGCTTCCATGGGTGTTGATTCTGGATCCAAGAAAAATGAAATCCTTGACAACTTCAGTCTTTTCTCCATTTATCGTGATGTTTCTTATTGGTCCCGTTGTGAGGATTTTTGTTTTTTGTTGAGGTGTAATCCATACTGAAGACTGTAGTCTTTGATCTTCCTCAGTAAGTACTCCAAGTCCTCTTCACTTTCAGCAGGCAACGTTATGTCATTTGCATATTGTAGGTAGTTAATGAGCCTTCCTTCAATCCTGATGCACATTCTTCTTCATATAGTTCAGCTTCTTGGATTATTTCCTCAGCATTCAGACTGAATATGTATGGTGGATGGATACAACCCTGACTCACACCTTTTCTGACTAAGCCACAAAGAATCCCTTCATTCTCTTCAAATGACTATCCCTTGATCTATGTACAGTTTTCTAAGGAGCACAATTAAGTGTTCTTGAATTCCCATTATTCACACTTTTATCCATAATTTGTTATGATCTACACAGTCTAATGCCTTCGCATAGTCAATAAAACACAGGTAAACATCCTTCTGGTATTCTCTGCTTTCAGCCAGGATCCACCTGACATTAGCAATGTTATCCCTTGTTCCACGTCCTCTTCTGAATCCAGCTTTAATTTCTGGTGATTCCCTGTCGATGTACTGCTGCAGACCTTTTGAATGGTCTTCAGCAAAATTTTACTTGCATGTGGTATTAACGATATCTTTCAATAATTTCCGCATTCAGTAGGATAACCTTTCTTGGGAATAGGCATAAACACGGATCTCTTCCAGTCAGTTGGCCAGGTCCAAATTTATATATATATATAATGTGATGTAATGGAGGTATATTTTGTGTCTCTATATATTTTAGTATATATATTTAGTAATATATATTTCAGTAAATTGAACAACCAAGTTTAACTCTATAGAGAATAAATGTCAAGGGAACCCATTCTCCCCCAGAGAAGTGGGATATGGGTAAGTAACTTCTGTGTGTACATATATTTTGTATATATACACAAAATGACAATGGAACATAGAGGGAGAGTTTTATTTCACTCATTACCTTTCATTATGGATATTTGTTTATAGTTTTATTTTACTCACTACAATGGTTATCTCAAGTTTAGAGGTAAAGTTTTCTACTTTTTTGTAGAAAACTATCTTTTAGTTCTCATAGGAACCCTATAGCTCTATTTTATTTTAGTAAATTTAGTATGGGTCAATTCTCACTAGCTTGTGAAGAGTTTGCAGACGTATTCAGAGATACTGATATCAGCTGTCTGACCTGGTGCCTCCAAGAGATCTATTCATCAGAATTTATTCTTCATATGAAACATGACGGGGCTCCTGGTCATGTTTGGATGGTCCACTAGTAAAACTTGTTTCTAAGAAACAAAAACCCAGTCCATGAAAAGTAGACTCAGCCAGAGACTAGAATGGAGATACGGGTTAGTTTCTAAAACATCACCAGTATTAGAGTTAATGGAATCCTAGAAGGTGCCAAGAGCATGTGATCAGTAGTGCATACCTACAAAAAGAAAGATGAAATGGTGAGCATGATGTAGCTCAGACCTTTGAGACCATTCTGATCTACAAGATGTCTCTACTGGGGATTAGCTGCACCATCTGGATCTGTATCGTGTGCAGGCCTGTTAGAAAGTATTTCAAAATAAGATCTTCTAATTTTAGAATCTTGTTCTAGAATAGCAATTTTTTAAGACATCCTGCTAGAGAGAGCCAATGAATTTCAATTTAAATAAGCAGTTTAGCTAAGACACCATGAAACAAACAGAAAATTTGTTTTCCAAATCTTTTACCTTTACATGATGTATCAAACGTCCTTGACATTGGTAATAGTTATATGTAGCATGGGTAGACAATGTCATATCACTTTTGAAGATGAATTCTCTTCTGTACGTGTTTATTTTCCACTTGCACATATGCATTCAGATGGTACTATGGGATTATGGCAAGCATGAAAGATGTTCTGGTGGCAAAGCCCTATTGGCACTGGCTCTTTGCTTGTGCTCTTTATTGGAAAATGTTCAGGGTCTTCTCTGTATTGAATTAGCCAGGAAATTAGCTCATGGCCTAATAAATACACTAGGAAAAAAAAAAAACTAATCTGACATATGGAAATGAAAGCCTCATTATTTCCTTAATGTTCCCTGGGGCACATCTTTATTTTTTACTCAGTGAGGAAGCCTGAAAATGAAATTCTTAAAAGATCATTTGTTTAATTACTCCCAAGACTAGCCAAATCTGGTTTCTACAGCTGTTATCATCCTAGACAATTGTACTTAACCCCATAGTAAGTTGACGATTAGCGTTCTCATGGGATAGAGGCTTTGGAGAAAGAAAATAGCTAGCAAAAATATTTTTTAAAACACACATCAAAAAACTATATCTACTTTGCTTAAAAACAAATTTCAGTTTTAAACTCTTGTCATTTGTGGAAAGCACTCTCAAGTAAGGATGTGAAGGCAAGTGTTGTTAACTGACTGCTCTCGTTATGTAACTTGATAATTCTCACATTGGTTAATAACACATAATAATGGTGGTAATCAGGGCTACAGATGGATACTTATCCGCCTCAGGAAACACAATCAGGTTTAATTTAACACTATAGGGAATAAATGCCGGGGGAACCCATTTCCCCGGGGAAGTGGATGGTGGATAAAAAACTTCTGTATGTGATTACTGATATGCTTTTATTATCTAGTGTAGTTGTGACAACTATTTTTTTTTATTTAATCACTGCATATGGCACAGAAAATGTATTTGCTTTATATTTTTATTTTGCAACTCATATAGGTTATTCCTCTCCAAATGGCCTCTAAAGTAGAGGTAACAGTGTGGAAACAACAAGAAACACAGAAAGACTGTGAATGAAAATCATCTTTAATCCCCATATTTTTACTGAAGTTGCATGCTTTCTGAAAAAAACCGAAGTATTCCTTTTCTTATGCTATGAAAAAAAGATAACAACAAAAACCCATTGCAATTGAGCCATTTTTGACTCATGGTGTCCCGTGTGTTGCAGAGAAATAGAGCTGCTCCATAAGGTTTTCTTGGCTGTGAAATTTACAGAAGCATATCTCCAGGCTTTTCTTCTGGGGTTCCCTTGGATGGATTCAAACTGCCAACCTTTAGGTCAGTAGTCTGGCGTAAACCACTTGCACCATCCAGGATTGTCTATCGTATAACGAAGCTACTTGGAAGTCTCAGACTCTTCCCTAAAGAATATTTCAACGTGGAAAATATGCATTATAAAAGACATCTAAGGTTATCTACACAATACAAGTATGTGCAGCTGAGTATCAGAAATAGCGTATATTAATGCTCAATTTGCTTAAAAACAAAAAAACACCAGTGATAACATGATTGTTCAGCTCTACTATTACTTTTTCTGTATTATTTTATCTTTCTGCTACCAAACAAAACCTGTGGCCCATCTGGACTGGCATCCCTGACACATGCCACTCCTGGGAGCATGCCACACTTCATGATTTGGTTTATGCTATTCCTTCCATAGAAGCCCTGGTGGCTCAGTGTTTAAGGGCATGGCTGCTAACCAAAAGGTTGGCAGTTCAAATCTACCAGCCACTCCTTGAAAACCCTATGGGGCAGTTCTACTCTGTCCTATAGGGTCACTATGAGTTGGAATCGACTTGACAGCAACAGGGTTTTTTTAAATTTTTATTCCTTCCATGCATGGCTTACTCTGCTCCCATCTGCTAATTTCATTCCCATCAATCCTTTAAATGTCCCACAAACCTTATAAATCCTTCTCTGGCGTCCCAGCTCTTGGTACTCTACCTTTAGACTGTATTTTATGAAAGGGAAGCTCAGAGACCAAATAAATAAATAAATAAATAATAAAGTCCAGTTTTCAAAAGAAGTAATCTCCACATACTCCCCCCGCCCCCACCACACACACACACACACACACACACACACACACACACACACACACACACACAGAGGCAGCAATCATTGAAAGAAGTCTAACTATAAAGTTACCAGGATGCAGTTAGTCTGTTCATAATGGAAGAAAAAAACAAACAGCCGCCTCCTTACAAGCATTCTCATATATCTTCAGACATCGTATTGCAGAAGTCAGGAACTGAGTTGTTTTCATGCGGGAGTTAGTACCTTACAGAAAAAAGGCTTGAGGTTTCATGAATGGAGGGGTTTGTTCTATCCTAACTAGGGTGGTCATGTTCCTTGCTTTTGTTTGTTGGTTTGTTTGCCTTTACTTTATTCCAGGAAACAAGACGTACTCTTCCTTACTCTGGTATGTAATGCGCATAGCAGAGGACTAGTCAATTTTGTTTTCTCAATTTCTAGAACTTTTGTTATTTTATTAATCATTTGGGATGTAATTGTGCTGTTTTGTGTCATTATTGGTGTTTCGGGTGTTGTTTTAGCTTGGTTAGAGCCCTTGAAAGGCCAGTATGGTGGTTTTAGGGAAGAACCCAAGGAGTTACTGATCAGATTTTGGATTCCGAATTGACCGATATGTGCTAATAGGATGCCAGGCTGATGAGGAGTAACAATCAGTAGTTGGGCATCAGCAAGCAGAAAAAATAATGTAGTACATTAGTGCAGTGGAGGTAGAAAGTGCAATGGTCTCACACAACAAATCCCATAAAGTAAAAGTGTACTCTAAAGAGTCAATTATCCTTTGCAGACTGATCAAAGCTACCAGAAGTAGATTTTTGCTTTCCTTTTTACCACGTGGCCCTACTACCATAGTTGTAATTGATGTGGTTGGACAATGCTCCCTTATCTAGGCATAGGCTGGCCAGTAGCTTCTTATAAGACATCTGTTAAGTGAGAGTTCTCACTACTGATAGGTAATGATGGACTAAATAAGATATTGGATTTTTATGTGATTAAAAACAGTGAGACTAAGGCAGGAGAGTTTTCTAGAAAAGAGATGAAAAAAATCATAAAGGTTCAGGAGACATGAATAAGTAGAAATATGTGAAGCTGAGAGAAAGTGAGATAAGTTATTTAAAGGTGGCAGAAGAAATATAAACAAAAGATAGAAACAACAATAACTGAGTCTTAATGGATGAAGAGCACTAGAGCAAAGACCTCGTGAGGGACACTGTATTCTGAAATATGACCTTTCATTCCCTGTGAAGCCTGGATATGAGTCCAGGATCATGATGTCTTGGCACAGTGGTTAAAGTGCTCAGCTGCTATCCAAAATGTCAGCAGTTCAAACCCACCAGGTGCTCTACGATTGAAGAATGTGACAATCTGCTTCCGTAAAGATTACAGCTTTGGAAAACCTATGGGGTTACTTCCCTATATTTCCTTACCCACTAACTAAACGTGCTCTGTTCCTTTTTATGAGGAACAGACTTTCATAATACTAAAATTTAACTCATCTGATAATGTCCAACTTCTCCACTGGATCCAGCATAAAGTGCTATTACGCTAATCAGTATTCCTGTTTGTTGTTAGGTGCCATCGAGTCAGTACCAATTCATAACATATGTATAACAGAAAGAAACACTGCCCAGTCCTGCACCATCCTCACAATCTTTACTGTGTTTGAGCCCATTGTTGCAGCCACTGTGTCAATCCATCTCTTGAGGGTCTTTCTCTTTTTCGGTGACCCTCTACATTATCAAGTAAGATGTCCTTCTCCAGGAACTGATAACTCCTGATAACATGTCCAAAATACAAAAGACAAAGTCTTGCTATGCTCACTTCTAAGGAGCATTCTGGCAGTACTTCTTTCAAAACAGATTTGATCATTCTTCAGGAAGACCATGGTATTCAATATTCTTCACCAACAATAATTGAAAGGCATCAATTCTTCTTTGTCTTCCTTATTCATTGTCCAGCTTTTCCATGCATATGAAGTGATTGAAAATAAAAAGCTTGGGTGAGGTACACTTTGGTCCTCAAAGTGGTATCTTTGCTTTTTAACACTTTTTTAAAGAGTTCTTTCGCAGCAGATTAGCCCAACGCAATACTGCTGGTTCCGTGGCTATTCATTGTGGATTAAAGTAAAACAAAATCCTTGATAACTTCAATATTCTCTCCATTTATCATGCTTATTGGTCCAGTGGTGAAGATTTTTGTTTCCTTTATGTTGAGGTGTAATCCATACTGAAGGCTATAGTCTTTGATCTGCATCAGTAAGTGCTACAGATCTTCTTTACTTCCAGCAAGCAAGTTGTATCATCTGCTTATTGCAGGTTGTTAATGAGTCTTCCTCCAATCCTGATGCCCCGTTCTTCTTTGTATAGTACAGCCTCTGAGATTATTTGATCAGCATACAGACTGATTAAGTGTGCTGAAAGGATACAACCCTGACGTACAACTTTCCTGATTTTAAACTACACAGTATCCCCTTGCTCTCTTTGATCTGCCTCTTGGTCTATGTACAGGTTTCACATGAGCACAATTAAATGTTCTGAAATTCCCATTTTTCACAACATTATCCATAATTTGCTATGATCGACACAGTCAAATGCCTTTGCATAATCAATAAAATATAGGTAAACATCTCTCTGGTATTTTCTGCTTTCAGTCAAATCCATCTGACATCAGCAATGATATCCCCCGTTCCACTTCCTCTTCTGAATCTGGTTTGGAATTCTGGCAGTTCCTTGTCAATGTACTGCTGCAAAACTGTTTTTGAATTATCCTCAGCAAAATTTTGCTTGTGTGTGGTATTAATGATATTCTTGTGTGATTTCCACATTCGGTTGGATCACCTGAATTTGGAATGGACATAAATATGAATATCTTCCAGTCAGTTGACCAGGTAGCTGTCTTCCAAATTTCTTGACATAGACAAGTGAGTGCTTCCAGTATAACATCTGTTTGTTGAAACATCTCAGTTGGTGTCTTAGGCTGGGTTGTCTAGAAAAGTAATACCAGTGAAGCATATAAATATATATAGAGAGTGATTTATATCAAGGAAATGGCTCATGTGATAGTGTTGTTTTCAGATGCTGTCGAGCGGATTCTGACTCATAGCAACCCTGTGTACAACAGGACGAAACACTGCCCGGTCTTAAGCCATCCTCACAGTAGTTGTTATGCTTGAGCCCATTGTTGCAGCCCCTGTGTCAATCCATTTCATTGAAGGTTTCCTCCTTTTCGCTGACCCTCTACTTTATCAAGCATGATGTCCTTCTCCAGGGATTGATCCCTCCTGATAACATCTCTAAAGTATGTGAGATACAGTCTTGCCATCTTTGGCTCTAAGGAGCGTTCTGGTTGTACTTCTTCCAAGACAGATTTGTTTGTTCTTTGGCAGTCCATGGTATAATCAATACTCTTCACCAACACCACAATTCAAAGGCATCAATCCTTCTTCTGTCTTCTTTATTCATCGTACAGGTTTTGCATGCATATGTGGCAATTGAAAACATCATAGCTTGAGTCACATGCACTTTAGTCTTCAGGATAGCGTCTTTGCTTTTTAACACTTTAAAAGAGGTCTTTTGCAGCAGATTTGCCAATGCCATGCATCTTTTGATTTCTTACTGCTGCTTCCATGGGTGTTGATTATGGATCCAAGTAAAATGAAATCCTTGAAAACTTAAATCTTTTCTCCATTTATCATGATGTTGCTTATTGGTCCAATTGTGAGGATTTTTGTTTTCTTTATGTTGAAGTGTAAACCATACTGAAGGCTGTAGTCTTTGATCTTCATCAGTAAGTATTTCAAGTCCCCTTCACTTTCAGCAAGCAAGGTTGTGACAGCTGCATAAGGCAGGTTGTTAATAAGACTTCCTCTAATCCTGATGCCCCATTCCTCTTCATATAGGCCAGATTCTAGGATTATTTGCTCAGCATACAGATTGAGTAAGTATGGGGAAAGGATACAGCCCTGACACACACCTTTCCTAACTGTAAACCACACAGTATCCCTTTGTTCTGTTCGAACGACTGCCTCTTGATCTATGTAAAGTTTCCTCATGAGCAGAATTAAGTGTTCTGGGATTCCCATTCTTCGCAATGTTGTCCATAATTTATTATGATCCACCCAGTTAAATGGCTTTGCATAGTCAATAAAACACTGGCAAACATCTTTCTGGTATTCTCTGCTTTCAGCCGGGATGCATCTGACATCAGCAATGATATCCCTGGTTCCACATCTTCTTCTGAATCCAGCTTGAATTTCTGATGGTTCCTTGTGATTGTAGAGCCTGGAAAGTCCCAATTCCATGGATAAAGATAGAGGCATCTCTTGTTTCATGTAGCTTCAGGGCCTGGTGAACCAAAGATTTGCAGGTCAGATACAGGGCTCTTGCTCACGGGTTGCAAAGATGGACAAATCCCAAGATCGGCAAGCAAGACAGCAGGTAAGCTGTTAGCTCAGGTTTCAAGAACTGGAGCCAGCTGCAGTACCCAGAGTGAACAAAAACTCCTGATCCTTGCCAGAAAATCCATTCATATTAGATGCAGGCCACACTCTCAGGGAAACTCTCTTTCAACTGATTGGCCATTCGCAGCAGATCCCATCATGGGGGTGATACATTATATCAAGTCTCATTACGAAAGTGATTATATCATCATATGACTACCAAACTACATCATAACTTCCAGACTACTGAATATCAGAGCCCAGTCAAGTTGATACACAACCATAACTACTACAATTGTTATTCCATCGATTCCTGGAGCCTTGTTTTCAGAGCAGCTTGGACTTCTTCGTTCCATACCATTGGTTCTTGATCATATGTTACTTTCCGAAATGGTTGAACGTCAACCAGTTCTTTTAGGTACAGTGACTGTGTATTCCTTCCATTTTCTTTTGATGCTTCCTGAGTTGTACAATAGAATCCTTCAGTATTGAAACCCGAAGCTTAGATTTTTTCTTCAGTTCTTTCAGCTTGAGAAATGCCAAGTATGTTCTTCTCTTTTGGTTTTCTAACTCCAGGTCTTTGCACATTTCAGTATAATACTTTTGTCTTCTTTGGATGCCCTTTGAAATCTTCTCTTCAGCTCTTTTATGCAATCATTTTTTTTCAAATTTTTTTATTGTTGTGCTTTAAGTGAAAGTTTACAGTTCAAGTTAGTCTCTCATACAAAAATTTATACATACATTGTTAAGTGACCATAATTGCTCTCCTATGCTGTGACAGCACCTTCCTCCTTCCACCCCTGATTTTCCATGTCCTTTCAACCAGCTCCTGACCCTCTCTGCCTTTTCATCTCATCTCCAGACAGGAGCTGCCCATTTAGTCTCATGTATCTACTTGAGCTAAGAAGCACACTCTTCATGAGTATCATTTTATGTCCCATATCCAGTCTAATTTTTGTCTGAAGAGTTGGCTTTGGGAATGGTTTTAGTTCTGGGCTAACAGAGAGTCCAGAGGCTATGCTTTTTGGGGTTCTTCCAGTCTCAGTCAGACCGTTAAGTATAGTCTTTTTACTAGAATTTGAATTCTGCACCCCACTTTTCTCATGCTCCATCAGGGACTTTCTGTTGTGTTCCTTGTCAGGGCAGTCATCGGTGGTAGCTGGGCACCATCTAGTTCTTCTGGTTTCAGGCTGATGCAGTCTCTGGTTTACGAGGCTCTTTCTGTCTCCAGGGCTAATACTTACCTTGTGACTTTGGTGTTCTTCATTCTCCTTTACTCCAGGTGAGTTGGGACAAATTGATGCATCTTAGATGGCTGCTCACTAGCTTTTAAGACCCCCGACGCCACTCACCAAAGCAGTATGCAGAACATTTTCTTAATAAACTTTGTTATGCCAATTGATCTAGATGTCCCCTGAAAGCATGGTCCCCAGACCCCTGCCCCTGCTACTCTGTCTCTCGAAGTGTTTGGTTATATTCAGGAAGCTCCTTAGCTTTGGTTTAGTTCAGTTGTGCTGACTTCCCCTGTAGTGTGTGTTGTCCTTCCCTTCACCTAAGCTAATTCTTATCTACTATATAGTTAGTGAATACCACTCTCCCTCCCTCCGCACTCTCCTAACCATCAAAGAATGTTTTCTTCTGTGTTTAGACCTTTTCTTCAGTTCTTATAATAGCAGTCTTATACAATATTTGTCCTTCTGTGACTGACTAAATTCACCCAGCAAAATGCCTTCCAGATTCCTCCGTGTTACAAGATGTTTCACGGATTCGTTGCTATTCTTTATTGTTGTCTAGTATCCCATTGTGTGAATATACCATAATTTGTTTATTCATTCATCCTTTGATGGGCACCTAGGTTGTTTACAACTTTTTGCTATTGTGAATAGTGCTGCAGTGAACATGGATCTATTCGTGTGATGGCTCTTGTTTCTCTAGGATATATTCCAAGGAGCAGGATTGCTGGATCCTATGGTACTTCTATTTCTAGGTTTTTAAGGAAGTGCCAAATCAATTTCCAAAGTGGATGTACCATTTTACATTCCCACCAACAGTGTATAAGTGCTCCAGTATCTCCACAGCCTCTCCAACATTTATTATTTTGGGTTTTTTGGATTAATGCTAGCCTTGTTGGGGTGAGATAGTATCTCACTGTAGTTTTGATTTATATTTCTCTAATGGCTAATGATCATGGGCATTTCTTCATGTGTCTGTTAGCCACCTGAATGTCTTCTTTTGTGAAGTGTCTGTTCATATCCTTTGTCCATTTTTTAAATGGGTTATTTGTCTTTTTGTTATTGAGGTTTTGCAGTATCTTGTAAATTTTAGAGCTTAGGCACTGACTGGATTTGCCGTAGTCAAAAAATTTTTTTTTTCAGTCTGTAGGTTGTCTTTTTACTCTTTTGGTGAAGTCTTTTGATGAGTGTAAGTATTTTATTTTTAGGAGTTCCCAGTTACCTAGTAGTTCTCTTCTGGTGTTTGTGTATTGTTACTCATGGTTTGTATTCTGTTTATGCCATGTATTAGAGCTCCTAGCGTTGTCCTTGTTTTTTCTTCCATGATCTTTATCATTTTAGAATTTATACTTAGGTCTTTAATCCATTTTGAGTTAGTTTTTGTGCATGGTGTGAGGTATGGGTCTTGTTTCCGTTTTTGGCAGATGGATATCCAGTTACGCCAGCACCGTCTGTTAAAGAGACTGTCTTTTCCCCAGTTAATGGACTTTGGAACTTTGTCAAATATCAGCTGCTTATAGGTGGATGAATTTATGTCTAGATTCTCAATTCTGTTCCATTGGTCTATGTATCTGTTGTTTTACCAGTACCAGGCTGTTTTGACTACCGTGGCAGTATAATAGGTTCTAAATTCAGGTAGTGCGAGGCCTCCCACTTTGTTCTTCTTGAGTAATGCTTTACTTATCCAGGACCTCTTCCCCTTCCATATGAAGTTGGTGATTTGTTTCTCCATCTCCTTAAAAAATGCCATTGGAATTTGGATTGGGTCGCATTGTATCTGTAGATCATTTTGGGTAGAACTGACGCTTTCACAATATTGAGTCTTCCTATCCATGAGCAAGGTATGTTTTTCCACTTATGTAGGTCTCTTTTGGTTTCTTGCAGTCATGTCTTGTAGTTTTCTTTGTATAGGTCTTTTACGTCTGGTTAGATTTATTCCTAAGTATTTTTATCTTCCTGGGGGCTATTGTAAATGGTATTAATTTGTTGATTTCCTCCTGGAAGTTCTCTTTGTTGGTATAAAGGAATCCAACTGATTTTTGTATGTTTATCTTGGATCCTGATACTTTGCTGAAATTTTCTGTTAGTTCCAATAGCTGTCTTGTGGATTCTTTGGGGTTTTCTGTGTATAAGACTGTATTGTCTCAAATAGAAACTCTTTGACTTCATCCTTACCAATTTGCATGCCCTTTATTTCTTTTTTTAGCCTAATTGCTCTAGCTAGGACCTCCAGCACAGTGTTGAATAAGAGTGGTGTTAAAGGACATTCTTGTCTGGTTCCTGTTTTCAAGAGGAATGTTTTCAGCCTCTCTCCATTAAGAATGATGTTGGCCGTTGGTTTTGCATAGATGCCCTTTATTATGTTGAGAAATTTCCCTTCTATACCTATTTGATTGAGAGTTTTTATCATGAATGTGTGTTGGACTTTGTCAAATGCCTTTTCTGCATTGATTGATAAGATCATGTGGTTCTTATGTTTTGTTTTATTTATGTGATGGATTCCATTGATTGTTTTTCTATTGTTGAACCATCCCTGCATACCTGTTATAAATCCTGTTTGATCATGGCGAATTATTTTTTTGATATGTTGCTGAATTCTATGGGCTAGAATTTTGTTGAGGTTTTTTGCGTCAATGTTCATGAGGGATATGGGTCTGTAATTTTCTTTTTTGTTGTGTCTTTATCTGGTTTTGGTATCAGGGTTATGCTGGCTTCATAGAATGAGTTTGGGAGTATTCCATCCTTTTCTATGCTCTGAAATACCTTTAGTAGTAGTGGTGTTAATTTTTCTCTCAAAGTTTGTAGAATTCTCCAGGTGACGCTATACAGGCCAGGGATTTTTTTTGGTGGGAGTTTTTTACTTACCTTTTCAATCTCTTTTGTTATAGGTTTATTTAGTTGTTCTACCTCTGTTTGTGTTAGTTTAGTTAGGTAGTGAGTTGCTAGAAATTTTTCCATTTCCTCTAGGTTTTCAAATTTGTTAGAGTACAATTTTTCATAGTATTCTGTTATGATTCTTTTAATTTCAGCTGAGTCTGAAATTTCTTATATGGGTTATTTGCTTCCATTTCTTATATGGGCTATTAGCTTCTTCTCCTGTTTTTTCTTTTGTCAGTTTGGCCAATGGTTTATTGATTTTGTTGATCGTTTCAAAGAACGAGCTTTTGGTCTTGTTAACTCTTTCAGTTGTTTTTCTATTCTCTAGTTCATTTAATTCTGCTCTAATTCTTATTATTTCCTTTCTTCTGCTGCCTGATGGCTTCTTTTGCTGCTCTCTTTCTACTTGTTCACTAGTAGGGTTAATGTTTTGATTTTGGATTTCTTTCTGTCTTTTTTTTTTTTTTTTTGCATGTGTGCATTTATTGCTATAAACTGACCTCTGAGCACTGCTTTTGTTGTGTCCCAAAGGTTCTGGTAGGATGTGTTTTCTTTCTCATTTGATTCTACGACTTTCTTTATTTCATCCTTAATTTCTTCTATAACCCAGTAGTTTTCGAGCAAGGTGTTGTTCAGTTTCCATGTGTTTGATTTTCTTCCCTTGCTTTTTCTGTTATTGACTTCCACTTTTATGGCTTTATGGTCAGAAAAGATGCTTTATGACATTTTAATGCTTTGGATTCTGTTAAGGCTTACTTTATGGCCTAATATGTGGTCTATTCTGGATAATATTCCATGTGTTTTGGAAAAGAAAGTATACTTAGCTGCTGTTGGGTACAGTGTTTGTTATATGTCTATGAGATCAAGTTGGTTGATTGTAGCATTTAGATCTTCCATGTCTTTACTGAGCTTCTTTTTGGATGTTCTGTCCCTCACCCAAAGAGTTGTGTTGAAGTCTCCTACTATTACTGTGAAGTTGTCTCTCTCTCTTTTCAATGCTGTTAGAGTTTATGTATTTTGGAGCCCTGTGGTTGGGTGCATAAATATTTATTATAGTTATGTCCTCCTGGTGTATTGATCCTTTAATCATTATGTAGTGTCCTTCCTTATCCTCTGTGGTGGATTTTACTTTAAAATCTGTTTTGTCAGAGGTTAATATTGCCACTCCTGCTCTTTTTTGGGTGTTGTTTACTTGATATATTTTTTCCATACTTTGAGTTTTGGTTTGTTTGTGTCTTTAAGTCTAAGGTGTGTCTCTTGTAGGCAGCATATAGATGGATCATGTTTTTTTAAATCCATTCTGCCACTCTCTGTCTATTTATTGGTGCATTTAGTCCATTAACATTCAGCGTAATTGTTGATAGATATGAATTTAGGGCTGTCATTTTTTTGTCTTTTTTGGTGTGTTGTTGACCGTTTCTTTGTTCCACTTAATTTTCTGTGCTGAGTCATTTTTCTTTATGTATTTTATTTTCATCTTTTTCATTGTTGTTGATTTTGCATTTGCTGAGTCTTTATATTTTTCTTGTTTTTTGATTTGATGTGTATGATTGTTACTTTCCTTTGTGGTTACCTTAATATTTACCCCTATTTTTCTAAGCTTAAACCAGTCTTTTATTTCTTTATATTGCCTTGACTTCTTCCCCATATGAAAAATGTATGTCTACATTTATTACTCCCTCTTTTTTTTTTTTTTTTAACATTGTCATCTTTTACACATTGACTTTTTTGTTTCCCTATTTTAAGTGTGTTAGCTTTGGTTTATTTTTGTGACTTTCCTCTCTGGGTTGATATCTGGTTGCTCTGACCTGTGTTCAAGTCTTGGGTTGTTATCTGATGTTATTGATTTTCTAAACGGAGGACTCCCTTTAGTATTTCTTGTAATTTTGGTTTGGTATTTGCAAATTCCCTTAACTTCTGGTTATCTGCAAATGCCCTAATTTTGCCATCATATTTGAGAGACAGTTTTCCTGGATATATAATTCTTGGCAGGCAATTTTTTTCCTTCAAGGCTTCATATATGTCATCCCGTTCCCTTGTTGCCTACATGGTTTCTGCTGAGTAGTCTGAGCTCGTACTTACTGACTCTGCTTTGTAGATGACTTTTCAGTTATTGCTAGCTGCTCTTAAAATTCTCTCTTCATCTTTGGTTTTGGCAAATTTGATTATAATATGTCTTGGTTACTTTCTTTTGGCATCTACCTTATGTGAGGTTCAGTGAGCATCTTGGATAGGTATCCTCTCATCTTTCACAATATCAGGGAAGTTTTCTGCCAACAAGTCTTCAACAATTTTCTCTGTATTTTCTGTTATTCCCCCCGTTCTGGTATTCCAATCAGTCGTAGGTTATTCTTCTTGATAGAATCCCACATAATTCTTGGAGTTCTTCATTTTTTTAAATCATTTTGTCTTATTTTTCCTCAAACAAGTTGGTGTCAAGTGCTTTATCTTCAAGCTCACTAGTTCTGACTTCCATTGCCTCAATTCTTTTCCTTTGACTTTCTATTGAGTTGTCTAATTCTGAAATTTTATTGTTAATCTTCTGGATTTCTGATTGCTGTCTCTCTATGGATTCTTGCAGCCTGTTAAATTTGTAATTATGCTCTGCTCTAGTCTTCCTAATTTTCTCTATTGCTAGGTCTGATCTCTTGAAGAGTTCTGTATATTAATCTTTTGTATTCTGCCTCTGGTATTTCCAAGAAGTTCTCTGCCTCTGGAAAATTTCTTGATTCTGTACTTTGGGAGTTCGCCAAAGCCATCATGGTCTGCCTCTTTATGTGATTTGATAGTGACTGTTGTCTCTGAGCCATCAATAAGTTATTATATTTATTTGTTTTATGCTTACAGTGTCCTAGCTTCTTGTTTTGTTTTGATATGTCCAAATAGGTTGCTCGTGTGAACTAGTCTGATCACTGGGGACTGAAGCTCCAACCTCCTTCCGCCAGGTGGCCAGAACTGCTACTAAGTATGTGAGCCCAGTAATCTGCCCACTCCTCCTGTATGGATTCATCTCAGGTGTCCAGGTAGTTGGCCACTAGTGTGCTTCTATAATCTCTATTCTAATGATGTAGACATCTTACTGGGAAAAGGCAAAATTTAGATATTAACCAAAAATTCTTGGCATGTGGCCTATAATACCTCTGCCCTGGGATGATTTTACAAGTAGAGAAAAGACTCTAAAACAAGTAGCAGGGACCCAAATAAATCTAGGATAAGACTTTCAAAAGTTTCAGGCAATTGAGCTTAATGATATAATTGGGGTATATTGAACACTTTGTCCATCCTTTGAAGACACTTTCTTCCTGCATTGGAGTACTCCCAGCTACATGGTAGTTGCAGGAGTTCATCTCTTATTATATTATCTGAAAATAACAAATACTCACTACTTCCCATCCTTCCTTGCAGCTCACGTAGGAGCACATGACCTAGGTATAACCAATGAAATGCATCCACTCCAGATTTTTATTTAAAAGCCAATACTTACACAAAAGAATGACTGTGGAGAATAATTTCTAGGGATGGTGATGGTGACGTTTGTTAGCACTTGCTGGGGCCAGCAGGGTTATTGGTTATGACTGTCATAGTGTCTTAGGCTGAGGGATAGTGATGACTTTATCAGACTAGTTCTCAGGCATGTTTTTGTTTTGACCGGTGAATTGATATTTAACTAACTTCTTTTTTTCCTCTTCTTATTTTCTGAGACTGTTTCTTCTTGCTCATAATATTGACTGCTACTTAATATCCTTTTAATAAATCCATATTTGTAATAGACTTAAGTAAGTTTCCTTTGGTTATATTAAGAATTGCTGTTGTTACAGGAACTGGAATAATACTAGTAAAGACAAATCTTTAGGAAAATGATGGGTCTTTTAGTTATCTACTGTCACCATAACAAATTATCTCAAATCCTATTTAACTAACTTAACTGAGGCCTATGCTTAGAGTTTCACAAGATTGAAATCAAGGTGTTGGTGAGGCTGCATTTCTTTCTGGCAGCTCTGGGAATGAATCTACTTCTGAACTCATTCAGGTTATCAACTGAATTCAGTTCCTTGAGGTTGTAGGACTGAGGTCCACATTTCTTTGCTGGCTGTCAGCCGGTGATTAGGAGTTGCCTACATTCCTTATTTTACTTTCCATGTGCCTCCTCCCCTCTAGCAACACTGGGTCTAGCCCCTACCATGCTTCAAATTTCCCCAACTTCTGCAAATTCTCTCTGACTCTAGCCAGAAAAAAAGTTCTTTGCTTTTACGAGATCATGTGATTATATTGGGCCCTCCTGGATAATCCAGGATAATCACTCTATTTTAAGGTCTGTAACGTTATTACACAGGAGAAAGATGTGGCGGTCTGCTTCCATAAAGATGTATAGCCTTGGAAAACCTATAGGGCAGTTCTATTCTGTCCCTTAGGGCTGCTATGAGTGGAATCGACTGGACGGCAAAGGGTTTGGTTTTTTGGTTGGAGCCTTATTACATATGCAAAGTCCCTTTTGCCATGTAACATAGTATATTCACAGAATCCAAGGATTAGGGTGTGGACGTCTTTTAGTGCCATTCTGCCTACTACAGTGGTGTCTTGAGATTTGTTTCCTGGTTCAGTTAGAACTGAAGATAGTACAATGGGAGGGGCTCTGGAAGCCCACAGTCTTTAGGGGTAAACTTAAGCACATTATCACCCATTGTTATCTGGAATAAAGTGCCCTTTGAACACAAGGCTTTAGGCAACCAAAAAATGCATGCTTGAAAAAATGAATACACAAAAATTCAAGATCTCTGGAGTAAGCTGATTGCTTTTAACTGCACTGGAGAGCTTAAAGAGATAGAATAACAAGCAGAGTTTCCTTAATTTTGACTCGACATATATAAGAATCTAACAACTTTCTATAACTATGCTAAAGAAAATTTCTTAAGTCTTTTGAAACTATTAGAATGAGGTAGATAAAATCTAAGTCCAACATTTGATTTTTAAGTTTGCCTAGTTGCAACATCAATTGAGTTTACTGTCTCCCTGAGTTGGTTTTGAATTTAAAGAAATAATCAGAAAATAAAAAACCCTTAAAAATCTAAATGGAAATATATGGGAAGAGTGAAAACAACTCCAACTATCCCAAATCCTCAATATTTTCTCAATTAAAGTCCTTTCTTACCTAAAGTACTTGCAATGACCTTGACTAAGACAGTCACTTTACAAAGTGATGTTATTTTCTTATATACCGTCTATTCCATCATTTATCACTATCCCCAGAGCTATAATTACTCTCAGACTTTGGTGTGTGTGTGTGTGTGTGTGTGTGTGTGTTAAGGTGAGAAAAGTCCACATCAGATAGAGAAGCCATCAGATATATATATATACACACACACAAGAAAAACATTGATAAATAATTACAGCAAAAATCAGGAGAATAAAGTGAAATTTTATTTTGAATGTGTTAAATCTGGCAGAGAAGAGTACAGTTTTAGAATGGGCTTAATTTGTTGAAATGGTACCAAAGATTCCTGATTCAATGTTCCAGGTTAAGCAACTTAATAATATTTTTAATTGTCAGCTTAACTGATTGACAGAAACCTGGACTCAGTAGTGACCTACTCTAAATGAATTTGAAATACCAGAAATTCTTTCATATATTTAGCAATAGGGATTCAAAAAGTAGGGCAAAAGTAATGCTACAGTGCAGTTATTATATGTTAATTACCATTCTCTTTGCCTCCTGAGCATGCACCCAGAGAAAGTACAAAACATATTCCCTTTGGTAGAAGTACCTTGGTCAGATTAAGAATGGAAGCATTTTTGAAATACATTCTAGTGGCTGTTCTCTGTAAGGCTGGGCTCCTTGGTGGTTAAAATGGACTGCCTCACTTATCTGTGTGACCTTAGATAAGTTCCCTAAACTCTCTGTGCCTCAGTCTGCTCATTTATAAAATGAGAGGCAGCAGTAGTAGTTACCTTATATGGATGTTATGCGGAATATAGAAACAAATATTTTTAAAACACTTATAACAGTGATTGACACATAATAAACACCATATGAGAGTTGTTGAATAAAAATAAAGCTTGGGACTTCTGCTTCAGGTGAAGATGGAGTAACTGAAACCAAATATGCTTTCTCACCTGAAACAACTAAACCATTGGGCAAAATATATGAACACAAAAAAAAGCAAACAAGCAAAACAACCCACATTCAAGTCACTGCACATTAGGAAATGAAAGGCAGTGATCCCTGAGAAATGAGAACAAAAAGTAGATGTGTCCTATCATCGCCCCAGTTCACCACCTGAAGAAAGTTTCCAGACCATGCCACCGGGAGGGAATTATAAGCAGAGCCAAAATGACTTCCTGAGTTAAGGAGACAGAATTGTGAATCTGGGAAGCCAACGTGGCTAGGGTTTGCAGGTCCAAGTTTTGGAGAAGAGAGAGAACTCCAGAGAACTGCAGAGTGCCTCAACTATTCAACTGAGTACTAATCAGTACACGCAGGTGAGAAAACTATTAGAGGCTAGTGAAGGACACAACTGAGAGGGTGAAGGGGAATAGTGCTGGAAGCTTCCCCAGGGCAAAAAAAATGGGTAACAGTTAGAAACGTGGATCTAAGCAGCCCATATGGGATAAGTCCAATGATAAACACATGGTTAAATATAAGGAACTTTTCATATTATTTTAATCTCCTAAGAAGATAGTCAACTAAAAATAGCAACAACATATGGGGCATTTATAACATATGTAGAAGTAAAATAACAATAACAGTAAAATGAAAATAACAATAGCACAAAAAGCTGGAGAGGAGAACTGGAAGTATAAAATTATGAGGTTCTTATACTATATGTGAAGTAGTATAATATAATTTGAAGGCAGAACGTGATAAGATAAATATATGACATATGAACCCTAAAGCAACCACTTGAAAAGACTAGAGCTGTTGCTATTAAGTCAACAAAGGAGACAAAAGATAGTTAAAAAAAAAGACTCAATTATTTTACGAAAAGCAGAAAAAAGAGGGGAAAGGGAACAATTTGTAAAACTACTATATGAGATTATTCTTATTTCCATTTTCTTGTTGCAATGTGTTTTCATAGAAATTTTAGCTCTTTGGAGAGTTCCTGAACATTTTTTTTTTTAATTCTCTTTGCGCAGCCTACTACAATGTTTACTGTTTATTGTTTCTTAAACATCCTTTCTTGATCCTGCTATAATGGAGCAAAAAAAAAAAAAAAAACGAAACCCACTGCCATCAAGTTGATTCCGACTCATAGCAACCCTGTACGACAGAGTAGAACTGCCCCGTAGAGTTTCCAAGGATTGGCTGGTGGATTCCAATTGCCAACCTTTTGGTTAGCAGCCCAACTCTTAACCACTGCGCCACCAGGGTTGGGAGCTGTGAAGCAAAAATCCCTTCTAAAAATCTCTTCATTACCAATTAGTTTTCTTTTCTTTTTTTTTTAAATATTTTATTGTACTTCAGGTGAAGGCTTACAGAACAAATAGTTTCTCATGAAACAGTAGTACATATGTTGTTTAATGACATTGGTTAACAACCCCACAACATATTAACCCTCTAACTTCTCAACCTTTCTTTTCTTTTTTTGGTGGAAATACACATAGCCAAAGACACACCGTTTCAAAAATTTCTACATACACTGTTCAGTGACATTGACTACGCTCTTCTAATTGTGCTGTTATTCTCACTTAAGATGAAGGCTTACAAAACAAAATAGTTTCTCATTCAACAGTTACTACAAATGTTGCCCTATGATAATGGTTAACAATCTCACAACACATCAACAATATCCTTACTCAATCTTGTGTTCCCTATCACCAGCTTCCTTGTCCCCTTCTGCCTTCTGGCCCTTGTCACTGGACTCCTGTACCTCATTAGTCCCATTTGGTTTTAGGGGGCTGTCCACTCCCAGGCTGAACAGTGAACCTCGGAGGTAACTTCACCACTGAGCTAAAAGGTTGTCTAGGGGCCATACTCTCGAGGTTTCTCCAGTATCCTTTAGGCCAGTAAATCTGGTCTTTTTTTTTGTGAGTTAGAATTTTGTTGTACATCCTTCTCCAGCTCTGTCCAGAACCCTCTGTTGGGATCCTGGTCAGAGCAGTCAGTGGTGGTAGCCGGGCACCATCTAGCTGTACTGGACTCAGTCCAGTGGAGGTCTTGGTAGCTGTGGACAATTAGTCCTTTGGACTAATCTTTTCCTTGGATCCTGTTCTCTTCATTTTCCCTTGCTCCCGAAGGGATGAGACCAGTGGAGTATCTTAGATGGCCGCACACTAAGACCCCAGACACTACTCACCAAGGTAGAATGTACAGCATTGTCTTTATAAGCTGTGTCATGCCAACTGAGCTAGATGTTCCCCGAGAGCATGGTCCCCAGAGCCCCCCGCCCAGCAATTCAGTCCCTCAGGGAGTTTGGATGTGTCTGTGGGGCTTCCATGACCTTTCCTAGTACAAGTTGTGCTAGTTTCTCCGGTATTGTGTACTGTCTCACCCTTCACCCAAGATATCACTTATCTATTGCCTATTTAGTATTTCCCCCCCACCCCTCCCATCACTGGTAACCAACAAAGATTGTTACATTTTGTGTGTGAACTTTTTCATGGGTTTTTACAATAGAGCTCTCATACAATATTTGTCCCTTTGTGATTGACTTATTTCACTCATCATAATGTCCTCCAGTTTCATCCATGTTATGAGATGGTTCACAGATTCATCGTTGTTCTTTCTCGTTGCATAATACTCCATCGTGTGTATGTATCATAGTTTATTTATCCATTTTTCTGTTGATGGGCATCTAGGTTGTTTCCATCGTTTTGCTATTGTGGACAATGCTTTCATGAACATAGGTGTGCATATGTCTATTTGAGTGACGACTCTTATTTCTCTAGGATATATTCTGAGGAGTGGGATTGCTGGATTGAATGGTATGTCTATTTCTAGCTTTCTGAGGAAGCGCCATATCGTTTTCCAAAATGGTTCTATCATTTTTGATTCCCACCAGCAGTGCATAAGAGTTCCAATCTCCCCGCAGCCCCTCCAACATTTGTTATTTCCAGTGTTTTAGATTTGTGCCAGTAATGCCGGGGTGAGATGGTGTCTCATCGTGGTTTTAATTTGCATTTCTCTAATGGCTAGTGATCACAAGCATTTCCTCATGTGTCTGTTGGCCATTTGAATGTCTTCTTTGGTGAAGTGTCTGCTCATTTCCTTTGCCCATTTTTTAATAGGATTATTTGTTTTTTTGTTGTAGAGGTGTTGGATTTTCTTGTAGATTATGGAGATTAGACCCTTATCTGACTTGTACTGTCCAAAAATTTTTTACCAGTCTGTAGGTTCTCTTTTGACTCTTTTGGTGAAGTCTTTTGAAGAGCGTAGGTGTCTGATTTTTAGAAGATCCCAGTTATCTAGCTCATCTGTTGGGGTTTGTGCATTGATGGTTATGGTTTGTATCCTGTTAATGCCATGTATTAACACCTGAAGTGTTGGTCCTATCTTTTCTTCTACGAACGTTATAGTTTTAGGCTTTATAATCAGGTCTTTGATCCATTTTGAAGTAGTTTTTGTATACGGCGTGAGGTATGGGTCCTGTTTCATTTTTTTGCAAATGGATATCCAGTTTTGCCAGCACCATTTGTTAAAAAGACTGTTTTTTCCACGTTTGATGGACTTTGGGCCCTTGTCGAAGATCAGGTGACTGTAGGTGGATGGATTTACATCTGGGTTCTCAATTTTGTTCCATTGGTCAATGTGTCTGTCGTTGTACTAGTACCAGGCTGTTTTGACTACTGTAGCTGTATAGTAGGTCCTGAGGTCAGGTAGTGTGAGTCCTCCAACTTTATTCTTCTTCTTTAGTTGTGCTTTACTTATTCAAGGCTTCTTCTCTTTCCATATAAATTTAATGATTAGTTTTTCCATCTCTTTCAAGAATGTTGTTGGTATTTGGATCTGGAGTGCATTGTATTTGTAAATTTCTTTGGGTAGAATTGTCATTTTCACAACGTTGAGTCTACCTATCCGTGAGCATGGTATGTTTTTCCATTTATGTAGATTCCTTTGGGTTTCTTGCAGTAGTGTTTTGTAGTTTTCTTTGTATAGGTCTTTTACATCACTGGTCAGATTTATTCCTAAGAATTTTTTTCTTTTTAGGGGCTAGTGAAAATGGTATTTTCCTGATTTCCTTTTCATCGTTCTCCTTACTGGTGTATAGAAATCCAAGTGATCTTTGAATGTTTATCTTGTATCCTGCTACTCTGCTGAAACTTTCTATTAGTTCCAGTAGATTTCTCATGGAGTCTTTAGGGTTTTCTATGTATAGTGTCATATCATCTGCAAACAGGGACAGTTTAACTTCTTCATTACCAATTTGGATGCCCTTTATTTCTTTTTCTTGCCTTATTGCTCTAGCTAGAACTTCCAGCACAATGTTAAATAGGAGTGGTGATAAAAGGCATCCTTGTCTTCTTCCTGTTTTCAAGGGGAATGTTTTCAGTCTCTCTCCATGAAGAATGATGTTGGCCGTTGGTTTTGCATAGATGCCCTTTATTATGTTGAGAAATTTCCCTTCTATACCTATTTGATTGAGAGTTTTTATCATGAATGTGTGTTGGATTTTGTCAAATGCCTTTTCTGCGTCAATTGAGATGATCGTGTGATTCTCTTCTTTCCTTTTATTTATGTGGTGGATTACGTTGATTGATTTTCTAATGTTGAACCATCCTTGCATAGCTGGTATGAATCCTACTTGGTCGTGGTGTATTATTTTTTTGATATGATGCTGAATTCTACTGGCTAGAATTTTGTTAAGAATTTTTGCATCTATATTCATGAGAGATATTGGTCTGTAATTTTCTTTTTCTGTGACGTCTTTGCCTGGTTTTGGTATCAGTGTTATGCTGGCTTCATAGAATGAATTTGGAAGTGTTGCTTGCTTTTCTATGCTCTGAAATAGCTTGAGTAGTACTGGTACAAGCTCTCTGTAAATGCTTTGTAGAATTCTCGAGTGAAGCCATCTGGGCCAGGGCTTTTTTGGTTGGGAGTTTTTTTATTACCTTTTCAATCTCTTCTCTTGCTATGGGTCTGTTCAGATTTTCAACATGACTTTGTTGTAGTTTGGGTAGGCTGTATGTTTCTAGAAATTTATCCATTTCCTCTAGGTTTTCAAATTTGTTGGAGTATAGTTTCTCATAATATTCTGTTATAATCCTTTTTATTTCAGTTGGGTCTGTTGAAATGTCCCCCATTTCATTTCCTATTTGGGTTATTTGTGTCCTCTCCTGTTTTTCTTTTGTCAGTCTGGCCAGTGGTTTGTCGATTTTGTTGATTCTTTCAAAGAACCAACTTTTGATTTTGTTGATTCTTTCTATTGTTTTTCTGTTCTCTATTTCGTTTATTTCTCCTCTGATCTTTACTATTTCCTTTCTTCCGGTGGTTGTGGGCTTTTTTTGCTGTTCTCTCTCTATTTGTTTGAGTTATGTAGTTAATGTTTTGATTTTGTCCCTTTCTTCTTTTTTGATATGTACATCTATTGCTATAAATTGTCCTCTGAGGACTGCTTTTGCTGTGTCCCAAAGGTTTTGGTACGATGTGTTTTCATTCTCTTTTGATTCTAGGAATTTTTTGATTCCATCTCTGATTTCTTCTATTACCCACTGATGTGTAAGCAGGGTATCTTCAGTTTCCATGTAGTTGATTTTTTTTCCTTGTTCTTTCTACTGTTAATTTCTACCTTGATGGCGTTGTGGTCAGAGAAGATACTTTGAATTATCTCAACATTTTGGATCTTGTTGAGGATTTCTCTGTGGCCTAATATATGCTCTATTCTGGAGAACGTTCCATGTGCATTGGAAAAGAATGTGTACTTTGCATTGGTTGGATGGAGTGTTTTATCTATGAGGTCAAGTTGGCTGATTGTGCCCTTTAGGTCTTCTGTATCTTTGCTGTGTTTCTTCTTAGTTGTTCTGTCCTTTACCGAGGGTGGTGTTTTGAAGTCTCCTACTATTATTGTGGAACCGTCAGTTTCTCTTTTCAGTGTTGTTAGAGTTTGTTTCATGTATTTTGTAGCCCTGTCATTGGGTGCGTAGATGTTTATTATGGTTATGTCTTCATGATGGATCATCCCCTTAATCATTATATAGTGTCCTTCTTTGTCTTTTACGGTAGATTTCATTTTAAAGTCTATTGTATCTGAGATTAGAATTGCCACTCCTGCTCTTTTTTGGTAGTTGTTAGCTTGATATATTTTTTTCCAACCTTTGACTTTTAATAAATTCACGTCTTTGTTTCTAAGGTGTGTCCTTTGTAGACAGCATATTGATGGATCCTGTTTTCTTATCCATTCTGTCACTTTCCGTCTTTTTATGGGTGCATTGAGTCCATTTACGTTCAGTGTAATTATTGATAGATGTGAGTTTGTTGCTGTCATTTTGTAGTGCTTTTTTTTGTGGTGCTGAAGTTTTCTTTGTTCTTCTTACTCTCTTGCGCTGAGTTACTTTTATTTGTGAAATTTTTTTTCCATTTCTTTTGTTTTTGTTGGTTTTGTTTTTGCCTAGACTTTATGTTTTTGTCTTTATTTTTATGAGTATGTTTGTTAACTTTCTTTGTGGTTACCATGAATTATTTCTAAGTTTGAAGCAGTCTACCATTACTTGGTATCGCCTTGCCTTCCTCTCCATTAGAAGGTTCTATACCTATGCCATTTATTCCCTCTTTTATTGTTTTGATGTTGTTGTCATTTACTGATTAACTGTTCTGATTCCCTGTTGTATTTCTTTTGGTTTTGGATAGTCCTCGAGAGTTCATTTCCTAGATTGGTATCTGGCTCATAGGATCCTGCATCCTAGGTTCTGCCTGTGAGCTTAAGCTCTTTGTCCTCAGATCAAACAACTCCCTTTAATAATTCTTGTAAGTTTGGTTTGACTTTTGCATATTCCCTTAATTTCTGTTTATCTGGAAATGACCTAATTTCACCATCAAATGTGAACGAGAGTTTTGCAGGATATATTATTTTTGGCTGGAAATTTTTTTCTTTCAAGATTTTATATATGTCATCCCATTGCCTTCTTGCCTGCATGGTTTCTGCTGAATAATCTGAGCTTAGTCTTATTGTTTCTCCTCTGTATGTGACTTCTTGTTTTTCATGAGCTGCTCTCAGGATTCTTTGTTTGTCTTTGGTTTTGGCGAATGTGAATGTGATATGCCTTGGTGATTTCCTTTTGGGGTCTCTCCTATATGGGGTTCATTGACCTTCTTGGATGGCCAGCTTTTCATCTTTCATGATATTGGGGAAGTTTTCTGTCAGCAGTTCCTCAATGATCCTCTCTGTGTTTTCTGTTTTCTCCCCCTGTTCTGGAATTCCAAGCACTCGAAAATTTTTGCTTTTAATTGTGTCCCACATAACTCTCAGGGTCTCTTCATTTTTCTTTGTTGTTTTTTCTCAGTTTTCCTCAGAGTTGTATCCAAGTGTTTGTCTTCAATTCCACTGATCCTGTCTTCTACCGTTTCAAATCTGCTTCTCAGCCCTTCTATGACATCATCCATTTCTGAAATCTTGTTGTTTATCTTTTGGGTTTCTAATTGTTGTTTTTGTATAATTTATAGTTGTGAATTTATTTTGGCATTTTGTTCCTGCATCATCTTCCTGAATTCTTCCAATTTTTTGTCCGTATTTTCCATGAATTTATTTTTTCCTCATGTTTGTCAGCTTTTTGCCTCAGTTCTTGGAGAATTCTGAGTATTAGAGATTTGAATTCCCTATCAGGTAGTTCTAGTGAATTTTCTTCCACAGGAGAGTCATCTGGTGTTTTATTTTGGAAGCCTACTGGAACCATCCTGTCCTGTTTTTGTAAATGTTCCGTTATTGTCTGCTGTCTTCAGGGCATTCAGTAGTTATTTTTCTGGTTTATTGATTGTAGATTTGTTTGTTTCGTCCCTGTTTTTAAAAAAAAAAATTGACTATGTCTGAGCAGACAGACTGTGTGTTCTTTGTTGTTTGGTTGTCTGTGTGCTCAATAGTTTTCGCCTCCTTCTCCAACTGGCAGGTTCAGTCACTCAGCTATGGTACGGCAGGGCAGGTCTAGCTGAAGAGGAGTTACTGGGATCGGTTGTTTGTGGCACTTACTACAGCCACCAGAGCGGGTCAGTAATCAGTGCAGGGCAGGTTCCAGTAGGCCATGCCTGTGCTGCTTGGTGGTGTGATGTCAAGCGCACGGTGCAGGTAGGTAGGATGCAGCGGGGAGATTGTTATGTGTGGAGTGGTTGTTTTGTGTCCCGCTGGATGCTCCATGAGGCCACTTTCTCGTACCCTCAATTGCTGGTCTCCGGTAGGAGTCCAAGATGGTGGATCCGTGCTGCAGGAGTCTCTCCTCGCTCTCTGTTCTCTGTCAGTTTTCTCACTCCATTTGGTGCTTGGCTGAGTTCTTTATCTCTTCATTTGATGTTTTAGGGTTTCAGGATTGTTGTATTCTCTGTTCAGCTTAGTTTTTCAGATCTTTGTTGTGGAGGGACAGCGTGATGCTTCTGCCTAGAGCGTGATTTTGCCGGAACTCCACCAATTAGTTTTCTTGCTACCAACCCAGGTAAAGGATAACTTTGGCTTTGGGCTACATTTTCAAATCTTTATTATATTTATTTCTATTCTCTCCTATATTCTTCTTCAGGCATGTTATATTTTACTCCAGCTAATTTACTGGGGTATAAGCAAATCAAAGTGGGAGCAGACACAGGAAAAGCAAATTCAGAGGCACACAGTATGTTTATTGTCAATCTAATATCTGTCTTGTCTACGGCTATTTCCTCACAATCTGCAGTACCCACAGGGGTGTTTAACACTGCTCAAGGAATTTCAAATGAATGAGTGAACGAATGAATGAATAAATCTGAGACAATGTAGCTCATGTGTGTCCAAAGTCCAGTTTCTTTTTTCAGTTCCTGTGAGATCAGTGATTCTTATTTTAGTTCTCTCTTTGATGGAACGGTATAAACATTAATTTTGGGTTTAAATCTTGAAATTCCAGTTAATAGTCATGTGACCTTGTATGAATTATTTAACTTTCCTAAGTCTCAGTTTCCTCATGTAGAGAGACCACAGTAATTACTTTAAAGGGTGGTTAGAAGGGTTAAAAAGATCATTTTCTTAAATGCCAATGGTAATGATAAAAACAACAACAATAACAATAAACATGATCCTTTTACAAATGTTTCTTTTTCTTTCCATCATTCCCTGGTCCATAAGAAACTGAGAAAGAAGAATCCTTTGTTGTCCTATCTCTCCTGAGTCACTAAAACAAGTTATATTAAGCCCTAACTCTCAGAGTTCAGGGCTTATTGCACACTTCTGGTTTCTTTTAGAGTTTAGCTCTCCATATATTTTCCAGTTGCTCCACTGGTGCACTGCCTTCTGCCTTCTGACTCCGCTTTGCTGACTCATTTTATCTCTCAAAGTCACCCTAGTTGTTTCACTTGCACCTGGATTCAGCTTCTAACTTTAGATGCTTATTTTGCATCATCGTAGATTCATGAAACAGCTATTTTCAGTTCTTCTGAATGAAACATACATTCATTTCTAAGCATAAACTATAGCAGTTTAAGGTGATTAGTGAATGACCAAATGAAGCTCTTCTATTTTTAAAAAAATGTCTATCCCACAACTTTTACCTGTTCAACTTTTTACAGGTGTACAGCTTATTGACAGCAATTACAGTAATCAGCTGTGCAACCCTACCATATTTACAATCACCAAAGGGGAAAAAAAAAAAGAGAGTAGCTGCTGATCCTGCTTATGTACAATCAAAATCCTCAGGTGATTTGTTTTCTTGGTTTGGAGGTTTAGGATCATGGTTTCATGGGACATCCCTGTTAATTGGCCTAATAACATGTTTAGAGCCTCTGTTCTACCTCCTAGTTCATTGTGTAGTGCTTGGGGGTCTTAAAAGCTTGAAAGCAGCCATCCAAGGCCTGACAATTGGTCTCTGTTCACCAGGAGCAACAGAGGAAGGAGTACCAGGAATAAAAGGAGGATATCTAATGTGTGGCTAATTGCCTCCATGAATAACTACCTCCTTTGCTGTGAGACCAGAAGAACTGGATGGTGTTGGCTACCATTACTGAACGTTTTGGTCAAAGATTCTTTACAAGAATCCTGATCAGAAGGGGAAAATGCAAAACAGAATTTCAAATTCTCACGGACTCTAGACTTCCTAGAGCTATGAAGGTTGTATGAACCCCTGAAACTATTGTCCTGAGATAATCTTTAAACCTTAAACCAAAAATATCCCCTGAAGTCTTCTTAAGACCAAACAACAGTTTAGTTTAACTAGTAAAAAAAGTCTGCCTTGAGCATTATGCTCTGTCATGGATTGAGTCGTGTCCCCCCAAAAATGTGTGTGTTGACTTGGCTAGGTCATGATTCCCAGTATTGTATGATTGTGTAATCTGATGTGATTTCCTTATGTGTTGTAAACTCTTATCACTATGATGATGTTATATGTTGTTTCCTTATGTGTTGTAAACTCTTATCACTATGATGAGGTTATACTGGTGAGGTGTACAAGATTGGATAATGTCTTAATCCAATCTCTTTTGAGATATAAAAGAGAGAAGCAACAGACATGTGGGAACCTCATACCACCAAGAAAGCAGTGCTGGGAGCAGAGTGTGTGATTTGGACCTGAGGTTCCTGAGCAGAGAAGCTCCTAGACCAAAGGAAGATCGATGACACAGACCTTCCTCCAGAGCCAACGGAGGAAGTGTTCCACCAGAGCTGACACCCTGAATTGGGACTTGTAGCCTACTGGACTGTGAGAGAATAAACTTCTCTTTGCTAAAGCCATCCACTTGTGGTATCTCTGTTATAGCAGCACTAGGTGACTGAGATATGCTCTTTCAAGAGCTACCTATATGTGATCAAATTGACAACAGCAACTTTAAAGATTAGCTAGAACCCTGAAGGGGCAATGAATTTATGTTAATGGAGGAAGAACAATTCAGAAAATGAGGGTGAAAATGGTTGCACAACTCAAAGAATGCAATCACTGTCACTAAAAGGTACATGAAGAAACTGTCAAATTTGTGTATGTTTTGCTGTGTATATTCTCAACAACAACAAAATAAATAAAATTAAAAAATAAAAAGGCTAAGTCTTCTCAACTGTGCTCTTTAAAGATATAAAATGGAGCTCATGAAGTGAGGGAAGGTAGGGAGAGAGAATGCAAGGAAGAACACATATAAAGAGCATGGAGGAGAGAAGACGGCCTAGATACTTTAAGGGCATTCACCATTAGAGAGGAGATTAAGGCTTGGAGGTTAAAAAAAAAGAGAGAGAGAAAAACTTTGGAGGTGTGGAAAGTTAAATAATCAAATATTTTTGTATGTCCTTTGCTTCCTTGACTGAACGTCTGAATAAAGAACACTAAACATTTAACACTGTGGATGTTTTCCAACAAGAAAAGTTTCTTCCAGACATGGAATGGGGATACCCTGTTTGAGGATGGAGAGACAGTGAAGCTATAGCTGCATAAACTGTTGAACGGTAGGCAAGCTTAAAACAATTTGTGTATTTGCCCAGAAATTGTCCTTAAATAATAGGGAATTTCTAGTTATTATAACATTAAAGGATTACTTAGAAATATTATTAGAACTTTTTACTAACTCTTCTATAGAACATAAGCAAACCTGTTAAGCTTTTAGTACAAAAGAAAAATTTCAATTCTAGTGAATCAGTATCCAGAAACCAACTTCATTTTCTTCTCTCCTTTAAGCATTATTTCTCAAAGTGCTATCACCTACTTACTGCACCCTGAGAGTCTGTTAAAAAGATAGACTTCTAGCCTCTGCCTAGGACCCACAGAATCACTGACCTAAAACATAAGAAAATAAAAGATTTCAAAACTAAGGTAGTAGTGCTGGATTTAATACAGCATGATTTTCAAGGTACCCAAAAGGCCTCTGGCTGGCTGTTAAAACACTGATGTTACACTTGGTTTAATCTATTTTTAGTTTGGTGAGAGAGCAAAACATCATATTCTAGCCCTAATTACACTAGCAGGTGTGCACCAGATAATCAGCTTGACTGAATAGCCATGTTGGGTTCATACAGGCAGAGTGAAAATAATTAAGGATAAAACTTCCAACCCCTACTATCAAAGGAAAGGAGCTGTAGAAAAGGGCTGGTTAAGTAGAGCAAGATTGTGTGGGGGAAAACCAGCTTGTTTTTCTCATTAGCTATATTTCAAGATGACACTTCATTGCATAGGGTAGGGAACTAAGTTAGGATGCAGTTATTGTGTGCCATCAAGCCAATTACGACTCATAGCAACCCTATAGGACAGAGTAGAACTGCCTTATAGGATTTCCTAGGCTGTAATTTTCACAGGAGCTCAGGCTGCTTACCAAAATATTGGCAGTTTGAATCCACCAGCCACTCCTTGGAAACCCTATGGAGCAGCTCTACTTTGTCCTATAGGGCCACTATGAGTCGGAATCGACTCAATGGCATAGGGTTTTAATCTTCATGGGAGCAGAGTACCAGGTCTTTTTTCCCTTGGAGCACTGGCAGGTTTGAACTGGTGGGTTAGCCCCAGAGTGCTTAACCATTGTACAACCAGGGCTCCTTAGGATGTACTTACACAAGCTTACTGTAAAGATTCAGACCCCTAATGAGACAAAGAACATTACTAGACACACTGGGTGCAGAAGGACTGTAAAAAAAGTTAAAGTTTACCAAAGCCTGCATATTTAATTGTGTAAGTCTGCCCTCTTGGGCTAACTGAAGTAAGGCTTTTCAGATCTTAAAGAAAGAAAGCTCATCCCCACCATTCTTGTCCAAATCTCCAGGTGAGACAATGCCACTTCTGACAAGCGTTTTTCACACTACATAGTTTATGGTGGTCAAAAAATATTTTTTAATACCAACATTCTGGGCACTGGAGAAACAGTGGTGGATAAAAAATAAAATCTTGTTGGTCTAGTGGAGTGTGCATTTAATAGAAGTCAGACCATTCCAGTTTGCTCCGCCCTTACAGCCTGATCAGAAAACAATACATTAAATTCATTGTTAGGTGCCATAGAGTCAATTTTGACTCACAGTGACCTCATGTGACAGAGGAGAACTTCTCTATGGGATTTTCTTGGCTATAATCTTTATAGAAGCAGATCACCAAATCTTTCTCCTGCAGAGCGGCTGGGCAGGTTCTAACTAGCAACTTTCAATTACAAGATGAGCACTTAACCGTTTGTGCCACTGGGGCTCCGTGCATAGGTTGACACTTGCCTTATTCTGGACATAGAGCTTTATTGATTATTCCATTGTTAACTTTATCGGCAGTCATTTCAAACTTCAGAGACCTAGGTAGTTAAGAGCTATGGTGAGCTACATCTGCTAACCAAAAGGCTGACAGTTCGAATCCTCGAGGCACTCCTTGGAAATGCTATGGGGCAATTCTACTCTGTCCTATAGGGTCACTAAGAGTTGGAATCAACTGTGTGGCAATGGATTTAATTTTTTTTTTTTTTATATCAAACTTCCTGTTTCTATCTATCTTACAGTCAGTTGAAAGTTCTGAGTGTCATACTTCAAAAATCAGAGGGGCTTTGATGATAACTTATAGCAGGATAGTTGTTAGCTGCCACTGTTAGTCCCCATCTCAGGGCAACCTATCAATTGCAGATCAGGCCATTATGCATAAGATTTTCATTGACTGGTTTTTGAAGGTAGATCTCCAGGCCTTTCTTCCTAGTCTGTCTTAGTCTGGAAGCTCCATTGAAATCTGTTCAGCATTATAGCAACACTCAAGCTTCCCCTGACAGCTATTACACCCATCATTTCTTCCTCTTCATTAGTTATAATGACATCATAAAATGTCACCTATCACAAATTAATTCCTCACCTAGCAGTTAAGGTCCTATCTCTGTTTACTTTTTGAAGGACTTTTCTTCCAACTCACTTATCCCCACTCTCTTTCAATTTTTCCTCTGCTAGCTATATCCAATAATATGCAAATATACTCAAATAATGAGAGGCATTATACATAATGACTAAAAGCACAGGTTGGACTGTTCTTTTGAAAATTTCCATATGGACGTATTGAGGAAGAAAGCAGGGCTTGTAAATTTGAAAAAGTAAATGCATGATTAGAATAAACTCTTAGGAATCCTACTGAGAACCAAAAACTTGAACTTTCAACCTAATAAATAATTTATGCATTACAACTTCATTTAATACTTTTTCAGTGCAATGTCATTAATGCCTCTAAGACACCTCTTTGGTAGTATATTAAAGGAAATAGTGACAAGAATATTAAGCTATAACATTAGCTGTAGAATGAACTATTGCTGAAGTCTTAAGTGAATAATAAATTTTAAATCTGTAAAATTACTGAAGATTTTGAAATCAATTTGTCATTTTAAATAAAGTTGATTTCTGAAAAAAAAATCTAAATTCTTTTTACAAAATAGTATAAATAACGTATCAGATTTAATTGATTGAAATATGTCTGTACTCTTCCAAAAGAAAAATAAGTACAAACTTAATTACTTCTTCTAAGGCAAATGTTTGTCGTACAATACATAGCATAATAAAATAAAATGGAATATACTATCCCCTATTTCACAGTCACTGTGAAAAGATAATGAGATAAATAAGTTTGAAAGGGATCATATAAGGTATCTAATATATTTTCTGGCACATAATAGGTATTCAAAAATGTATGTTAGCTTTAGTTTTTCTTCCCTTCACCATTTTCATAAGCAAAAAGTGATATTCTAGCTGTGGAAACATCAACAAACCAATGAAGCATACATATTAATGAAGATAAGGCTACAGCTATGATCCTTTAACTAGAATGCTTCTTTGACTTTGTCATTAAGCTAAATTCTGCATTCCTCTGAAGACTTAAGTTGAGATTTCACTAAAAGACTGGGTTAGGAGTCCTTTCTATACCTCCCCCTGATTATTAGGCTTATCACTCTGTATTTTAATTACATATATACCAGTCTGTCTTCTCTACTAGAGTAAAAATGCTTTAAGGATGAGTGGATCTTAACAAATGTTTATTGATTGAATGTCTTATCTTATAAATGAGGTGTTGGGTTGTTTGTTGTTGTTATTAGGTGCCACTGAGTTGATTCCCACTCATAGTGACCCTATATACAACAGAAAGAAAACTGCCTGGTCCCGCATTGTTATGCTTGCGTCCATTGTTGCAGCCACTATGTCAACCCATCTCATCGAGGGTCTTCCTCTTTTCACTGATTCTCTAATTTACCAGGCATGATGTCCTTCTCCAGGGACTAGTCCCTCCTGATAACATCACAAAGTACGTGAGAGGAAGTCTCACCATCCTCGCTTTTAAGGACCATTTTCACTGTACTTCTTCCAAGACAGATTTGTTCATTCTTCTTGCAGTCCATGGTATGTTCATGTTCTTCACCAACACCACAATTCAAAGGCTTCTTCAGTCTTCCTTATTCATTGTCCAGCTTTTGCACACATATGAGGTAATTGAAAACACCTTTGCTTGGGTCAGGTGCACCTTAGTCCTTGAAGTGAAATCTTTGCTTTTTAACACTTTAAAAGTGGTCTTTTGCAGCAGATTTGCCCAATGCAATACATCGTTTGATTTTCTGACTGCTGCTTCCATGGGCATCGATTGTGGATCCAAGTAAAACGAAATCTTTGACAACGTCAATATTTTCTCCGTTTTTCATGATGTTGCTTATTGGTCCAGTTGTGGGGATTTTTGATTTCTTTATGTTGAGGTGTAATCCATACTGAAGGCCATAGTCATTGATCTTCATCAGTAAATACTTTAAGCCCTCTTCATTTTCAGCAAGGAAGGTTGTCATCTGTGTATCGCAGGTTGTTAATGAGTCTTCCTCCAATCCTGATGCCAGACTGTCTTCATATAGTTCAGCTTCTTGGACTATTTTTTCAGCATACAGATTGAATAATTATGGTGAAAGGATACAACCCTGACATACACCTTTCCTGACTTTAAAACATGCAGTATCCCTTTGTTCTGTGTTTGAACAACTGCCTCTTGGTCTATGTACAGGTTTCTCAGGAGCATAATTAAGTGTCCTGGAATTCCCATTCTTCGTAATGTTATCCATAATTTGTTGTGATCCACCCAGTCGAATGCCTGGATGATGTAGACCGAGTCAAGTTTCAGAACCTTCATTTCCTGATGTGTCATGACTCAAAATGAGTAGAAACAGTTGCAAACATCCATTAATAATAGGAAAATGGAATGTATGAAGTACGAATCTAGGGAAATTGGAAATCATCAAAAATGAAATGAAACACATAAACATCGATATCCTAGCCATTAGTGAGCTGATATTAGACCACCGGCGCCTTCTTCCTAGTCCGTCTTAGTCTGGAAGCTCTGCTGAAACCTGTCCACCATGGATGACTGTCATGGATTGAATTATGTCACCCAAAAATATCTGTCAACTTGGCTAGGTCATGATTCCCAGTATTGTGTGATTGTCTAACTTTTGTCATCTGATGTAATTTCCCTGTGTGTTGTATATTCTATCACTATGATGTGATGAGTTGGATTAGTGGCCGTTATATTGATGAGGTCCACAATATGAGATAGTATTTTCAGCCAATCTCTTGTGAGATATAAAAGAGAGAAGTGAGCAGAGAGCCAGGGGAACTCATACCACCAAGAAAGCAGTGCCAGGAGCAGAGCGCATCCTTTGGACCTACAGTTCCTGCTTGAGATGCTCCCAGACCAAGGGAAGATTGAGGAGAAGGACCTTTCTCCAGAGCTGACAGAGAGAGAAAGCCTTCCCCTAGAGCTGACAACCTGAATTTGGACTGGTAGCCTACTAGACTGTGAGAGAATAAATTTCTCTTTGTTAAAGCCATCCACGTGTGGTATTTCTGCTGTAGCAGCACTAGATGACTAAGACAGTGACCCTCCTGGTATTTGAAAAACTAGCAGCATAGCTTCCAGCATCATAGCAACACGCAAGCCACTACAGTACGACAGACAAATGCATGGAGTTGAATTGTTTAGTAACTCAGTTACCTTTGATTTGGTTTGGTCTTGATAAGCTAAACAGTTTGAATAAGGTTCTTTCGATTGCAAATGACAAATTACCAACTGGAACAAGTTTAACCCAAACAGAGGAATTTATTGGTTTATCAACAACCCCAGTAAGGAGGCAGAGGTGGAGCTGGCCTAAAGGAAAACTCAGAATCATGGATGGTAGGCTCACAGAGTCTTTTCCCTCTTTCTATCTCTTGTAATTATTTCCCTGTATTAAAGCTTCATCCCTGCCTGGAGATGGTTATCTCCATGCAATAGGACACCTTAGTTTAAAAAAATTCTTGACTCACCTCCAGTTCGACAACACAAGGGAAAGAGAATTTCTTTCTCCAAATTCTAGATGAAAAGGTTGTGAGGAAGAACTTCTATTGTCCCAGCTTGGCTACCACTTGGTTCTGTCACTGAAGCTGGGGATGTGAAACTTTATCAATTACCTTTTGCTGCAAAAGAAACAACCACAAAACTTAGTGAATTAAATGATAACTGTTTAATTAGCTCACAATTCTGCAGGTTGGCAATTTGTATTGGGCCAGCTGGGTAGTTCTTCAGTCTTGGTTGGGCTCACTCATACAGCTGGGAGCTGGCTGATCTAGGGTAGCCTCAAATGGGATGTCATGTTTCTGCTCTCTATATATGCCCTCTTATTCTCAGGCACGCTGTCTTGAGTTTTTTCCGATTGTAGGTGGCTGGTGATACAGAAGAAAAAGAGAGAGTGGAAGTATGCTAAGACTATTGAGGTTAGGCTTGGATCTGCCGGTTCATGACTTTTGCTGTATTTTTTTGGCCAAAGGAAGTCATAAGGCCAGCTCAGATTGAACAAAAGTAGAAAGAGATCATTTAAGGGCAGGAGTTTAATATAGATCTTGCAAACAGAGGGGAAAAATGAAAGATTGTGGCCATCTACTCAATGTACCACAATGGAACTATGCCACAGCTAGGATAATAATCACTCATATCTAAGAGTCAGTTACCATAAAAAAATATTGCAGCATATACACGACCAGTGGAATAATTATTTTGAATTTCTGTCATCTATTGTGTTCTACCCATTGTTCAATGAATACGACTTGCACTTTCTTGTCTTAGAATTGTTCTTTGCATCATTGCCCAAGTTTCTGATGTTTCCAAACCCAACACCTCTCTGTATAACTTATACCTCTCTAGCCTTTAAACCTAGATTGCTTGGTTGTCAATGGAAAACCCAGCACCTCTGGGAAGGGTTCTATGATTACTGCAAGTGAAGGTAATTTTCTTCTTCTTCTTAGGATCTACACCAGTGGTTCTCAAGCTTGGCTCTGCATTAGAATCTCATGGAAAGATTTTACAAAATCTCAGTGCCCAGGCCATACCCCAGACTAATTAACTCAGAATGTATAGGGGAGAGATCTTAGCATAGGTAATTTTTAAGGCTCCCTGGTGATTCTAATATAAGGCCAAGATTGAGAACTACTGTTTTAGAATGGTGTCTGATAGACCTACCTATTTATTAATTACTGAATTAGTGTTATAGGGGTTTATGTTCATCTATATTGTGAAGTCTTTAAGGGAAGGGAACTAATATGGTGCTTTGTACCTAGGTGGCATTCAATATACAGTGGCTTATAAAGTAAGCCAGAGCTAAGATCTGTTTCTTACAATAAAATGCAAAATAGCTGTATAAGTATTTTAACTAAACATATTTTCAAAGATCATAGTTTTCTTATATTTAGGAAATCGAAACTTATGTTAGTTTTCAGAAATATTTGTAAAGACAACAGATTTTTTAACATTAAACGGATTTATATTTCTTGATATATTTATTTGCATACTTGTTTTTGTTTTACAAGAATGCTTTTGGTTTTCTAACAGTTATTAGCTTAAAGAAAATATTTTATTTTATTTCTTTAAATTCCTCTGTAACAGCCCTCCTCCCTTGCCTAATATAGTGCTTGTTGGTTAATATATTTATTAGTATATTTTAAATATCATTTTTAATGTCCAGCATACTGGATCAGAACTGCTGACATTTTGGTTAGCAGCCAAGCACTTAACCGTGATGGATGCCACCAGGCTCTTCTGTACAAATACATCTCCACAGAGTTAGGATTTAATTGTTGCACTGGCAGCATAGGTGGCTTTTAGAAAAATGTGAGTTATACTTGCTTTTAACCATTAAAAAACAACAATACTCAGCTGAGCTTCAAATCCATTTTAAACTACAAAAGTACAGTCCCAACAGCAATAGGTGAAGAAATGATTGACTTGAATTACTAAATCATTTCCCACACTAGTACCATGATAAAATATTTCAAAATTTTTCTTACTGAATATTCTTCTATTCCTCTCACATACACAGAAGAGAAAAAGAAATCACTGTAGAGTCTAAGTAAGTTTACATTCACATACACAGTCTGAAGACCCTTGGAGGGACAAGAGTAAGAAAGTTTTTCTTTATTTCCTTGGAACATATTTGCTTACAGAAAATAGATCTTGTTCCTGTTGCTTCAGGTATTTATTTCTTCTACAGCAGTGGTTAGGAGCTAAGAGCTGTTAACTAGAAGGTCAGCAGTTTGAATCTATCAGCCGCTCCTTGGAACCCTGTGGGGCAGTTCTACTCTGTCCTATAGGGTCACTCTGAGTTGGCATTGACTAGATGGCAATAGGTTTGTTTTTGGTTTTTATAGCTATAGGAAAAATGGTAGACTAGAGGAAAAAAAAAAAGTGACCCTACAGGACAGAACAGAACTTCCCCATAGGGCTTCCAAGGAGTGGCTGGTAGATTCAAACTGCAGACCTTTTGGTTAGCAGCCAAATGCTTAACCACCGCACCACTGGGGCTCTGGATAAAAAAAGGACGAAAAGAGAAAGAAAAAAAAGAGGTTCAAATATAAAATCTATGTGATTGTGCTGTAAGTGTGTATATGTTTATATATATTTACCCTGCACTTTAACAAGACATTGATTTATTACCCAAAAAACACTGCACTGTTTCCACCTCCTTCAAAGTAAAAAAATAAAAGAATATTTAGTACATCTAACAAAAGGGCAAAGCAGGACTGACCCCTTCCCCCTCCCACTCCCCCCTCAAAAATCATCCTTACTCACTAAGACCTTGTAGTTCAAAAACTGGGTTTGAATTATGTCAAAACCTGAGTTGAAGTTTTAAATATCATACGTGGGAAGTGAAAAAGAATCTATTTCATCACGACTCAGGAAGAGTTGGGCAAAATGGCACAGTATATTTACAATAAATATTTAATCTGTTGTTTCTTCATATGCTTTGACTTTCCCTTTATTTTTGACTGATAATAACCAATACGAAGAGTGGACGTGGGAAGAGTGGTGGGGAGTCAGGTAATGACTCAGGAGAATGAAGTGCTTTATTTAAAAAAAAAAAAAAGAATACTATGCTTTTTATTACGTGAGAAGCAGAAAAGAAAGATATAAATTATGAACTTTTACGATCACTCCCCTCCCTCCCCTACCAAGGAGAGTTTGTGCCAATCCTTGAAGATCCAGGTGTTTGCCATGCAGAATGAAAACACTGAGCGACGTGATGGAGGAGGAAGCCAAGAGACTGGCTGTATACTTTACCTTGGAAAGGGCTTATACTCACAGAGGTTGTCTTGATAGAGAAAGGAGATCCGATAATACTTAATGGGGTAGAATCAGCAATACCAGTTGAGTTATTGGATATGTGGAGTCAACAAAAATTAAGTGTGAGTATAGTGTTCAAATACATGATTTGGGCAACTAGGCCTGTGGTGGTACTAAAATATAAAATGCAGTCAGACAATGAGATTGGAGATAAAGAGACAGAGTTTAGTTTTAGACATGTTTAGGTAATTGTGGAATATCCGAATGGAAGAGGTAGGTGGATGGATGGATCTGGAATTCAGGAAAGAGAATTACCTGGAGCTGGAAAGTTGGAAGTCTTCGTTATAATCACAACAAACTCTTGAGTAGTGTTTGCTGTGTGTTATGCACTGTCCTAAGCATTCACACTTAGAGGTTAAGTCATTTAATCCTCACAGGAACTTTGTGAGGGAAGTGCATCATTGTTATCATCATCCCCATTTTAAAGATAAGGAACTTGAGAGGTTAAGTAACTTTCTCAAATATACTAGTTAGGAATTGACAGAGTCAGTAATGTAATCAAGACACTGGCTTCAGAGTCCAAACTCTTAACTACTACTCTGTATTGCTTCACATAAAGTGAGCCGATGAGATAGTTAATTCAGGAATTTTGAAGAGTGAGAAAAGGGGTGGATCTGGGATATCATCAAGAGAACAAAAATATCAAATAATCTAATTCAACGACTTTCTGTTCAACCACCACTTCCTTATATTCTGAATGTTTACCCTGTGTTCAGCATTGTGCTAGGTGCTGTGGGAATAGAGTGTAACATGTAACTTGACACTCTTGAGGACTCTTTAATCTAGTTGGAGAGATATTTAAGTAAATAAATTCATCCATGAACAGTACATTCAGTTTATCCAAAAGTATGTAAATATGTAATATAGATCTTAAACTTTACAGGCATTAAGGAGTGGGAACAACAGTGTTAGATGTAGTTATTTCAGATACAAAACTGAATAGAATTCTCCAGAGATGAAGCTGTAGGAGATGTCAAGGGCCAGAAAATGAAAGGTCTAATGTACCATGATAAAAAGTTGAAAGTTGCTGTGAATGGTTATTAGAAGCCTTCAAACAGTATTGCTTCAATAAAATCACCTAGATTATCACAGCCTCAAAATACAGTGAATCGCTAAAACAGAAGTCAGGTGAATTATAGTCTTGAATGTTCTTGAGCTCTCTTTGTGATCTTGGGACTCCATTTCTGTTTTCACTTCTATAAAGTAAGAGAGTTGAACAAGACCATTTATAAAGACACTCTTAGCTCAAACATTCTATTATTCCATAAGTCTTCAAATTCTTCCTCTATGTTGTCCAAATGATCACTGCTATGACAATTCTCATCTGTATAATTTAGTTAGAATCATTACTTACTGTCTTGTGACATCTCTTTTGATTCTATCTTGAACTGTTCTAGTTATATTTTACTATTCGTATTTCAAGTGTTTATATTTCCTTAACTGATTCTACATGTACCTAACTGCTCAGCAAATATTTGTTAATTTGCTGTCTTACAGACTCTGTAGATGTTGGATGTACAGTTGAGCAACATAAGGTCCTGTGATATAAAACCCCCTCTCCCATCAAGGTGCAAACATCTGTACAGAAACTTGGTGCTAAAGCAATCATACCGACTATTTAGTGAAAGTTTTATTTTTTCAGATGAGGACACTAAACAGTGTCCAACAGTTACTGGCCAATTTATTTATTTTTATTTATTTTGTTTTCTTCTTATTTTTTTCCCCTCTTAGGGGATTTTCTTTTAAAATGCAAATACACTAGAAAGAATTAAAAAAAAAAAAGTTGCTGTCGAGTGGACTCTGACTCATTGTAACCCTATAGGACAGAATAGAACTGCCCTATAGTGTTTCCAAGGAATGGCTGGTGGATTTGAACTGCCAAACTTTTGGTTAGCAACCAAGCTCTTAACCACTGTACCACCAGGGCTCCAGAGAAAATTAAAGTGCTAATTAACTCACACTAAGTTTTTAGTGATACTAGATCAATTTTTTTTTTTCTGGTAAGAGAACCAAAAGAGTGTAAAAGGATGGAGTAATATATGAAAGGGTAGTTAGAGGGTTCATAGATGAATGTACTTGTATTATATCTATACTAACATATAAATTGTGGATTTTTCCTATACATGACAGGCAGGATCCTATCCCTGAAGTGAGAAGTGTGCTAAAAAAAAGGAGTCAATATTAACAGTTGACCAGAGTCTTGGAGAATCATGTATGTTAAGAGCATTAGAACTAGCCTTTCATGCCATATCCATGGTTAAAAATTCATGCCTAGGATAATTCATTTAAGATAAGCTAAATTGCTAATCTGTACATGAACCTCTTTTAAAATAAATATAGGTAAGAAGGTCACAAAGTGTTTTGACTGGCATTTGGAGAGCGCTCTTCCTTAAAATAACATCTCCCTTTCCTAGTTATACCACCAGTACAATGAGCAAGTTAAATTTTATCTTTAAAAATAAAAGTAAATTTCACTTTCTGACCTAACAGACATTCAGTTTTTACAAAATGTGTTTGACTTTAATATCTATTTTTGCAATAAACACTGCTGAAATGAACAGCTCTAGGCTTCTGCTGATGGGCCAAGAATCTGCTTAAATAGTGAAGTTGATCTGAAACTCCTGGAAGCTTCAGTTTTAAAACTTCGCAGGTCTTTGATATTTTAGTCCTGCACTTTTATCACCTGTCTACCGAGCTCTAACAACAAGGCTCGCCACAGTAACACTGAAGTAATCTGACTTGAGGTGGGGGGTTTTCTTTCTTCCTTTTTTTTTTTTTAATCATAAATCATGAAATAATAGCAAGAAGTTAAATCTCAGCTCCTGCTAGGAACAAAGCTTAAAGAACTGAGTCCAGATGATCCCCTGTAGAGCCTTCCAGCCCAGAAGATGTTATGGTTTTGTAATTGTAGTAGGAGAGCTTAAAGTGTAAGTTCAGAAAATGGTGTTGCATCTCCTCCCTGTGATCTTGTTGTCCAGCAGTGAGCCTGAATTTAATAGGCAGGGCAGGAAGGTCAAATTCATGGTGGCAGAGTGCTTTCTGTAGGCCAGGGAAGTTGGACTACACTTAGACACCTACTGTGTTTCAGTTACACCATTCTCTTCTTTCTTGGTGCATCAAAATAGGCAATAGACTCTTTAACTGGGTCTATACTCCAAACAGGAGCCCTGGTGGTGCAGTGGTTAAGAGCACAGCTGCTGACCAAAAGGTCAGCAGTTTAAATCCACCAGCTACTCCTTAGAAACCCCCTGGGGCAGTTCTACTCTGTCCTATAAGGTTGTTATGAATTGACTCGACAGCAATGGGTTTGGTTTTTTGGTTTGGTACTCCAAACAAAGAGGAAAATACTTGAAGTGTAATACCTTTCAGAAATTTTCCTATTTCTAAACAAGCCATATAAAAAACAATAAGCACACGTGCACCTCTTTCTAAATATTAAAGTGTTGGTTTGTTTCCCTGAAAGTCATAGAAAGAGGTAACATAGTACTTTCTCTGATGTCTGTGGGTGTGCATGTTTTAATCATTATCAACTTTACAAACAACATGATATCTACAGTCTGAACCCTATTGTATATTCTTGTTTTAAGAGGCTTAATTATGTTTATCATCAAGTGTGTCATACGTGGCATCTTCTCTGGAGCTATCATGTACCAGGCTTCAGGAGATTTCTGCTGTCACAGGGTATATGTTAAGAAGTAGGCTCATACTCTCATCTCCTCATCCTCTCATGCTCCCATTTAATGGAGAGGCTTACTGTGCCACTGGAGAGACATTGCCCCCTGCTACTTTATTGTTTTACAGGATAGACAGGAAAAAGTTGCCTCATCGGTAAGGGAAAACACAGATTAATTGTCACCAAGAAGACTTAATATGTCCAGTCAGCTGTTTATAGAAGCCATCTGGAAATATCAACTGCCAAACACATGGAGGCCTGAGCCTTGAGGAATGTTACATTGGGAAGAAGTTGTTAGTTTTGGGAAAGTGGAGATTGCCTAAATAGCTCCTTCTGCTGAGACAGCTAGGGATGAGAGGTCAATTTATCATCTAGGCCACCCAGTGTGACTTAGAAAATCCTGCTCATTGCATCCAGAATATTTGATGCTAGCCAGGTACTGGGATAAGCTTTTTGCTAGTTTATCCCATTGAATCCTCACAATAACCCTATGAAGGAGAAACTATTCCAATCTCCATTTTCTAGTTATGGAAGTTGAAATATCACAAGATTGTAAAACTCCACCATGGTCACCCAAGTGGTAAGTGGTAGAGCCAGTTATTGTATCCCGGCTTTCTAAGCATAGCAGGTCTATAGGTATGGCATATGAATATATAGAAGCTCTTTTACAAAGTATTGACCATATTTATTTATTTTTACAATGTTAATGTGTTATTGTTAGCTTTGAAAAAATGTTTCAAAAGGGAATAGAGACATTAGATTGATGTGAGATTAAGGAGCATTGCTGGTTTATGGCATCCAAATCCATCCCAAATGAGGAGTTGAAAACACCTAACACTTATTAATTTACTCCTTTCAGTTTCTAATTAAATGATCCTTGGTTCCTCAGTGGTTAAAGCACTCAGTTCTAACTGATAGCTGGGCAATTCCAGCCCACTAGCCTCTACGAGGGAGAAAGATGTGGCAGTCTGCTTCTGTAAAGATTACAGTCTTGGAAACCACATGGAGCAGTTTTATTTTGTCATACAGGGTTGCTATGAGTCAGAATTGACTTGACGGCAATGGGTTTGGGTTTCTAATTAAGAAATACCGAAGGCATGCTAGGAAAGGCATCGTGATCAAAGTAAATTCAGGGATGACCCAGGGCAAAATCATTGAATAGGTGGGGTTGACTTATCATCCCATAAAAGTTCTCACACTTGGAAGTCCTCTAAAAGCCCCCCTAAAATTTACCTCTCCTAGAACCTGACTCAGGAGGCCTGCTGGCACTATTGTTAGGAGCTCAGCTGGTAACCAAGGAGATTCAAACCTGCCAACCAATCTGCTTTCATAAAGATTACAGTCTTGGAAATCCTATGGGGCAGTTCTACTCTGTCGTATAGGATTGCTAAGAGTTGGAATCCATTCAACAGCAATGGGTTTGGTTTTTGGTGTTTCAGGACTTAACTAGGGGCAGTGGTGATTCAGTGCTAGAATTCTCCCCTTCCATGCAGGAGACCTGGGTTCAAATTCTGGCCAATGCAGCTCAGTGCAGCCACCACCCATCTGTCAGTGGAGGCTTGCTTATTGCTATGATGCAGAGCAAGTTTCAGTGGTGCTTCCAGACTACGACAGGCTAGGAAGAAAGGCCTGGGGATCTACTTTTGAAAAATCAGCCTCTGAAAACCCTGTGGGTCACAACAGTTCTGACCTGTTAAGTATGAGGTCGTCGTGCTTCATTAATGTACAATAAATCACCTGGAATAATGTTAAAAATTAGACTCCCATCAATAGCTACAGGGTAAGATCCAGGATTCTGCATTTCTTACAAGCTCCCAGAAGCTGCTGATGCTGCTGGTCCACGGAGTACACTTTTCAGTAGGGAGGCACTGCCAGATATCTAGTTACTTTGATAGATTCCATTTGGCCATTGTTTAATGATCACTTTCTCACTGAGGATCTCCCTGATCATGTTACTTAAAATAGCATATCCTCCTCGATCCCTATTCTTAACACTTTCTTTCCTCTCCCCTTCATTGTTTTTCTCCAAAACCAACTGAATTATTATGTTTCTTATTTTTTTATTTGTCTATTTCTTTCCAGAAGGATGCAAGCTTCATGAAGGCAGAAATTTGTATCCATCTTGTTCACAGTCATAGCCCCAATGTCTAGAAGATTTCTTGGCATATGGTAGGTGCTCAATGAATTAATTTGATAAATTAATTTTAAAACTAAACGAGTTTTAATTAGCTTAGTTTGATTAAAACTATAAGGTACATGGATAGCAAGAAAATTGACACGAATGAAACCAAGTGAAGTGATTGAACAGCAGGAATCCCAAACATCATGGGGGGATATGATTGATAAAAGGACATTAGACATCCTCCAGATGTCACCATCCAGATAACTCTGCCGACTGCTCACAGAATCAGTTTCAGCAGTGGTCAGCGAGTTTAATTAATGAATTAATTTTTGCAAGATAAGGCCCATGATCCTTCTTCTCTAGGTTATTTTTAATAACTATTTTCTGCATTTCATATGTTGTGAACCTGATGATAGGAAACCAGTATGAGAGAATCCAATTTGCTTTTTTTAAATTAATTTATTTTCTTTCTTGTTACTGCTTCTTCTTTCTCACTTTGTTCTTCCTAACTCCATGTACTTAATCCTAGTTATAAAATGCACCATCACATGAAAATTAACATTTCCTCTTCCATTATAGAAACAGTGCAACACAAATGCCAGTACACATCAGTACTTAGGACGGTGGTTCTAAACCCTGTCAATGACCCCTTTTTATAACTAATATTTTATAACAGCTCCATTACTCTCCTGATATCGGTGATAGTCACTGATAAAACATAAACATAAGGCCGTACAATTAATGTGAATGAGAGCTCATAAAAGGTACTTACAGTAAAGTAATAAAAAATTAATGTATAAATACTAGCACACAATTGTATCAGAAGACAAAGACAAAAAAACATGCAAACACCTAATTTTCCCATACACACCCACATTCCCTTGGGCATGGTGTTCACTGGATTGGAACTCTACATAAAGAATGCTGCTAATCATATTTATTTTTTAAGATAAATCATTTTTTAGCTTTATCTCTTGTTATGAGTTTGCAGTCTGGGAAAAGAAGCTTGCTATTATGAGTAAAAATGTACTGCATTGGGCAAATCTGCTACAAAAGACCTTAAAATGTTAAAAAGCAAAGCTGTCACTTTGAGGACTAAGGTGCACCTGACCCATGCCATGGTATTTTCAATCGCCTCATAAACATGCAAAAGCTGGGCAATGAATAAGGAAGATTGAAGAAAAATTAATGCATTTGAAGTATGGTGTTGGTAAAGAATGTTGAATACCCAAAGACTGCCAGAAGAATGAACAAATCTTTCTTGGAAGAAGTACAGGCAGGACGCTCCTTCGAAGGGAGGACGTAGAGACTTCATCTTCTGTACTTTGGATATGTTATCTAGAGGGACCCATTGCTGGAGAACAAACATCATGCCTGGTAAAGTACAGGGTCGCTGAAAGAGAGGAAGACCCTCAATGGGATGGATTGACACAGTGGCTGCAACACTGGCCTCAAACGTAGCAAAGATTGTGAGAATGGTGCAGGACTGGGCAGTGTTTCATTCTGTTGTACGTAGGGTTGCTGTGAGTCAGAACTGACTGGATGACACCAACAGCAACAACAATTATATGCACATGAGAATATATATAATTTTGAGAATATGCAGTTTTGCGTGAGTGTATATGGAGTTGGTTAATTTCTTATGTTTAAGTTCCAAAAGACTTAGATAGACAACCTGTCATTCTGGAGTCTTCTCTAGTATGAGCAAAAGCTCTCTCCTCACCTGCACTCCTACAGTTTCTTCTCCTGCTGAGCCATTCTTTGTCCACTAGTAAGCTTCCTTCTCTCTAGGTTGAAAAGCTGCTTTTTGGTTGTTTTTTATTCCTGAATAGATCATATTTTTTAAGGCCTTTCACCATTCTCATTTCAGTCCACACCCTCTCCAAAATAGCCGCACATTCTTTCTGAAGTAAAATGCCCAGAATTTATATTGATGCCATTGTTAACATCTTGTGGCTCAGAAGAGGAGTTCTGAAAATGTCAGCATAAAAATTTCTGTTGATATTTTCCAAAAAAGTTTCCTCCTTCCTAATGTATGCTATATTTTTAATATGTTGAAATTGTGATTTCCTAAAATTGATGGCTTCCCTTCACCTTCCCACTCTTATTGCCATTATAAGCTAACTAGTTCTGCTGCATTTTAAATCTATTGATATTTGTGACTTCCTTTGGAATGTATATCTTTGCTTAAAGCACATATTTTTAGCTCCATTCTAAATAAAAGCACGTGCTTGTTTGAGATTGGTCATAGCAAACAAGGAGATTAATACATTATTAAGGAAGGTCTATGTGAAACATCTTTTAAAAGTTAGATCAATCTATGAAAATTCACTAAAGAGAGAAGTGGAAATATATTACTAATTGTTGAGAAAAATCACCCCTTCCATAAAAAGCCGAACTCTGTGCTGCGTATTCTAAAAGTAAATCTTCATAAAGCTTGCAATGTCATCTTACCTTTGGTTCTTCAGAACTGTGGCTCTCCACGCTATCAACATGAATATCACATCTCTTTTCAGATATATATCTGGTCCTCTTTGGTGTCATTTCCCCTCTTTTCAAGCTCTGTATATAAATTGTTTTTCAAATGTACATTATAGGCATTTTGAGGTTTGTTTATGTGGGAGCCAAAGAGCCCCCAGCCCTGTGAATAATAAAACCATTCCTGGTAAAGTGCGGTGGGCAGGAGAAGTCTGATATTGGGTTTATGCATAAAATACTAGGTTAGGGTGGTCTAAAAACTGAGGTGTTCTGTGTTTTTTTTCTGGTTGGTGGTCAATACCCCTAATTTTTTCCTACCTACAGATAAAAAATAAATGAAAAAAGGCCATTTTCCACAATTTCTGAAACTGTGATCTCCTGTATACAACATAAGGCTTTGGAACTGCCGTATGTTTCATAATTTGTGGGACTATAGAACCATTAAGAATGTTATAACTTCTGTTTTGCAAGGGACTTTGGTGCTTTTATCCCATCAAAGTAACATGTGTTTTAAGAAATATGCTGTGCTGAGCCAATAGGCAGGGATTACTTCAGATGGGTTATCACAGCTACTTAAAATTTTGCAGATATGAACTAATTCTTTAGGTGGATATAACTATTAAAGTCATATGAAAATGTGTCCCCGGAAATTTCATTTTACTCTCACACAATATATGCGAGTAGAAAAATCAAGTATCAAATTCTTGTTTTTCTGGTACCAACTATGAGGACATAACAAATCCCCACTTTTCAATTCTCTGTTTAGTTCTGACGCCAGCTGCCCAAGCAGCACTTCTTCGACCCTAACCACCTAGACTTTGGTCAGATTTTACAAGTTAAAGAACACAATCCTCCAGACCTAAGTAGGCCTAAGACTTCAGATACCAGCCACAAGTTTGGGAGTCCACTTAATACCCTCACTTCTGACCTGCTGGCTACAAATTCCGGGTTTCCCCACTACCCCTTCAGCATGCCAGCTGCAAACTTGGGAGCCTCCTCTGAGGTTCCTTACTTCTGACATGCTGGCTACACATTTGGGGGTTCCCTCTACCCCCTCAGAATAACAGCCATAATCTTAGGGCTTCTCAGCCCCCTAACTTATGGCCTGTTGGCTACAAATTTAGGGGTTCCCTCCAGCCCCTCAGAATATCAGCTATAAACTCAGGGGTTCCCAGCTCCCCTCACTTCTGACCTGCTGGCTCCCACTACTCTCTTGGGTTCAATAATTCAATGAAATGACTCACAGAACTCAGCAAAAGTACTAACTTAGAATCACAGCTTTATTATAGCAAAAAAGTATACAAGCGCTGTACAGGGTGAGTTCTGGGAGGGTTCCTAATATGGAGCTTCCATGTCCCAAAGGGTACGCTACATGCATGGATGTCTTTCACCAACCAGGAAGCCCCCGGGGCTTTCAAGTCTAGAGCCTTTATTGACTTCATTAGGCAGTCATGATTGAGGATTCATTACAAAGGCATGCTTTATGGAATCATGCCAGACTCTCCCTGAGGTCAGCTGATATCAAGCCACCCAGTGGTCTCTGTGGCCTTGCCAATCTCCCACTCAGTTACAAAAAATTCATAGATGTTATCAGCAGATCTTATATAATAAATTACTCAGGAAACCCCAAAGGTTATCTCAGGAACCAAGGACAAATTTCAAATTACCTTATGTAATTATTTACTTTGCACTATGTTATGACTAAAAATAAAAGATATATCCTAAAGGCCTAAACTTAGTCAGGGCCCGAACTTTTTCTGAGACATACTTTACTGCCCTACTGGGAAATATTTAACATTCTTTATAAAATACATGAGCAATTTTATGACATGCTTTCAAGAAATTAAGATATTAAGATCTCTTATAGGAAGATTTCATTATTCAACTAGTATTCAGATTTGTGAAGAGGTTAATATTCTTCAACTAGCTATTTAAGGGGAAAAAAGGATTGTCAAGCCATTTTTCCCTTACAGATTGTATCTATTTTGAATATTTGAATCAGCTACTAAAAAATCCTGGGTCAAGTTTGAAATAGAACTTTAATATGTGTTTGGATACAATTTATCTGAGAAATTGTTTTAACAAGCTAGCTAAAGTCTTAAAATTTGCCAACATTTATAGCTGAGAGGAGCAATTAACAAAATCATGTAATCAATTTGTACTTATTAGGCTCATGTGAAGGCTGATAAGTGAGTTTGAGACAGATTAAACATTCATTACAGGTACCAATTTAAGAAGTTACTGAGAATTAACATCTCAAACGTGGAGGAATTAGAAGTCAATAACATTCATAGACACATAGAATGTCACATGTAAATAATCATCTCTTAAAATAGAACAACGTAAAACAAACCTAAATTAATAGATTTGATTACTGCTTTTCTATGTAAGTGACCATAACTTAGGTTAGATAAAAAGCTATAAAGTCATTAGACATTTACAAGTAAATATCACAAATCTTTACGTATTGAGAGTATTGTACCTGGGAAGCTATACATATAACAAAGTTTTAGGAACATTTCTAGAAGGCCTTCAGAGCAAATTTATGAAGCACAATCAATAATAATCATATTTCGTTTTGATCACAAGTAGTAGTGCCAAAATAGATCACTTATTAATTTAACAATATATGGCTTCAATGAGTTTTGGCTGACTTCTAAAATTTGATTTACTGTTATGATGGAGCAGCTGTTAAGAGTTTGGATGCTAACCAAAAGGTCTGCAGTTCAAATCACCGGCCACTCCTTGGAAACCCTATGGGGCAGTTCTACTCTGTCCTATAGGGTCGCTGTGAGTTGGAATCGACTTGACAGCAACAGGTTTGCTTTTTTTTTTCTTTTTAAGTGGAGAGACATAAACTAGTGTTGAAGATAATCCTATCAATTTGCCGTGGGCCCTGAAGGCTGTTGTTCTAAATGGTTAAACATATTTTCATGATTAGTATTAATGTTTTAATGCTAATGACTTTGGGATATATGTTTGGCATTTTAAGATGATGACTGAAGAACAACGATCACTTTGATTTTTCCATATGTTTGTTTACAAGCCAATATTAAGTGTCTATTTAATATTTCACAAAATAATTACTTCATTAAGTTAGATATCAGAATATCATATGTTGAGCAATTAAATTCAGAAGTGCACATTTTCAACAGAATTGTAATGTTTTAGGTAGGTAATAAATCGAGAATAGTTAGGCAAACAACTTTTATTTTTAAATGCTTGGAAACTAAGGCCTTGGACAAATACATTTCAAGAAAGAAATGAGACTACATTTGGCAAATTCTTTTGGAATCTTTCAAACGTCTTTGCATTACATTAACTTTTTTCTTCCTTTGAAAATATCTGCCATTTCTGACAAATTTTCCTCATAAATTTAATAAAAATAGAGAGGTTTAAAAAAAATTCTCTTTGCGTCTACACATCTGAATTTTCTTGTGGAAAACTGTAATCAATTTTGGTAAAACTATAGTTTTTGTAAAACTTCCTCATCACTTCCAAGAAAATGTCTGAATATCTCTGAATTACTTGTAATTAGTGATATTAACCTGATAGAAACATAGTCTTTACATTTTGAACAATATTTACTAATTCACTGAGATGTGTGTCTCAAATAAATAGTATCCTCTGCTTAAGTGCTGTTATTTAAAGACTAACAATTAAACAAAATAAAAAGATGTTTCTGTTTGGGAGTAAATGGCCATTGATGATTCATGAAATAGCTCCAACGGAGGCTCATTTAATGTCGATCTTTGGAGAATAATTCCTGTAGTAAAATCTGTAGAACTAAATTCATTTTTACCAAAATTATTTCATCACTGCTTTCCCTTTTTTCACATTGTAGCCCTTATTGTCTCAAATCCTTCCCTGGCCCCCAAATTTCTTTTATGATGCATAGCAACTAACTTCTCAGCTTCTCACTCCCATTACCCTGTTTAGCAAACCTAGGGCCATCCTTTGGGCCCAGAATCCTCACAACGCGGAGTGGAATAGTAAATAGCCCCCAATTTTATTGGGTCACAAATTATTCCATTTCCAGTCACATTAGCAAAACACACATTTCAACCTGTATTCTCCTGATTAATAATCTTGGTTCCGTGACATTAAGAAGATGAAGTATAAACCCTTGGCCTTATAGTAAAAGCCCTTCAGAAGATTTTTGAAACTCATAATTTCCATATCAATTTCTGTCTTTAAGCCAATGATACTCAGTAGCTGCACTGAACTGCTGACGTTCCCAATCAGCTGTGTTCTGTTGAACATCTGTATTTTTGAAAAGCATGTTCTGTGTGTTAGTAAATGTTAATTCTTTCTCCAGAGTTTGATGTTCCTCTATCTGTCTATATCAGAAAACCTAGAAACAAATTCAGAACCCTATGTATTTGTCCTCTTAATATTATATTTAAACAATTCTCAAGATGCCACAGGGGCAAATCCTGGCAAGAGTTCTTAGATCACAGAACTTTTCAAATCCCTGTCTGCTCTTGTTAAAGCTTGACTAGGGAACACGGCTGGGGTTAGCGTGAGGCAAGTGAAGCGGGTTGTGCAAGGGTGGGTCAGACCCTGCCTTCATTTAAAATTGTCATATTTGGCTCATAATTTGTTTTTATACTAATTTTTATTTTTTTAAATGTTGCATTAAAGTATTATTTATCTTGATTACTGAATTGTTTGGTACCTTCTTAAATTTTGTGTGTGAAGTGAATGCCTCAATCACATAACCCTTGTCCCTGTACTGCTAGTTAGGCAATCTCCCTTTTCTTTAATAGCAGAGAACACACTTTAACGTGAGGAAAAGAGAACAGTGACTTCATTGAGAGAGTAGTCAAAACTGAAAAGCAATAAAATACCACAAAATCACTTATATTTTCTTCTGGATAATCATAATAAAATGAAGAACTTTTTCTGGAAACAGAATTGTGATTATACTATAATTTTTTCCTGTATAAAGAAGTTCATGCTTTTTATAATTTAAAGCTATGGAGGAAATGAGGATGAAGAATAATGACAAATATTAATGGAAATATTCATTGCCCTGGGGAAAGAAGTAATGTGGCCTTTAATCAAAAACTCCAAAATGGGAAGTGGATAAAATGGGTCTATTGACCAGATTTGCTCTTAAATTCTTCATGAATTTAGGCAGCACAGTGGTAAGAGCTTGGCTGCTGAGCAAAAGGTCAGCAGTTCAAATCCACCAGTCTCTCCTTGGAAACCCTATGGGGCAGTTCTACGTTGTCCTATAGGGTCGCTATGAGTTGGAATCAACTTGACGGCAACGGGTTTTGTTTATTTTATTTTTTTTGTAATCTGCTCTTGCTTTGTTCTCTTTTAAAAGCAGTTCTTTTCTTGATTGACTTTATTGTTGGCCTCTCTAAAAAAAAATAGATATTTTCTTTAAAATGGAAAGAAATCTTCAAGCAGCTTAATTTTATAAATGATGAGAGTGAGGTCCATAGAAGCAAGATAACATGGTAAAATTAACAAATATAAAAATCTATGCTGATAAAAGAAAATATGGAGATTTAGAAAGTAATTCTGAAAGATCATAGAGATCACTTATACTTTGAAGCATAAATAATTCAGGTTTGGAGCTAACATATTTAAAAATTTAAATGTGTGTCATATTGTTTAAATCATCCAAATCCTTCAGGAATTATTCTAGTAACTTGACTGTGTACTCTGTAGTGTCCTGTGGATATTATGCTCATTTAAGGTTGTAAGTTGCAAAATAATCATTTTTTTTTTTTTTAAGTGGAACAGAATTCATCAGGGAGTTATTCATTTATGGAGTGGTCATTGAGACCTGGAGACAGGCTATTTATTTGATGAATAGAACTCATTGCCACTCCTGCCATCTATCCTCACTGTTCTCACCAATGTTTGGCTATTTATTCTCACTGTAATCAACTCCATCTCAGGCTTTTAGGTCTAATTCAAAATCCAATTGTATAGAAATGTTCTATCACTAGCCAAACCTTTGCAAGGCCCATGGCTATAACAAAATAGGTTTGTATAAGTAAATTATGGAGTGATTATTTCTCATCCCCATTTTGAACAATAGCACAAATAATGGTTGTATTTTGAAATTGGACAACAACCATATGCTAAGGAGGTACAGAGCAAAGAATGAAACAAACTCTAGCTTTTATTGCATGGAAGAGGTCAAACACAAGAATGGTTGAAAATTCATGTTCTATTAAAAGACTTCTCTTTCTAGAGTTAAAGAATATCTAGAATTAATTTTTTAATGAGTATCAAATATAAGCCCTCTTGGAAATCTTATGATGTAAAGATAGAAAGACAGAGGCAAATCTGTACTCAACTGATAAAACAAAAAAGTCCGATTAGCATATACTGATAAAATAAAATATTCATGATTTTAGTTTATTTTCTGTTGAATTTATTAATAATCCTTATATATATTTATATATTTATGGCTTTGAGCAAAGACAAAAGAAATAATCTAATCCGTCCCCGATCATACAGTTGTTGTAAGAATCAGTTAGTCTACTGTCTTCCCAGCAGCAGAAAGACCAACCTTCTCAATAATACATTTCTTTCTGTACAAATTAAAACTTCATATTTATGGGCTTAACTATTTACAGAGAAAAGAGGTCATTTTTCAACTAGCATTAATCCTTTATATTACAGGAATGTGAGTCAATTTTTTTCTTAACCTAAGTATATATACATTCATACATATATATGTATATAATTCACCCTGTACCATTTTATTTTTAACATATAAATCTTATTTTTTTTTGTCCATTCTATTAAAAAGTGAATAAAAACTTTAGGGTTGCACTGAAAGACCATGCAATTCAATTTTGCTTATGCTTCTCAGTAGTGCTCAAAATAAAAAACAAAAAAATTTATATGTATATAAAAATATTCCACTACCAAACCCATTAGTCCTATCAAATGTAAACCTTTAATAACTTAAAGGAACAATATGTGATCTTAATAAATTGAATTCAGTTTTTGTACTGATATGTAAATGGTCTTGCAGCTTTCCAATAGGTCCTAGGGTAGACTGAACAATCCCTTTCTTACACCATTTCTGACACACCATCATATGCCACCAGCATGTTAATAATAACATTACATTGACTAGCATTGCTGATTACTTCCACACAAGTTGGGATTTGTTAGGAATTAAAAATAACAACTTATTTTGGTATTATAGGTATCGTATCAATAAAAGGCATAACAGGTAGCATGGGTCCACTTTAAAGTTTTTGTTTTCTGTCCTCAAGTCTATCTGGAGGCCCTGCCATGTGTAATGTGTGATCTTTGTAAGTTCTTCTTTGTTCAGAGTCAAAGACACTGAAGACCTTCACTTCAGGTCACTCTCTCAACTTGGGCCATTTACAGAAGCTTTTTTAGTAATCTTCCAGTTGTCTTCTAGTCATCCACCATGTTTGTGGGATGCATTAGGCACAAATGATTACTAAGGGACTCTTTTGAAAGAAGTAGATGCTCACAGAGCATGTGAAGAACTAAGGAAACAAAGGAACAAGCAAATGAACAATGCTCATAGACACTTGGCTTTACCCCTGCTTTCTGTCACTGTGTCCATACTATTTTCAGCACATTTAAAATAACAAGCCTCCTATCTAAGGGCTGTTAGTCACCAATGCCTTAAGATTTACTAACCAATTAATAGCAAAGTGTGTGTTCCCAAACAGACATGATGCTATATTGTTTATTACGTCCAATTAATACCACAATAAACTACAGTGAAGACACAGAACACACTTTCAACTCCAAATCAAGCAGTGGTTTACAAATAAATATTCATATAATAATAATAATAGTACTAATATTAAATAAAAGTGAAAACCTCACTTCTAGACTTAAGTCAGAGATCCAAGTCAGCCTTATAGGAATTTTAAGATAGGCAATTAATGTTTATACTTTTCTAGAAACAAGAAATACTGTAATCCCTCCCCTACAATGACTGATTTGAAGTTTTGTTTTTTTTTCCCCAAAAGCATGCAGGGACTATTTTCAGATGCTTGATTATGGCAAGAAGGAAGAAAAGTAATGATTTTTGGTGTAATACAAGCAATCTGTAGAATTGCGCATACAATTTTGCATAAAACATTGCAGGTTAAAATAATATTGTAGGTTTCAAGCCACGGCATTACAGTTGAACAATTGCAGCAATTAGGTTTTGCAAAATTTAAAACTCTAAGTTTTGAAGTGAAGCAATAAAACTAAATTCTTAAACAATGACTTTTACCTTCATACAACACAGAATAGCTATTTTTGTTTGGGTTGAAAAGTATTTACAACTAACGTAGATTGAGTCTTGGTAAGAGTCCCATAACACATGAAGACAGATATCCCGCCAGCTTTCAGAAAGACCAGTGACCATGTCTGAGGTTAAGATATTCATAACAGTGGCAGTGCTAGTCCTCCTACCGTGACCAAGCATACAGTGTGTTCTTCAACCTAATTCAAAATTGAAAGCACCAAAATACAATTTAGATCTATAAAATGGGATTTGCTAGTTAATCCTCCATAATTAATGATTAACAATTTGGATGCAGAGACACAGCTAATGAAATGAAGTTTTGATTGGTGCTATTCAGTAGATTGCTTGAGTTGCCTTTTTAAAATCAGTTTTGTTTCCAATGAATCCAAGAACTCTTCATAAAATAGAGAAATACATATATCAAAGGAATTGTCAAAGTAGGTTAAAAATAAATAATCTTACAACAACATTTTAAATCTTTTAATGATCTAAAGAAAGGAAGACATATAACACTGGATGCTATACAGGTCTTTAGAATTTCTCTTGGGAATTTAAATATATATTTAATAGTATATGTATATATATATATTTTTTACATTTTGCATGTATGCCAGAGCTGTCTAAAATATCTCTTCATAGTAGGCTATAGGGATCTACCAGGAGATAGAATAAGGTCTGAGAATGTTCTCAGTTTATTACAGTATTTCTGCTTTGACAATCAGCAGGGATCATAAATTTGAAGCAAATCGTGGCTTTTCTGCATCTGGGTCTGTGTTTAAGACTGACAAAGACTCTCTCTGAAGAGCCGCTGCTGGTGGAGGGAGCGTGGGAGGGACTCCTCGGTTCGGGGGAATGGCTCCCGATGACATCTGTCGGAAGAGGGTGACTCGCTGAGGGACAGTGCCCCTGCCTCCTGCTTGAAGGCCCGTGCCGTGGACGGCTGCCACGGGCTGAGGGATGGAGGCCAGGGATTCGCCCACAGTGGGATGAGGTCTGGAAATCAGAGTGGCAACCTCATGGGGCAGCGACGGCTGCGAAGCTGAGAGGGGCCTGACTTCTCGTGTCAGGTTGGTCTTGTGAAGCGCCTGAGTGCTCTTGTGCACTTCGTTTTTCAGCGTGGAGCTGCTGGGCGTCTGTGGCTGTTGGGGCTGCTGTTGATGCTGAGTCTGCGGAGGCTGGGGTTGCTGTAACTGCTGCTGCTGCTGTTGCATAAGTGACAACTGGGAAGCGGTGGGGGAGGAGTAGTGGAAAGTTCGAGTCGCCAGTGGGCTCTGTACAGGAGGGCTGCAGACCGCTGTGGTATAGGAGCCGGGTGAGAGGGTGGCTGCTGGCTGGGCGGTCTGTGTGCTGGGACTTGGGGAATGCAGGCTGCTACGAGACAGACTGCTTACTGTGTACACCGGCGGAGACTGTGTCCTCACCCTACAAGTGGGAGTTGTGGTTGAGGACGTGGAATTCAGGGCTGGCATTTGAGCATAATTGATTGGGCCGATTGCCTGCACCATCTCCCTATCATGTTTCACAATCTGCTTCAGGATCTCGTTCTCCTGATTGTTGAAAACACCAGTGTTCAGATCCTTCTGGAACTTTTGTAGAAGAATTGAGTTCTTCTTTCCTGTCAGCAAAAGAAAGATAGAAAATTGGAAAGTCTACAAAATCACTGATAAAAACTCCAAGCGAGAGTGGCTCCTGAAAACAGAAATGTGTTCCTGTTTCATAAAAGAGGCTTCATATCCACATACTCGCCTTTAGAGGACAAATGGAAATGTGGCTCCTGCCTGACATGCTTCCTGTATCTTTCTGATAACTCTTACCTTCTACTCACGTCAAGGAAAACTCCTGAAAAATGTGACATATGGAAAAAGGCTACTTTACATAAAAAATGGAGATGTTTAACATGAGAGCTACCTTAAAGAGTGGGGTAAGAAAAGGATTTTATATCAGAATGGGCCTAGAGTCAAGATTTGAGTTTAAAGCTACTTTGTCAAGAAAGGACAATGAGATAAATCAGAGCTAACATTTGAGTACTTACTGTGTGACAGGCACTATATAAAAGGCTTTAGATAGATTATTTAATCCTCAACTCTCTGAGGTATTCTATTCATAATCCCATTTTACCAACAAAGAGACCAGGGCACAGGAAGGTTAAGAACTGTGCCCAAGAATATATCTTTAGTAAATAAAAGGGATGGGAAGGGAAAATGCTGCATTTTTTAAAATGGATCCTTGCATGGACCATGACCCAGTGGCATCCACATCACTGGGTGCTTGCTAGAAATGTAGCCTTTTGGGCCTCATCCTACTTGCTGAATCAGATGCTGCATTTTACTAAGATTTCCCAGGTGATTCCTACACACAAGTTTGAGAAGCACAGTGTCAGCGCCTTTTGCTTTTGACCAGTGTCCTACATCAGTGATTCTCTGCCCTGATGGCATACTGTTGTCATCTCTGCAGATTTAAAAAAAAATACTGATCCTGCCTGCACCCCATCAATTAAGTCAGAATTACCAGACACGGGGCCCATACTTTGATAATTTACAAGCAAATTTTTTTTTTCCCTAGGAGATTCTAATGTGCAGTGAGGTTGAGAGCCACTTCTTCATGATCTTTCTTTTTCTGAATGGTTGTTGTGAAGATCAAGGGGCATAGTGTATGGCAGGTTCTCAGCCCACTCTAGGTATCGAAGAAGGCTTAGCCCTCCTTCCCGCCATCATCTTTGGCGTGGTTTGCAATAAGTAGACATTATCTGGCAGAATAGCTATTAGAATCAATAGCAGATGGATGAAAGATGGGAAAATGTGTTACTTTTTTATGATATCATTGATACAATAATACCCAAGTGATTATCGTAAATAAAAAGTGAACTGATTTGCTATATTGCTGAATAAAGTACTACATCTAAAGTAAAAATGTATTTTTGAAATGAAAACATATCATAATTGACTTTACTGCTGAGAAAAGTATGCATTTTAAGTGACTGCCAATGCTATCTTAATTTCTCAAAGAACAAAGCTTCTACATTAGTTATAAATACAGATGCTTATTTAGCATATTCCCTCAACTAACTACGCTATTTAGAGACATTTATAAGCAATGACTGCAAAACTGAGAAAAATAATGTTTCCTGTGATCATGTGAATGGTCAACATTTCATCACCTGGGTGTCTATGACCTTGGGAAAAATAACATTTAATGCACTGTTACAATAATATAAGGGTCAAAACCAGAAATTCTTGGTGTTTACTAACAATTAGAGTGCCTTAATTATTGATTTCAAGCCATTTAATGCAAACTTTCTTATCAAAAATTAACTGTAATAAGTTAGATGAAACTGCAGCTGTATCAGACTAACAGAATCTCTCTACCTAAGTATCATAGTTATAAGGATTTTTCTAAAGCTGTCTAGCTGGCTTAGGAAAAAATTCATATGCTCAGAAGTCAGTCTTTATATCTAACATGAACGCCCACATACCATGAAGAAGGAAGTTATTTTCAAATTAAGTAAGGATGCTTTTAGGCATATCTACTTCCTTTGTCTCTCTGTATGACTGTGTCCTGTTAACTATGTCATCTGATGACTATGCCATCTCTAAGATGTCTAAGAGATTATGTCTTAGTAAACATAAATCATTACATCTTGGTAAATAGTAATGTCCAAATATTAACTTTACTTCTCCTAATTTAATCTCAGACTTTTAAATAGTCTTCCTAGTAATATAGAGGGAAAGAAAAAAAAAAAAGAACTGCAGAAAAAAACTGATATAACAAAAAGTTGATCAAAAGTCCTTACCTTTAGTAAGAATGAAGCAGCTGAGGTACCTCTTTGTTTCCTTCCAAGAGAGACCAACCCTTTGAGTTCATTTATTTATCTCCTCTCTTTAACAAATAATCATTGTATACTAGTTACTGTGAGTGTAATGGTGACTACAGAGGAGGCACGGTCTCTATATTCAAAGAGCTTAGTGGCTCTAGAGCAATTACGATAGTAAAAGCAGTGCCATGATGAGGGGCTTCAGAGGGTTATGGGAGAACATATCCAGAGTACCCAGCCTAATAAGGGAGTGGAGGTAACAGAAGGTTTCTACAGGGGAGCAATGTCTAAACTGAAAGTTTAAAAAGTTGAGTAGAGTTAGGTAGAGAAAGGGGGTAGAGTGGGGAGGGTGGGGGAAGATATTTTGAGCGTGGAAAAGTGAATGTATACTACATTCTAACATATCAGAATGTTACAGGATATACTGAGAAGTGAGCGGCAAACCAATCTCATCTAACTTTAGTATGGCAATTACTCAAATCTTCAAACTACTGTAACTAATAAGTAAGTTCATATATATATGTATATGTACATATATATACATATACATATATATGTTCATGTTTACAAGAAAAAAGCATCTATGTGTCTATGTAGGGCACTTCTATCAAGGCTGTTTCTGTTTGAGTCTGTATTACAAACATTTTAATAAGTTTCTACCATTTTAAAGTACATACATTTTCAACTCAATATAAGGATAAAATGTAAAGCTGACCCTTAAAGAAATAAATGACCTTGGATAAAATTTGGTTTGTAACAGACTCATACTATTGTATTTTCAATTCTATCTAGAATTTTTATCATTGCTTTTTACCTGAAGATTCAAATTGTTTTGGCTTCACTGGGGAAATCAGACTGTGTAGCTAGCAAAAATAGAAATGAGCAAATAAACCCCAAATATTTACAAGATAAAGTCAGATAGGGCCTCAGGTATTTCTGGAAATATGGCTAAAACTAATTGCTGTTTCTACACTAATTAAAAGGAAGTTATGAAGTAGCATTTGGGATGTCTGATAAAAAATTTATATTAGTCCACTAGATTAAAACTGAATTGTGCTTGAAGAAGATAGAAGAACTAAAGAGTACCTATTCGATCTAGTCGGTCAATGGCAACTGTCTCAAAAGCTCTCCTCATCATTGGATATTCCTCCAGGACCTCGTTGAAATTGTCCACCGAGAGCGAATAAAGACGACAATATGTATCAGCTCGAACGCTGGCTGTGCGGCGTCCCTTGGTCAGGAGGCAAATCTCTAGGAAAAAGAAAAAGTAAGAAAGACCTTTTTGGTAATTTGCTTTTAAAGGCCATCAAGACTTCCCACAATTAAAAAAAAAAAAAAAGTCTTATGGTGTGAGAAACAATGGTTAGCAACACTTCTATGTTATCAGGGAATTCTTTCTGATAGTTTAAAGTATCCAATTGCCAATACTTAATCTTAAAATAATATTCTTTTTTAAAAAAGGATTTTGGTTCAAAATGGAAGGCTGAACCTCACTCAGTCCTGCTGAAATAACAAAAAGATGCAGAAAAGGGAATAATAAATCCACAATGGAGTTGAAAACAGGAAGGGGTTATAATCGAACACAGGTTTTTATGAATTCTAAAGGCAGAAAGCAGATAGTATCATACTGACAGAAACCAAAATGAGACATAATCCAGGAAATACATCCAAAAATCAGAAGTTCCTAGGGCAAAGAGGAACCTCCGTCAGGGCTGGCAGGTCTGGGAACTGCAATGGGATGTAGTATGGTACAACCCATTGCTGTCAAGTAGATTCTGACTCATAGTGACCCTATAGGACACAGTAGAACTGCCTCATAGGGTTTCCAAGGCTGTATCTTTACAGAAGCAGACTGCCATATCTGTTTCTCATGGAGCAGCTGGTGGGTTCAAATTTCTGACTTTTCAGTTAGCAGTCGAGCGCTTAACCACTGCACCACCAGGGCTCCTTGTAGTATGGTCAAAACCCAAAACCAAACCCACTGCTGTCAAGTCAATTCAAACTCCTAGAGACCCCATAAGGTTTCTAAGGCTGTAAATCTTTACGGAAGCCGGCTGCTACATCTTTCTCCCACAGAGCCACTGGTGGTTTTGAACCACTGACCTTTCAGTTAGCAGTTGAGTGCCATAACCACTGTGCCATCAGGACTCCTACTGCCATATGGTAGGACACCCATTTTCTCCCCCCCACCCTACACATGCAAAGCTCTTGGCATCAGATGTTTTCCTCAATGCTACAATAAGACAACTCTCTCTGAACAAACTGAATGATATTCTTTGGAGAGAGTGCTAGGGCTCCTAGTGTGGCTATTCTCAAAACACAGTGCCCTTATTTTGATATTGAGGGTAGAGAAAGGGTGGTAACTGGCTTTCTTATTCACAAAAACAATTGGTTCCAGGTATAACTCAGGAAAACAGACAAGATTTTTAGTAAGTTATAGCTAGAAACTTTGGGGAAATTCAAGAAAAATATTGTATCTATCTAAGAAGATATGTTTGCTTTTATAAAATAAACAAAGCAGGAAAGTGATGTATTAATTAATATTGTTGTCAAATAAAATATTCAATATAATGATGAGAATATAAATTCAAGGAAATATCTCAGAAAACAATCAAAAAAGTCTAAAAGATGGAAAGTAATAAAATTAAGTGGGATCAATGCAACATTTTCAGCATTTGACTAATAGAATTCCCAAAAAAGACAACAGAAAGAAAATGAGAGATTAAAATTAAGAAATTATAAGGGAGGAACTCTAATTATACCTGTCAAGGAAGACTAATCAGATTGACATCAAACATCTCATTAAAGATATTACGTTGTGGAATATGTTGGAGCAATGCCTTCAAAGCTCCAAGGCAATAAATAATGTTTAGAATCTAGAATTTTATATCCTGGCCAACCATCAACAAGCGAGAGTACATAAGAAAGACGTTTTCAGAAACGCAAAGGCTTTGAAAAACTAGTTCCACACAAATGTCCTGGAAAAAAATTAATATAAAGGTGGCTCCATATTCATTCTGCTATTCTAGGTGCTGGTGATAATTTGATAACAAGGAGGAAAGCAATAAGGCAACAAGGTCTCTGACTTTAAGAATTTTACTCTAATGGGAGCAAACAGACAGTAATACATATAGAAGTAAATAAACAAGATAATTTCAAATAGCAATTAGTGTTCTGATTAGTGTTAGGGTGGCTGAGAATAAATAAGGAGAAGAGGGCTACACTCTAAGCTCTGGTGCTAATTTAGGAGATCAATAAGGTCAGTGAGAGGAAGCGGAGACTTAGAAGGAGCTAAGAGATTGGAGGAAAACCCATAGAGTGCAATGTCCTGATACACTTAGACTTGGGTAACAAGCAACTATGTCAAATGTTGCTGATAAGTAAGATGAGGAATGAAAATTCACCATTGAATTTAGCTAAACAGAGATCAAGCTGACGTTGAAAAGACCAGTTCATAGAAAGATGAGTGTCAAATGTATCATAACCCGTAATCCGTTGCCGTCGAGTCGATTCTGACTCATAGCAACCCTATACGACAGAGTAGAAGTGCCCCACAGGGTTTCCAAGGAGCGTCATCACAGAGTATAGAAAAAAAAGAGTAGCAAATTGAAGCAACAAGTATAAAAGCCCTTTTTAAGGAGTTTTGCTACTACTACTACTAAAAAAAAAAAAAAAAAACAACCCATTGCTGTTGACTCAATTTCCACTTATAGTGACCCTATAGGACAGAGTACAATTGCCCCATAGGGTTTCCAAGGAGCAGGTGGTGGATCTGAACTGCCGACCGTTTGGTTAGCAGCCATAGCTCTTAACCACTGTGCTGAAATGGGATGATAGCTGAAGGGGAAGTAAGGCAAAGAAAATACCTTTTTTTTTAATGGGAGTTACATTTTATTGTGCTGACAGAAATGTCTCACAATACTGATGAAAAGAGAACTACTGTAGTGTTGACTTTGCTTAAGCAAGGAGGGGGGCAAGATCTAGTGCACAATTGGAGGATTTGAGTTTGGAATTCTTCATAACAATACTAAGATGTTTGCCTTTTTCCCCGTGTTGATGTTTGTAATGATGTTGCAAAAGTGATGGTGGTAAAAAGTGCTGATTTCTCAGCACAGTAAAGGCAATGACATCAAACTGTACTAGTACTTCTATGAACTTACAGAACAAAAGTAATGTCTTTTTAACATTCTGTACGATAATTGGGAAGTATGCATAAAGGATCTCTGCTGAACACAGAAGTACAATGGTTGTGTCAAAGGAAAGCTTGAGTTGCAAGCTAATCTAGCTACTTTTTTCATGAAACACCATTTTCATTTGAAAGCACTGATAGACTATGATTATTCATATTTGGGCATTTGGCAAACATCAAGAAAAATGCTTCAAGAATAACAACTGGCAAGATTTAAACTAATGATAAAAATCAAGCATTTAAGGAAAAAAATAGAATATCAGGAAAACTGCATTAAAGTAAGCTTGACAGCTTCCCAATATTTAAAACATTTTCCTATGATTTTATTTTTTATATTGTACAATGTAAAGTTTCAACATGTGGAAGATCAACACAGCTCAGTGAACCAGTATTTTCTCAATGACCAATGAATACGTGATGTTACAAAATCCTGCATGGGTAAAATTTCTATTTAAAGTGCAAGAAAAGCAAGATCAATAGATTTTAGCAAATAGTACAAAAAGTTCATTGATAAGTGTCAGATTCCACATGCAACTGACCTGTGAGAAAAGAGCACTTGACAAGTTTTGGTGTAGTATTATAAAAGAAGATCATACAAAATTACTTGAAAAGGCTATTATAATACTTCTCCTTTATTCCAGATACACATCTGTGTGAGGCTGAATTTTTTCATATGCTTCAACCAAAACAACATATCCAAACAGACTGAATACAAGAGCACCTATGAATATTCATATGTCTTCTATTAAGGCAGACATTAAAGATGTTTGTGAAAAAAAAAAAGTAAAACAATGTCACCATTATCACTAATATATTTTGGAAATATAGTTAACTTTTTATAAAAATATTTATGTTAACATGTAATTTTTATTGTTATTTTTAAATAGATAAATATTTAAAATATATTTCCATTTTAATTTTGAATATGGTAAATACTGATAGATAAAACCAACATAAACAAAATTCTTTGCCTTTTCCGTAATGTTTAAGACTGTAACCCTAGTGGTGTAGTGGTTAAGAGTTTAGCTGCTAACCAAAAAGGTCGGCAGTTTGAATGTACCAGGTGCTCCTTGGAAACCCTATGGGACAGTTCTCCTCTGTCCTATCAGGTTGCTATGAGTCAAAATCAACTCAGTGGCAATGGGTTTTTTTTTAAAGGGGTACTAATACCAACAATTTTGAGAACAGCTGATTTATAGTAAATAAGAGGAAGGCAGAGTACAGGTGAACAGATGCTAGGAGGTAGTAGGGGTGAGAATCTACAGTTATTATCATTTGTCTTTTAAGTTTTGTTGAGAGACATGAATCAGGATAGGCTTTTCAATTACTTCCATAAAATATTACTGATTTTTAAAACTTTGAGAAGTTTACCTCAGAAATTTTGTGCTTGCTATTCCAGTAGCCTGACTCTCTCTTTCCAAGATAATTGCATGGCTCTCTAACTCACTATATCCAGTTGTCTGAACAAATACCACCTTCTCAGAGAGGCTGTCCCTAACACTCTATCTCTATTATTGCTCTGTCACGTTCCATTCTCTCATACTACTTCTTTGTTCCAGAGTATTTATCACTACCTGAATTATTAGATATGCATTTGCTAATTTATTATCTCCTCTAATCCTATCCCAGGAGTCCCTGGGGGGCACAAACAGTTAAGTTCTTAGCTACTAAGCTGGCATTTGAACTCACCCAGAAGTGCCTCAGAAGACAAGCCTGCTGACCTGCTTTTGAAAAGTCACAGCCTTGAAAACTCTATGGAGCAGTTCTGCTCTTACACATGAGGCCACCGTGAGTCGGAATCGACTCTAGTGCAACCAACAACAATATCAGCAATCTTATCCTATCCCTCTGCTGTAATATAAACTACACGAGAGAAGGAATTTTATTTTGTTTGGTGGTATAGCCATATTGTCTAGAAGTGTCCCTTGGAATAGTCAGTGCTCAATAAGTATTTGTTGAATAAATGAATGAATACATGAATACAGTGTTCATTCTCAGATTGTTATTTCTGAAACTTCTCTGAAATTCTAACAATCTTATTTCTCTACTATAACAAACGCTAGAAAGATAGGAAACACTCGCTCTGAAATTTCTACAATCAAACAAAACTAAACCAGAAGTTCAGATGAATATATCACTTGCATGCCTGAATGTAGTTTATGTATTTTCAATATGATCAGTATAAAAAAAGTGCATTCCAAATGCATAAAGGAGCTTTCTATTTAAATCACTTCTAAATAATATTCTTTATTAAAATTTAGATTCCCAAGATTATGGTAGACAAACAGTTGCAAATTTGAATTTCCTTATTTGCTAGTTAAATAGATATACAAGTGATAATTTTCCAAAATTTATGGACTAAAATAAACTCCCTTAGAGTCTGACATTTTAAAACTTGGTAATAATTTAAAAAATTAGCTTCAAAACAGCCAATTTGAGAACTTGCTAATAATTTAAAAAATAAGCTTCAAAATAGTCAATTTGAGAAGTCAATTTGGTAGAAGTATTTTTAAAATGCATTATCTCCTAACAAAAGGAAACATAGCAATAAAATTATTGAAAAGTGTCTAACTTCACACTCCTCTGAACTTATTTAAAGAAATTAAATTCATGCTGATAAAAATTGTGAGTAAAATATGTGGTAGGCACTATGTACTTGATGTGAGGACTGGGAACACGAATAAAACATAACATCTACATTTGTATATAGACGCTGGTGATATGCTGGTGATAAAACAAGATAGTTCATTTTAACAGAGTTCATTTAAATGCAATCTGATATGAAAATGATACAGATATGTGGCCACTATGGGAGTACTAAAGAAGGGCAACTAACTACACCAACCTGAGAAGATAGAGGAAGATTTTAGGAAATGCCATTTAAGCCTACCAATTTTGTCGTTGTTGTACATGTTCACTAAATTAATTAATAATACATAAAATAATAAAATCAAAATAAATTTTAATAAAATGTATTAAAATAATAAAAAATTAATAAATAACATTGCATAATATTCATGTTTGTGTACTTCTGTGTGTACTCATTTGATGTTTGTGTAGGAAGATGGTATATATGTCAAATTTTAAGCAAATTATCATACCATGAAATTTTCCAGCTACTTAAATCTAAGCAATGTAATAAAATGAAACATTTTCAATACTAAGCCAAGAAAAATTTCTGTTACTAAATTGCTAACAGCATTTTATATAATTTATGATTGCCACATTATATAACCAGGCTGATGAGAAATGTTTTACTGATAAATGTTGCTTTCAAATCTATCCATTTTGCATAACAAGTTGTTATGTAAATGGTATAAATTTTATGGAAAAAAATGATACATAACAAAGGTCTTAACATGTATCCATACTCTTCATCCCGGGAGTTTCACTTGACAATTTAACCTAAGAAATAGTCTCTAATTAGAACAATGTAATTTTTTTTTACACAGTGATACATATTGTGCATTTATTTATACATCTGAAAATATGGGAATGCCCTAGATGTTTCATAAGGCAAGATTCATAATCAATTATTTGGCCATTTGATCAACTATCTGGCAGGATTTGATGATTTGGAGGGTTTTTTTTAACATCTTTAATTGATATACAATTCATATACCATACAATTCACCTATTTAAAGTGTATAATTCAATAGTTTTCATCATATTCACAGATATGTGCAACTATCACTATAGCCAATTTCAAAACATTTTCTTCAGCTCAAAATGTAACTAATGTCACTGAACAATGTCTATAGAAATTGTCAAGTGGGAACCTAAAGAAACCCTATACCCTTTAGCCATTACTTCCCTACTTTCCTATTCCCCCAAACTACTATCTGTCTCTATAGATTTCCCTATTCTGGATATTTCATATAAGTGGAATTATATAATATGTGGCCTTTTGTGACTAGCTTCTTTCACTTAGCATAATCTTTTCATTGCTTATCTATATTGAAGTATATAACAATACTTAATCCTTTTTTTATGGCCAGATAATATTCCATTATGTACATATACTACATTCTGTTTATACATTTGTCAGTTGATGGAAATGTGGGTTGTTTCCACCTCTTGGCTATTGTGAATAATGCTGCTATAGACACGTAAGTTTTTGTTTGGACTTATATTTTCATTTCTTTCTGGTATATACCTAGGAATCGAATTACTAGGTCATGTGGTATTTTCTTTTTTTTATTGTACTTCAGGTGAAGGCTTACAGAACAAATAGTTTCTCATGAAACAGTAGTACACATATTGTTTTATGACAGTGGTTAACAACCCCACGGCATGTCAACCCTCTCCCTTCTCGACCTTTTTTTTCTTTGATGAAAATATGCATAGCCAGAGATACACCATTTCAAAAATTTCTACATGCACAGTTCAGTGACATCGACTATGCACTTCCAATTGTGCTGCTATTCTCACTTTAGATGAATGTTTACAGAACAAAATAGTTTCTCATTAAAGAGTTAGTACACATGTTGCCCTATGACAATGGTTAACAACCTCACAACACATCAACACTATCCTTACTCAACCTTGGGTTCCCTATCACCAGCTTTCCTGTCCGCTTCTGCCTTCTAGCCCTTGTCCCTGAACTACTGTGCCTCATCAGTCCCATTTGGTTTTATGGGGCTGTCCACTCCCCGGCTGAACGGTGAACCTCAGAAGTGACTTCACCACTGAGCTAAAAGGGTGTCTGAGGACCATACTCTTGGGGTTTCTCCAGTCTCCATTAGGCCAGTAAATCTGGTCTTTTTTTTTGTGAGTTAGAATTTTGTTGTACATCCTTCTCCAGCTCTGTCCAGAACCCTCTGTTGGGATCCTGGTCAGAGCAGTCAGTGGTGGTAGCCAGGCACCATCTAGCTGTACTGGACTCAGTCTGGTGGAGGCCTTGTTAGCTGTGGTCCATTAGTCCTTCAGACTAATCTTTTCCTTGTATCCTGTTCTCTTCATTCTCCCTTGCTCCTGAAGGGATGAGACCGGTAGAGTATCTTAGATGGCTGCTCACAGGCTTTTAAGACCCCAGACGCTACTCACCAAGGTAAAATGTAAAACACTGTATTTATAAACTGTGTTATGCCAACTGAGCTAGATGTTCCCCGAGACCATGGTCCCCACAGCCTTCCACCCAGCAGTTCAGTCCCTCAGGGAGTTTGGATGTGTCTATGGAGCTTCCATGACCTTTCCTTGTACAAGTTGTGCTGGTTTCCCCTGTACTGTGTACTGTCTCCCTCTTCACCCAAGATACCACTTATCTACTGCCTATTTATTATTTCCCCCCCACCCCTCCCATCCCTGGTAACCAACAAAGATTGTTACATTTTGTGTGGGAACTTTTTCATGGGTTTTTACAATAGAGACCTCATACAATATTTGTCCTTTTTTGATTGACTTATTTCACTCAGCATAATGTCCTCCAGTTTCATCCAAGTTATGAGATGCTTCACAGATTCATCATTGTTCTTTCTGGTTGCATAGTACTCCACTGTGTGTATGTACCATAGTTTGTTTATCCATTCATCTGTGGATGGGCATCTAGGTTGTTTCCATCGTTTTGCTATTGTGAACAATGCTGCCATGAACATAGGTGTGCAAATGTCTATTCGAATGATGACTCTTATTTCTCTAGGATATATACCTAGGAGTGGGATTGCTGGATCAAATAGTATGTCTATTACTAGCTTTCTGAGGAAGCGCCATATCATTTTCCAAAATGGTTGTATCATTTTCCAAAATGGTTGTATCATTTTGCATTCCCACAGGCAGTGCATAAGAGTTCCGATCTCCCCGTAGCCCCTCCAACATTTGTTATTTCCAGTGTTTTTGATTCATGCCAGTAATGCCGGGGTGAGATGGTATCTCATTGTGGTTTTAATTTGCATTTCTCTAATGGCTAGTGATCGCGAGCATTTCCTCATGTGTCTGCTGGCCATTTGAATGTCTTCTTTGGTGAAGTGTCTGTTCAGTTCCTTTGCCCATTTTTTAATAGGATTATTTGTCTTTTTGTTGTAGAGGTGTTGGATTTTCTTATAGATTATGGAGATTAGACCTTTGTCTGACTTGTACTGTCCAAAAATTTTTTCCCAGTCTGTAGGTTCTCTTTTCACTCTTTTGGTGAAGTCTTTTGAAGAGCATAGGTGTTTGATTTTTAGAAGATCCCAGTTACCTAGCTTATCTTTTGGGGTTTGTGCATTGATGGTTATGGTTTGTATCCTGTTAATGCCGTGTATTAAGGCCTGAGGTGTTGGTCCTATTTTTTCTTCTATGAACTTTATAGTTTTAGGCTTTATATTCAGGTCTTCGACTTTTGAAGTAGTTTTTGTATACAGCATAAGGTATGGGTCCTGTTTCATTTTTTTGCAGATGGATATCCAGTTTTGCCAGCACATTTGTTAAAAAGACTGTCTTTTCCCCATGTGATGGACTTTGGGCCCTTGTCGAAGATCAGGTGACCATAGGTGGATGGATTTATATCTGGGTTCTCAATTCTGTTCTATTGGTCAATGTATCTGTCGTTGTACCAGTACCAGCCTGTTTTGACTACTGTAGCTGTATAGTAGGTTCTGAAGTCAGGTAGTGTGAGTCCTCCAACTTTATTCTTCTTCTTCAGTAGTGCTTTACTTACTCGGGGCTTCTTCCCTTTCCATATAAAGTGCATGATTAGTTTTTACATCTCTTTGAAGAATGTTTTTGGTATTTGGATCAGGATTGTGTTGTATTTGTAAATTGCTTTGGGTAGAATTGTCATTTTCACAATGTTGAGTCTACCTATCCGTGAGCATGGTATATTTTTCCATTTATGTAGATCTCTTTGGGTTTCCTGCGGTAGTGTTTTGTAGTTTTCTTTGTATAGGTCTTTTACATCCCTGGTTAGATTTATTCCTAAGTATTTTATCTTTTTAGGGTCTACTATAAATGGTATTGTTTTCCTGATTTCCTTTTCATTATTCTCCTTATTGGTGTATAGGAATCCAACTGCTTTTTGTATGTTTATCTTGTATCCTGCTACTCTGCTGAATCTTTCTATTAGTTCCAGTAGCTTTCTTGTGGAGTCTTTAGGGTTTTCTGTGTATAGTATCATATCATCTGCAAACAGGGACAGTTTAACTTCTTCATTACCAACTTGGACACCCTTTTTTTCTTTTTCTTGCCTTATTGCTCTAGCTAGGACTTCCAGCATAACATAAATTGGAGTGGAGATAAAGGGCATCTTGTCTTGTTCCTGTTCTCAAGGGGAATGTTCTCAGCCTCTCTCCATCAAGAATGATATTGGCTTTGGTTTTGCATAGATGTCCTTTATTATGTTGAGAAATTTCCCTTCTATACCTATTTTGTTGAGAGTTTTTATCAGAAATGGGTGTTGGACTTTGTCAATGCCTTTTCTGCGTCAATTGAGATGATCATGTAATTCTTTTCGTTCCTTTTCTTTATGTGTGGATTACGTTGATTGATTTTCTAATGTTGAACCATCCTTGCATACCTGGTATGAATCCCACTTGGTTGTGGTGTATTATTATTTTGATATGATGCTGAATTCTATTGGCTAGAATTTTGTTCAGAATTTTTGCATCTATATTCATGAGACATATTGGTCTTTAATTTTCTTTTTCTATGACGTCTTTGCCTGGTTTTGGTATCAGCGTTATGCTGGCTTCATAGAATGAATTTGGAAGTGTTGCTTCCTCTTCTATGCTCTGAAATAGCTTGAGTAGTACTGGTATAAGCTCTTCTGTAAATGTTTTGCAGAATTCTCCAGTGAAGCCATCTGGGCCAGGGCTTTTTTTGTTGGGAGTTTTTTTTAAATTACTTTTTCAATCTCTTCTCTTGTTATGGGTCTGTTCAGATTTTCAACGTCACTTTGTTGTAGTTTGGGTAGGCTGTATGTTTCTAGAAATTTATCCATTTCCTCTAGGTTTTCAAATTTGTTGGAGGATAGTTTTTCATAATATTCTGTTGTAATCCTTTTTATTTCGGTTGGGTCTGTTTTAATGTCCCCATTTCATTTTTTATTTGGGTTATTTGCATCCTCTCCTGTTTTTCTTTTGTCAGTCTGGCCAGTGGTTTGTGAATTTTGTTGATTCTTTCAAAGAACCAACTTTTGGTTTTGTTGATTCTTTCTATTGTTTTTCTGTTCTCTATTTCATTTATTTCTGCTCTGATCTTTACTATTTCCTTTCTTCCGGTGGTTGTAGGCTTTTTTTGTTGTTCTCTTTCTATTTGTTTGAGTTCTGTAGTTAATGTTTTGATTTTGTCCCTTTCTTCTTTTTTGATATGTGCATCGATTGCTATAAATTGTCCTCTGAGGACTGCCTCTGCTGTGTCCCAAAGGTTTTGGTATAATGTGTTTTCATTTTCATTCGATTCTAGGAATTTTTTAATTCCATCTCTGATTTCTTCTTTTACCCATTGATGTGTAAGCAGGGTATTATTCCGTTTCCATGTAATTGATTTTTTTTCCTTGCTCTTTCTAGTGTTAATTTCTACCTTGATGGCATTGTGGTCAGAGAAGATACTTTGAATTATCTCAGTGTTTTGGATCTTGTTGAGGATTTCTCTGTGGCCTAAGATGTGGTCTATTCTGGAGAACATTCCATGTGCATTGGAAAAGAATGTGTACTTTGCAGCGGTTGGATGGAGTGTTCTATATATGTCTATGAGGTCTAGTTGTCTGATTGTGCCCTTTAGGTCTTCTGTATCTTTGCTGAGTTTCTTCTTAGTTGTTCTGTCCTTTACTGAGAGTGGTGTGCTGAAGTTTCCTACTATTACTGTGGAATGGTCAATTTCTCTTTTCAGTGTTGTTAGAGTTTATTTTATGTATTTTGGAGCCCTGTCATTGGGTGCGTAGATGTTTATTATGGTTATGTCTTCATGATGGATCATCCCCTTAATCATTATATAGCATCCTTCTTTGTCTTTTATGGTGGATTTTGTTTTAAAGTCTATTTTATCTGAGATTAGTATTGCCACTCCTGCTCTTTTTTGGTAGTTGTTAGCTTGATATATTTTTTTCCAACTTTTGACTTTTAATAAAGTCACATCTTTGTTTCTAAGGTGTGTCTCTTGTAGACAGCAAATTGATGGATTCTGTTTTCTTATCCATTCTGTCACTCTCCATCTCTTTATGGGTGCATTGAGTCCATTTACATTCAGTGTAATTCTTGATAGATAATGAGTTTGTTGCTGTCATTTTGTAGTGCTTTTTTTCTGTGGTGCTGAAGTTTTCTTTGTTCTTCTTAATCTCTTGTGCTGAGTTACTTTTGTTTCTGGATTTTTTTTTCATTTCTTTTGTTTTTGTGGGTTTTGTTTTCGCTGAGATTTTATGTTTTTCCTCTTTATTTTTATGAGTATGTTTATTAACTTTCTTTGTGGTTACCATGAATTTTACCCATATGTTTCTAAGTTTGAAGAAGTCTACCATTACTTGGTATCACTTTGCCTTCCTCTCCATTAGAAGGTTCTATACCTATGCCGTTTATTCCTTCTTTTATTGTTTTGATGTTGTCATTTACTGATTAACTCCTCTGATTCCCTTTTGTATATTTTTTGGTTTTGGATAGTCCTTGGGAGTTCATTTCCTAGATTTGTGTCTGGCTGGTACAATCCTGCGTCCTAGATTCTGCCTAAGAGCTGATGTTCTTTGTTCTCAGATGGAAGAACTCCCTTTAGTAATTCTTGTAAGTTTGGTTTGGCTTTTACATATTCCCTGAATTTCTGTTTATCTGGAAATGACCTAATTTTACCTTCATATTTGAACGAGAGTTTTGCAAGATATATTATTCTTGGCTGGCAATTTTTTTCCTTCAAGATTTTATATATGTCATCCCATTGCCTTCTTGCCTGCATGGTTTCTGCTGAATAATCTGAGCTTAGTCTTATTATTTCTTTTCTGTATGTGACTTCTTGTCTTTCACGAGCTGCTCTCAGGATTCTTTGTTCGTCTTTGGTTTTGGCAAGTGTGATTATGATATGCCTTGGTGATTTTCTTTTGGGGTCTCTCCTATATGGGGTTCGTTGAGCTTCTTGGATGGCCAGCTTTTCATCTTTCATGATATTGGGGAAGTTTTCTGTCAGCAGTTCTTCAATGATCATCTTTGTGTTTTCTGTTCTCTCCCCCTGTTCTGCAACTCCAATCACTTGAAAATTTTTGCTTTTGATTGTATCCCACATAACTCTCAGGGTCTCTTCATTTTTCTTTGTTCGTTTTTTCTGAGTTTTCCTGAAACAGAGTTGTATCCAAGTGTTTGTCTTCAATTCCACTGATCCTGTCTCCCACCGTTTCAAATCTGCTTCTCAGCCCTTCTACGACACCGTCCATTTCTGAAATCTTGTTGTTTTATCTTTTGGATTTCTAATTGTTGTCTTTCCATAATTTCTAGTTGTGAATTTCTTTTGGCATTTTGTTTCTGCATTATTTTCCTGAATTTTTCCAATTTTTTGTCTGTATTTTCCATGAATTTGTCTATTTTATGCTCATTTTTGTCTGCTTTTTGCTTCAGCTCTTGGAGAATTCTGAGTATTAGAGATTTGAATTCCTTATCAGGTAGTTCTAGTGCCTTTTCTTCCACCGTAAAGTAATCTGGTGTTTTATTTTGGATGCCTACTGGAACCATCCTGTCCTGTTTTTGTAAATGTTTTGTTATTGTCTGCTGTCTTCGGGGCATTCAGTAGTTATTTTTCTCATTTATTCATTGTAGATTTGTTTGTTTCATACCTTTTTTAAAAAAAAATTTCACTACGTCTGAGCAGGCAGACTGTGTGTTCTTTGTTGTTTGCTCGTCTGTAGGCACAATACTTTTTACCTCCTTCTCCAATTGGCAGGGTCAGTTACTCAGATATGGTAGAGAAGGGCAGTTGTAGCTGAAGAGGAGTTACTGGGACAGGTTGTTTGTGGCACTTACTACAGACATTAGTGCTGGTCGATAATCAGTGCAGGGCAGGTTCCAGTAGGCCGTGCCTGTGCTGCTTGGTGGGGTGATGTTAAGCGCACAGTGCAGGTAGGCAGGATGTAGTGGGCAGATTGTTATGTGTGGAGCTAAGATGGATATGGGAGAGAGGAGAGAGGAACAGGAGCCAAAAACATACAAACAAAGAAAAAAGAATGCTAGGAGAGCTTGCCGTTGGAGTGGAGAGATGAGAGACTATGAAATGGAGAAAAACAAAAAGGGGAAGAGGAAGAAAAAAAGAAAAGAAAAGAATGAGTAAATAAAAATTGGAAAGGTTAAAGAACCACAAAGTTCCCAGGGATCCCACCTGTGTGGCTATGAGGTCTGGGGAAATTGTTCTCAGGTGTTTCAGTACAGCCTGGCTAGAATGTAGAAGTATACGACGCCAGGTATTCAGGGAACAGAAAGAGAAGGATGATATAGAGATATGAGAAACTGAGTAATGAAGAAAGACAAAAAGGGAAAAAGAGGAAAAGAAAACAAAACAAATTTAAAAAAATAAAAGAACAAAAAAGCTCCCCCAAAAAACAGAAAAAAAAGAAAAAAAACCCAACCAATTAAAATAGAAATGCTCTCAGGGATACCTCTGCACTTCTGTGCAATCCAAGGGGGTAGTTTCCAATCAATGCAGCACTGCCTGGCCAGAATGGGCTCCCAACTCAAGTAAAGGAAAAGAAAACAAACAAACAATTGAAAACAAACAAATGAACAAAAGCCCCGGGATCCCACCAGCGCGGCAGTGCTGACCAGGAAGCAGCTCCACACTCGAATGGAGCTCTGCGGCCCCTCAGGAAGAAGCAAAGATGGTGCACGGAGCCAGGTATTTGAGCAAAAGGAGGGGGAGGTGGTGAGAGGTAAGGAAGAAATCAAAAGAAATGGAAAAAAAGCAACACCAGGAGCCAACAAATGGCACTCAGAGAGCCAGCTAGTGCGGGTTGGTATAATCCAAGTAGCCGGTGTTTCCCAGAGAAGAGACTGTGCCCGCAGGAAGTAGAGGAGGCTGAGTGTGGGTGAAGAAGGGTAGGGGATGGGAAAGCATACATCACAAATTACTGGAGCTCTGCAGCCCCTCAGGAAGAAGCAAAGATGGTGCATGGACCCAGGTATTTGAGAGAAAGGAGGGGGAGGTGGTGAGAGGTAAGGAAGAAATCAAAAGAAACGGAAAAAAAGCAACACCAGCAGCCAACAAATGGCACTCAGAGAGCCGGCCCGTATGGGTGGGTGGAATCCAAGCAGCTGGTGCTTCCCAGGCAAGAGACTGTGGCTGCAGGAAGCAAGGAGGCCGAGTGGAGGTGAAGAAGGGTGGGGGGTGGGAAAGCATATATCACAAATTACTGGTTTTGTCTCCCGCTGGAAGCTCTGTGAAGCTGCTTTCTCGTACCCCCTGTTTGCTGGTCTCTGATAGGAGTCCAAGATGGCAGATCCAGACCTCTGCATGAATCTCTCCTCGCTCTCTGTCAGTTTTCTCACTCCATTTGGTGCTTGGCTGAGTTCTTTATCTCTTCATTTGATGTTTTAGGGTTTCAGGATTGTTGTTTTCTCTGTTTGGCTTAGTTTTTCAGATCTTTGCTGTGGAGGGATGGTGTGGTGCTTCTGCCTAGAGCACCATTTTGCCGAAAGTCACCCGTTCATATGGTATTTTCAACTGTCTCATATGCATGCAAAAGCTGGGACAATAAAGAAAGAAGATGGAAGAAGAATTGATATATTTGAATTATGGTGTTGGCAAAGGATATTGAATATACCATAGACTACCAGAGGAATGAACAAGTCTATCTTGGAAGAAGTACAGCCAGAATGTTTCTTAGAAGCAAGGATGGCAAGACTTTGTTGCACTTACTTTGTACATGTTATCAGGAGGGACTGGTCCCTGCAGAAGGATATCATGCTTGGTAAAGTAAGGGTTAGTGAAAAAGAGGAAGACCGTTAATGAGATGGATGAACACAGTGGCTGCAACAATGGTGAGGTTGGCGCAGGACCGTGCAACATTTTGTTCTGTTATGCATAGGGTTGCTATGAATCAAGAGAAACTCAACAGCACCTAACAACAACAACAATATGGTAATGCATGTTTAACCATTCGAGGAACAGCCAGACTCTTTTCCAAAGTGGCTTCATCATATTACATTCCCATCAGCAGTGTATGAGGGTTTCAATTTCTCTTCATCCTCATCAACACTTGTTATTATCTGTCTTTTTTGCCATGTAAGTGAATGTGAAGTGATATCTCATTGTTGTATTGATTTGAATTTTCTTGATACCTGATGGTGTGGAGCACAATTTCAAGTTCTTATTGACCATTTGGATTTATACGTCTCCTTGAAGAAATGTCTATTCAGATTCTTTGTCCACTTTTTAATAGGGTTATTTTTCTTTTTATTATTGAGTTGTAAGTGTTCTTTCTATATTCTTGATAGAAGCCCTTTATCAGATAAATGATTTGCAAATATTTTCTCCCATTCTGTGGATTGTCTTTTCAATTTCTTGATGATGTCCTTTAATGCACAAAATATTTTAATTTTGATGAAATCCATATTATTGTTTTCTTTGTTGCTCATGCTTTCTGTGTCATATCTAAAGATCTTTGCAAAATCCAAGATGTGCTCCTATGTCTTCTTCTAAGAGTTTTAGAGCTTTAGCTTTTACGTTTAAATCTTTGATCCATTATGAATTAATTTTTGTATATGGTGTGACTTATAAGCCCAGATTCATCTTCTTCACACGGCTATCTAGTTTTCCTAGCATTATTTGTTCAGGAGACTTCTTTCCACATTGAATGGTCTCGGCATTCTTGCTGAAAAATTGGACAAATGATTTTATTTCTGAGTTTGTGTTTTGCTTTATTGTGAGTAGGTGGGGAGCTTGTCCTCTTGTTTCTCAGAATGAGGAGGAGCCTTATGTAGGGGCACTGACGTCTCCCTTAACTGTGCTAGTACTCTTCATTCTTCAGTTGCTTTAGGAAAGGACTGCTAAACCTTTTTTTCTTCATGAGAGTAAACGCCCGATCTGCCAATTGTTTCATATAAAGACCTTCAGTAAGTCACACTGATTTCCCTTTACTTTACATTCTGCTCTCTGTGGTCCTGCTGTCTCTTAGCTAAGAGCCTCTGTAGGGTTCTGCTGGGAGATTTGTTCCATCCTTGACCACAGTCCTCTATACATATATTTCAGGTTACCTCTACCCTATTTCATCAGTAACCAACAGGGAACTTTAAATTGCACATTACAGAGTATTGGAATAACATTGGCTTATCCAATAAAATAATTTAATTATATTTCAAAACAATATTCTTGGTGTACCAGACCAGGAGTGATGACCTTAATGTACAAAAGCACTGTGCTAACACACCTTTCTTTTTCTTGGCCTCCCTCTCATGATCACAACTTTAATGCAACAACTATAAGCACCCATATCTGTATACATCATTCAAAGCAAGAAGAGAGGGTAGGAATTCTTTCCCAGGCTTCTTGCTTTTTACAATGGAAGTATTTCTTATGCTAAAGGTCCCTAACTTACTTCCTCTAACATTTCATGGATCAGAACTGTGTCACATGGCTGCCCATAGCTTTAAGAGGGGACTACTGAGTAGTTGGTAAATAGGAATAAGATAACTACTATTAGTGATTGAAATAGGTAAGTCATGGTTTCACCCCTGGAATTGTATATGTTACCAGCTATACCAGAACTGAATTCTACTAGCAAGGAAGAAATGTTAATGGCTACCGGCTAGGAAATCGATATTGTGTGACATTCTATTCTCATACCCGCTTTCTGTCTTCCAGAAATGTGTTGTAATCTCTCATCACCTACTTGTTCCAAAATACACACTCACACACAAGGTCTCTTTGTGGCTTTGGGTTTATGTTGTTTTCTTTTACATCTTTTAATAGGGTCTAGGGACAAGGAGCAGATAAAGACATGTGCTGAGAATCATCTTAAATAAAAAATGGACTTTTATTTATATTTCTATATAACTATAAATTTCTTGGTTTTTTTTTACACGCATGCATTTATATAATAATTTTGTATTTTGAAAAGTTTAGAAATTAGAAAGCTAAGTATAGTTACTCTCAATACTTAGTCATTTTAGAGATATGGTGGAAGAATAGATTTATTGCAGCATAGATTTATAGTTATTCATATTTTCCTAAAGCATTCTCTGCAAATGATTTTCTGGCCTCTGTCATCTGGAGTCTCCATAAATGGACATACAACATATATAGCTAAATGGAACATATACCATGTAACACATGCACATTTGATTTTATTCCTCAGACGTTCATATAATATGCTCTAGGTCCCCATTACTAAGTAATACTGACTTAGTGAATCAATTAAATGATGCCATTGGTAAGAAAATAATTTCTTCAAAGAGGATGCTTTTTTAAAATTAATATTGCAAGGATATCTGAAAAAATATGTACATATATAATTAAAATGAAATCCCAAATCTTTCCTATATTGTCATTACTGTAAAATTTAATGTGGAACTTAATATCATTGCCTGAGTTTTACTCCTTCATTAAATTTTATTAAAACAAGATGATGTACTCATGTGATTCATTACCTCTTATAATTCTTTGAAATCAAACCTGACATTTGAATTTGGTCTTGCTTGCCAGCTTATGAAGTAGAGTACTATTTTTCTGCAACAGTGATGGTTGGTTTTCTGCTATTCAGCTCTATGTATCCAATAACTAAAATTGCTATTTTACAGTTTCTTTTGTGGTGTAGTATAAAGAGCATTGGGTGGTGCAAACATTTAACGTGCTCAGTTGCTAACCAAAAGAGTGGAGGTTCAAGTCACTTAGAGGCTCCTAGGAAGAAAGGCCTGGTGATCTACTTCTGAAAAAATCAGCCACTGAAAGCTCTATTCTGACATACATAGTGTCACAATGAGTCAGAAACCACTTGATGGCAATTGGGTGTTTAAAGAGCATTAGCATGGAATTTAGAACCTTGTGCTATATTTGCAAACTGATTACTCTTGACTGTGTGGATTTGGACAATACTTAAATTATTGGCACCTCCGTTTACTCATCTGTCAAGCATAAAACTCAATTACACCTCTAGAGTTTTATTAACATTAAATCTATAACTTAGACTTCATTAATTTTTTATTTCTAAAGTCTTATTAATTTTTACATTTCCAGTGCCCACGTGACATATAAAAAATGAAACCAAACCTATTGCCATTGAATCAATTCTGACTCATAGTGACCTATAGGACACAGTGCAACTGCTCCATAGAGTTTCCAAGGAGCAGTTGGTAGGCTCAAACTGCCGACCTTGTGGTTAGCAGCCATGGGCTTAACCACTGGGTCACCAGGGCTCCACACAGCATATTATAAGTGCTTAATATTTACTGCATTGGATCATTGAACTAAATAGAGACATGCTGTACAAAATGAGCTCTTCTATCACTTACATAAACAAAATCAATTTGTTTTTAATGCGACTTTTTTTCCTATGGAAAATCTCAGGGCTAAGTATAAACTTACACTAACAAAATTCTTTCAGAAGCTATATAAAGGACTTTACATCTGCCTTGGTGCGTTACCAATTTAAAACTCTCCAGCCATTATCTCTCTGCACCTTCCCAATAGTTTTGTGGTGAGACACAGAAAAAATGAAAAAGTATTCATGAGAATAGAAATAGTCACTGGTCAGTATAAAAAACACTTAAAATAGTCTCTTATTTTAAAGACTCCATTCTCTTTGCTTTCACCATGAATAACAGAGGGGAAAAAAAAAAAAAAGAACATCTAATTGTGCTCACGAGGGACTTGTACATAGACCAAGAGGCAGTCGTTTGAACAGAACAAGGGGATACTGCGTGGTTTAAAGTCAAGAAAGGTGTGCATCAGGGTTGTATCCTTTCACCGTACCTATTCAGTCTGTAAACTGAGGAAATAATCTGAGAAGCTGGACTATATTAAGAAGTATGCTTCATCAGGATTGGAGGAAGACTCATTAACAACCTGTGATATGCAGATGACACAACCTTGTTTGATGAAAGTAAAGAGGGCTTGAAGCACTTATTGATGAAGATCAAAGACCACAGTCTTCAGTATGGATTATACCTCAACATAAAGAAAACAAAAATCCTCACAACTAGACCAATAAGCAACATCATGATAAATGGAGAAAAGATCGAAGTTGTAAAGGATTTCATTTTACTTGGATCCATAATCAATGCCCATGGAAGCAGCAGTCAGGAAATCAAATGATGTATTGCATTGGGCAAATCTGCTGCAAAAGACCTCTTTAAAGTGTTAAAAAGCAAAGATGTCACCTTGAAGACTAAAGTGCACCTGACCCAAGCCATGGTGTTTTTAATCACCTCATACGCATGTGAAAGCTGGACAATGAATAAGTAAGATTGAAGAAGAACTGATGCCTTTGAATTGTGGTGTTGGTGAAGAATATAGAATGTACCATGGACTGCCAAAAGAATGAACAAATCTGTCTTGGAAGAAGTACAGCCAGAGTGCTCCTTGGAAGCAATGATGGTGAGACTAAGTCTCACCTACTTTGGACATGTCATCAGGAGGGATCAATCCCTGGAGAGGGACATCGTGCTTGGTAAAGTGGAGGGTCAGTGAAAAAGAGGAAGACCCTCAGTAAGATGAATTGACACAGTGGCTGCAACAATGGGCTCAAGCATAACAAAGATTGTGAGGATGGTGCAGGACTGGGCAGTGTTTCATTCTGTTGTACACAGTGTCGGTGTAAGTCGGAACTGACTCAACGGCACCTAACAACAACAATAGCAATGAAAAAAATCTAAACCTTCTGATTATAAAGGAGTCCTAGATTTCATGCATAGAATTTCCAGATTCAATATGGAGCAGGTGCTTCTCTGTGAATTAATTTTATTTTGATATTAACTTCTTTTGGAAATCCAATTATTGAGTGAACCCAGCCCCATGTGTTAGGTGTTACAGGGTTTTTATGCATTTATTCTGTGTGTGTGTGTGTGTGTGTGTGTTATGTAAAGAGTGAAAAAATAAAATGAATCTAGTGATCTGTATCTTGTATTATCCTATAGATTCCTTAGAAATTATGTATATGTTAGTTTTTATTCTCTTGTACTGGGTTTTTCAATTGTTTCTTAAATATTGACCTTATCTCTCTAGCTGGTTTAAGATTTTTTTGAAGATATCAACAATAGAGTTCCATGTTTGTATCCCTCACAGTGCCAGCTACATTGAGTTTTGAGCCTAGAGGAAATGCTTAAGAATGCTTATGAATAAGTCAATGATAGAGGATAAACCCAAGGCTCACACTAAGTTGTTTTCTTACATTTTAGATAATAGAATATTGTTTCCCCTGGTTTGAATCTCACCTTTGTAGTAGGACATGCTAAATACTTTATATTCCTTCTTTAAGCAATGAAACATATCTGTGAAGTTTTTGTGCTATGTCTATAATGAAGAAAGTATCTAGAAGATTTGGTATCTTCCAGACACCGCTATAAATGTAGAGATATCCTTACTCAGCAGGTGGATAATTAACTTGCTTTGAGGTTCTTGGAGTCCTGGTGGGACAGTAGTTAAGAGCTCAAATGCTAACCAAAAGGTCAGCAGTTGGAATCCACCAGCTGCTCTTTGGAAACCCTACGGGGCAGTTCTACTCTGTCCTATAGGGTTGTTATGAGTTGGAATCAACTTGATGGCAATGTGTTTTTTTTTTTTTTTTTAAGGGATTCTCAGTTGGACTTCATAAAGAAGTAAAAGAAAACAAAATACCATACAATGAATTTGAACTCCTGAAGAATGAGTTAAGTGCAGCTTTTATATGTACTCTTCTTAAAGTTTTCTAGGATATTTTCTAGATCCTATAGGTTGTTCCTGTCTTTCTGCATTACTTTTTGTTAGCTTACTCTCTGTTAACGAAACTAGTAATTTCTTAGTGATGCAATCACTGCTTTAAGAACCTCAGTGCAAATTCATCTGATAATGATCCCTTCATCTGGAGGCAAATTTCATTGTTATGATCAAGTGCACAAATAACGAGGTCTCAACCTATTAATTTTATCTTCTTGATTTCTTTTTCAGAGTAGTCTTTGTTAGTGTAGAGTAACTCTACTGATTTTTGTGTGTTGATCTTGTACCCTGCAATGTGGCTAAATTATTCTGTTATTCCAGCAGTTTTCTTGTGGAATTTTTAGGACCTTCTATGCATAGAATCATGCCTTCCACAAATAGAGATAGTTTTACTTCTTCCTTTCTGATATGGATACCTTTTATTTCTCTTTCTTGCTTTATTGCTTTGGCTAGGACTTCCAGTACAATGTTCAGTAAGAGTGGTGACAATGGACATCTTCATCTCATTCCCATTCTTAAAGGGAAGACTCTCAGTCTTTCTCCATTGAGTACAATGTTGGCTGTTGGCTTTGCCTATATGCTCTAAATTATGTTGAGAAATTTCTCTTCTATTCCTATTTTGATGAGTTTTTTTAATCAGGAAATGGTGTTGAATTGTATCAAATGCCTTTTCTGCATTAATTGATATGATTACATTTCTTTTTTCCTTTGTTTTATTTATGTGGTGGATTACAATGAGTGATTTTCTAATGGTAAATCAGACTTGTAATCCTGGTATGAATCCCAGTTGATCATGGTGTATGATTTTTTTGATATGTTGCTTAAGTCTGTTGGCTATAAATTTGTTGAAGATTTTTGCATCTAAGTGCATAAGGGATATTGGTCAGTAATTCTCTTTTTTTGTGATGTCTTTGCCTGGGTTAGGTATCAGGGTTATGCTGGCTTCATAGAAAGAGTCAGTAGTGTTCCTTCCTTTTCTATGTTTTTGAAGCGATTGAGTAGGATTGTTGTCACCTCTTCTCTGAATGTTTGGTAGAATTCTCCAGTGCAGCCATCTGGTCCTGTTTTCATTATTGCTGTTGTTTTGTTTTTTGGAAGTTTTTTGAAGATATCTTCAATTACTTCTTTTGTAATGGGTCTGTTTAAATTTTCTACCTCAGTTTGTGTTAGTTTGGGTAGGTAGTGTGTTTCTAGGGACACTTTATCTAGGTTTTCAAATTTGTTGGAGTACAGTTTTTTATAGTAATTGGTTATGATCTTTATCTCCATTGCATTGGTTGTAATGTCATCAATTTCATGTCTTAATTTGGTTATTTGTCTCTTCTGGCTTTCTTCTTTTGTCAGGCTAGCCAGTGGTTTGCCAATTTTATTGATCCTTTCAAAGAATCAACTTCTGGTTTTGTTGATTCTTTTTATTTCATTTATTTCTGCCCTAATTTTTATTATTTTCTTTTTTTCTGCTAGCTATAGGTTTCTTTTGCTCTTCCTTTTCTATTTGTTCAAGTTGTTGGTTTAAGTTAATGATTTTGAATCTTTCCTCTTTTGAATGTAGGCATTTGTTGTTGTTAGGTGTCATTGAGTTGGTTCCTACTCATAGTGACCCTATGTACAACAGAACTAAACACTGCCTGGTCCTGCGCCATCCTCATGATTGTTGTTATGCTTGAGCCCATTGTTACAGCCACTGTGTCAATGCATCTCACTGATGGTCTTCCTCTTTTTCACTGACCCTCCACTTTACCAAGCATGATGTCCTTCTCCAGGGACTGGTCCCTCCTGATAACATTCCAAAGTATGTGAGATGAAGTCTCGTCATCCTCACTTATAAGGAACCTTCTGGCTGTACTTCTTCCAAGACATTTGGCAGTCCATAGTATAGTCAATATTCTTTGTCAATACCACAACTTATAGGCATCAATTCTTCTTTGGTCTTCCTTATTCATTGTCCAGCTTTTGCATGCATAAGAGGTGACTGAAAACACCATGGCTTGGGTCAGGTGCACCTTTCTCCTCAAAGTGACATCTTTGTTTTTTCACACATTAAAGAGGTCTTTTGCAGCAGATTTGCCCAATGAAATGCATCATTTGATTTCTTTGCTGCTGATTCCATGGGTGTTGATTGTGGATCCAAGTAAAATGAAATTGTTGATGACTTCAATCTTTTCTTCATTTACTATGATGTTCCTTACTGGTCCAGTTGTGAGGATTTTTGTTTTCTTTATGTCTAGGTATAATGCGTACTGAAGGCTATAGTCTTTGATCTTGATCGGTAAGTGCTTCAAGTCGTCTTCACTTTCAGCAAATATAGGTGTTTATTGCTATGAATTTCCCTCTCAGTACTGCTTTTGCTGTGTTCCAGTTTTAAGTTTTTTAGTAGTATATTATTTAGTTTCCATGTATTTTTTTTTTTTTAATTTTTCTTATTTTTTCCTTTTGTTGGTTTCTAACTTCATACAGTTATGGTCAGAGAAGATGCTTTCAGTCTTTCTAAATTTGTTGAGACTTGTTTTGTGTCCTAGCATATGATCTATTCTGGAATATGATCCATGTGATCTAGAGAAGAATGTGTATTGTTCTGATGCTAGGTGGAGTGTTCTATACATGTCCATTAGTTACAATTGGTTGATGGTTTTACTTAAGTTCTCAATGTACTTAGTGATATTTTTAGACATTTTGTCTATAATTGAAAGCGGTATGTTGAAGTCCCCTACTATTATTGTGGAGTTATCTGTTTCTCGTTTTATATTAGTCAGTAATAGTTTCATGTATTTTGGAGCATTGCTGTTAGGTACATATATATTTATAATTTTTATGTCTTCTTGCTGGATTGACCCTTTTATTATTATGTAGTGTCCTTCTTTATATCTTGCAATAGATTTTGATTTAAAGTTTATTTTATCTGATATCAGTATGCAACCCCTACTTTTTTTGTTTACTGCTGCATGGAATAATTTTCTCCATCTTTTTATCTTTAGTCTGTTTGTGTCGTTATGTCTAAAGTGTGTTTCTTGTAGACAGCAAAAGGATGGATCATTTTTTTTTCTTTTAATCCATTCTGCCACTCTCTGTCTTTGCATGGGACATTTAGACCATTTACATTTAAGGTTATTACTGACAAAGAAGTGTCTACCTCACTCATTTTGCTATTTGTTTTTTGAGTGATTCATATCTTCTTTGCATTTTTCTGTTTTTGTTTGTATTTGACTGCTTTCTTGTGATGAGCCTTTCTGCTTTCTTCCTTCTTTTGTTCTGAATGTTTTTACTTAGTGATGTCTTAATGGTAAGCATGTATATTACATTACACAACTTACAATTCCAATAATATTTAACATATGGGCAACAGTAAACATAAAACCATAACACAATAAACCTAGTCCTTATGTGCTCCTCCCTTCCCATTTTTGTTGGTGTGTCTCCATTAACATCAAAATTCAACCTATATTCAATAAATTTACTTTGTGCTTATTTCATACAACCTTGATGTTGTATTGTTTGTGGGATTTAATTACTCATTTTAGTCCCTGCAAATATCATATATTTGAGTTGTTGCATATTTGGGAGATCTCTCTCTCTCATTATTTATTTATCTCGTGTATAGATATGAGTATTTATTTAATGCTCTTGCCTTTACATTTGGAGTACTCCCTTGTGTAATACTTGCAAAGCTGGTCTTGTAGTGGCATATTCCCAGAGGTTCTGTTTGTTTGGGAATAACTTGTTTTCCCCCTTGTTTTTGAATGACAACATTGCTGGGTAAAGAAATCTTGGTTGGCAATTGTTTTCATTCAGTATTTTATACATGTTGGTCCATTGTCTTCTGGCCTCTAGAATTTCTGGGGAGAAATCCTCATTGATTCTTATGAAAGACCCTTGATATGCTATATTGTGTTTTTCTCTTGCTGCTTTCAGATTCTCTCTTTGTTTTTGATTTTGAAGAATTTTATTAGGGTATGGCAGGGAGTTGATCTTTCTGTGTTTCTTCTACTTGGAGTTCATGTATTTGCAAGCTTGGTTCTCTGTTCAGGTCTGGGGAAGTCTCTCTGATTGTCTCTTGGAAAATTGTTTATATGCATTTGTTGTTGTCATTGTGCTTTGGGAGTCCAACAATTATAATGTTAGATTTCTTCATTGAATTACATATTTCCATTTGGTTCTGTTCACTTTTCTTTTTTCTCTTGAGACTTGGTAAGTTCAGGTATTTTGTCTTCTAATTCATTTATTCTGTCTTCTGTCTGTTCGACTTTATTGCTGAGTGTTTCTCTTGCTTTTTCTAATTCACTTGCTTTAGTCTTCAGTTCCAGTAGTTCTTTTTCTTTTTTTTTTCTGTTTTCAATTTCCTTGTTGAGTTTTTCATTTCATTTCTCCATTTTGTTTCCTGAACTCTGCTAGTTTGTTTTCTGTGTGCTTTTTGCTTTCTTTAAACATATTTAGCATCATAGTCTGAAAATTATCAATTCTTTCTGTTAGTCTGGCTCTTATAGGAGAAATTTCCTCTTTTCATGTTTTGCTTTTGATTAGTCCTTCTTCACTTGTGATTTTGCATGTTTTACAATTTTTTGTTGAGCTTGAGCCATTTTGTTAATGTTATTTTTATTTTTTTACATTAAATTCTGTATTCTGGCTTTTGTGGGAACATTTTTTGATTGGGCATCCTTGTGGTGCAGTGGACAAGTGCCTGGCTACCAATTGAAAAGCCGAGGTCTGTACCCACCAGCCTCTCTGTGGGAGAAAGACACAGCAGCGTGTCTCCACAAGGACTCACAGCCCGGAGAATCCTGCTGGGCATACCACTCTGCACCACATCGTTGCTTTGGGTCACAATCGACTTTGTGGCAGTGGGCCTGGTATCTTCTCCTAAGCAACACTAGAAGGCACCCTTATCTTTAGTTTTTTTTCAGTGCTAATTCAGGCATTCAGGATGCTTGATTTCTGGAATTCAGTATGCATGCACGGGGTAGAGGGGGAGGTTTAGCTAGTTGCAGAAGCTAATGTAAGTGGTGGGGCTCAACTGGTCTATGTCTTTCCTTCATAGGTGTCCATGCACAGACTTACCACTGTGTCCCACTGTGAGCAGGGACCTAGCAGTTTCCCTCTGTGTTGTCTGTCTGCTCTAAGTATTCCCCTTAACCTGCTGCCCTTGCAGTTCCTCCTGGTCCTAGTGCCCATTTGTCTTGGGCCTCAGAAAGATTCAACAGCACTCTCTCACAGCATCTTTGCTCCCTCCTAGCTGAATGGTCCACAAATTCCTATGGTCAATCTGCACCATCTTAAAAAATTGGGCTACAGTTTCCTCAGATTTGCTCCCTTTCTGTGTTCCCTGTTTAGGGTGTTGCTCAACCTCGTCCCAAAATGGCTGTGATGAGCGAGTGCTCCAGACAGGTTTGTCCATTTTCTGTGCTGTCCCCATTTCTCCTCTCCCCCACCTCTGGACTCAACCCAAGTCTCCAACACCTCAGCTGCTGTCTGGAGTTTTGAGATCTCAATCTATGCTTATTTTTATTCTTTGTTCAGTGACTTAGGTGCTGGGGGAGTAAATGGGAGTGTCCACTCATTTCATGATCTTGCTCCACCCTCTCAACCTATTAATTTTAATTCTGGAGGATCTTCCTGATTTTCTTTACAGAACACTTATGAAATGGCTAATAAGTTACTTCACCTAGCTAAGATGAAAATTGTCTGTAATGCATCCTATCATAAGCATATCAGAAAATTCTGTATCTAATTTCAACAACTGAAAGTGTGGCCTAGGAGATTTGACTTTGCCTAGCAATATATATATATATGTATATATACATATATATACATATACATATACATATACATATACATATATATATATATATATATATATATATATATAAAATCCTGAGGGTATGAAATCAACTGCCCAGTTCTATTTTTGCTGACATTAGTGAACCATGATTATAAATGTCAGTCCACCTGACATCACTGTCACCTATATAGCAGTCATTTTATAAGGTAGGGTAAATGACTAGAAGTATTTTGTAACTCAGAAATACTTCCCTGACATCTAAAAGAAAGCTTGACATTGTAGTAACAGAGTTATAACAGGAACTTGTGACAGAAATTTCTAAAGTAATATGTTTAATGTGATTTCACAGACTTTATGGAAAATATTGTACTCAGCTGCTCATAATAACCTAAGCAAAGGCTGCTTCTTTCTTTTGTTCCTCATACCATGAAATAAAAGCTATAATCTATTGTTCATCAAAATACCAGTTTCTTATAAATTACTTCTGTTTCTTATCCAGTGTCTTACAATAATGTGCAGAAGGAAATACCAGTTTTTTTTCTTTATTCATATTTAGAGTCTTTATATATTTATATTAGATAACTGGTGAAACATTACCTCTGTATTGCCATAGGCTATGTTAACATCTGGATTAAATCAATTTGCATATCATGCTTCGCTTACAGAAGCACTTTGGGTGTCAAATGAATTTAAATAGGGATCTGAAGAAATTTAGATTAGGATGGAACATCAAATAGATGTAAATTTAGTAGTATTTCATGTATTTGGATGTATTTTACATTTTAGATAGTCTAATAAAACAGAGACTGAGTATAACAAACTTCCAAATACAGATATCATAAAGAAATGATTATGCATATATAGATAGATTTTACCTCATAATAAATCTTGATAACCAAAATACCCAATTTTGCTTTTATCTAAAGATATAACTGATTATTTCAATTCCCATATATACAGTCCTACTTGCACAATTATTAGCCCTCTCCACTACTGCTCATATCAACTGATATTTAGGGTCATTTGAATCATTTGAAGTTATTGCCTTGTCAAACAAATGTTAGATCTCCCCATAAATTTGATCATTTCATCTCTCTTCAAACATGAATTAGACGGATCATTCAAGGCTCTGAGTGTTGACCTAGTAGAGCAATCAAAAGAGAGAAGTACCTTCACTTGCTGGCCCTCAAATAAAATGAAATAAACAGGTGAACAGAAAAGTAAGCCACTGTTAAGTAAACAAAGACTAATATAAAGCTTAAGTCACATATTCACAAAATAAGCCCTGAAGCTACTCATGTTCTTTCTGTATACCATAACATCAGCAAGGTGAAGCTATACCTCCATCTGCATATACATGATATCGGGCTGAATTCTACTAGGTCTTTACACCTGATCTGGGTTAAACACCTAGAGTTTGAGGACTACCTTTGATTGTGATGGTAGTAATAGGAAATATACTATCCAATTTTTCTGAAACCTCAAATACTCTGAAGGAGAAAATGACTGACAAGAGAATTTAAAGAAAGCAACATGGTTTTTCACTCACTGTTATTATTATTATTAAGCAAAAAGAGAAAAAAATTATTTAAAATAGTATACATAAAATTTAACATGAATAAGAATAAAAAGTATAATTAAATGGGATATTTACAGAGTAAGGTGAAAGATACACAGAAGTTATTTTATCTATTTCTACTAATTTGTAATTGCTATCTTTACTTATTCTGACTTAGTTTTATCTTCTGATTTGAATATAACTACTCATTTAATTTAGAATCAATGCTCTTCTAAGTGTGTATCTTAATGGTCATAATTTGGGTAAAATCCTCTGTCGGTTGTTTTCCTAGGTCTCCATTTTCTCTGTTATGACTGTCTACTTCTTCATCAAAGTCAAGATTTTAAGAACACAAAACAGAAAATAATAATAATAATAATAATAATTGTGCAGTAGTTTCGGTAGTGATGCTGATGATCTGCCCATTTTATTTTCCTCTTCCTAACAAACTCTCTGTCTTTTCTACTTTGAGGAGGGCTCACACTAACCCTCCCTCTAGGTTTTTTGCTTTATATCTACATGCCTCAATGTCCTCCACCTCTGAAATGAAGTTTTACATTATGGGATACTTGGTCTCTATCTCTGCAATCCTCAGAATACATATTGTGTGGGTAGGAAACAATCACTGCCAGCCTCATGTTAGCCCTTATAAAATACAGAAGATTAATGGGGATCTGTTATGTGATTGGAACAAAAATCACATAAAAATAATCAAAGCTAAGAAGAGTAAGACCACAGTTTTCCAGCTTCTACCCAGCACTGAAAAATACTAGACCATTCCAAATCCTTTCTTTTGATTTTAAATCTGCTAACACTCTTTAAAACTTAACCAAACACCTTGAATTATAAATGCCTTTAAAAAGCAGTCAGTTTTTTAAAATATTCATCAAATAATTTTGGCTCTTAGGTACCTCAAATGTGTTCTGTTGAAGTGATATCTTGATAGCTCTGTTTTCTTATGTGGTATGATATGCTTACAGAAAATGAAAAAAAAAAAAAGCATAGCAGAAATAGTCTAAATAGAAAATATATTCACTAGAAATTCATGAGGCAAGTTTACTACAGCAAAAATAAATAAATAAATAAAAATAAATGTTTTTTTGTCTCCGAAAATTACCTGGTTTCTTGGCTTGTTTAGTGTATAAATTAATAACTGATTCAGACTGGATTCTTTAATATATTTTTCACACTTTGATATATAAAGGAACCACCTGGATGCCTTCTTAAAATGCAGACTCTTAGTAAATCTTAGTTCTCAGTGAGAACTGAGAATCTGCGTTTCTAACAAGTTCCTAGGTGATGACAATGATGGTCTTTTGTGGGAATAAATTCTTGCAGCTGCCAAATTTATAGCTAAAACAAGCATCCTTTATTTAGGAGAAATTGGAACAAGAAGACAAAAGGGGATGAAGATTAAGGAATACATGAATTTAAGTCAACACATAATTTTCCTTTAACCAGCACCTTGAAGTATATTATGTGGGATATAAAATAAATGAAAGACACTGATTCTGCCTCAAAGAGTTTACAGTTAATTAGAAATTCAAACATGACTTTAAAAAAAGTTAGAGCATAATTTCAAAGCTGAACTTTCTGCTAGTGACTTTAAAGTCTATAAAAGTCCAGAGAGTGTATCATTTGTCACAGGATAGTGTTGTGCATTCATATCACAGGTGATAAAAAGGGCCTTATTTAGGACCTGAAAGAAGTGTGGGAATTGCATCACTGAGTCTATGAGGATGGAGAGGACAGATAAAAAGAAAGGGGAGAGGAAGACTTTAGGGTGAAATACAGCACAGGTTCAGAGGAGAGTTTGGAAAAGAGATTTTCATGGAATTGTATGAAGAACTGCTTCACAAGATCATAGGTGTTTGGTTAGACATAGAGAATATTCTCATGCAGATAATAAGTTTGGGATGGATCCACTATGTTATTGAAAGTCTCTTAAGCAAGGAAAACGTGAAAAAATATTGTTTTAGAAAAGGAGATATGGAATAGAGTAGGGAGTTCTAACTCTCTACATACTCTCCCATGTACAGAAAAGGCACCTAACCTCTCTATCTCTAAAAGATAAATGCATTCTCTTTCAAGTGCTTTCTTTCATGACACAAGAACATTAATCTATAATTAGTTTGTAAAATGAACTTGATAGGAGGTTCTTAGAGATTAAAATTAAGATTTCTAAAGCATTTTAGACAATAATTTTGGGTTTGACGTAATAGGGATTTGCCTGAACTAAAGCTGTAGCACTGAGAACAGAGTAGTCTCTTCCAAGAATCACTAAAAACAGAGCTTCAACAGAACTTTAAAGGCAAAGAGGCATCCACAATTGTGAACCTAGGCATAAAAGAAAACCACTAGAGGGTGTTCTGTGAGTGACAATAAGATAAATGATTGTTTTGAAAAGAGGAAAAAAAAAAAAAAAAGCAAAATTTTGGCATCCAGAAAAATTTAATTTCATGAAACTCTTCCTGACATTAAGCTAATTTGTCATCCTAAAAAAGTGGTCAGAACCAGCTTTGTTCTTTTGTGTGCTTGTTTACTTTTAGTGCACAAGTTGATAAGCTTTAATCACGTGACTTTGAACACCTTTGATAACTGATTCAACCAACATTGATGCCCATGACAAAGATAGTCCGTATGATAGCCCAGCTGGAGAACTCTTCCCAATAAAGATGCTTTATATTGGATGGTAACTAATAGGCCTAATCACATCCTGTCATAGGGATATTGAAAGGAAGGAATGAACAGCTAGAAATGGAGGAGAGTATGTGAGTTGTCCGAATGGTGAATTCCTAAAGTGTCTTTTGGTCCACTGGAATTAGTGGTTTCCTGAAGCGCATTCTTGCTTGCCATAAGGTCTACCTCTAACACTTCTGAAATAGTTCCTGTGCCTCCTGTTTTCCCAGGCTCCCTTATGGTAGACTCCATCACCTCAGTTAACCTGAGCTTGGCTCTGTGTTGTTCAACCTAAAAGTGCCTGACTCATCGCCATCAACCATCCATGATCTCTTTCAGCTTTAGAGGTCAGTACCAGTCCATTTTGTTAAAAGCCTCTACCTTTTCTTTTGTTCTTTTCTTCTCTTGAGAGATTGCAGTGAATTCTTCAAATTTGGTATATGAGTAGCCACAAAAAGGCCTTGAAGTGAGTAAAAAACTAATATCTTACCTATGGAGTTTTTGTCTTCCATCTTTCTGTAATCCAAGGTATCAGTAGAGAGTCTAACCAAAAATCTCTTTTTGTGCTAAATAGATGCAAAAATTTATTATGCAAACAAAGCAATCCTACTGCCTCCTCTCCCCCAGAAAATTCCCACACTCACAAATTAACCCTAAGAAAGGTAAACATCTGTTGATCTCACTTGCAAAGCGGCGCCTCTATATGACAACTAATGAGGTATTTCAAGGACATAACAATTATAAAAATTACACTGAAATTCTGAATAAAAAAAATTATGTATAAGTTTATGAATGTATTGGTGATAAAAAATACTCCATATCAGTAATCAGTTAATTTAGTTAGTAGTATGTATTAGTTGATAGAGGTAAAGTGAATATGCATGATAGGGATAATAATGATAGGTAGAATACATTATACGGAGTGCTTTGCTTATATTGTCTTATTCAGGATGGGTTTAAAGTAAATTTGGAGAAAAGGTTAGTTTTGGAATCAGAGGTTGTATCAGGTGTCCTATAGCCAAATCCAACCTTTGGTCTGTTTTTTGTATTAAGAATTATCTTTAACTTTTTTAAAGGCTTGTTAAAACAAAAAATAAATACAGAACAGAGACCATATGTAGCCCACAAATCCTAACATATTTACTATCTGGTCTTCCATAGAAAAAGTTTGCCAATGCCTGAGTTAAATAGACTTTTTTTTCCTTCCAAATAGATGCTATTTATTTTAACATAAATTAGCCAAATGACATAATCTGGAAAAAAATAGAAATACATGGACTAAGGATGTGATTTTAAGCAAAAAGAAGTGAAGTATAGGTCAAACATCCCAAGAGTTTACCCTAACAACGTATTGTTACTATTGTTTATATTTAAAAAAAAAAATTAATCTACTTGGTTGGTATAGTAAATGAACACTGGGAGATTTTTCCACCAGAGATGATCCAGCCCTCAACTTGAGAAAAGATAATCCCCCAATGTTTAAAAGCTTAACTGAGATGTAATTACATCCTTTTCAGACTAGGTCCAGTAGAAGTCTCACTTAACCAGATTTTTAATCAACCAGTATTTTTCTCCCCAGTTTTGTGAACGATTTGGTGGGAGGCATATAAAGAAATTAAAAATTAACAAACAAACAAAAACTAATTTTTTATTTATTCTCTCTTTTCTTTTTTTGCTGTTGATAATGTTTTCATTGCAGAAATTTTAAAATACATAAAAAGACTGAATAGTATAATAGTATACTATTAAAACACTAATAGACTAGTATAACATCATAGTTTAAGAAAGTACTAGAATAGTATAATAGTATAATAAACCCCCATAATGTTCATGGCTCAGCTATAATAATTAACAACTCATAGCTAAACTTGTTTCATTAATACCTCATACATATTCTATCTCCTTTATTATTTTGAAGTAAATCACAGACATTATTTTAACTGTACATATTCAATATGCATCTAGAAGTGTTCTTAAAACACCACCAAATATATCACACCTAAAAATTTAGTAATTTCTTAATACTGTCAAACATCCAGCCAGTGTTCACATTTGTAAACAGGAACAAATTATTTACAAAACCAATTTCCAGGTCATGCCCCAAATCCCTTCCCATTCCAGAGGAGCCTAAACAGAAATGTCCCCTAAAACCTATAACTTTTAAAATAATTGAAAATAACTTTAGAGAAATGAAAGACATGTAATTCATTATAATACTGAATCAGGACAAGAAAAGCATACTCAAATATTTTTTAAAAAGATACTAGCATATTTTAAAAGAGTATCAACTGAAAACAAAAAGGCTTTTTTTTTTTTCTTTGAAAACCAATAAAATATAACTAGAATGCCCTAGTCCTAGAATATTTGTTTCTCAAGGTATATTTTTATTAGGAGTCCCTGTGGTGCAAATAGTGAAGCGCTCCACTACTAATCGAAAGACTGGCAGTTTGAATATACGCAGTGGCACCTCAGAAGACAGGTCCGGTGATGTGCTTCTGTAAGGTCACAGCCTTGAAAACCCTGTGGAGCAGTGCTACTCTGCACACAGATCACCATGAGTCAGGATCAACTAGATGCCAACTGACAACAACAATCTTTATTTATTATTTTGCATCATAATTAGCAGAAATACCTAAACAGAAAGATAGATGACAGTTGAAACTTCAGAGATGAAGTAAGAAAGAAAGGAGAGGTGAAATGATCCCAGGAGGGAAAAAAAATAAATAAATAAAAACATATATATATATATATATAATTTTTCTTGTTACCTGACTTGCATTAATTACTGGATTTGTGTTTCAATACATAAAATGAGACTCTCTAGACAGGGTTTTTCAACTTTGACACCACTGTCATTTGACACCACTAACTCTTTGTTGTAGGGACTGTTCTGTGCATTGTAGAATGTTAGCAGCATCCCTGGACTCTAGCTATTCAGTGCCAGTTACTCACGAACTTAGAGCTGTGCTGCTGAGGACATACATTTGGCCTTCTATCTCCACAACCCCTGCTGTAAAGATCCAAGGTGGGGAACATGCTATTGCTTTGTGTCTTTGTACAACTTTCGCATCGTCTTTACAACAGAAGCTTAACATTATGTTTTAGATACCAGAGCATCTATAATTAAATTTTTTGGGACATTTGCTTTAATTATGCAATCTTTTTTGGATAATCTTCTTGGAACAGTGTAAAATGAATGCTAATCACTTTGTTAATGAAAGGAAGCTATTTAAACACATTAGAAATACTTTTTGAAAAGCTCCATCTATTTTTCTTTCCCATTCAAGGTTATTCATCAGGTTAACTCCAGTTGGTCTACTAGTTTAATTAGACAGGATAAGAAAAGTCTGTAAGGTCTGTGCTGAAGAGTTCATGATTTAGACATAAAGAAAAAAAAAATGAGACAAAGTAAAATGAAGTTTACGTTAGAATTACCAAATAGTAACCAATGTGCAAATTATTTATGACAGAAAGTTTGATTCAGTTGGGGCTTTTTGTTTGTGTGTACCGACAAAAACACATTTGAGGGCATGCAAACAAAGAACATAGAGAAGCTCTTCTCTTTAGTTAGCAACATAATATGATTAGAGAATGTTAAAGAGCCATACATGAAGGTATATCTTGAGATTTCAGATGTGTGGTTAAATTGCATAGCATTTTCTCTGATACAAAAGTAGATAGATATTTTTTTCGTAGAGATAAATGAAAGAAATATGTTCAATATGTGTCATGTGAATTGGAATCGACTGGACAGCAATGGGTTTTTTTTTTTTTTTGGTATGTGTCATATAACACAATTATATATCACTGAAAAATAACTTGTAGTATATTTTCCACTACAGAATGATTTAGGAGAACGGGATCAGCAAAAGTTTGGACAAGATCATCATGAATATGAGTGAAGAACTAACAAATTTGTATTCTACTTTTAAGCTTTTGGAGTCCAACTTAAGCAATATTTTTCAAAGATACCAAAGTCACTGAGGAGTAGTTAAGGGAGAGTTGGAAAATGTATTCTAAATTAAGTTCCATAAATAATATGCATTTATTGATTTAAGTTAAGCATTAGCAAAGTTACTATATGTATATATAGTTTTTCTATGACCCTCCTTAAGCTATAATCCTATAAACTATCAGTAATAAAGATTAACTGAAGCTATACAGAGATAAGCCTAAGTTTGTACTGTTCCCTCCCTATCTGAACTGGGTCTAGGAAAGCCTGCATATTGCCCGAAAACATGTGACCTTATGAAGAACATTGCCATAGAATGGAATTGAAAATTATACTTAGAAGGCATAGGCAGGAATGGCAAAAGAGAAATATATAAAATACACAATGCTTGGCACATAATATGGGTTTAATTTATGTTTGCTGAATCAAACTTGATTAATTTTGATTACAGTTTAAATGCAATCCATTTAAGAAAGTGAAGTTGAGATTCAGATAGAAAACACAGCTTACCCTTTTTCTCTCTTGAATGTCCTGAGTCTTTACTAAGTGACTCTCCTAAGAGAATTGGAAATAAACATCTTCTGGAAAGTCTTAAGTATGATATTCCTGTAAATTATTTACTTAGTATCCTCTGTTATTTTAGAGCTTTGTTTTTCCCAAATTGCCACAGCCTGACTCACTGTCAGCTATTTGCCTTGCATGATCAACTCAATAATCATGGCACATTTTTTTATAACCATGTTACATAGAAATGCATAAATATTAGGTGCTAACTTTCTGAGCTAGTTGAATGGCTGATGGAGATTTTGTATCTGTAAAAATGCTCTGTGACATCCACCCCTGCCTATAACTAGTCCGTCAGGAAAGTAAACACATTAAGTTGGAGCAAAATTTTCAGGGCAAAAAATAGAAGACAATATACTGAAAATGTTTGCCAAGCTAGAAATGACAATGCTAGGTTTTACTTCTGGTGATTCCAAAGTTGTTCATTCACTGTAGGTATAAATGCTCTACAAAAGTTCCAAATATACTGTTTTACAGGGATCAGAATAGAGGGTCCCTGATAGAGCTGAAGAAAAATGTAGAACAAAATTCTAACTCACAAAAAAAGACCAGTCTTACTGGCCTGACAGAGACTGGAGAAACTCCGAGAGTATGGCCCATGGACACCCTTTTAGCTCAGTAATGAATTCACTACCAAGGCTCACTGTTCAAAGATTAGACAGGCCCATAAAACAAAATGAGACTAATGGGACACAAGAGCCCAGGGACAAGGACTAGAAGGCAGGATGGGACAGCAAAGCTGGTAATAGGGAACCCAAGGTCAAGAAGGGAGAGTGTTGACATGTCACAGGGTTGTTAACCAATGTCATAAAACAATATGTGTACTACCTGTTTAATGAGAAACTAGTTTGTTTTGTAAACCCTCATCCAAAGTATAATAATAATAAAAAAAACAAAGTTTAAAAAAATATACTGTCTTATCAAGAACTGCTCAGAGATTCTTAAAGCATAGAAACTCCTGTTCAGGTTTGTACCCATAATTACTCACACAAAAAAATCCAACAACATTGGTAGCCACAGATGGTAAAACAAAGTTCTGTTTCAAATTAAGGAAAGAAGACCTAAACAACAGAGCAGCATAATCTCTCTGGACATTATAATACCATTTCCAATGCAAATTATACCCAAGATATCTACATGTAGTGATATATTTACACTTGATTAAAGATAGGAAATAAACAGAAATTAGTGATAACTGTTGATTTACCTTGACTAGATGATCTTATGACAAAACAATATAACAAAACAAATAGCATATAAATAAGAAACAAGCCAAAGAGAGATTTGCTTCTGCAAATTGTGGTAAGGATAGGTGATATACTGCTGGGAAAAATCTTAGGAGAAATTAGGAGGTGAGGGGATTGGATGTAGAATGGGCAACACATGTGTTTCTAACATTAGTTTCAGACATCATGAAGAGATATAACAGTTACACAGTTTAAAGAAATAACTTCTCAGGAGAATCTCTATTACTCCCTATGCATACATTAAAAAGAAATTTCTCTCAAGAGTCCTCGTAATAGGGTACTTTATACTATAATAAGCAACATCTTCTAGAACATGCTTACTGTTATCACGATGATTAATTCCATCGAGTAGATGGGTGGGTACACCATGCTAGCCCATTAAAATATGTGTACTGCTTATGCAATACCTACTCATGGAAAACCCTTATCCTGAAACTGTTTTATTGTTCCAGTACTTTACAACCATCTGAAATCATCTTATTTATTGATTTATTTTCTTGTTTATTATCTGCCTCTCTCTGCTACAATGTAAGCTGCATGAGGGCAGCGTGTTGTTCCTCTTCTTCACTGCTGCATTGCCAGCACCTACAAGGGTAATTTTCACTTTGCAGTTGTTCAGTGCATATCCGCTGAACAATAAATGAATAAATGCATTAACTAATAAAACAGTAAGAGATATTTAAGTATTATGAATTAGTAATATACTCAAAAAATTTCTTTAAATTCAGACCATTAAAGGGTTAGCACATTTCTTTCCCAGATATGTTGTTAGATGCTGTTGAGTTGGTTCTGACTCCCCTATGCACAACAGAACAAAACACTGCCTGGTCTTATGCCATCCTCACAATTCTTGCTGTGCTTGAGCCCATTTTTGCAGCCACTTTGTCAATCCATCTCCTTGAAAGTATTCCTCTTTTTTGCTAACACTCTACTTTAACAAGCATGATGTCTTGCTCCCTCCTGATAACTTGTCAAAGTACATGAGACTAAGTCTCACCATCCTCACTTCCAGGGAGAGTTCTGGCTGTACTTCTTCCAAGACAGATTTGTTCGTTCTTCTGGTCTGTGATATATTCAATATGGTTCACCAACACCACAATTCAAAGGTGTCAATCTTTTCATTGTCCAGCTTTCGCGTACTTATGAGGCAATTGAAAATACAATGGCTTGGGTTAGTGGCACCGCAGTTCTTAAAGTGACATCTTTGCTGTAAACCTTAACACTTTAAAAAGGTCTTTTATAGTAGATTTGCCCAATGCAATACATCATCTGATTTCTTGACTGCTGCTTCCATGGACATTGACTGTGGATCCAAGTAAAATTAAATGCTTGACAACTCTAATCTTTTCTCCATTTATCATGTTGCTTATTGGTCCATTTGTGAGGATTTTTGTTTTCTTTTTGTTGAGGTGTAATCCATACTGAAGGCTGTGGTCTTTGATCTTCCTCTGCAAGTGCTTCCGGTCTTCTTCACTTTCAGCAAGCAAGGTTGTGTCATCTGCATATAGAAGGTGGTTAATGAATTTTCCTCCAGTCTTGATGCCGTGTTCTTCTTCATATAGTCCAGCTTCTCAGATTATTTACTCAGTATACAGATTGAATAAATATGGTGAAAAGATACAACCCTTCCGCCCACCTTTCCTGAATTTAAACCATGCAGTATCCCTGTTCGGTTTGAATGACTGCCTCTTGGTCTAAGAACATGTTCCTCATGAGTACAATTAAGTGTTCTGGAATTCCCATCCTTCAAAAGGTTATTCATAATCTGTTATGATTCACACAGTCGAATGCCTTTGCATAGTCAATAAAGCACAAGTAAACATCTTTCTGGTATTCTCTGCATTCAGCCAGGATTCATCTGACATCAGCAATGAGATCCCTCGTTCCACATCCTCTTCTAAATCTGGCTTGAACTACCAGTAGTTCTCTGTCGATATACAGCTGCAACGACTTTTGAATGATCTTCAGCAAAATTTTACTTGCTTTTGACATTAAGGATATTGTTCAATAATTTTTGCGTTCAGTTGGAAAACCTTTCTTTGCAATGGACACAGATATTGATCTCTTCCAGTTAGTTGGCCAGGTAGGTACTGTCTTCCAAATTTCTTGACATAGAAAAAGTGAGCACCTCCAGTGCAGCAACTGTTTGTTGAAACTTCTCAATTGTTATTCCATCAATTCTGGGAACCTTGTTTTTTACCATTCCCTTCAGCACATCCTGGACTTCTTTTTTCAGTACCATCGGTTTTTGCTGTATGCTACTTCACGAAATGGTTGAAGGTTAACCAATTCTTTTTGCTAGAGTGTCTTTATGTATTCCTTCCATTTTCTTTTGATTCTTCCTGCATTGTTCCATATTTTCCCATAGAATCCTTCAATATTGCAACTCGAGGCTTAATTTTTTTCTTCAGTTCCTTCAGATTGAGAAATGCCAAGCATGTTCTTTCCTGTTGATTTTCTAACTATAGGTCTTTGCACATTTCATTATAGTACTTTACTTTGTCTTCTCAAGCCACCCTTTGAAATCTTTTGTTCAGCTCTTTTACTTCATCATTTTTTCCCATTCAGTTGACATTATAGATAAGTGAAAAATCCAACACAGACCTGCACTAGCTTGCCTACTGGAGTTTAAGGATACAGCTACCAAAAAGTTGCTTTCCATAATGATACAAGGAGATGGCATGAAGAAACTAATAATAATTATTATTTTTATCTTGGGCTTATAGTTTTCTCCTGAGCCTCAGACTACTGGGTTAGCCTGATGTTAAAATATTCTAATACATATGTGGTAAACAGTGCTGGGTAATCAGTTTGAGGGGCAGAAGGTTGTCTTTGTTCTCCTTGTTCTTAGAGCCAAAGTCCTTGCTGGATTACTGATTCTAAGGCCAACCAAATCTTCTCAGCTTCCTTTGTCTTCCTACATAAAGGTTTAATGATGGAGTGTAGCTTTCCACCATCCTGGATGAATTTTCATCATCTCAGCAGGAACACCTGGAGATATTCTATCAGAAGTCTTTATTTTTGTATCCTCATTGACAATGTCAAGGAGCTCTGGTGGTACAGAGGTTAAGCAATCAGCTGCTAACGGCAGGAGGTTCAAACCCACCAGCTCCTCCGCAGTCTGCTTCCACAAAGATTACAGCCTTGGAAAACCTATGGGGCAGTTCTGCTCTGTAGTGTAAGGTTGATATGAGTTGGAATTGACTTGATGGCAATGAGTAATTGAAAATTATGGTATTGGATAGCATAATGGGATAGAGAACTCTGTGTCCTATTTCTTATGTAAGATTTATGCAACTTCAGAATTTGATATAAGCATTGTGGATGTTCTAGAAGTTCAAGTATAGACTTTTTTAAAATTGTGCTTTAAGTGAAAGTTTACAGTTCAAGTCAGTTTCTCATACAAAAATTTATACATACCTTGCTATGTGACCCTAGCTGCTCTCCCTACAATGTGACAGCACACTCCTCCTTTCCACCCCAGATTTTCCGTGTCCATTCAACCAGCTCCTGTCCCTTTTTGCCTTCTCATCTCGACTCCAGACAGGAGTTACCCATTTAGTCTCATGTATCTACTTGAACTAACAAGTGCACTCTTTACAAGTACCATTTTATGCCTTATAGTCCAGTCTAATCTTTGTCTGAAGAGTTGGCTTTGGGAATGGTTTTAGTTCTGGGTTAACAGAGAGCTCAGCGGCCATGTCTTCCGTGGTTCCTCTAGTCTCAGTCAGATCATTAAGTCTGGTCTTTTTACTAGAATTTGAGTTCTGCACCCCACTTTTCTCCTGTTCTGTCAGGGACTTGCTGTTGTGTTCTCTGTCAGGGTGGTCATTGGTAGCCAGGCACCATCTAGTTCTTCTGGTCTCAGGCTGATGGAGTCTCTGGTTTATGTGGCCCTTTCTGTCTCTTGGGATAATATTTATCTTGTGTCCTTGGTGTTTTTCATTCTCCTTTGTTTCAGGTGGGTTGGGACAAATTGATACATCTTAGATGGTTGCTTGCTAGCTTTTAAGACCCCAGACACCACTTACTAAAGCGGGATGCAGAACATTTTCTTAATCAACTTTGTTATACCAAATAACCTATATGTCCCCTGAAACCATGGCCCCCAGACCCTTGCCCCTGCTACTCTGTCCATCCAAGTGTTTGGTTATATTCAGGAAACTTCTTAGCTTTGGTTTAATCCAGTTGTGCTGACTTACCCTGTATTGTGTGTTGTCCTTCCCTTCATCTAAGATAATTCTTATCTACTATCTAGTTAGTGAATACCCCTCTCCCTCCCTCCCTACCCTCGTAGCCATCAAAGAATGTTTTCTTCTGTGTTTAAACCTTTCCTTGAGGTCTTACAATAGTGGTATCATACAATATTTGTCCTTTTATGACTGACTAAATCCACTCAGCATAATGCCTTCCAGATTCTTCCATGTTATAAGGATTCATAATTGTTCTTTATCATTGTGAAGTATTCCATTGTGTGAATATACCATAATTTATTTATCTATTTGTTGGTTCATGGGCACCTCTGTTGTTTCCATTTTATGCTATTGTGAACAGTGCTGCAATGAACATGGGTGTGCATACATCTATTTATGTGGTGGCTCTTACTTCTCTAGGATATATTCCAAGGAGTGGGATTGCTGAATCATATGGTTCTTCTATTTCTAGCTTTTTAAGGGAACACCAAATCAAATTCCAAAGTGGTTGTACCATTTGACATTCCCACCAGCAGTGTATAAGTATTTCAGTCTCTCTGCCATTTATTATTTTCTATTTTTTGGATTAATGCTAGCCTTGTTGGGGTGGGATGGTATCTCATTATAGTTTTGATTTGCATTTCTCTAGTGGGTAACGATCTTGAGCATTTCCTCATGTATCTGCTAGCCACCTGAATGTCTTCTTTGGTGAAGTGCCTTTTCCCATTTTTTAACTGGGTTATTTGTCTTTTTGTTGTTGAGGTTTTGCAGTATCTTGTAGATTTTAGAGAGTTGACCTTGATTGGACTTGTCATAGCCAAAAATTTTTTCCAAGTCTGTAGGTTGTCTTGCTACTGTTTTGTTGAAGTCTTTTGATGAGTGTGTTTGATTTTTAGGAGCTCCCAGTTACCTAGTTTCTCTTTTGATGTTTGTGCATTGTTACTTATGGTTTGTATTCTGTTCATGCCATGTATTAGGGCTCCTAGTATTGTCCCTATTTTTTCTTCCTTGATCTTTATCATTTTAGATTTTATATTGAGGTCTTTGATCCATTTTGAGTTAGTTTCTGTGCATGGTGTGAGGTATGGGTCTTGTTTCAATTTTTTGTGGATAGATATCCAGGTATGCCAGCACTGTTTGTTCAAGAGACTGTCTTTTCCTCAGTTAATGGACTTTGGGCCTTTGTATATGTCAGCTGCTCTTAGGTGGATGAATTTACATCTGAGTTTTCTATTCCATTCCATTCGTCTATGTATCTGTTGTTATACAAGTATCAGGCTGTTTTGACTACTGTGGGGGTATAATAGTTTCTAAAATCAGGTAGTGTGAGGCCTCCCACTTTGTTCCTCTTCTTTGGTAATGCTTTATTTATCTGCGGTCTCTTCCCTTTCCATATGAAGTTGATGATTTGTTTCTCCATCTCCTTAAAAAATACCACTGGAATTTGGATAGGGATTGCATTGTATTTGTAGATCGCTTTGGGTAGAATAGACATTTTTCACAGTGTTGAGTCTTCCTATCCTTGAGCAAGGTATGTTTTTCGAATTAGGTAGTCCTCTTCTGGTTTCCTGCAGTAGTATGTTAGACCTAGCTTTTTTTAAGAACTGAAACATCTCATCATTTGTCAAATAATTACAGACAAAATAGTAGTGCTGTAACTGTCGAAATGCCAGCAACTTATAAAAGGTAGATAAGAAAATTGAAGAGAACTCCTAAGGGGAAGAAGATTAAAGGTTTCTTCTGCTTTCCCTGATAATAGCTCAGATAATAATTAATAAAAATAACTTCTCATGAAAGTGGGTTTTGACAGTAATGGGGAGGTGCACCTTTCTCAGCTAGGGCTCCTCATTTGAACTAAAGAGCACAGAAAATTACTGCAGTGACTATTTTCTGAATTCTCACAAGGATGCTATATAAGTAATATCATTCTAGATGCTTGGGGGGATAAGCTAATTCATTACTTGTAATATATGCTTTAGGACGGTAGGGCTTAATTCTCTCTAGGAACTGGTTCAGAATGGTTGAACAGAGGGTAGTCTAAATCGGGGAGGGGATTAGGGAAAATATAATAAGAATAGAAGTGCTTCCTTACAATTTTGTGAGAGTTCCTCATGTTTTTCAGTCTAGTATATCACCTTTTCTGCTGTCATGTTAGTGGCAGGTTTCAGAAGGGAAATTAACTTTCATAATTTGTTGTGAACCAGAGTCATCTTAATCTTCATTACATTAACCCAGGTCTCTGATACTATACACAGACAATTGATCTTCCTAGGCATTTACAAGCTGCCTGTTCCACAAGCATTCCATTCATTCATTCATTCATCAATTCAACAAATATGTATTGAATAACCATATATATTAACTACAAATATGGCTAATGTTAGTGATATACTTGTAAATATGATACGTATAACCCTTGTATTCTTACAATTTGTAGCCTAAGAGGTCCAGCACAAAACTCATTTTTTATTTCCTTTCACATCCTTGGAAACCTGCTTCATATTTTATGTTAAATGGCATCACCATCTACCCAGTTATCCAAACTAAAACATGGTGCCATTTGTGAATACTTCCTTTCTCTTACTCTCCGTAAACAGCTGAAATGTAAGTCCCATTGATTCTTTTTCAGTAGTATCTTTTTTAATCCTTTGCTGATGATTTATTTTAAATCTTCATACCTACCTGAGGCCTTGGTGGTACAATGGTTAAGAGCTATGGCATACTATGGGTGCTAAGCAAAAGGTCAGCAGTTGGGATCCACCAGCCTCTCCTTGGAAACCCTATGGGACAGTTCTACTCTGTCCTACAGGGTTGCTATGAGTCAGAATTGACTCAACAGCAATGGATTTCATACCTACTTGCCTGGATTTTTGTAAGACCCACCTAACTGTCTACTTGCTTGCAAGGGTGCCTCCTTATATGGGAATAATTATTTCTTAACACAAATTTGATCATTTTGTTCCTCATTTTAAAAGCCTTCAATTCATACCCATTATCTATAGGGCCTTTGATAACCTGCTTCTGAGAATAATTTTTGAGATTCCTCCATCCTAAGTTGTGATTTTTGTCTTAATGCTCTGGGCACACTGACTTGTTATGATCTGGGTATCTGTTTGACTTCCTACATGTTTTCTTTCTTGAAGACATAATGATTACAAGGCATAGTGAATGGCACATAGAGTAGGGTCTCAATAAAGCTTGTTGAATAAATGAATATTAGTCAAAACATATGCTATTAATATTTAGTTGATAAGTTTATTAGAATAAAATCAATACTTAATTTTAATAACTAGTAATTCATTGAAAATAATTTTATGCCCGTAGATCAGTTAGGAAGAAACTGATACGACTGTTGACCTTTTGGTTAACAGCCAAGCTCTTAACCATTGCACCATCAGGGCTCTGATCCGGAATGAGGGAGCAACTAATGAATTAGAAATAAAATGTTTGTGTATGTGCATGTATGTATCTGCGTGTGGATAAATTTCAACACATGTCATTGACGACTTACTAAACCTTGGGCTAGGATCCAGAGTTACAAAAGTGGGTAAGATTTATCCCAGTAGATAAACGAATATAATTAAATTATAATACAGTTGATAAAAAGATTAAAAAAACAAACTGAGGATACTATGAGAGGGGAGAGGAGGGAATACATGGCCCACTCTGGAAGTTCAGAGCAAGCTTGCTGGGGGAGTAAATTTGAAGAATAAATTCAAAGTACACAAGTGAAGGAAAGGAGTGAAAATTGTTTGCCATACATGACTTTCAATGTTACTAGCTGTCAACTTTGACCACAAAGTCTGACTAAAACATTTCAGTGGAAAATGATATTGTTAAGAGTCATCCAAGACCTGGAGAGAATGGAAAAACATTGGCAGATAGGTCAGCCAAAACAAGTGCACTGCCCAATGGCAAGTACTTATGGAATGAATGCATAGACACATGTAGACATGCTGACAAAGGTATGGACTAGTATAAGAAATCAACCTTTAATTTTGTGTCTGCTTGTGATTTTTATGTATCCCTGCTCATTTTACAGAATCAAGTTTGGTTTTATATCTTTCTCCCGTCGAGCCGCTGGTGGTTTCAAACCGCTGACTTTTCGGTTAGCAGTCAATCACTTTAACTACTGCAGCAACAGGATATTTATAAGTATTTATGTATTTATTTATTTATTCCCTGGGTAGCACAAACAGTTAAGTGCTACTAACTGAAAGGTTGGTGGCTTGAACCCATCCAGAGGTGCCTCAGAAGAAAAACCTGATGATCTGCTTCGGAAAGGTCACAGCCTGGAAAACCCTATAAAGCATGCTTCTAGCCTGCAACACATGGGGTGACCATGAGTCCAAACTCTCTCAATGGCAACCGAACTTGATTTGGTAAAATGAGAAGGGATACACAAAAATCATATGTATATGTGTCTATATCTATACACACACACAAATATGTATGTCTACATACATGTGAGTGTATGCGCATGTATATACACACATGCTAATTTATTTCTTACCCTAAAATCTAGGTAATATTATCTTGTTTTTTGGATGAATGTACTGAGACTAAAAGAATTCAATTAACCTAGTTAAGGCCAAACAATTAGTTAGTAATAGGGCCAGCATTTGATTCTCAGTCTATGTGAAGTCATCCTTATTCCACCATCCCACCTAGGCAGATATTGTATTGGGTCGATTAACATGATACTAAAAAATAAAACAGAGTATTGTAATGCACTACAAACCCCTTCTCAAAAAAAATCTTTGAAATGTCTTAGAGGTAGAGAACTGCATTAATATGAATTGTAGAGGCAAAAAAGGAACTAAAAACAAAAATATATTTAGTTGATAGCTAAGTAGGAGCAAAGTGATCCAAAGCATAGTTCCAAAGAGACTTAGCATCTGTGCACTGAAACGCTTGTTTTAACAAGTCCAACTGTGTTTCCTAACTATGCCAATCCTTTCCCTTGGCTAATGCAGCATGCAGTTTACAGAATATATCAAACTGCAGCCTACTTGCTGAGAGGAGCTGAACTCTGCTTTAATTTCCCAGCCGGGAGCTAGTATTTCACCATGAATCAGGCATATCAAATTTTTGTGTAAATGGAAGACTACAATGCAGGCCATATGGCAGTTTCTGTTTACCAAAGAGCAGAGACCTTCAAATTAAATGGTAAAAGTCCAAGAAATATTTATGTTGCAGGCATTAATTTGGAGATATATATGAGAGATTTTTCGACCTCTTCTCAGTGTTCTTCCCTCTTTACTATGCCCTCTAGAAGGGAAGGGTCCATTTACAATTACAAACAGCTATCTAGGTCAACTCTAAATCTGTTAAACTCTGAGTGGCACTTCTGGAATTTTCTACTCCATAATGGAGGAAGAATGCTACTTTAAAATCAATTTGTCAAGTCCACATTTAGGGTCATGTTTCATTTGGGAGTGAGCTGCACAGATTTCAAACCATCAGAAGTGGGTGAAAGAGAACTTTTTCAATATAATTTCTTTCTCTAGAATCGGCCGTCTCTTTCCTTCAGTTTGCATCTCCATCTCAACTTTTACTTGGGACATTTCTGTTCAGTTTTTTACAACTCAGTTCAGAAGTTATGTCATTTATTCCTCTAAGAAATTTATATCACAGTCTAATGTGTGACAAGAATCATCAAAGGTGTTGCAGAAGTAAAACACAAAGTCCTTACTCTCATAAAACTCACATTCTAGAGGAGATGAAAAGCCTTAAAAAAAGTAAGGTGGCTTGAATAATGATAAGTGTTGTGGAAAATAAAACAAGGGAATATGATAGAGTAACAATGCACATCTAGAATATAGCCATCAAAGGATCCTTTGATGTCTTGAGAACTTCTGATCACCAGCTTTAACTATTTTTGATCTGTTTGTTCTAATAGAAGCCCTGGTTGCACGGTGGTTAAAGTGATCAGCTGCTAACCAAAAGATTGGTTCAAATCCACCAGCTGCTCCATGGGATAAAGACATGACAGTATGCTTCTGTAAAGATTACAGCCTTGGAAACCCTAAGGTGTAGTTTTACTCTACTATAGGGTCGCTATGAGTCAGAATCAACTCGATGGTAGCGGGGTTTTTTTTTTTTTTTTTGGTTTGTTCTAATGCTTACATTTTTCCTCTAGGATTTTCTTCTCTTCAGATCAAATCATGTACAAGTTCCTAAAGCTCTGCTCTCCATTTGAAGTTTCTCACTGACATGTTCCCAACCCTGTCATCTCTTCCCATTGCTGCTGTAGAAAATTCTAGCACAAAGCCCTGAGATTGTTCATGCCATTACTGACGAGGATCATTCCCAAGAAGGCATATCAACTCCTTCAGAGCTGTAGTGACAGTCAAACCCCCGCAGGTCACCTCCTTCACAGAATAATCCTTCTTTCTTTTCTGTAGAGCTGCACCTTTCTCCTCTCCTTGGCACCTCTCAGAACCTCGAGCATTTGGTTCAGGCATACTTAGGCCAATGCACACAGTTAATATGAAGAATTAAACATTAAGTCCAGTATTTCTTTTTAAAATGTTATCCTTTGGGCTGAAAATGAAATTTCACAGCCATTTGTTTTTCTCATTTTCACTCTTCTATTATCATTATAGACTTCTTTCTCAGAAGCTGATGGGAATTAGATTTATTCTTAGCTATTCTTGAAGCCTTATGGACTACGAAAGTTTCAACATAATAAATTTTGTTTCAAAGTGTATTTCACTTTAACGTTTTTACTGACAGTTTTCAGCTTTCAGTTATTAAAGGCATCTACATTTTGGCCTCTTATTCATTTCTGTGGTTCCTGAGAAAAATCTCAAGGTTGTTAACTGGAACGTGCCAAGACTAATTATCACTAGTTTCTCTTCCCTTCAAAGTTTGAGTGGCAAAGGGCTTGGCTCAAAGATGTTCCAACTAATGATGGCAGGGATGTTGATTTTGTTTTGTTTTCTGAAACAATTCATACCATCTAGCAAAGTTGCAAAGTACAAGTCTGCTTTCTTACAAAAACATGGTGATTATTGACAAATGAATGATTCAAGCTTACTCCATAATCCGGAAATGACCTAGCATTTGTTCAACACAGTTCTATTTTCTTTTGTACATAAGGTATCAGACCCCGTCACTTCCCTATGTTCACTTACCAATTTTTTTTTTTTTAATTGCTTTAGGGAGATATACAAAAGGCAGATGTAAGTTTTTAAGCAATTAAAAGTTAAGGAGCAATATAACAACTAAGTTTTTGGACAACTGTAAATGTTTATTGAATAAATTTCAGGTGTTTTGAAGGGAGGTTTGGATTAAATTTTATAATTTCATTTCTTAATATCTCATACAAGAAACTATCCTGTAATTAATGTCCAGAATGCAAAACGATATTCTCAGAGTGTGCTTACTCAAGTGTAGTTATTTCCCATCATTTAGCTTGCCTGAAAATTTCCATGTAAGGCTATCTGCCTGGAGCACAAGCATTTTGAAATCCTACAATACATGCAATTCTTTGCTGTAATGCCCTCTTGTCTTTCCATGCCTGATCTTATCACAGCTCAAGAAATCAAGTTGAGTAAGAAAATTAATCTCCACATATAACACAATACCTCGGTAAGGCTGTGTCCACACAACACAAAGAAATGATTGGCCAACTATGTATTTAATTTAACTCAAGAATACATCAAATCAGAAAATTCAGACTCTAGAGTGATCAAATGGTTTAACTCAAATCCCTTCTTTATTCTGAATGATGCAGTTTATAACCAGAATGCCCTGGTACTAAAGGCACTAAAGACAAAAACAAACAAAATCGAGCTACACCAGCTCCAAGATTCTCAAATGCTAGGAATCAACTTTTCTCTAGATCATTCCTATTCTAGTTAAACAGGAGAAAGGGGAGATATATAAGAGACAAGATGTGGAAGTATTATTTTTGGGTCCTCTCTTACTAGATGGTGCAAGTGGTTTGCCATCTGGTACTAACCTAAAAGTTGGCAGTTCGAACCCATCCAATAGTGCTCGGTAAGAAAGGCCTGATGATCTGCTTCCATAAAGATTACAGCCAAGAAAACCCTATGGAGCAGTTTTAGTCTGCAACACAAGGAGTCTCCATGAGTTGGAACTGAATGGACGGTAACTGGTTTGGTTTTTGTTTTTCTTACTGGCAAATAGATAATAATACTGATAACTTCACCTACTTATATAGTTTCATTAAATATATAACCTACTAAAAATTATTAGTCTAGTCATTTATATTGTGTCTTCTTTCTCTTTCAACTTAAAGAAGTACATGCATGTTATGCATATAAAAATGATTTCAGTATTTATAAAGAATTGTACCAAAATTTCCAATCTTTTGTTGAGACAGAAGCATAAGTGGTTGCTCTATAGTTACTAGTGTCTTATAAAATCCCAGGAAACAATAGTTTTAATGTGCTCATTTTAAGTCATTACAATAAGAGGAACTTAATAAATATATACTGAATTAATAAGTGAGCCATCACTCGTAAAATAAATTCAAGAATGATCTCAAACACTATTTCTTTTAAAAGTTTGACCTATTTCATTCTTCAACTATTTTTTTCATTCATATCCAGTATGACTATATAAATGTGAGTTACTGTTAATTGACTTGATAGCACCAAAAAATAATTAGATGTATCTTTGAATCTTACTAAATTCTTTGTGCATACACACGTATTCCAACTGCGGTGTGATTAATTAATTTGTGTGTGGCCTTTCTAGCTACGGTCTTGTGATTCCCACCCAGGTGATTGGGTGGGGCTGTGCAAATAAAATAATTGTGGTCCACCAAGAGGACTGGCCAGTTTTGCCTTAAAAGAGAGCCAATTCCAGAGCAGACAGGAGAGCCCACCACCACCAAAAAAAGGACAGACCCACAGCAGAGACTTGCAGAAGACTGCACAGTGGGCTTCCTGGCCCACAGAGAGAGAAAGCTGAGTGCCTTTGGCAGAGACTAAGGGCCAGGGAGAAGCCCACGAATTTGGGACTTGCCAGCCTCCATACCCGCATAAGCCATTTCCTTTATATGGTTCATGAGTTCTGTGAGACATTGCAGTGAATTAGAGAACCCAAAGACAGAAGGGAGAGTACTGAGATTAGAGGGAGTAGTTGATGTTAGAGATGATGGAGTGGTACAGCAGCTTGGAAAATTAGACATTTGGGAGATCTTTAACCTCTGCCTCATAGGAACCAGCTTTGTGCTGATCCTAATTAAAAAAAAAAAAGTATTCATTTACCAACAAAAGGAACTACTCATCATATGTCGTTAAAACACTAATGTGCTGTTGATGTGTTTCTTTCACGGTATATGGTATGAGGTAAAATAAACTTTTTAAAATACTTTTGGCATTTTAGATTTGCTAATGATATTCAAACAGTTCAATAAATTTATTATATCCAACAAAATAGTTGATGAAATGCAATTTAGAGTTACTGAAAATTTTCCACTTCATTATCTTTGGCTGAACTCTTCTGGCTGGTGACATCACTCTTTCCTTCTAAGTAAATTCAGCCATGGAGATGTGTCTCCATCGATAAACAGATAGGTCAAAATGGTCACACTGAACTGAAGCATGCCTGGAATTAGTAAATTCAGATTATTTAGCAATAGGCCATAAAGAATTTACGTATGTGTGTGTGTAGTGTGTTCCATAAATCAGTCTAAGAGGAAAGATTCTTTGCTCTCTGAAATGTTATGAAATAATATCATTGGTAATAACTTGCAGAAAATGCACCTGTTACTGTAAGAAGAGCACTGGCATAAGAGTGGTAGAACCAGCCTTGTCACCAGTGAGCTCTATGGTCCACACATTTCTCAGTCTTCTCATTTTCAAAAGGGAATCAGATAATGGCTTAATCCCTCAGGTCACTTCTAATTCTAAATTTTACAAAATTGTTCTGAATAATCTAGTTTTTGAAAACTATATATCTGTTCTTCAATTTCCTTCCTAATGCATTGGGAAATTCATAATGAGAAATAGTGGAGATGATATATTTTTGCAGTTATTTTAGCCTAAAATAATGGGTTATATTACGTTATGTGAAAAGTATATATGAAATTACTTAGCACAATGCTGGCACATTAAACATTAAACCAAAAAGCAAAGCAAACAAAATCCCTTGTCGTCAAGTTGATTCTGACTCATAGAGACCCTATAGGACAGAATAAAACTACCCCATAGAGTTTCTAAGACTGTAATCTTTATGGAAGCAGACTGCCACATCTCTCTCCTGCAGAGTGGCTGGTGGGTTTGAACTGCTGACCTTTTGGTAGCATCTGATCGCTTAACTAATCACCGTGAGATTTTAAGAGTATTATTTCTCATTTGTGTGTGTGTGTGTGTGTGTGTGTGTGTGTGTGTGTGTGTGTGTGTGTGTGTGTGTGTGTGGTGTGAGGAAATTAGGAATTTTGAGACTGAGGTTATCCATAGTTAGAAAAAGCTTTCAAGATTGTTTATTCCAAACTCCTGCCCCCCTGCCACCCACACATTAATTTAAGGTGATTGTAATCATTATTAAATTAAGACTAACCCTGAGTCAGGACAATATACAAACTGACAAGTAGATTCACTCCACATAAGCAATGAGTCAATAATACCTTTGTAATGTCTTATACATGTATGTTCTGCTCTATAACACACAACTCCTTTAGTTATGTCAATACCTATCACAGCAAAGATTGTGTGCTAGGTACTGTTCCAAGCACTTTAGGTTTGTTAAATCATTTAATCCTCTAAACAATGTCACTTTTACAGATAAGGAAACAGCGATTTGGCTAAGTGTGATGACTTGTTCAAAGCCCAGTAGTATCTCAAGGTCTGACTCTAGCACCTGCACTCCTACCAGTATCCTGTTTCTCACCACGTTTCAGAGAGCTTCACAACCCAGCCCCTGGCACATTCTATTTTCTCATTGTCCTTGAAAAAGAGTTACAGTTCATTTTAATCCACCAGAACAAGAATCACAAAAAAAAGAAAAATCACTTGTCTCCATTTCTTTTTAAAATACTAACTAGTTGTCCTAGAAAACAATCTTAGCAATACTACTACTACAAACAAATTCAGCATTTCTTCAAGAATACTATACTATGGATTCTAGAATAAGTAGTAAGACATTTTAGATGCTCAGTAAGCTATTAAGATGAAACAAACAAGCTGGCAAAAAGGAGACACTCCTAGGAGCCTCCTTCTAACAGAACAGAGAGCTGGTAAGTGCTGAAGAGAGTGTCTATGTTAACAAGCTCATTTTACCGATGAAAATCACAAGCCCTTAGAGGTTAAACAAGTTGCCTGAGGACAAGCAGCTAGGTCTTATAGACAGAGATGGCACCAGAACTTGGCTCTGTGCATGCTGAGCGCACTGCTACATCATGCTGCCTTCTAATCCTTTTATAACTTTGATCCTAAAGATAGAATTCCATAATTTAATTTGCGATATTACGAGACGGAAACAATCAAGCAATAAAATGTGTCTAAGTTCCTCAGGCATAAGAATTTAAATTGTAGGCAATGCATAGTTCAATAGCTTGGACCGCTGATAACAGCTGTATAGCTTTAGTAATTTGAATCTTCTGACTTGGAGCAGAATCTAAATTTAAGAGTAAGTAGAACCTGGGCACAGAATAAAATCCTGGATTATCAGCACAGGTGGAAGGCCACATGGGAAAGAGCAAGCTACAGATAGAGTTGAAATGAGGACACAGTGAGAAACTAGCCATCTGTCCACCAGCAATGATGCACAGAAAGTGACCGCAGGATACCATTAGCCTTACAAATGAACCTGTTCAAATAGCAGATTCCTAAGACTGGTGCTTGACTCATAAACAGTATATGTAGGGGTACTTATTAAATAAGACTTTAACAATTGTTTTTCACTCAATAGCCCACAAAGGCCATATATATATATATATACACATATACATATATACATAGATAGATATATAGTGCTGCTAACCAAGAGGTTGAAGTTCGAATTCACCAGCCGCTCATTGAAAATTCTATGGGGCAGTACTACTCTGTCCTCTAGGGTCACTATGAGTCGGAAATGACTTGATGGTATTGGTTTTTTTTGGGGGGGGTGTATATATATATATACTATAATATATACTACAGGATACAAATATGACTTTGAAGAAGTAAAAAAAAAAAATAATTGTTTCCAAATGTATACTTAATGCCTCAAAAGTTAACACTTATCGTTCCCATTGAAAGATGATCTGTGCTTCCCCCCACCTCACTCTTGGCTGATAGTATACAAGAGAAAAGGTGAGAGAAGAAATCGAGTATATTAAATAGTGAACTATGGAATGCCAGGTCTTCTGAGGCAATTGCTGTACTTGCACAATTTGTTGGAAGTGTTCCTTTCCAGAGCCACACTTCTCCCCCATTTTCTCTCCTACACTCTATGAACATAAGTATAATGATGATCCTTAAAAAAAGTGTCACAACAGAATAACAGTTTGCACAACTTTTATGCAAAGAACTCACAGCACTCTACTAATGTTAGCTCATTAATCACAACCAACTATGACAGAGGATGAATAGATCTGCTGAAGTAGGGCAAGAAGATCTTAGTCAGCAATGTTGTCCTGAGACTCTGAAAGCCAAATGTGAGGCTGGACTGAAAAAATAAAAAACAAGGAGTAGCAATGGTAGTAACCAAAAAGGAATCTTGCTATCCTACTAAGCACTAAGTAAGGTATGACCAAAATACCAGATCAAATTATTTGGTTTACATTTAAGATTTGTGTTAAGAACTTGTAGGAAAACAAAGAGTAAACACTATAAATATGTCTGAAATTAAAAACAAAAATAGAGAGAGGGATCATTTATTAGAAGAAATGTTTGATAATTTACTTAATTATATAAATATTTAATAAAAGCAGCTCCAAAATTAGATTCAATGACAAAAATATCATTTAGAACAAAGCATATATCAGACACTGTGATAAGGATAAGTATTTAGAAAAAAACATAAAATGATCTTTGATAATTTCACAGTATAATAGGAATCTTACAGTCTTGTGGTTTCTGTGCATCTTTTGTATCAATGCAGGTAAATCACAAAGAAAAAAACAGAGATGAAGAGAAAATATGGAAGGTTATACAAACACATAAAAGGGAAAAAGAATATTCAATTTGGTTTAAGTAGGCCTTTATTGAAATACAGATACGTCTTATCATAATATTTAAGACATATTACCTTGTCCATCAGCATCCTTGGAGATGCTTCATCAACACTAGGCTTGGTCTTCCTTGACTTTGACACTATCAACAAGTAAAATTTTTAAATTTCTATTTATCCACCATTTCAATGGTCATAATTTAGACTATGTTATCATCAAATGAAAGCACTCCAAAATCTCCATTCAGATCACCACTTCTTGCATTTCCAGCTAACTTTATTACTCAATCTCCAACAAATTCTCTACACCATAAGGACCTCTAGTTCACTGACTCCATATATTTTCCATTGTTCACCACCTTTCCACATGAATTATGTTCTTGGTTTATCAATATGATGACCACTTTATCAACACATCATACTATATGTGTATCTACCAGCTCTACTTCATGTATACCTCTTTGAGCTCATCTCTGATCACTTTTTCCATACCTCTTGTTGCTCTAGCTATGCTGGCATCCTTCTGTTCCTGGAATCCTCCAACTCTGTTCACACTTCAGGAAATTTAAATTTCCTATTTCCCATGCCTACAATGCTCTTACCTCAGAGTATGGCTAGCTCTCTCTCTCTCTTCATTAACATCTCTGTCCAACTGTTCTCTCATTACCCTGATTTATTGTTTTTCATGCCATTCACCATTACCTAAAATTATTTCATGCATTCATTTGTTTTTTGCTTATTTTATGCCTCCTCAATAGTGTCAGTTCATCCATGCCTCCCTATCTAATCATCCATCCATCATCCATCCATCCATCCATTGATCTATTTGTTTATTATATAAGTTTTTAATGAGTGCCTATGATATTTCAGGCACTGTGCATTTGGTGCTGCATGTTCAAATCAAAAGAAATCATAGTGTGTAAACTCGGAAAATTCATAATCTAATAGGGAAGACTGACATATAAACTAATGATTAAAAGACAGTTCAATAGTAAATTAAAGTCAAAGTACTATGAAAGCAAAGTAATAAAGCCATTGCCTGCCTAGGAGAAATGATGAAGATCTGAATGGTGTCTTAAAAAAGATGAGAAGCAGTGTGTTAGAATGAAAAGCGTGGAGTTTTTTTTTTTTTTAAATCCATGGTATAAACCTTTGCAAAGGCAACCTTTGTTTGTTTAAGTAGGAATTAGCATTCTTGGGTGTTGGTTAAGACTGCCAGAAGAGAAATTTAGGATTTGAGATTAGAAAATATGTTGGGCTAGACTGTAGAGCATTTTGAAGATTTAGTCAAGGGATTTGGATATTCTTCTTTTTCAGATAGAGGACAGGGACACAATTAAGATGCACCTCCTGTAAAGAAGAAAGGCTGCAAAAGGGATGAAAGGAAAAGTGCATGGATGCAGGGGCCTCTCCTTTTGGGAATCCTGGGACACAGGCATCACGTGGGAATATTTAGGTTTCAAGATAAGGGGTTCCTTGGTTACTCACTCTCAAATCACTAAGGCAGATTTACTGTAAGGAAAAGCATTAAAGAAAACATCACTTCAGGGGATGGTTTATGCTTAGACTATCCTTACTGCTGATGCATATTCTGCTTAAATAGTTTTTCTTCCAGTTATGATTGATAGAAAGTCCTACTTTTTTCCACTCAAGTTACGTATATTAAAAAAAAAAAAAATTCCATCTGTTCTCTATTACCAAAAATTCCTTTACTAGAACTCAAAACTTATCTTTTAAAAAGTTAGCATTCAGAGAGTTCTGGCAAAATGGCGCTCTAGGCAGAAGCACCAGGCCGTCCCTCCACAGCAAAGATCCGAAAAACTAAGCTGAACAGAGACTACAACAATCCTGAAACCCTAAAACATCAAATGAAGAGATAAAGAACTCAGCCAAGCACCAAATGGAGTGAGAAAACTGACAGAGAATGGAGAGCGAGGAGAGATTCATGCAGAGGTCCCCTACCAGCTAACGCAGCGTGGATCCGCCATCTTGGACTCCTATCGGAGACCAGCAAACAGGGGGTATGAGAAAGCAGCCTCACGGAGCTTCCAGCGGGAGACAAAACAACCGGTAATTGGCGATATATACTTTTCCACCCCCCACCCTTCTATTTCACCCCGACTCGGCCTCCTCTGCTTCCCGCAGCCACAGTCTCTTGACTGGGAAACAGCGGCTGCTTGGATTCCACACACCCGAACGGGTGGCTCTCTGAGTGCCATTTGTTGGCTGCTGGTGTTGCTTTTTTCCTGCTTCTTTTTATTTTTTCCTTGCCTCTCCTCACCTTCCCCTCCTTTCGCTCGAGTATCTCGTTCTGTGTGCCATCTTTGCTTCTTCCTGAGGGGCTGCAGAGCACCATCAATTTGTGATATATGCTTTCCCACTCTCTACCCTTCTTCACCCACACTTGGCCCCCTCTGCTTCCCACAGACACAGTCTCTTGTCCAGAAACACCAGCCTGCACTAGCTGGCTCTCTGAGTGCCATTTGTTGGCTGCTTTTTTTTTTTTTTTCCCTGCTTCTTTTCATTTCTTACTTGCCTGTCCCCACCTCCCCCTCCCTTTGCTCAAGTACCTGGCTCCGTGCGCCATCTTTGCTTCTTCCTGAGGGGCTGCGGAGCTCCGTTCGAGTGTGGAGCTGCTTCCCAGTTTGGGCTGCCATACTGGTGGGATCCCGGGGATTTTGTTCATTTGTTTTGAATTGTTTGTTTGTTTTCCTTTCCTTTTCTTGAGTTGGGAGCACTTTCTGGCCAGGCTGAGCTACATAGCAGGGAGACGCTCCTTCGGCTTCCGCAGACATTCAGAGGGATCCCTGAGGGCACTTCTTTTTACATTGTTTTTTTTTTTTTTTTTTTCTGTTTCTTTGGGGGACTTTGTTGTTGTTGTATTTTTTTTTTAATTTGTTTTGTTTTCTTTTTCCTCTTTTTCCCTTTTTGTCTTTCTTCATTGCTCAGTTTCTCATCTCTCTATATCTTCCTTCTCTTTCTGTTCCCTGAATACCTGGCGTTGTATACCGCTACGCCTTCTAGCCAGGCTGTACTGCAACACCTGAGAACGACCTCCCCAGACCTCATAGCAGCACTGGTCGGATCCCTGGGAGCTTTGTGGTTCTTTAACCTATCTGATTCTTATTTATTCATTCTTTTCTTTTATTCCTCCTCCCCTTTCTGTTTTTCTCCATTTCATAGTCTCTCATCTCTCTACTCCAACGGCAAGCTCCCCTAGCATTCTTTTTTGTTTATTTGTATGTTTTTGGCTCCTGTTCCTCTCTCCACTCTCCCATATCCATCTTAGCTCCACACATGACAATCTCCCCGCTGTATCCTGCCTACCTGCACAATGCGCTTGACATCACACCACCAAGCAGCACAGGCACGGCCTACTGGAACCTGCCCTGCACTGATTACCGACCCGCTCTGGTGGCTGTAGTAAGTGCCACAAACAACCCGTCCCAGTAACTCCTCTTCAGCTACAACTGCCCTGCCGTACCATAGCTGAGTGACTGACCCTGCCAGTTGAAGAAGGAGGTGAAAACTATTGTGCCTACAGATGAGCAAACAACAAAGAACACACAGTCTGCCTGCTCAGACAGAGTGAATTTTATTTTTAAAAAACGGATGAAACAAACAAATCTACAATGAATAAATGAGAAAAATAACTACTGAATGCCCCGAAGACAGCAGACAATAACAAAACATTTACAAAAACAGGACAGGATGGTTCTAGTAGGCATCCAAAATAAAACACCAGATGACTCTCCTCTGGAAGAAAATGCACTAGAACTACCTGATAGGGAATTCAAATCTCTAATACTCAGAATTCTCCAAGAACTGAGGCAAAAAGTTGACAAACATGAGGAAAAAATACACTAATTCATGGAAAATACAGACAAAAATTGGAAAAATTCAGGAAAATAATGCAGGAACAAAATGCCAAAATAAATTCACTACTAGAAATTATACAAAGACAACAATTAGAAATCCAAAAGATAAACAACAAGATTTCAGAAATAGATGATGTCATAGAAGGGCTGAGAAGCAGATTTGAAACTGTGGAAGACAGGATCAGTGGAATTGAAGACAAACACTCAGATACAATTCTGTTTCAGGAAAACTCAGAAAAAAGAACAAAGAAAAATGAAGAGATCCTGAGAGTTATGTGGGACACAATCAAAAGCAAAAATCTGCAAGTGATTGGAATTCCAGAACAGGGAGAGAAAACAGAAAACACAGAGAGGATCATTGAGGAACTGCTGACAGAAAACTTCCCCAATATCATGAAAGATGAAAAGCTGGCCATCCAAGAAGGTCAACAAACCCCATATAGAAGAGACCCCAAAAGAAAATCACCAAGGCATATCACATTCACATTCGCCAAAACCAAAGACAAACAAAGAATCCTGAGAGCAGCTCGTGAAAAACAAGAAGTCACATACAGAAGAGAAACAAGACTAAGACTAAGCTCAGATTATTCAGCAGAAACCATGCAGACAAGAAGGCAATGGAATGACATATATAAAATCTTGAAAGAAAAAAATTGCCAGGCAAGAATAATATATCCTGCAAAACTCTCGTTCAAATTTGACGGTGAAATTAGGTCATTTCCAGATAAACAGAAATTAAGGGACTGTGTAAAAGTCGGACCAAACTTACAGGAATTATTAAAGCAAGTTCTTCTATATGAAGACAGACAGCTTCAGCTCACAGGCAGAACCTAGGACGCAGGATCATACCAGCCAGAAACCAATCTAGGAAATGAACTCTCAAGGACTATCCAAAACCAAAAGAAATACAACAGGGAATCAGAGCAGTTAATCAGTAAATGACAACAACATCAAAACAATAAAAGAGGGAATAAATGGCATAGGTATAGAATCTTCTAATAGAGAGGAAGGCAAGGCAATACCAAGTAATGGTAGACTGTATCAAACTTAGAAAGATAAGGGTAAAATTTATGGTGACCACAAAGAAAGTTAGGAAACATATTCAATAAAAAAAAGAGGAAAAACATAAAGTCTCAGGAAAAACAAAACCTACAAAAGCACAAGAAATGAAAAAAAAAATCCACCAACAAAAGTAACTCAGCACAAGAGACTAAGAAGAACAAAGAAAACTTCAGCACCAGAAAAAAAAAGAACTACAAAATGACAGCAACAAACCCACATATGTCAATAATTACACTGAATATAAATGGACTCAATACGTCCATAAAGAGAAGGAGAGTGACAGAATGGGTAAGAAAACAGGATCCATCAATATGCTGTCGACAGGAGACACACCTTAGAAACAAAGATGTGAATTTATTAGAAGTCAAAGGCTGGAAAAAAATATATCAAGCTAACAACTACCAAAAAAGAGCAGGAGTGGCAATTCTAATCTCAGATAAAATAGACTTTAAAACAAAATCTACCATAAAAGACAAAGAAGGACACTATATAATGATTAAGGGGACCGTCCATCATGAAGACATAACCATAATAAACATCTACACACCCAATGACAGGGCTCCAAAATAGATAAAACAAACTCTAACAACACTGAAAAGAGAAATTGACATTTCCACAATAATAGTGGGAGACTTCAACACACCACTCTCAGTAAAGGACAGAACAACTAAGAAGAAACTCAACAAAGATACAGAAGACCTAAAGGGAACAATCAGCCAACTTGACCTCATAGACATATATAGAATACTCCATCCAACAGCTGCAAAGTACACATTGGAGCACATGGACCGTTCTCCAGAATAGACCACATCTTAGGCCACAGAGCACTCCTCGACAAGATATAAAATGCTGAGATAATTCAAAGTATCTTCTCTGACCACAATGCCATCAAGGTAGAAATTAACAATAGAAAGAGGAAGGAAAAAAAAAATCAACTACATGGAAACTGAATAATACCCTGCTTACACATCAGTGGGTAATAGAAGAAATCAGAGATGGAATAAAAAATTCCTAGAATCAAATACGAATGAAAACACATCATACCAAAACCTTTGGGACACAACAAAGGCAGTCCTCAGAGGACAATTTATAGCAATAGATGAACAAATCCAAAAAGAAGAAAGGGACAAAATGAAAACATTAACTACAGAACTCAAACAAATAGAAAGAGAACAGCAAAAAAAGCCCACAACCACCGGAAGAAAGGAAAGAGTAAAGATCAGAGCAGAAATAAATGAAATAGAGAACAGAAAAACAATAGAAAGAATCAACAAAACCAAAAGTTGGTTCTTTGAAAGAATCAACAAAATCGACAAACAACTGGCCAGACTGACAAAAGAAAAACAGGAGAGGACACAAATAACCCAAATAAGAAATGAAATGGGGGACATCACAACAGACCCTACTGAAATAAAAAGGATTATAACAGAATATTATGAGAAACTATACTCCAACAAATTTGAAAACCTAGAGGAAATGGATAAATTTCTAGAAACACACGGCCTACCCAAACTACAACAAAGTGATGTTGAAAACTGAACAGACCCATAATAAGAGAAGACATTGAAAAGGTAATAAAAAAACTCCCAACCAAGAAAAGCCCTGGCCCAGAAAGCTTCACTGGAGAATTCTACAAAACATTTACCGAAGAGCTTGTACCAGTTCTACTCAAGCTATTTCAGAGCATAGAAGAGGAAGCAACACTTCCAAATTCATTCTATGAAGCCAGCATAACGCTGATACCAAAACCAGGCAAAGACATCACAAAAAAAGAAAATTACAGACCAATATCTCTCATGAATAGAGATGCAAAAATTCTGAACAAAATTCTAGCCAATAGAATTCAGCATCATATCAAAAAAATAATACACCATGACCAAGTAGGATTCATACCAGTTATGCAAGGATGGTTCAACATAGAAAATCAATCAATGTAATCCACCACATACATAAAAGGAAAGAAAAGAATCACACGATCATCTCAATTGACGCAGAAAAGGCATTTGACAAAGTCCAACACCCATTCCTGATAAAAACTCCCAATAAAATAGGTATAGAAGGGAAATGTCTCAATGTAAGAAAGGGCATCTATGCAAAACCAACGGCCAACATCATTCTTAATGGAGAGAGGATGAAAACATTCCCCTTGAAAACAGGAACAAGAAAAGGATGCCCTTTATCACCACTCCTATTTAACATTGTGCTGGAAGTTCTAGCTAGAGCAATAAGGTAAGAGAAAGAAATAAAGGGCATCCAAATTGGTAATGAAGAAGTTAAACTGTCCCTGTTTGCAGATGATATGATACTATACATAGAAAACCCTAAAGACTCCATGAGAAATCTACTGGAACTAATAGAAAGATTTAACAGAGTAGCAGGATACAAGATAAACATTCAAAAATCAGTTGCATTCCTATACACCAAGAAGGACAACGATGAAGAGGAAATCAGGAAAACAATACCATTTTCAATAGACCCTAAAAAGATAAAATACTTAGGAATAAACCTGACCAGGGATGTAAAAGACCTATACAGAGAAAACTACAAAACACTACTGCAAGAAGCCCAAAGGGATCTCCATAAATGGAAAAACATACCATGCTCATGGATAGGCAGACTCAACGTTGTGAAAATGACAATTCTACCCAAAGCAATTTACAAATACAACGCAATCCCGATCCAAATACCAACAACATTCTTCATAGACATGGAAAAACTAATCATTAACTTTATATGGAAAGGGAAGAAGCCCCGAATAAGTAAAGCACTACTGAAGAAGAAGAATAAAGTTGGAGGACTCACACTACCTGACTTCAGAACCTACTATACAGCTACAGTAGTCAGAACAGCCTGGTACTGGTAAAATGACAGATACATTGACCAATGGAACAGAATTGAGAACCAAGATGTAAATCCATCCACCTACGGCCACCTGATCTTCCACAGGGGCCCAAAGTCCATCAAATGGGGAAAAGACAGTCTTTTTAACAAATGGTGCTGGCAAAACTGGATATCCATTGCAAAAAAATGAAATGGGACCCATACCTCACACCATATACAAAAACTACTTCAAAATGGATCAAAGACCTGAATATAAAGCCTGAAACTATAAAGTTCATAGAAGAAAAAATAGGACCAACACTTCAGGCCTTAATACATGGCATTAACAGTATATAAACCATAACCATCAATGCACAAAACCCAACAGATGAGCTAGATAACTGGGATCTTCTAAAAATCAAACACCTATGCTCTTCAAAAGACTTCACTAAAAGAGTAGAAAGAGAACCTACAGACTGGGAAAAAATTTTTGGACAGTACAAGTCAGACAAAGGTCTAACCTCCATAATCTACAAGAAAATCCAACACCTCTACAACAAAAAGACAAATAATCCTATTAAAAAATGGGCAAAGGAAATGAACAGACACTTCACCAAAGAAGACATTCAAATGGCCAACAGACCCAAGAGGAAATGCTTGCGATCACTAGCCATTAGAGAAATGCAAATTAAAACCACAATGAGATACCATCTCACTCCGACATTACTGGCACAAATCAAAAACACTGGAAATAACAAATGTTGGAGGGGCTGCGGGCAGATCGGAACTCTTATGCACTGCTGGTGGGAATGCAAAATGATACAACCATTTTGGAAAACGATATGGCGCTTCCTCAGAAAGCTAGAAATAGACATACTATTTGATCCAGCAATCCCACATCTAGGAATATATCCTGGAGAAATAAGAGTCATCACTCAAATAGACATATGCACACCTATGTTCATGGCAGCATTGTTCACAATAGCAAAACGATGGAAACAACCTAGATGTCCATCAACAGATGAATGGATAAACAAACTATGGTACATACACACAATGGAGTACTATGCAATGAGAAAGAACGACAGTGAATCTGTGAACCATCTCATAACATGGATGAAACTGGAGGACATTATGCTGAGTGAAATAAGTCAATCACAAAGGGACAAATATTGTATGAGACCTCTATTGTAAAAACCCACGAAAAAGTTCACACACAAAATGTAACAATCTCTGTTGGTTACCAGGGATGGGAGGGGTGGGAGGGGAAATACTAAATAGATAATAGATAAGTGGTATCTTGGGTGAAGGGTGAGACAGTACACAATACAGGAGAAACTAGCACAACTTGTACAAGGAAAGATCATGGAAGCCCCATAGACACATCCAAACTCCCTGAGGGACTGAATTGCTGGGCGGAGGGCTCTGGGGACCATGGTCTCAGGGAACATCTAGCTCAATTGGCATGACACAGCTTATAAAGACAGTGCTCTACATTCTACCTTGGTGATTAGCATCTGGGGTCTTAATAGCATGTGAGGGGCCATCTAATATACTCCACTGGTCTCATTCCTTCGGGAGCAAGGGAGAATGAAGAGAACAGGGTACAAGGAAAAGATTAGTCCGAAGGACTAATGGACCACAGCTAACAAGGCCTCCACCAGACTGAGTCCAGTACAGCTAGATGGTGCCTGGCTACCACCACTGACTGCTCTGACCAGGATCACAACACAGGGTTCTGGACAGAGCTGGAGAAGGATGTAGAGCATAATTGTAACTCACAAAAAAAGACCAGTTTTACTGGCCTAAAGGAGACTGGAGAAACCCTGAGAGTATGGCCCCCAGACACCCTTTTAGCTCAGTGGTGAAGTTACCTCCGAGGTTCACTGTTCAGCCTGGGAGTAGACAGCCCAGTAAAACCAAATGAGACTAACGAGGTACAGGAGTCTAGTGACAAGGGCCAGAAAGCAGAAGGGGACAAGGAAGCTGTTGATTGGGAACCCAAGGCTGAGTAACGATATTGTTGATGTGTTGTGAGATTGTTAACCATTGTCATAGGGCAACATCTGTAATAACTGTTAAATGAGAAACTATTTTGTTCTGTAAGCCTTCATCTTAAATGGGAATAACAGCACAATTCGAAGAGCATAGTCAATGTCACTGAACTGTGCATGATGAAATTTTTGAAATGGTGTATCTTTGGCTATGTGTATTTTCACCAACAAAAAAAAAAAAAAGAGAGGTTGAGAAGTTAGAGGGTTGATATGTTGTGGGGTTGTTAACCAATGTCATAAAATAACATGTGTACTTCTGTTTCATGAGAAACTATTTGTTCTGTAAGCCTTCACCTGAAGTACAAAAAAAAAAAAAAAAAAGTTAGCATTGAAATAACACAAGAAAATGTGAATAGCGAAGAGTATTGATAATCAAAATTTGGTGATTTTATTTTTTAAAAAGACGGAGAAAGGGCATTTAAATAATTTTATATTCTAAAGTAAATTGTTACCTGCTAGATTTGTTTCAGCTTGCAATAGAAGCCCACACTTTTCACTAAAATCATTTTTTCCCAATTTTTGGCGGATACTGAAACTTAGGAACTAGGTAAAATCAGTTGCCAGCAAGTCGATTATGACTCGTGGAGACCCCGTGTGTGTTAGAGGAGAACTCTGCTTGATAGAGTTTTCAGTGGCTGATTTTTCGAAAGTAGATTGCCAGACCTTTCTTCTGACCTGGGTCTGGGTGGATTCAAACTGCCCACCTTCTGATTAGCAGCCAAATGTTTTAAGCGTCCCAGAAACTAGGTAGAGGCACCGTTTTTAAATTCAAGTGCATGAACTAGAATTATACATGAAATTTAGAAACTTGTATTATGAAGATTCTATTCGATCAGGTTCAAGACATAGCCTTGCCTCTGTAATTATAAAAAGCTTCAAACGTATTCCCTTGTGAACCACTACAGGAACACAAAAGGACTCAGAATTGCAAATGGGATTTTTTAAGTTTCTCCTTTTCTTTTTTATTAAAGAAAGACATCATGACTTGAAAGTAAAATGTCTTCTTAATGTTCATCCTGACTCTGGTAAGTCCCTCAGAGATTTGGATTTAATCCTTTATTATGCATCAGTTCTTTTATATATGACTTTATAGAATCACAGAACTGTGACATGAGGCTAGAGATGGGGATTAACATCTCTCTCACCAATGACTTGGCAAAGTTTCACCCTGTGGTTGCATATCGTCTGGATTTCTAGGTTGGGTAAGATCTGCTAAAAGATTCGGCAGAGTTGTCTTATCAGTGTTGAAACAATTATTTCACTTAGCCTGGTCTAAATGGAGAACAAATGAGGAAGCAAAAGAAAAATCTATAACAAGATTCATTGTTCTGCTCTGTTGCTGCCGCTTCCTTCTCCTCATAAATCTAATGGGAGAATTGAGCTAATCAAGTTGTGAATTTACAGTCAACAGATTCCTCACACCTTCTAGAAAATCAGTATCAGCTTTTAAAAATGTACAATGCACTAGAAGTGGAGTAAACTACAAATCTACAAAATTAACAGATGCTTCTGTTTTCTTAAAACTAATGAATCGTCACCTTGGCAGAGGTTGCCCATGACGTTTGAAATCCATGGCTCTAAATTTAAATGCATTTTGGGCATAAAAATCCAAAATATGCATATTACCTACATAAAATATGTGGCACTCCCTTCAAGGCCAGAAAATATTAGATGTTATTAAAACCAAACCAAACCCGTTGCCATCAAGTTGACTGCGACTCATAGAGGCCCTATAGAACACAGTAGAACTAACCCATAGGGTTTTCAAGGAGAGGCTAGTGGATTCGAACTGCTGACCTTTTGGTTAGGAGCCATAACTCTTAACCACTGTGCCACCAGGGCTCCAGATATTATTAAGGAACTTTCAAAATGAGGTGATTTCAAGCAGCATCTGTCATGGGAAATACCTTCCTTTACATTACCATCCCATAAGAAGAGTTTATGGGACAGATGATTTTGAAAGAAGGAAAATTAATAGACTGAATCAATTAGAACACGTTGGTGTGGGCAGACAAACAACAGCTAAGAGGCGGGTGGATAGCAATATTAACAATAATGAAGTGCATTAATTATATAAGAAAAATGGAAATTTTATTTTTAAACTCATGAACTATTGATACAAAGATACATTATTTGAAATTTTAGTTAAGTGTATTAATGGAATTGTACCTTACCAAGTGAATAATATGTTAATATTTTACCTGTAACAGGATGTACAGGTAAAATATATGAATAGATTACAAATGGATTTAGCAAATGCATGCATAAAAGGGCCATGGATAGCTCTGAAGAGAAGACTTAGCTAATGTTTGAAGTATTTATCCTAGAGGATAATTATGCCCTCTCTCAGGAGGTATAAAATATGATAAGACAAGTTTTAGGTTCAGATTAATACCTGAGCTTGAAATCTGGCTTTGTCCCTTTTCAGGTGCATTCCCCTGACCATATTGTTTAGCTGCTCTGAGGCTCATTTTTTTTTCATCTGTAAAGTAAGCATTATAACCCTACCTCATAAAAAGAATCAAGGAAGAATCCAGGGACTCCTTTGACTACAAGGAAGACCCTCACTCTTTCAGCATCCCAATGCTTGGCTCTCTGCCTTACCAACCATCTGTTCGGAGGTCACAAGGACAAATCTAATTAGGCCCTTTATCCCAGTTCACATCATTCTCCACAGGGAACCTGGAACTCCCAGGTAATCCCGCACCCCTGGCCTCTAATCCCCATATGGCTGTATAGGCAGGGAGGCACTCCTCATCCCTCTTCCCAGCCTTAATTTTCCCTGAGCATTTATCACTATCTGATAATGTGGCTTCATATTTTCAGTAATTCCTAGGTTTTGTTATTACATTTTTCTTTCTAAAATATATGCCCACTATTAGGAATCTTGTCTATTTTGCTTTCTGTTGTATCAACCCCCAGGGTCTATGAAAATGCCCAACATCTAAGAAAACTAGTTCATTTTCTTGCACTCTCCCTGCTAGAACAACACTTGGTGCCTCTGTGGGTAGAATACTGAGTGAGAAGGTGCATCAACTGATGTAACACCACCACCCACAACCACCACCACCACCACCTAAAAAAGAAAACTAACCCTCTGGGTTTAAAAAGATTATATAGACCTAGAAACATACCCCTATATTATTATAGAAATAAGTCAGATACAAAACTTTGAGCTTGATCTTTCTTTGACTAAGTCTCCTTCTCCCACTATTTTGTTCCCTCTTGAGTTGGGGATGTGTCCTGTGTGCTGATGAAGTTTTTTAATACTGGCATTTTAGAAAAGTGGAAAGAGCATTCTAGTTTGGATCAGAAATGCTCAGGTGGTCCCTGGCTCTTCTGCATAACAGTCCCATGAGCTTGTTATTGCTCAGTTTACACAACTATAAAATTAGCTAATACAAAGGTCTGTCCTATTAATTCCAAAACTTCATATTAGATAATGAAGGCGGTATGACTTGTGATCCCTAAAGTGCTAAATAAGTACATTTTATCTTTATTAGATTCTAATGCTCTACATTATCTTCATTGGTGTTTAAATCAAACAAATACCAACAGCATGTATAAAATAATTAAAAGTAAGAAAGACCTACTTTTTTCCCCCCACAAATTGCCCATCTAAGACTTGAGTTTCTAGTATCCCGGGGTTCAATAACAGCCATCTCACTTCACCACAGCAAAAATATGAATAACGCTGAAAGCACTGAACCCAAACAAAATATTATTTTATAGAATTTGTTGTTGAAGTGAGTTGGGTAAAATGAGTAAATAATGTGGTTCTTATAAAGACAAAGAATTATTGGGGAAATACTTATTATGTTGTTGAAATGCAGATGAATTTATGGGTTACATTATATGGCTAAATTTAGAATTGATAATTTATGTCATAAAAATTTGGAAGGAGGAAGGAGAAAAACTATTTTATGCATAGAATTAAATTTTGATCTCATAACTGTGTTTAGTAATTACAGACATTTCATTTCTGTTTTTAAATAAATCTTTTTAAATCTTACTATCTTTCTTACTCATGTTTAATGAAATTTACCTATTCTGTAATTCTTCTATCAAATATTATGTGCTTCTTTTCTCCCCCACTATCCCTCTCCAAATGTTTCCATTGAAATAAGTAACAATAAAATCGCTATATATATTTTAAAAAACCAATGGAATTTGACTCAGGTAGTATATCCAGATTTATGTATACCCATAATTGCAGTCACCAAAAATGAAGAGAAATTAAAAATAAATATACTAATGTTTTAACTGAAGAAGCTAAAGGGAAAAAATTAAAACTACAAACTAAAGGAAGTGGAAGAAAGAAAAAGAAAGGAAACATACTTGTGATGGTTGCACAAAAATACCACTGAATTGTACACATGAAGAATGCTGAAATGCTAAATGTTTTGTTATGCATATAACCTGTGGCCTTTGAGTCAATTCTGACCCATAGCAACCCTACAGGACAGAATAGAACTGCCTTATAGGGCTTCCAAGGCTGCGAAACTTTCCAGAAGCAGACTGTCACATCTTTCTCCCAAGGGGCAGCTGGTGGTTTCAAACTGCGGACCTTTTGGTTAGCAGTCAAGTGCTTTAACAACAGTAAATAATAAAAGAATAAATAAAATAGTAATAATGAAATGTAACAAAACTAACACAATCAAGAAAATATGAAAAGCATTTCTACAATTTTGTAGTATTGAAAATCTACTGAAGAAACACAAATTATCTACTGCCTTAAAGAAAAGAATAGACAGATTTGAATTAAAAACAAAACAAAATGAAGATCAGAATGATAATAGACATCACGAACAAAGTTAAAAAAAAAAAGCAACAATCTCGGAGAAGATAGTTATAGCACACATATATAAAAAAGTCATGCCTCTCTATAAAGCAGTTTTTAAAAGACAAACAACAAAGTGGGAAAACATGCAAAAAATAGAAACATAAAAATAAATATAAAGAGATGCCTCAACTTCACTAGTAATAACAGAAATGCAAGCTAAGCAGTACGGGGTGCATTTTAACTTATGAAGAGGATGAAAACTAAAAATCAGTTGGCAAAGCAATGCAGAAACAGCCAGTCTCATCAAAGAAGCAATTTGGTGTGATTTATCTCAGTTTAATAATATGCATAGTCTTTTTCCCAGCAATTTTACTCCTAGGTCATTTTTGTACATGTGCATAGACATATATATATCTTATTATAGTAAATATATTGGCAACAATCCAAATTTTCAGAAAGTTTAGCAAGGTAAATTGCCACTCAGCTAGAAGCTACATCTCCCAGCCTTCCTTACAGCTAGATGCCATCCTGTAACCAAATTCTCACCAATGAGCTTTAAGTAGCAGTGATGCTGGCAAGTTCAGGAGCACATGTCTAAAGAGAGGCTGCCTGTTTTTCACTTCTTCTGTATCCCTACTTCAGAGGATCATATTAAAATCTGGTGGAGAGGAACCATCTCCTCTCATGTAGATAACAAAACCAATTCTTGCTTGATGGCAGACCGATAAAATATAAGGAACCTAGGCCCCTGAAAACTCTCGTGAAAAGAGCCATTTGACTGACCCTCCTGGGACTTCTGGGTGAGAGAAAAATATATTTTCCATCGGGTTTAAGCTACTGTTACTTGGTTTCAGTTAAAGAGAGATGAAACAATGCCCAACTAACGCACTAGTAAATTCATAAGCCCTGAACGTATGACACTGAAATGTGAAAACATACTTTTATAGATGCTTTTATCAGAATTCATATATAAATCTATATTTAAAACCAGCAATCTGGCATCCCTAAAACTCTGATAAAGACACATATCTCAAACAACTTAGATTTTATTTCAGTTGCATTTCGTGTTTACTAACCTCCAAAGTAAGAGCCATCTGTCAGCTTCATTTCTTTACTGGATTTTGTGATGACACCAGCAACACCATGTTGAATGAAGTACATTTTTTTACCCACGGCTCCTTCTCGTATGATGTAATCTCCTGGTTGAAACACCTCAAATCTTAACTTGCTCAGCATAGCAGTCACAAAATTAGGATCTGCGTTAGCGAATAGAGGCATTGTAGCCACCAGTTTCCGACAGTTGAAGTTGACTATCTCCTAAAGATAGCAAGAATAAACAAATATTAAGAGAGATATTAATAATATAAAAATGAAAATGTGCTGAAATATATACATATATGCTCATATATATATTTCATAACATAATTTCAATTCAGAAAAAATATATATAACTTTTATTAATCCAGGTATCTCATCAAAGTCAAGGATCATGTTTTATTTCTGTGTTGAAATTTTGTTTCCAGTATCTAGTGTAGTAAACATTCAATAAATGTTTGTTAAAATAAGAAAATCTCAGCAAACTTTATAACTTATCATTCTTTCATTAATTCACATATGAAATTAGCACATCTAAAATGTAGAATAATTTTAGACTCTATTTTACCTTTTTTTCATGAAGAATGAAGCCACATCACTTCCTGTTAACTATAACATTACCGGTGCTTCGCTCCATTGTGTGGAACATTCTAACTTGCACCCATTGACAGGGATTCTGAAACAAGGGCCCAGATGCCAGACACAAGCATTTTGGTGTTTTTTGTTAAAGTCATTCATATTAGAGAAAGGACAATGGAGAATTTAGGGAAGGGTTACACAGGTGAGACTAACTGTAATACATAGCAAGATCAGAACATCGCCCTTCCCATAACTGCTATGATTTCCACTGGCAGTCTAGATGGGAAAGAGGCTGTATGTCTCTTTTCCAGGCTTTTTTTTCCCCCTGCCCTGGGGTCAGAATCAACTCCACGGCAACGGGTTTTTTTGGGTGCTCAAGCTGATTGCAAGTTTACTTCTAGAAGATCTGTGTGTTTGATTTCATGCTGCAGTTTCTGGTCCAGATTAGACATACTGGTATCTTTCTAGACCAAAATAGAGACACGAAGCCTACTGTTTTTTGTTATCTCAAGTCAGATTTGCAGCAAAAAATACACATTAGGAATCTGAATCCTCCACAATGCAATTCCTCAGAAATTACTTCTTCTCTGAGTCCCAAAACAAAGGGTTGGGCCTGGAACTGTGATCTAGCTTGATACACACAGAAACTGAAGTCACCTCTACTGAAAGGTGGGAACAGGGCAAAAAGTAATGGAGGTATTAACAGAGTCTGAGGACCAAATTCCTTGCCTAGGGGAAATGTAGTATGCAAACTCCTGGATTCCAAGACTGGGAAAGAAGGTGTCCTCCAATTTTGCTTCACAAAAACACCTGACATTAGTCCAGAGTTGGGCAAATGATTCCAGCTCATATAGACTGTACAAAATTTGGGGTCCAGAATAGAAAAGGATGTGTTTAATCTTCAACAATATCTGGTGAATTCAGTGGAGCAGAGAAGTGTATATAATACAGGAGCTTCATGAATGGTGGAAATATTGTATAAAATTGGCAGCAATAACCAGAAAATTACCATAACAGGAAAAACAAGAGAAAAGTATTATATATGGTATGTGGTACAGCATCACCCAAGCCCAGATTTTGTGGCTGACTCTGTTGTTGGCTGAATCTAGGTCAGTAATTATCTCAAATTTTGAAATATGTTTCATGTCATTGAGGGCACCAAAAATGAGGGAAGAAATAAAAATGCTGCCCTAAAGAAATTTCTCTCTCAAAGGAATATTATTATAAAAACTATATAGCATCAATGCAGTTATTTTAGTCCATTTTAAGTTGACAATTAGCAAAGAGATGGATTTCATTTATTACTGTTTAAAATACACTGATTTATTTTCTTGTGACATTTAAAAATCAATTTATCTTAGAGAATTAATTGAAAGGTCTAACTGAGAAAGGAATCAATATTTTTTGTTAAAATCGTAATAAATACTTGGTATGAAGGAAATACTCATGAAACAACATGATTTTGAAGTATATACAATATATACTTCTCTAAAGTGGACTTGTTGCTGCTTCATTGATGATAATTATGACATAGAGTGTCATAATGCATAGAAGATGTCTTGCACATAAAACAAACAATTCCATATAAAAGTATTGAATATCAAGAAAATTATTTCTATTCCTTTCATAAGGTCACCCATAGGGAAGTGCATGAGGCCTGCTCAGACAGAGCAGTCACCACAGAGGAAGCTGACTGGCCTCCTTGCCTCCTGGAGGGCATTTTCTTTCTCAGAGATCACCAACAGCTATCTCAAAAATCTAGATGGGAAGAAAACTCTGGGAAGCCCAATAAATAAGCTTAGATGCCTTGGGAAATGCTGCAAACTATTCTCTCAGAAATTTAAAAGTAGGATAAATCTTTGCTATCAAGATCTTAAGCTAGAACCCAATATATAAACATATTTGTAATAGTTGAAAAAGTGTCTTAAAGATGGCATGAGACAAATGTTAAGTCCAGATTTTTCCAAGACCTGCTATTCAAACCAACAAAATGGTTACTTAATTTAGCATTCTAAATCAAATGTAGTTTTATTTTTAAAATCAGATCTGACCAAATATTTACACATGCATAATTTTTGTTATTCAATAGGATGCTTTTCACTTGGAAATAAAAACTTTGCATCTTAGAGTAGTGCTAAGGCTTTCAATCAGCTTTTATCTTTTAAAAAGACACCATAATAGAACAAACTAACAACGGTAAAGGACCCAATAAAACAAAAAATCCAAACCTGTTGCCATCGAGTTGATTCTAACTCATGGAGATCTCATGTGTTACAGGGTAGAACTGCTCCATAGGGTTTTCTTGGCTATTTTTTATAGAAGCAAATTTCCAGGCGTTTCTTCCATGGTGCCACTAAGTGGATTCAAACTACCAAACTTTAGTTTAGTAAACTTAAAAAAAAACCCAAATCCGTTACCATGGAGTTGATTCTGACTGATATTAACCCTATAGGACAGAGTAGAACTGCCCCACAAGGTTTCCCAGGAGCGGCTGGTGGATTCCACCTGGATCTTTTGGTTAACAGACAAATGGTTAACAACTGTGCCACCAGGGCCCCTAAGCACAAACTATTTGCACCACCTCAGGACATTAAAAAGAGCCTTCATGGTGTAGTGGTTAAAGTGCTTGGCTGCTATCCAAAAGGTTGGCCACTGGAACCCACCAGGCACTCCTCAGGAGAAAGATGTGGCAGTCTGTTTCCATAGAGATTACAGCCATGGGAACCTATGGAGCAGTTCTACTCTGTCCTATAGGGTTGCTATGATCCAAATAAAGGATCTTACTTTGAATTGATGTGAGTTTATTTCAGACGTGAAATTCTTTGCTTTCAGCAGTCCTTCCCATTGCTTTGCTAAAATATAACAGGATTATTCATGTTCATTGTTTGGTTACAGTGTAGGGAGTCTTTTTTTTTTTAGGTATAACATAGATATAGTAGAGTGCACAAATCTTTTATTTATTTATTTATTTTATTGTACTTCAGGTGAAGGCTTACAGAACAAATAGTTTCTCATGAAACAGTAGTACACATATTGTTTTATGACATTGGTTAACAACCCCACAACATGTCAACCCTCTAACTTCTCAACCTTTTTTGTTGGTGGTGAAAATACACATAGCCAAAGATACACCATTTCAAAAATTTCATCATGCACAGTTCAGTGACATTGACTATGCTCTTCCAATTGTGCTGTTATTCTCACTTAAGATGAAGGCTTACAGAACAAAATAGTTTCTCATTTAACAGCTACTACACATGTTGCCCTATGACAATGGTTAACAACCTCACAACACATCAACAATATCCTTACCCAACCTTGGGCTCCCTAGCACCAGCTTCATTGTCCCCTTCTGCCTGCTGGCCCTTGTCACTGGACTCCTGTACCTCATTAGTTTCATTTGGTTTTATGGGGCTGTCCACTCCCAGGTTGAACAGTGAACCTCAGAGATCACTTCACCACTGAGCTAAAAGTGTGTCTGGGGGCCATACTCTCGGGGTTTCTCCAGTCTCCTTTAGGCCAGTAAATCTGGTCTTTTTTTGTGAGTTACAATTATGCTCTACATCCTTCTCCAGCTCTGTCCAGAACCCTGTGTTGTGATCCTGGTCAGAGCAGTCAGTGGTGGTAGCCGGGAACCGTCTAGCTGTACTGGACTCAGTCCAGTGGAGGCCTTGGTAGCTGTGGACAATTAGTCCTTTGGACTAATCTTTTCCTTGTATCCTATTCTCTTTATTCTCCCTTGTTCCCGAAGGGATGAGACCAGTGGAGTGTCTTAGATGGCTGCTCACAGGCTTTTAAGACCCCAGACACTACTCACCAAGGTAGAATGTAGAACATTGTCTTTATAAGCTGTGTCATGCCAATTGAGCTAGATGTTCCTTGAGACCATGGTCCCCAGAGCCCTCCGCCCAGCAATTCAGTCCCTCAGGGAGTTTGGATGTGTCTATGGGGCTTCCATGACCTTTCCTTGTACAAGTTGTGCTGGTTTCCCCTGTATTGTGTACTGTCTCACCCTTCACCCAAGATACCACTTATCTATTGCCTATTTAGTATTTCCCCCCAACCCCTCCCATCCCTGGTAACCAACAGAGATTGTTACATTTTGTGTGTGAACTTTTTCATGGGTTTTTACAATAGAGGTCTCATACAATATTTGTCCTTTTGTGATTGACTTATTTCACTCAGCATAATGTCCTCCAGTTTCATCCATGTTATGAGATGGTTCACAGACTCACTGTCGTTCTTTCTCATTGCATAGTACTCCATTGTGTGTATGTACCATAGTTTGTTTATCCATTCATCTGTTGATGGGCATCTAGGTTGTTTCCATCGTTTTGCTATTGTGAACAATGCTGCCATGAACATAGGTGTGCATATGTCTATTTGAGTGATGACTCTTATTTCTCTAGGATATATTCCTAGGAGTGGGATTGCTGGATCGAATGGTATGTCTACTTCTAGCTTTCTGAGGAAGCGCCATATCATTTTCCAAAATAGTTGTATCATTTTGCATTCCCGCAGGCAGTGCATAAGAGTTCCGATCTCCCCGCAGCCCCTCCAACATTTGTTATTTCCAGTGTTTTTGATTCATGCCAGTAATGCCGGGGTGAGATGGTATCTCATTGTGGTTTTAATTTGCATTTCTCTAATGGCTAGTGATCACGAGCAGTTCCTCATGTGTCTGTTGGCCATTTGAATGTCTTCTTTGGTGAAGTGTCTGTTCATTTCCTTTGCCCATTTTTTAATAGGATTATTTGTCTTTTTGTTGTAGAGGTGTTGGATTTTCTTACAGATTATGGAGATTAGACCTCTGTCTGACTTGTGCTGTCCAAAATTTTTTTCCCCGTCTGTAGGTTCTCTTTTTTAGAGTGCACAAATCTTAAGTGTATACTTTATGAATTTTTCCAAATATCTGCACCTATATACCAATCCAGATCTAGATATAGACCATTTCCCAGAAAGTTCTTCCTGCTCCTTTCCAGTCAACCTGTGGTTCCAGCTGTTGTGACTTCTATTACGACAGAGTAGTTTCTCTTGCTCTTGACACTTACGGGAATGAAATGATATGCTGTGTAGTCTTCTGTGTTTTGCTTCTTTTGCTCATCATATGTCTATGTAATTCATCCATGTAGTTGTATGGTGGCAGTTCATTCTTTTATTGCAGTGTGTATTTCATTCTTTGACTATGCTACAATTTATTTATACATTCTGCTGTTCATGACACTGGATTGTTTCCAGTTTTATCCTAATAAAGTAAAGCTGCCATGAACATTTTTGAAGTGTTTTATGTACTGATTTCTGTTGAGTTTATACTTTATGCAGTAATTGCTGGGTACTAACTTCATTATGTACTGCCAAAAGTTTTCCAAAATGAGTATACTATTTTTCATTCCTACTAGCAATATATAAAATTCCATTGTCCCAAGTCTTTGCCAAAATATGCGGTTAACAGTATTTTAAATTTTAGTCTCTGGTGGGTATGCAGAGGCTTTAATTTTTTTTTCCATTGTTGTTTTAATTTGCATTTCCATAACGAGTAATTCTGTGCTCAGTTTAATGTTTACTAGCTAAATGGATATCCTGTACTTTGAAGTTCTTGGTCAAGTTTTTGCTCAATTTTTTATTGTAGGAATTTTTATAAAGTTTTGACATGAGTTCTTTGTAGAGATGTAAGTTGCAAATACCTTCACACCATCTGTGGCTTGCCTTTTCACTGCTAATAGTTATCTTTTATTGTTTTGTTGGTATTTTGTTTCTTTGTGTAAGTTATGAGAATGATAAAAATGGGTAACTATATATTCAGATTGCTTCAAGAAGAATTTATGTTAATCATAAATCTGTACTTAGGGATCATACATATTCTGAGACCCTGGGAAAATTTAAGCAATACCTTATTTGTTTATTATAAAGAAGAGGGGCAAGATTTTAAGGTTCCTTGTAGCACTATAACTCTATGTCGATAACTTAATCATCATTGTGTAAGTTGCCATTTTGTGAAACATTGAATTCTGCTCAATTCTACATTATTATTATTATAAATAGTATATTCTAAAAAGTTTTAAAAATGGTAGCTATAAATACAATTACCATCATTACACAAATGAATCATAGAGTCATCTTATCAAAATAAAGTTGCTGTTACATTGTTAAATTCCTACACCTAACACACCTCCTCTTTTTAGACTATGCAGGACACACAAAGCTTCCTTCTAAGAACTTCTATCAGACAAACATTCAAATGGCATACAGACCAGGAAGCTTCTGTATTGCCCTTAGGAACAAAATAAGTACTCATAGTCAAAATCTATGTTAAGTGAGCATCATCACCTGGACTATCCCATAAAAGAGTACTGCTGATGTTGGCCCATTATTTTTTTCAGTTCAGTAGCTTGGACTAGTTATAATCAAAACAGAGTAATTGGATGTAATTAGGGGTTTTTTGAAGGGGGTGATGACTTTAAAAATGGACATAGTAAAATCAAGAGTCAACATTTGTCGAGTAATTGTTAGGTTCCTAGTATTGCTCTAAATGCTTTCCCAGTAGTAACTTATTTTATCTTTACAATGATCCTAAGCCTTAGGTATTATTATTACCCCAATTTTATAATCTGCCAAAGATCCTACACATGTAAGTGGTAGAACTGTGGTTTGTCAGGGAGCCTGGCTCCAGAAATTTGGGTTTTGATGGATTCTGAGAAGCCACCTTACCCTTTTCATATATCTGAATCACCACAAGCCCTGAAGTTTTCAATGCTAACTATAAATTTGTTCTTTTGAACTTTACACAATTTTAGAGCCTGAAGTGGACGTCTGTTGATTTTAGGATGGCAAACGGATGGGATGGCAAGCTACTCGCTTGATTGTTTTATTTCTTCCAAGGCAATATAAAAAATGTAAATTTGAATACCTTTATATGTGGCAAGCACGCTCCAGTTTGCCACAGTTTTTATCTACTCTTTATGTTTAATACCTTGATTTAAAAAAATAAATAAATAAACCAAACCCATTGCCTTTGAGTCGAATCCAACTTATAGCAATCCTACAGGACAGAGGAAAACTGCCACACAGGGTTTCCCAGGAGTGGTTGGTAGATTTGAACTGCCAACATTTTGGTTAGCAGCCAAGCTCTTAACCACTGTGTTTCATACAATTAGGCTATCTGACTGGCTTCTTAAATCAATAGAATTTGAGGTCTTTGGACTGAAAGAAAGGGACTGCAATAAAAAAGAGGGAAACCGGATTTTTGTTGTTTTTTGTTTCAGGGGTATTGTAATGGGAGCTCATGCCTGAAGTCCTAGGGGAAAGTATGAAAAACCATTTTAAGTCCTCCTTATGACTTGTTGGTGATCTGGTGGGGCAGTGGTTAAAAACAACAGCTGCTAACCAAAAGGTGGGCAGTTCGAATTCACCAGCTGCTCCCTGGAAACCCTATGGGGCAGTTATACTCTGTCCTATAGAGTCCCTATGAGTTAGAATCAACTCAACAGCAATGAGTCTTTTGGCATGACTTGTCAGCGTCTGCCCTTTGCTTCTCCCTCTTAAAGAAATAAATCTGACCATTTGTTTCTTTTGCAATATCTCTGGTTCTCCCTGTAATAACCACAGAAAGAATGTTTTCATTTAACGGGAGCAAAAGTTAAGGATGGGATGTGGAGGTAAAAAGAAAAAGAACAAGATTTATAAGATTTATTAAACATCTGTTTTGAGCTAGGTTCTTCACATATTATATCTCATTTATCCCTGGGGAACACAACCTAAGAACAATATTGAATGGGGTGTTATTTCCCTACATGTACAGAAGAGAGTGGAGGTTAGAGAGATGAAATACATTACCCAAAGCCACATAGCTACAATATGTCTAGAGCAACTAACCCTCTCATTTGTCTTCAAAACAACCACTCACTCAGTCCCACCATGCTGCCTCTCTATTACCTTGATCAATGTCATAAAATGTTAGCCCCTATAATTAGCCCACACGCTTGTGTTTTTCAATTGTTTATGCTTTAGAATAAAAAAAAAATAATAAGAAAGTTTACTTTTGGTATGTTATAACTTCTGTCATCTAAAACATTATTCATTTGAGACTAATATTTATTTCTTTTGTTTAAATGTATTTCTGATATGATTTACATTTATAACAAGTTTGAATGTCACATTTTCCACAGTATACATATTTACAATGTTGATTATTTAATCGCACTATATTTACTAGTGTAGAATCCTTTAAAGGACATGGTTCTGGTTAAAAAAGCACACCCAAGAAGAATCCAGTATGTGTTTTGTTATACGTGATTCAAAGTTTACTACAGTAATATAACTGCTTTTACAGTAATATAACTGCTTTAACAACAGTCAAAATTTTTTTTAACTAAGATAGTGTTTCTTTTATATGCATGACTAATTTAACTTTATTATCTTAAAATTTTCAACATTAATTTACATGCTATGGAAATAAGAAGCATTTCCTGTATGCCTCACCAGAACATCACTGTAAAGGGTAAATACGGAACAAAACAAGTGAGGTCTTGAATCATAACTAAATGATTCAGAATGACTATGGTAAACAAGCATCCCAGTCAACACGAACACACTTCCTTCTAACAACTCAAAGCCCTGGGGGCTTACTTATGGCATTTTCCTAAAACACAGTTTGGCCGACGCCAATACAATATAGAGAATTTGAATCAGAATCTCCAGGAGAGATGACTTGAAATCTCTACTTTTAATAAAACACTCTATATCAGAAGCAGTCAAGTGTGGAAACCATAATTCCTAACATAAACAAGTATCTGCCAGCCTAACTCTAGTCGAGGGAGGAAGGTATATATGTACATATTCAATATAAGATAATTACAAAGAATAAAATAAACCTGGGCTAGACTCCTGACTCTGTATCTTTTTCTCTGTTATTATTATTAGTATTTGTTATCGACTATTATAAATAATGGGAAATCTGGTGGCGTAGTGGTTAAGAGTTTGGCTGCTAACCAAAAGGTCTGCAGTTCAAATCCACCAGGCGCTCCTTGGAAACCCTATGGGGCAGTTCCCCTCTGTCCTATAGTGTTGCTATGAGTCGGGAACTGACTCGATGGCAATGGGTTTGTTTTTTTTTTTAAATATATAATAGGTCCCTTCTGATAATCTTAACATGGTCATAAATATTATGTACATTCAATATTTTTTCCACTTGTATAACATTAACTATTACCAGTGTACTACATAGTTCTCATTGCCATTCTTTTTATTGACCCTACAATACTCCATCATGTGTTAATCACAGTTTGAAGAAAAAGCCAATAGAGGGAGGGAGAAATAGACTGCATTGGCCTTTTAAAAATCAGCAAGCTTTAACCTTTGTCATCATTACTTGTTTTGAAACTCAGATATGTCACTAATTGCTAGATTAATAGTCTCTTCAAATTATGAGATAAAAGGTAATTAGCCTAAAATCTTTGCATATACAAATGGCAAATTATGATTAAGTGGCTTGAATGAAATCCACCTGGAAAGATCAGAACAAGCCGTATTTTGAAATGTACAGATTCAAAAATTTTAAGGTTTTCTTTGGTTACGGTTCTTATATGCATCTAATTTCATTTTGAGGTATGTAATCATAATTAAACTTTACAATATGAATACAAATGACATTTGAAATTAATTTAGTTTTAGCATATCCCCACTGTTCTGCCTTCCTAGAACATAAGAACATATTGCTTCCTTAGGAACGATGCAAGGTGATAGCAGATGATATAAAATCTTCTTAATATTTTACTTAGATTTGATCATAAATGTAAGAAAAAAGGCATAAACAGACCAAAAAAAAAAAAAAAAATCCCTATAAGTCAAGGAATTGTATCTTCACAAGCAAAGTGTCCATTAGAGACTTTAGGTCTCAGCCACCCTCTAGTACAAAGCACTGTAATTTCATTTGTGTAAGCTATAGCACAATGCAGCTCCGGCTTCCTGCAGCAAGGTATAAGAATGATTTGCAGAACAGGAGTGAGGCTACTTGGTATGGTAAAAACAGAATGACTTAAAATGTCATGTATAGCAACTGTGGCAAATGGATGGCCAAAAGGATGCTGAACTAAAAAATATTAAAACAGGTTCGTGGAGTGAATTAGAATACTTAATTCTGAGAGAAGGTGATTTGGAAAATTTGATAAAAAACTACTTTTGAAATTTTATAATAGAAGCGTTATAAATTCACTTTCATTATTAACAACCAAGCAGTAGAAATAATCTATGCATAACAGTATGTGTGCATGTATCTAAGGACATAAAGAAATTAGGCCAGGCTTTCAAAACTAGGCAGGGGTCCTAAAATAAATTACACACTTCTTTCTCTGTCACTTTAGTTAGATTTGTATGGATCATTGTATGTGCTGGCGAGGTAAGTTGGTAAAACAGTGCCGAAAGTGTGGAGTTGCCCCCTTCTGAGGATATGCCAAGATATAGCAGTACTACTGCTCTGAACAAGAGGAAGTGGCAGGACCAATGGAAGTGTGTGAGTGCTCTAGTTAGGATCACTCTGAGTAGATGTGGGACACGGTCCACACACTTAAAGGTCTTCTGAGTTCTTCAGTTTGGGGAGAGGAGTAAAGACCAAAATTTCCCCTGCTGCTCTGTTTCCAAAAGGCAGTTGACTTCCCCCATAAAAAGGAGGCTGCATCTCAAGGGTCCTCACACCCAAATGCTCAGTGCTACATAGAGTGGCAGGAAACGGAATAATGAGAATTCATGATATTCTGAACTCCTTGAGGATGGGGGAATAGTCTGGCAGAGATGCTAATATAAATTGATAGAATCCCAAATGAAGAGCAGACAGTCTTAAAATTATATGTTGGAATCAGTTTTTAATGTTTGTTCTGCCAGGAAGGGGAGATGGCAAAAGAGATTCTGTTACTACTGTTGACCAAGCATCAGTTCTCACTCACAAATTAGCAGGAGAATGGTTAGATTACTCATTCATTCACAACTTTTATAATGATGCTCCAGAAAGATCAGGAGAGCTGATTCTTGAGATATAGAAAATGAAACTTACCAAATGTTTCGTTTAACAAATAGGCATTAACCCTTTAATATATAAGAAAAAAGAATGACACATCTTGACTATGTCATGCTTGTTTTGCTAATTTTACTACTTCTGTTATAGATTAGGCATTTACTTGCAGAATTTCACATGCCCAGCATGTACACCACTTTCCCAAAATAACAAACTTTCATGCACTAAACTTTCTGTAAGTTCCCAGGTTACAGCACTTAAGGAAAAAAAAAAATCCAATCAGAACTTGCTGATGATTACAAAACACAACTAGCCTGTATGATCCAGAGAAGCAGGGAGACTCCATAGGTAATGTGCTGTGACAGAGGAAATGAGATCCTCTTGACAGTAAAAATTGAAAGCTAATGTTGGATTTCAGTCATCAAATAGGTATAAAATGAAAACATAGAAACAGAAAAAACAGGGCCATATAGCAAGGAAAGAAGAAAGACCAAAATTTTAAGATGAGATGACTATAATGATGGGAGGCCATTACATGAACAAATAAATTCAAAAGGAATATTTGGTTATTGAAGAAAGAATATTTTGTAATAATGTGAAGCATCTTGGGCACTTGTGTGACAAGATGAGGAGGTACTTCGAAATAGGTCTGGATATCAAGAGTAGAGATGGAGAATTAGAGGCCATTATATGAAACTGCCACCACTAGTCTGTCAGTTTGTCATACTGTGGTAGATTGCCTACTGTTGTGATGCTGGAAGCTATGCCACCAGTATTTCAAATACCATCAAGGTCACCCATGGTGGACAGGTTTCAGAGGAGCTTCCAGAATAAGACAGACTAGGAAGAAGGATTCGGCAGTCTACTTCTGAAAAATTTAGCCACTGAAAACCTTATAAAGAGCCGTGGAACATTGTCTGATATAGTGCCTGAAGATGAGCCCCTCAGGTTGGAAGACACTCAATATATGACTGAAAGAAAGCTGCCTCCTCAAAATAGAGTCAACCTTAATGACATGGATGGAGTCAAGCTTTTGGGACCTTAATTTGATGAGGTGGCATTACTCAAAATAAGACAAAACAGCTGCAAACATTCATTAATAATCAGAACATGGAATGTACGAAGTATGAATGTAGGAAAATTAGAAAACGTCAAAAATAAATGGAATACACAAAGATCATATCCTAGGCATTAGTGAGCTGAAATGGAGTGGTACTGGCTATTTTGAATTGAACAATCATAGGGTGTACTATGCTGGGAATGACAAATTGAAGAGAAACGGTGTCACATTAATTGTCAAAAAGAATATTTCAAGATCTAACCTGAAGTACAAACTGTCAGTGATAGGATAATATCCACACATCTAAAAGGAAGATCAGTTATTATATAAATTTATACAACAACCACTAAGGCCAAAGATGAAGAAATTGAAGATTTTTACCAACTTCTGAAGTCTGAAAATGATGGAATGTGCAATCAGGATGAATTGATAATTACTGGTGACTGAAATGCGAAAGTTCGAAACGAAGAAGGATCAGTAGTTAGAAAATATGGCCTTGGTGACAGAAATGACACCAGAGATTCCATGATGGAATTTTTCAAGACCAACGACTTCTTCATTGCAAATACCTTTTTTCAACAAGGTAAGTGGCGATTACGCACGTGGACCTCATGGATGGAAAAAAAAGAGATCAAATCGACTACATCGGTTGAAAGAAACAATGGAAAAGCTCAATATCATTAGTCAGAAGAAGGCCAGGGGCTGATGACAGAACAGACCACCAATTGCTGATATGAAAGTTCAGTTTGAAGCTGATGATAATCAAAACAAGTCCCCAAGAGCCAAAGTAAACATAATGAAATGTGCAAAGACCTGGAATTAGAAAAACAAAAGGGAAGAACATGCTCAGCATTTCTCAAGCTGAAACAACTGAAGACAAAATTCAAGCCTCGAGCTGCAGTATTGACGGATCCTATGGGGAAAATACTGAACGACGCAGGAAGGAATACATAGAGTTACTGAACCGAAAAGAATTGGTTGATGTGCAACCATTTCAGGAGGTAGCATATGATCAAGAACCATTGGTACTAAAGGAAGAAGTCCAAGCTGCAAAAGGCATTGGTGAAAAACAAGGCTCCAGGCATTGATGGAATACCAGCTGAGATTTTTCAACAAACGGATGCAGTGCTGGAACACTTACTCATCTATGCCAAGAAATTTGGAAGACAACTACCTGGCCAACTGAGGGGGGAGATCTACATCTGTGCACATTCCAAAGAAAGGTGATCCAACAGAATGTGGAAATTATCAAACAATATCATTAATATCACATGCAAGCAAAATTTTGCTGAAGGTCATTCCAAAATGGTTGCAGTAGTATATCAACAGGGAACTGCCAGAAATTCAAGCCGGATTCAGAAAAGGACTTGGAACAAGTGATCGAGTGATATCATTGTTAATGTCAGATGGATCATAACTGAAAGCAGAAAATACCAGAAAGATATTTATCTGTGTTTTATTGACTATGCAAAGGCATTCAACTGTGTATATCATAACAAATTATGGATAATGTTGGGAAGAATGGGAATTCCAGAACACTTAATTGTGCTCATGAGGAACCTGAACATAGACCAAGAGGTTCAAACAGAATAAAGAGATACTGTGTGGTTTAAAGTCAGGTAAAGAGTTCATCAGGATGTATCCTTTCACCATACTTAATCAATCTGTATGCTGAGCAAATAATCCAAGAAGCTAGGTTTTATGACAATGAACAAGATTAGAGGAACACTCATGAGCAACTTGTGATAAGTAGATGGACACAACCTTGCTTGCTGAATACCAAGAGGAGTTGAAGCACTTACTGATGAAAGTCAAAGACTACAGCCCTTGGTATGGATGACACCTTAACATAAGTAAAAGAAAAATCTTCACAGCTGGATCAATAAGCAACATTATGATAAACGGATAAAATATTGAAGTTGTCAAGGATTTCACTTTACTTGGAGCCACAATCAACCCCCATGGAAGCAGCAGTCAAGAAATCAAAAGACACATTGCATTGAGCAAATCTGCTGCAAAAGACCTCCTTAAAGTGTTAAAACGCAAAGATGTCACTTTGAGGACTAAGGTGCGCCTGACTCAAACCATGGTGTTTTCAATCACCTCATGCATGCGAAAACTGGACAATGAATAAAGATGATTGAAGAAGAATTGATGCCTTTGAATTATGGTGTTGGCAAAGAATATTGAATATATCATGGACTTCCGGAAGATAGAACAAATCTGTTTTGGAAGAAGTACAGCCAGAATGCTACTTAGAAGCAAGAATGGTAAGACTTTGTCTCATGTACTTTAGAGATGTTATCAGGAGGGACCAGTCCCTGGAGAAGGACATCATGCTTGGTAAAGTGGATGGTCATGAAAAAGAGGGATACCCTCAACAAGATGGATTGACACTGGCTGCAACAGTGGGCTCCAGCATAAAAATTAGTGTGAGGATGGTGCAGGACAGGGCAGTGTTTCCTCCTGTTGCTCATAGCATCTCTATGAGTTGGAACAGACTAGATGGCACCTAACAATAACATATATATATACATATATATCTAAATATATATATATACATATATATATATATATAGAGAGAGAGAGAGAGAGATCCATAGACAGACAGACAGACCCGTTCCGTCGAGCTGATTCTGACTCATAGAGACCCTAGAGGACAGAGTAGAACAGCCCCATAGACTTTTCACATACATATATGTATGAAGCCTTGGTGGTGCACTGGTTAAGTGCTTGGTTGCTAAACAAAAGCTTCTTTCAGCCACTCCACAGGAGAAAGATGTGGCAGTCTACTTCTGTAAAAATCTTACCCTAGGAACCCTATGAGGCTGTTCTACTCTGTCCTCTAGTGTGGCTATGAGTTGGAATTGATTTGATGGTAACAGGATTGGTATACATATATATATAAAGAGAGATATCTATACTACCTTTATATATATAATAAAGTTTTTTTAATTTTAGAACTATTTTATATTTACAGAGAAGTTGCAAAAATACTATGTTGTTTTTGTTAGGTGTTGTCGAGACGGTTTGGACTCATAGCGACCCTATGTACAATAGAACAAAACACTACCCGGTCCATTTTCTTTCTCATTTGTATATATCCCTTACTCAATTTCCTCAAAAATTAACATTTTATATTACCATGGTATATCTGTCAAACTAGGAGACCAAAAGTGCTACATTATTATTAACTAAACTCTAGACTTTATTTGAATTTGATTAGTTTTCCATTGATATTCTTTTTCTGTCCAGGAGTCAATCCACAATACCACACAGTATTTAACAGTGTGATTTTTGAGAAGAGTGACTTTTGAGGAGAGTGATTAATCACTGGGGTTTATTACTTCAGTAAATTGAATTTGCTCAAACATAAGTAAGGGAATTGTAGATAAATAAACACAATTTGTTGAAAATTAAAGCTTATTTTTGTATGACAAATAAAATGTAACCAAATAAACTTATAGGCTTGATTACTTTATATATATAAAACTCATCCACACAATACTAGAAAGAATGAAAAATACAGGATAGGATCAGATGGAAACAGAATTCTGTTCCAAATTCACCAAGAATTTGTAACACACAAATGGTAAATAACATGCCATTGGCCACTGTTTTAGATTCAATGAAATATGCTATGAGAAGAAAACTGATAGAATCTCTTTTTACTGGTAAAATGTTTTATAAATTATAGTGTAAAACTTAATTAGGCCTGTTTGATAATGGTATTTCCTGCTCTGCTGATGTGTGTTCATTCATTTCAAAATATTATTAAATATGTTTCCTCTCTCAACTTAGAGTAGTTCATATATTGGGAAATATTATCCTTCTCAAAAGCATGTGTTGCTTTATAATGTGGGAATTTCTAATGTGTAAAATTTTACTACAAATTTTTATTTACTATTAATTTTTCATATTAGTTTTATTTACTGTTGATTCCATACTGATTTTAAATTTTATTTTATATACCATTTTTGTCTTCGTCTTACTTTATATGACCATTTTCTTGTTTTTTTTCAATAGTATGATTTAGATTACAGACTTCAAATTTTAGTTAAATGTAAAATATTTCTATTCTTCTTTGTTAATGTTTAAGATATCCTTATTATCCTTTTCTACATTTTCCTACTCATGATACTGAGATTGAGCAAAGTATCATTGGCTCACACTTATTAAAGTACAGGATTCACTTTAGGGAGTCACAAAATTCAAATATATCAATATTAAGAATTCCTAGGACAGTAATCATTATTAAAAATATTATTGAAATTTAGTTAACACTGGGTTCTTTGTAAGTACTATATTTATAGTGAAGCATGAAAATTAAAGAAACATAAAAATATACACGGGAAACAGACACTAAGCTAGACACATCTATATAAAGTAGATTTATTTCTCCTACTTTACAATACAATCACAAATAAATTTAAATAGGTGTAGAAATCTAGTACATGCTTGTGACAAAGGAAATATTTCTTTTAATTTTCAAGTTTAAGGTCTTTGAGGATTTCAGAAGCTTTATATAATATCATTTCTTTTTTAACTTATTAATATCTGACTTTCAAATGATCAACATTTAAATCACTACTCTGTGTACAACTCAGGAGCTCAGATCTCTTTCTAATGTTAGCAGTTTCCTGTCACTTTTGAGCCCTCAAGTTTACATGCTTGCCTATCTCAGTACTCTTGAACACAATGCCACTAAGTTGTTTACTTGGTGACTGAAGTGATAACTAAACCAGCATATTCCAACTGCTAAAACGCTGTTCCACATAAAGGCTATACTTAGTAATCACCATCATCTTCATCACCATGACCACCACCAATTCCACTGTCATCACCATCATCCTCATTACCACAAGCACCATCCTCATTGCCATTGTCATCATCATTACCACTACCTCCATCATCGTCTTTAGGTGACACACATTACCTTACTCTATATTTTACTGATGCAAACTTCAGAATCAAAAAACAAAATTAGGTATATAAACCTTTTTGTATAATCCAACAATATGAAGCTCCAGCTACATGAATCAATTTTGGGAATATTTTTTAAACAATAGAAAAACTGGTTTGATTAAGCTGGACAAATGTATTACTTACACTTTCCTTCAATAGTTCTAATTAAAACATCTGAAAGACAGTGTTATCTATTTTTGATTTACAGTTACCTCAGTGTATAACCTGGATGGAAAACGTAAGTTTTAAAAAGTGAGGCATATCTTCTTAATCTTAATTTTGTTAGCAGTACTCAGGGTTGCTCTTGAGTGTGGTTTCCAATTACCTTAATTATTACAGCTTTAAGTCTACTATTTAGTTGTCTCCCCAAGATTGGTTGTAATAATCTTCTAGGTTATTATAACCATGGAAAAAATACACTGCTTTCTCCATTGAAAACAAGATTAATAATCACTGAAACAATCAAAACAAGCTTATATTTTAGCTGTGATTGTACATATTTAAAACTATAACTTCAATGGCAAAGGAAAAGTTCTTTATTTTCCAGTCTACTTTCTCTCTTCCTTGGACCAAAAGAAAAGATGAGGTAGGAACTGGACTTTGGAAATATAGGTGTCTTCTTTTGCTTATCTTGTTTTCCATACCTGCAACACAAGTTTGCCTCTTCTTGGTCTATCCAAATTCTACATGTGTTTCAAGATTCAGTGCAAGATTTTCTCTCTGAGGCCTACCCAGTCCTCTCCAGGCTGTGCCAAACACTTTCTTGTCAATAGCTTTAGCATTTGTGGTCTGCGTATCCCTAGCAATTTATAATATTTGACTTCCTACATTTCTTGTATTTTTGGTAATGGAATACTACTTTTTATTGAATATTTTTTTCCCCAAGTATGTATGTCTTGTCTCTATAAGCATATAGTAAGCATTTGAGATTGGGTACTATATTTTACCCCCCCATCACACCTGGATTAATGCCTGGAGCACAGTACGCAATCAATAAATGTTCTTGTTTGTTGTGTTTTAGAATGTAGGAATACATGGAAAAAGTAATAGGCTAAAAGAGAGAAGACCTGATATATTTTCCTGATAATGCAACTGTAGCCCAGCCACATAAGTAATTTCTCTCATTTTTGTTACTATACTTCTTACATGAGTATCTGATAATTTATAAGAACTCATTATAGCTTGACAATACTATGATTCTAGCCTGTTTTGGTTAATTATAACTAAACACAATTTTAGAAGCCATTTGAAAATCAACAAAAATGTACTATAAAACATAAAATTATTCAGAATCACACTAAATAAATATGCATGCAAACTGTGCTTTCTTGCATAACAGGCTATTTGGCAAATTAAAGGTCAAGAAGGAACCGGAGTACACTCTCAGCCAAATCCATGTTCTGTGAAAATGAAATACACTGACGTTCTATATTCTACTGGGACACATGATCTGTACCTATTTTCAGCCCAGAGCTCTTCACACTTCATTGTTTAAAAATAGATCAGTTCTGAACTTTGGAGACAGGCTCAGAAGGGCATTATCTTCTTTCTCAGCAGTTAAGTTTGCCATTTTGTTCTAACTGAATCAGTGTAAGTCTGATCACAGTAAAAATAGACCATCTTACTTTGTACACATTCTAACAGGCTCTGGTAAGCAGAGGCGTATAGTTCACTGATTTTTTTCTAATTGATTTTTAAAATATACTGGCTACATTTACTAAAGTGTACATCAATCTCATTATTCTAACATTTCATTGCCAAGTTTTCATGCTAAGGCATTGTCTCCAGAAAGCTAGCTATTAAAATGAAGAAGACTTAATTAGCAGATTAGTCAAATAAATTATGAAAGAAATGAGGTATATGAAAGGGCTGGGCTCATGTCTTCTGGCCTAACTCTCTCATGTAGCACTGAACACAAAGAAAAATAATTTCTTATTTAAGTATCTGTCTCACTCTAAATAGTAAGTGCCATAAGGGCTGGGACTATAACCTCTTTTTCACTGAATCATAGTAATACCTGCAATTAAAGTATACTTACCATGTTCCAGGCACTTTTAAAATATTTTACATAGTTTGTTTACTTAATCTTTACAACAACTCTGTGAGGTAGTTATTAGTATCACCATCTACATTTACAGACAAAGAAAGTGAAGTACATATGAGTTAAAATAACCCAAAGTCCACCTAGGAAGTAGTGGCACTGGATTGAAATGAGGCTAGTGTAACCAGGGCCATGCTCTCAATCATTATTTTGCATAGCCCTTTATTATTTGATATGTAACTCAAAGAATATAAGGGGAAAACCAGGTCAGGCAGCAACTCAGAGGGAGAGGAGGTTACTAGAAATCACTGAAGTCCAACTTGGCAGACTCACAGTTTTGACCAGAGACAGCCAGAGAGCAACTAGAGAATGCAGATTATACATAATGAATACATTACAAAAGAATAGCTATAATTTCAAATGCTGAGATTCTGGGTACCATCATACAGATTTTTTTTCTTAGAAGAGTGGAGTGGCTCCTTCACATTCTGGCCCTGAGTATTTTAGCTCACAGTGAAATGAGGATAACAGTCTTTTTAGAACATGACTTTGCAATCATTTCCCAGAATGCTGGCAATTCCAGCGGAACCCATTTTATGGGTCATATCACCTTGCCCTTGGATGAACATAAAACCTATCTGCCACTGTGCATCTTCTATAACCTGAGGTGGCTCACTACTTAGATTTTGACAAAGGAATCCTCAATACTTGTTTTACGAGCCACTTACAATATTTTAGTCAGTCCTGGCATAGCAATGTAAGAAAAAAATATTTTGTATCTATTCCATGGTTGTTGTTTGCTTATAGTGATTGGACAGAATATGTCTATACTTTCTATAATGATACGCTATTGAAATTATATTCCCCCTAAACTAATTCTGGATTAAATCACTAACGACTACACCTGGAAAAAGTTAAAAGAGAAAATCAAAACAACGATTTGAAGACTAGGATTTTCTGGCTTATAATACATACACATAATCTAAATCACAGAGGATTCTAAAGATGATAGCATCGTTTTATAATATATTAGAAAAATATTAACCATAGTATGAGCTACAATGATATAAAAAAAAGTTATGTGGACAGAGCACTTCATCTTTCTGAGCGTAAGTCTTCTAATGCATAAAACACCACTACTTAATTGACAAGAATGTTCTATCTAGCCCCAACAATCAATTTTTCTCTGAGATGATTTGCCAAGTACAAGATACTTATTTAATGTACACTTATTTATTGTACGTTTATTATCTGAAGAGTAATGGCTAAAGTTAAGGTGGAAGTCAAGAAAGAAAAGTCCTTACTTCTTAGAGCTGAACATAAAATGAACAAATAAACATTAAAGAAAAACAAAACAATAGTGTTATAAGTAGATAGTTGTTATCAGGAGGGACCAGTCCCTGGAGAAGGATATTGTGCTTGGTAAAGCAGACGATCAGTGAAAAGGAGGAAGACCCTCAACGAGATAGATTGACACAGTAGCTGCAACAGTGGGCTCAAACATAGCAAGGATTATGAGGATGACGCAGGACCGAGCAATGTTTCGTTCTGTTGCACATAGGGTTGCTATGAGTCAGAACTGACCAGAAGGCACCTAACAACAACAACATGCAGATAGTAAAAGAGGATGATATGATGGGGAATGACTATATCTAATTTATGTGAAGTACTTAGGGAAGGCCTATTCAACATGTCTTGTAATGTGAACGATAGGAATAAGCCAGCAATTTGTTAAAGGTGTCTCAGCAATTTGCTTCTAACATATGAAAAAGATAAATCACCTAATTTCTGCCACAGAAACAAAAATAGGGAAAAGCTTCCAATAAGGTAGTTATTTTGAACTATCTACTAACTGAATTAATTTGCACGTGCTTGGCGTGAGAAATTTTGTAAGAGCTTTCAAAGGTCACACAAATTAAGTTCATACCATCATTTTACATCTTAGGGATTCCTCTTATTTAAAAATACTCTAACACATACAAAAGAAAGGCTGGAGTGTAAAATTGATAAATCATAGTATGGTTAAATTGATTACTAATATAGAATAATTTTCACATCCCTTATTTCCTTTTATTTTCTTTGTTTATTTTAAGGAATAGATCTTTTGTATAAATTTTTGAGAGTCTGGATATTTGACTTACCCTTCATTTTATATAAGTCCCATGTTTTGAGACTTAAGTTAAATGTATAGTAGCATCTCATAATGCAAAACATATTTATAAAAATGAGCCTTCTGGAAATATGACACAATTAAGCATTTTAAGTTAAAACTGATGTTAACATAAGATTGCTGTTGACTCAAAATTGAACATGTTGTTGTTGTAAAGTTCCGACTCATAGTGACCACATGTACAAGAGAACAAAAACTGTCCAGTCTTGCACTATCCCCACTCTTGCTGCTATGTTTGAGCCACTATATCAGTCCATCTCTTGAGGGTCTCCCTCTTTTTCGTTGATCCTCTACTTTACCAAGCATGAAGTCCTTCTCCAGGGACTGGTCCGTCCTGATAACATGTCCAAAGTAAGTGAGATAAAATCTCTCCATCTTCACTTCTAAGGAGCATTCTGGCTGTAATTCAAGCATTCAAGACACATTTGATAATTCTTCTGGCAGTCCATGCTATATACAGTATTCTTTCACAACACCATAATTCAAAGGTATCAATTCTTCTTTGGTCTTCCTTATTCATTGTCCAGCTTTCATATGCATATGAGGTGATTGAAAATGCCATGGCTTGGGTCATGCACACCTAGTCCTCAAACTGACATCTTTGCTTTTAAACCCTTTAAAGAAGTCTTTGCAGCAGATATGCCTAATGCCATACGTCATCTGATTTCCTGATTGCTGCTTCCATGGGTGTTGACTGTGGATCCAAGTAAAATCCTTGAAAATGTCAATCTATTCTCCCTTTATCAAGATGTTGCTTATTGGCTCAGCTGTGAGGATTTTTGTTTCCTTTATGCTGAGGTGTAGTCCATGCTGAAGGCTGTAGTCTTTCATTTTTGTCAGTAAGTGGTTCAAGTCCTCTTCACTTTCAGCAAGCAAGGTCCTGTCATCTGCATATCACAGGTTGTTAATGAGTCTTCCTCCAATCTTAATGCCGCTTTCTTCATCACATAGTCCAGCTTCTCAGATTATTTCCTCAGCATACAGCTTAAATAAACATGGTGAAAATATACAACCCTGACATACACCTTACCTGACTTTTAAACCATGCAGTATCCCCTTGTTCTGTTCCAACGACTGCCTCTTGGTCTATGTAGAGGTTCTGCAGGAGCATAATTAAGTGTTCTGGAATTCTTATTCTCCGAAACGTTACCCATAATTTGTTATGATCCACACAGTGGAATGCCTTTGCATAGTCAACAAAACACGGGTCAACATCTTTCTGGTATTCTATTTTTTTTGCCTAGATTCATCTGACTTCATCCATTTCCTCTTCTGAATCCAGTTTGAATTTCTGGCATTTACCTATTGATGTACTGCTGCAACCATTGCTGAATTATCTTCAGCAGAATTTTACTCGTGTGTGATATTAATGGTAGTTTTTGATAATTTCCACACTGTTGGATTACCTTTCCTTGGAATGGGCATGTATATGGATTTCTTCCATTCAGTTGGCCAGGTAGTTCTCTTCCAAATTTTTTGGCATAGACTAGTGAGTGCTTCCAGCTTTGTATCCATTTCTTGAAACATCTCAGTGGTATTCTGCTGCCCTGTTTTTCATCAATACCCTTAGTGCAGCTTGGACTTCTTACTTCAGTACCATCAATTCTTGATCATATGCTGCCTCCTGAAATGGTTAAACATTGAATTATTTTTTTTGGTACAGTGACTCTGTATTCTTTCCATCTTTTTTTTGATGCTTCCTGTGTCGTTCAATATTTTGTCCGTAGAACCCTACAACATTACAAATCGAGGCTTGAATTTTTTCTTCAGTTCTTTCAGCTTGAAAAATGCTAAGCGTGCTCTTTCCTTTTGGTTTTCTAATTCCAGGTCTTTGCATATTTCATTATAATAGTTTACTTTGTCTTCTTGAGAAGCCCTTGAAATCTTCTGTATAGCTCTTTTACGTGATCATTCCTACCATTTGTTTTAGCTACTCTGCCTTCAAGAGTAAATTTCAAAGTCTATTCTGACATCCATTTTGGTCTTTTCTTTTTTTTTCCTGTCTTTTTAATGATCTCTTTTTCTTCATGTATGATGTCCTTGATGTCATACCACAACTCATCTGGTCTTCAGTTATTAGTGTTCCATGCATCAAATCTGTTCTTGAGATGGTCTCCAAATTCAAGGGGATATACTCAAGGTCATACTTTGGCCTTGTGAACTTGTTTTAATTTTCTTCAGCTTCAACTTCAAGTTGCATATGAGCAATTGATGGTCTTTTCCACAGGTGGCTGCTAGTCTTGTTCTGCCTGATGATATTGAGCTTCTCCGTCACCTATTTTCAGAAATGTAGTCGATTTGATTTCTGTGTATTCCATCTAGTGAAGTCCATGTTACCATTTATGTTGTTGAGAAAAGGTATTTACAATGAAGAAGTGGTTGGTCTTACAAAATGCTATCATGTGATCTCAGGCATCTTTTCTATCATCAAGGCCATATTTCCCAATTACTGATCCTTCTTCTTTGTTTCCAGTTTCGAATTCCAATCACTAGTAATTATTAGTGCACCCTGATTGCATGTGTGATTAATTTTAGACTGTAGAAGTTGGTAAAATCTTTAATTTCTTCATCTTTGATATTAGTGGTCGGTGCATAAATTTGAATAACAGTGGTATTATGATATGAACTTAATGTAAGACTGTTGTTGCCTCAAAGTTGAACATATGATTAGCAATTTTATGTAGTGTGTGTATATAAGACACATGTTATAAGTTTACCTTCTGTAACAGAATAAATATCAGTTTTTCCTTTTTGAATATCTCAGTTACATTTGACATTTATTGTGTCAGTCATTCACTGTGTTCTATGTGCAGCCTTTTCATAGATGCTGGGAGCACAATAAAGAACAAAACAGACCTTTGTATTAGTTTATGTTTCAACCACCAGGAGGAATGTAAGTCTTTGAAAGGTGGAATGATGTATCATATTACTTTTTAAAAAACATTTCTTGTTATCTACCCCTATAACATTAAATGAGAGTGTTAAGAACCAGGTACATAACACTCCCATTTGATGTTGTTGTTGTTGTTAGTTGCCAACGAGTCACAGCTGATTCATTACAACTTTATGTATAACAGAACGAAATGTTGCTCGATCCTGTACAATTTCTATGACTGGTATGTTGGAATCCATTGTTGTGGCTATTGAGTTACTCATCTCATTGACGGCTTCCCTCATTTTCCCTGACCCTCTACTTTGCCAAACATGATGTCCATTTCTAGTGATTGGTCTTTCCCTGATGACATGTCCAAAGTAAGTAAGCTGAAGTCTCACCATCCTTGCTTCTAAAATGCAATCTGTTTGTGTTTTTTCTGCTACTGATTTGTTTGTTCTTCTAGAAGTCCATTGTACATTTAAATTATTCACTAACACTACACTTTGAATGTATCAATTCCTATTCAGTTTTTCTTTTTCATTATCTAGCTTTCACATGCATATGTGGTGATTTGATAAACAGCAAGATATAATTCCCATGGTTCTTACTGGATATTTATTCATAAAACATGTCTGGCTTTTTTAGACTCATTTTTATATTAAAAATGACTTTTTTATCTCTCTGCCATGTGTTGCCTGACTTTTTCATCCTACTTATACTTTCTACCTTCTAATACAACCTAAATCAGTATAACATTAAGTTTATACTTTAGTGTGATTCTGATGCCTAAGTAGCAAAACCGGAACAGCCAGGGGAAGTGACAGCATATGGAGAAACATTACTTTCACCTTTTTGAAGTGCTAAGTGTCCAAGCATTTTATGTTTCTACTTCTAGGATCTCTAATTTTATTAAGTAGCCTTGATTTAAACTTTTTTTTTTAATTCATGATTCTGCTAAAGAAGACCACACATTTAGTAAATACTTAAGGAGTTACTATTATATTCAGGTTGCTAATGCTACAAAGATGAATAAGATATAGTCTCAGTCCTCAAGAGGCTCATAGTCGAGGGCAGGGCCAAGATGGCGGAGTAGTCAGACACTTCTGGTGGTCCCTCTTACAACAAAGATCGGAAAAACAAGTGAATCTATTATATATGACAATCTAGGTGCCCTGAACATCAAAGGCAAAGTTCAGGAATTAGACTGAGCGGGGGGGGGGGGGGGGGGGGGGGAGGGAGAGATGGTTCAGAAGCAACGAGGAGTTGCCAGAACTGACCTCGCGAGAGCCAGTGCCTTGTGGGCCGGATCGGCTGGTGTGTGCGATGAGGCAGGCAAGGGTGTTCAGGAAGCGTTTTCCACTTTGGGAGAGACCCAGTGGCAGAGAGTCTGCTCATGTCTCCAGAGCCAATGAAAAGCAATGCTCAATCAGCAAAAGATAAGTACATGTGTTTAACCTACCAAGAGGATAAAAACACCCCATTTGGGAAGAAACGTTCTCCCATTTACCAGTTCCCTCCTTGCTCTGCACCAGGTCCCAGGCTGACTTCATTGATTACCACTTCCCCTGGGCCAGAAGTAGGACTAGTCACATGCCCTAAGCCATTCTCCCAGCCTTGGGGAGGAAACAAATTAACAAACAGGAAAAAATAATCTGCCAGCTCCCCTAAGCCAGGAATCAGGGCAGGCACAGCTCCTTTGCCTAGGCATAGGTATAAGGAGTCCATAGACTCTGAATGCCTTTCACCTCTGCATAGACCTGTGTGGGCCCATTTCAGCAGTGTAGGCCCTCATTACCACAGTACAACAGGGTATATTCCTGACACCTACCTTCACTGTATCAGCTATCTGGTGGAGTAACAGGTTCATGACACTTGACACCACTCTGCCCATTAAGCAGGGTCTTCACCTACACACATCAGGGGCCTGAGGACTGGAGGTTCCACCCACACCACCTAGCTACATGCCACAGGGGTCCAAGAATAAGTGGCATCTCTCAGTCCTTACAGCCAACAGCATTGGGTACCCATAGTCTGGCTGCAAAACCCACCTACCTCCACCCTCTAGGGAACAGGGACACGCTTTCCTTTCAGACACTCGGGGGCAGCAGTCAGCTCCCTGCCTTGGTCAACGCATGACCCCCTACTGCAGCCAGATACCTGTGCCTACTCCAATCACTCCTGTACATCTAGGACCATAAGTGAGAGCCCACACCACACAACTGGTGACTACCTAGACACCTGAGCTGAATCCATACAAGAAAAGTAAACGGACTCCTGGGCTCACATACCTAGTAACAGGTCTAACCACCTGGTCACTGGATGTTAGAGTTTAAAAGGCACCAATAATCAAAAGAGCTCACACAAGCAGCCTATTTGGGCATATCAAAACATAACAAAACAAGAAGGTAGGACACAGTAAGCAAACATAAAATAAATATAATAACTTACTGATGGCTTAGAGGCAACAGTCAGTATCAAATCACATAAAGAGGCAGACCATGATGGCTTCAGAAAGCTCCCAAAATAAATAATCAAGAAATCCTCCAGAGGGAGAGCTTCTTGAAATTACCAGAAGTAGAATACGAAAGATTAACATACAGAACTCTTCGAGAGATCAGGAAGGAGACCAGGCAAAACACAGAAAAATCCAAGGAACACAAAGACAAAGCAACTGAGGAACTTAAGAAGATTACGGAAGGGCACAATTACAAATTTAACAGTCTGCAAGAATTCATAGAGAGACAGCAACAGAAATCCAGAAGATTAATGATAAAATTTCAGAATTAGACAACTCAATAGAAAGTCATAGGACCAGAACTGAGGCAATGGAAGTCAGAATTAGTAAGATTGAAGGTAAAGCACTTGATACCAAATTATTTGAGGAAAAATCAGATAAAAGCATTAAAAAAAGGAAGAAACCCTAACAACTATGTGGGACTCTGTCAAGAGGAATCACCTACGAGTGACTGGAGTACCAGAACACGGAGGCATAACAGAAAATACAGAGAGAATTATTGAAGATTTGTTGGCAGAAAACTTCCCTGATATCATGAAAGATGAGAAGATACCTATCCAAGATGCTCATCTAACCCCACAAAAGGAAGATCCCAAAAGAAAGTCACAGAGACATATTATAACCAAACTTGCCAAAACCAAAGATAAAGAGAGAATTTTAAGAGTGGCTAGGGACAAACAAAAAGTCAACTACAAAGGAGAGTCAATAAGAATAAGCTCGACTACTCAACAGAAACAATGCAGGCAAGAAGGCAAGGGGAAGACATATATAAAGGCTTGAAGGAAAAAAAATGCCAGCCAAGAATTATATATCCAGAAAAACTGTCTCTCAAATATGATGGCAAAATTAGGGCAATTCCAGATAAACAGAAGTTTATGGAATTTGCAAAAACCAAACCAAAATTATAAGAAATACTACAGGGAGTCCTCCAGGTAGAAAATCAGTAACATCAGAAAACAACCCAAGACTAGAACACAGGACACAGCAACTAGATATCAACCCAGATAAGGAAGTGACAAAAGGAAATCAAAGCTAAAACACTGAAAATAGGGAAACAGATGTCAATATGCAAAAGATGACAACCTTAAAACAAAAAAGAGGGACTTAGAAAACGTAGACATAGACTTTTCATATGGCGAGGAAATCAAGGTGATATAAAGAAATAAAAGACTAGTGCAAACTTAGAAAAATAGGGGTAAATATTAAGGTAACGACAAAGGAAACAAACAATCCTACAAATCAAAATTAAAAAAACTAGAAAAATATAAAGACTCAGCAAACACAAAATCAACAACAATGAAAAAGATGAAAAAAATACATAAAGAAAAATGACTCAGCACAGAAAATTAAGTGGAACAAAGAAACTGTGAACAACACACACAAAAAGTCATCAAAATGACAGCACTAAGCTCGTACCTATCAATAATTACACTGAATGTAAATGCACTAAATGCACTAATAAAGAGACAGAGAGTGGAAGATTGGATTAAAACAAACAAACAAACACGACCTGTCTATATGCTGCCTACAAGAGACACACCTTAGACTTAAATACACAAACAAACTAAAATTCAAAGGATGGAAAAAATATATATCAAGCAAACATCACTCAAAAAGAGCAGGAGTGGCAATATTAATCTCTGACAAAATAAACTTTAAAGGAAAATCCACCACAAAGGATAAGGAAGGACACTATATAATGATTAAAGGGTCAATACACCAGGCACACATAACTATAATAAATATTTACGCACCCAACAACAGGGCTTCAGAATACATAAAACAAACTCTAACAGTACTGAAAAGAGAGATCGACAGCTCCACAATAGTAGCAGGAGACTTCAACACACTGCTTTCAGTGAAGGACAGAACATCCAGAAAGAAGCTCAAAAAGACATGGAAGAGCTAAATGCTATAAGCAACCAACTTGATCTTATAGACATATACCAAACACTCCACCCAACAGCAGCCAAATATACTTTCTTTTCCAACACACACAGAACATTCTCCAGAACAGACCACATATTAGCCATAAAGCAAGCCTTAACAAAATCCAAACCATAGAAATATTACAAAGCATCTTTTCTGACCATAAAGCCATGAAAGTAGAAATCAACAACAGAAAAAAGCAAGGAAAAAAAATCAAACACATGGAAACGGAACAACACCTTGCTCAAAATCTACTGGGTTAGAAGAAATTAAGGATGGAATAAAGAAATTCATACAATCAAATGAGAATGAAAACACATCCTACCAGAACCTTTGGACCACGGCAAAAGCAGTGCTCGGAGGTCAGTTTATAGCAATAAATGCTCACATCCGAGAAGAAGAAATGGCCATAATCAAACCATTAACCTTACAACTTGAACAAGTAGGAAGAGAGCAGCAAAAGAAGCCCTCAGGTGCCAGAAGAAAGGAAATAATAAAAATTAGAGCAGAATTAAATGAAATAGAGAATAGAAAAACATTGAAAGAATTAACAAGACCAAAAGCTGGTTCTTTAAAAAGATCAACAAAATCGATAAACCACTGGCCAAACTGACAAAAGAGAAACAGGAGAGGAAACAAAGATCCTCAATAAGAAATGAGATGGGCAATATCACAACAAACCATACTGAAATTAAAAGAATCATAACAGAATACTATGAATAACTTCACTTTTAATTTAGGTTTTAAAAAATCTGGAAACCTAGAGGAAATGGACAAATTTCTAGAAACACACTATCTACCCAAACTAACACAAACAGAAGTATAACAACTAAATAAACCTATAACAAAAGAAGAGATTGAAAAGGTAATTAAAAAACTCCTAACAAACAAAAGCTCTGGCACTAATGGTTTCACTGGAGAATTCTACTAAACTTTCAGAGAAGAGTTAACACCACTACTACTCAAAGTATTTCAGAGCATAGAGAAGGATGGAATACTCTTAAACTCATTCTATGAAGCCAGCATAAGCCTGATACCAAAACCAAGTAAAGACACCACAGAAAAAGAAAATTACAGACCAATATCCCTCATGAACGTAGATGCAAAAATCCTCAACAAAATTCTAGCCAATAGAATTCAATAACATATCAAAAAAATAATTCACCATGACCAAGTGGGATTCATACCAGGTATGCAGGGATGCTTCAACATTAGAAAAACAATCAATGTAATCCATCACATAAATAAAACAAAAGACAAGAACCACATGATCTTATTAATTGATGCAGAAATTGAATTTGACAAAGTCCAACACCCACTGATGATAAAAACTCTCAACAAAATAGGAATAGCAGTGAAATTCCTTAGCATGATAAAGGGCATTTATACAAAGCCAACATCCAACATCATCTTAAATGGAGAGAATCTGAAAGCATTCCCCTTGAGAATGTGAACCAGACATGGATGCCGTTTATCAGCAGTCTTATTCAACATTGTGCTGGAGGGCCTACCCAGAACAATTAGGCTAGAAAAAGAAATAAAGGGTATCCAAATTGGTAAGAAAGAAGTAAAAGTATCTCTATTTGCAAAAAAAAAGAAAAAAAGGTACCAGGATACAAGGTAAACATATAAAAATCAGTTAGATTCCTTTACATATCTACAGATCTACAGATACAATACAATCCTGATCCAAATTCCAATGACATTTTTTAATGAGATGGGGAAATTATCACCAACTTCATATGGAAAGGGAAGAGGCCCCAGATAAGTAAAGCATTACTGAAGAAGAAGAAAGTGGGAGGCCTCACACTGCCTGATTTTAGAGCCTATTATACTGCCATGGTAGTCAAATCAGCCTGGTACTGGTACAACAACAGATGCATAGACTAATGGAACAGAATTGAGAATCCAGATGTAAATTCATCACCTATGAGCAGCTGATATTTGACAAAGGCCCAAAGTCTGTTAATTGGGGAAAAGACAGTCTCTTTAACAAATGGTGCTGGCATAACTGGATATCCATCTGCAAAAAACTGAAACAAGACCCATACCTCACACCATGCAGAAAAACTAACTCAAAATGGATCAAAGACCTAAATATAAAATCTAAAACGATAAAGATCATGGAAGAAAAAATAGGGACAATGCTAGGAGCTCTAATACTTGGCATAAACAGAATATAAAACATTACTAACAATGCAAAAACACCAGAAGAGAAACTAGATAACTGGGAGATCCTAAAAATCAAATACTTATGCTCATCAAAAGATTTCACCGAAAGAGTCAAAAGACAACCTACAGACTGGGAAAAAATTTTTAGCTACCACAATTCTGATCAGCGTCTAATCTCTAATATCTGTAAAATACTGCAAAACCTCAACAACAAAAAGATGAATAACCCAATTAAAAAACGGGCAAAGGATAGAAACAAGCACGTCACCAATGAAGACATTCAAACACCTAACAGATATGTGAGGAAATGCTCATGATCATTAGCCGTTATAGAAATGCAAATCAAAACTACAGTGAGATCCCATCTCACCCCAACAAGGCTGGCACTAATCCAAAAAACACAAAATAATAAATGGTGGAGAGGCTGTGAAGAGACTGGAAAACTTATGCTCTGTTGGTGGGAATGTAAAACTGTACAGCCACTTTGGAAATCAATTTGGTGTTTCCTTAAAAATCTAGAAATAGGAGTTCCATAAGATCCAGCAATTCCATTTGTGGGAATATATCTTAGAGAAATAAGAGTCATCACACGAATAGATATATGCACACCCATGTTCGTTGCAGCACTGTTCACAATAGCAAAAAATAGAAACAACCTAGGTGCCCACCAATGGATGAATGGATAAACAAATTATGGTATATTTACACAATGGAATACTACTCAACGATAAAGAACAACAATGAATCTGTGAAACATTTCATAACATGGATGAATTTATTTGGAAGGCATTATGCTGGGTGAAATTAGTCAGTCACAAAAAGACAAATATTGTATGAAACCACTATTATAAGAACTCAAGAAATGGTTTAAACACAGAAGAAAACATTCTTTTATGGTTACTAGGGTGGGGAGGGAGGGAGAGGGATATTCACTAACTAGACAGTAGATAAGAATTATCTTAGGTGAAGAGAAGGAAAACAGGCACTTCAGGGGAAGTCAGCACAGGTGGACTAAACCCAAAGCTAAGAAGTGTCCTGAATACAAACAAACACAGAGTAGGAGGGGCAGGGGTCTGGGGACCACGGTTTCAGGGGACATCTAGGTCAATTGGCATAATAAAGTTTATTAAGAAAGTGTCGTGCATCTCACTTGGGTGAGTGGCGTCTGGGGTCTTCAAAGCTAGTGAGCTGCCATCTAAGGTATATCAATTTGTCCCAACCCACCTGGAGGAAATGAGAATGAAGACCATCAAAGATACAAGGAAAATATTAGCCCAAGAGACAGAAAGGGTCACATAAACCAGAGACTCCATCAGCCTGAAACTAAAAGAACTAGATGGTGACCAGCTACCACCAATAACAGCCCTGACAGGGAACACAAAGTTTCCCTGATGGAGTGGGAGAAAAGTGGGGTGCAGAACTCAAATTCTAGTAAAGACCGGACTTATTGGTCTAACTGAGACAGGAGGGACCCCGGAAGACATGGCCCCCGGACTCTCTGGTAGCCCAGAACTGAAACCATTCCCGAAAACAACTCTTGAGACAAAGATTAGACTGGACTATGGGACATAAAATGATACTCGTGAAAAGAGTGCTTCTTAGCTCAAGTAGATACATGGGACCAAATGGGCAGCTCCTGTCTGGATGCGAGACGAGAAGGCAAAAAAGACAAGAGCTGGCTGAATGGACATGGGACATTCGGGGTGGAAAGGAGGAGTGTGCTGTCACATTATAGGGAGAGCAACCAGGGTCACATAGCAATGTGTGTATAAATTTTTGTATGAGAAACTGACTTGAACTGTAAACTTTTAATTAAAGCACAATAAAAAAACAAGCATCGTAAATAAGTAAATTACACAGCATGATTAACTAAAGATACAAATAAAAGCAGTCAGAGTCAAGCCTCAAAAACAAAAACAACAAAAAAGAAGCTTATAGTTTTGAAAGAGACAGATAGTAAACAGACAAAGGATCAGTGATAGAGACAGAGTTGTCAGGAAAATTTATGATGAAAGGTAATACCTTATAAGAGTGTTTAATGAGGAATAGAAGGTAAGCTGAGCAGAAAGAATAAAAAATAGAAGAGATAGCATGAAGAAAGGCAAAGAGACAATTTACAGCATGCCTCTCCCGCCAGGCAGGAAATTACGAACAATTCCTTGTTGACAAAGTATGTATGAATGTGTAAGAAATGAGGAAGGAGACAGGCTGTGCCATGTGAAAGAGCTTAGACTTATTCCTACTCCAGGGAATGAGAGATCATGGTCAGGTTCTAAGAAGAGAGTGATATGGCCAAATTTGTGTTTTATATAAATCAGCATGATAGCCATGTGATGGGATGCACTTGTGCCATTTGAAATTGAAGGCAGGGAGAAAAGTTGTGAGTACACTTCAAAAGTTGATGCTAAAGATGCGGATAACCTGAACTAAGGCATTTGAAATTATAGGGAAAAAATTGGGTCATAATTTCATGAATTAATGCCACTAATAGAGCCCTGGTAGTGCAGTTGCTAAGAGCTCAGGCTACTAACCAAAAGGTCAGCAGTTCAAATCCACCAGCTGCTCCTTGGAAACCCTATTTGGTAGTTCTACTCTGTGCTATAAGATTGCTATGTGTTGGGATTGACTCAACAGCAATGGGCTTGGTTTTTTGGTTAATGCCACCAATGACAAAGATGAAGAAACTGAAGATTTTTACCAACTTCTGCAGTCTGAAAATGATCGAACATGCAATCAGGATGCATTGATAATTGGTGATTGGAATGTGAAAGTTGGAAATAAAGAAGAAGGATCAGTAGTTGGAAAATATGGCCTTGGTAATAGATAAGACTCAGGCAATCACATGATAGAATTTTGCAAGACCAACAACTTATTCATTATAAATACCATTTTCCAACAACAAAAAAGGCGACTATAAACGTGGACCTCACCAGAAGAATACACAGGAGTCAAATCAACTACATCATACATGAAGAAAGCAAGAGGTCATTAAAAAGATAGGACAGAAAGAAAGAAAAGACCAAAATGGATGTCAGAAGAGTTTGTGAAACTTGCTGTGGAACACAGAGCAGCTACAGCGAGAGGAAGAAATGATGAAGTAAAATAGGTGAATTGAAGATTTCAAAGGGTGTCTTGAGAAGACAAAGTAAAGTATTATAGTGAAATATGCAAAGACCTGGAGTTAAAAAATCAAATGAAAAGAATAAGGTTGGCACTTCTCAAGATGAAAAAACTGAGGAAAAAATTCAAGCTTCAAGTTGCAATACTGAAGAATTCTGTGTGCAAAACACTGAACACAGGAAGCATCAAAAAATGATGGAAGGAATGCACAGATTCACTGTACCAAAAAGAATTGGCTGTTGTTCAACTGTTTCAGGAGGTAGTATATGATCAAGAACTGATAGTACTGCAGGAAGAAGTTCAAGCTGCACTGAGGGCATTGATGAGAAACATAGCTCCAGGAATTGATGGAATACCAATTGAGATTTTCAACAAATGGATGTAAAGCTAGAAGCACTCACTCGTCCATGCAAGAAATATGGAAGACAGCTATCTAGCCAATGGACTGGAAGATATTCATATACGTGCCCATTCCAAAGAAAGGTGATTCAACGGAATGCAGAAATTATGGGAAAATACCATTAATATCACATGCAAGTAAAATTTTGCTGAAGATAATTCAAAAGAAGCTGCAGCAGTATATGGACATGGAACTGCCAGAAATTCAAGCTGGATTCAGAAGAGGTCATGGAGCAAGGGATATCATTGCTGATGTCAGATGGATCTTGACTGAAAACAGAATACCAGAAAGATGTTTACCCGTGTTTTATTGACTATGCAAAGGTGTTGGATTGTATGGATCGTAACAAATTATGGATAACATTGCGAAGAACAGGAATTCCAAAACTATTAATTGTATTCATGTAGAACCTGTACATAGAACAAGAGGTTATCACTCAAATGGAACAAGGGGATACTGCATGATTTAAAGTCATGAAAGGTGTGCATCAGGGTTGTATTTTTTCACCATACTTATTCAATAAGATGCAGCACTGTGCAGTGTTTTGTTCTGTGGTAAATGGGCTCTTTATGAGTTGGAATTGACTCAAGGGTACCTAACAACAACGACATTCAAACTGTATGCTGAGTAAATAATCTGAGAAGCTGAACTATATGAAGAAGAACATTAATCAGGACTGAAGGAAGACTTATCAACAGCCTGCGATATGCAGATGACACAACCATGCTTGAAGAAGACTTTAAGTTGTTTAACTAGTATAAGTGAAAAGGACTTGCAGCACTTACTGATAAAGATCAAAGACTATTAACTTCATCATGGATTACACATTAAAGAAAACTAAAATCCTCACAACTGGACCAATAAGAAACATCACGATAAAGGGAGAAGAAGTTGTCAAAGATTTCATTTTACTTGGAGCCATAATCAGTACTCATTGAAGCAGTAGTCAAATCAAATGACATATTGCATTGGGCAAATCTGCTGCAAAATACCTCTTTAAAGTGTTAAAAAGCACAAATGTCACCTTCAGGACTAAGGTGCACCTGACCCAAGCCATAGGTCATAAGCCTCATATGCATGTGAAAGCTGGACAATGAATAAGGAAGAATTGATGCATTCAGATTATGCTGTTGGCAAAGAATCTTGAATATAGCATGTAGTGCCAGAACTAACAAATCTGTTTTGGAAGAAGTATAACCAGAATACTCCTTTGAAGCAAGAATGGTAAGACTTTGTCTCATGTACTTTAGAGATGTTTTCAGGAGGGACTAGTCCCTGGAGAAAGACCTCATGCTTGGTAAAGTAGAGGGTCAGCGAAAAAGAGGAAGACTGTCCATCAGAGGGATTGACACAGTGGCTTCAACAATGGGCTCAAATACAGAAATGACTGTGAGGATGGCACAGGACCAGGCAATGTTCTGTTCTGTTGTACATAGGGTCGCTATGAGTCAGAAACGACTCAAGGGCACTTAACAGCAGCTAACAATTTCATGATTATGGTTGTAGGAGCTAAAATGAAAGATATGTCTGTGGATGACTGTTAGAGTGGATTTTCTTTTTTCGCATTGAAGATCAGTGTAAATTACAGTGTAGCAAGAGGAAGGGTAGTTCAATAAAAATGCGCATGATAAAGAAAAATTTTCTTGTTATCCTGATTTTACATTATGTGGAGAATTTCAGCACTGAATACTTCCCACTTAAAAATGCTATGTCTTAGGGTTTATGCTTATACTCTTGCTCTGTCAGTTTTCTCCACAGTTCCTTGCTGACATTTTATGCTGGAATCCTAATTCTACTCAGTCCCTTTAGAACGCATCATTAGTTTTATCTTACTGGCTTTTGATTTAATCTTTATCCATGATACTGTCTTTTAGACACCTTTGTCTCCATGCTATGGCCTCTCTCACCCTGCCTTCGAACTCTGCCCTCCATGCCTTTGAGAACTCAACCTGGTCAGGGGTCTCAGACTTCTGCCTTTCAGTGAAGAAGGTTTGGATTTCAAACAAATTTTATGATCCAGCAAAGAGATAACGAAAAGCACAGTTAATAGATTTTTTTTTTTAAAAAAACGAAGGATCTATTGCTTTCTTTAATACTGGAAATATGTTGAATTATGTCTCATAAAGCAAAACGGTTTATATATTCTGATTCAACTAAACACTTGTAGGGAAAATAAGCTGATAGATAGCGAATACTTAGCTCTTTTTACTACCAAAATCCTTAACTGATATATTATGGCTTTTCAAACAAAACAAAACAAACAAAAAAACAAACAGTGTAACTTTTAGTGAATGCAGAAATTTAGGAACTGTTATAAATGGTAAAAGGGGCCCTAGTGGTCCAATGGTTAAGTGCGCAGTTGCTAACCAAAAGGTTGGTGGTGGAATCCACCAGGCACTCCACTGAAAGATGTGGCGGTCTGCTTCAGTAAAGATTACAGCCATGGAAACCCTATGGGACAGTTCTACTCTGTCCTATGGGGTCTTTATGAGTTGGAATCGACTCAACGGCAATGGGTATAAATGGTAAAGATTTTCGCTGGAATAAAAAAATATTTATTGAATTGTTTAACTAATATATACTAAATGTACTAGGAATTTCACGAAAATTTCAAAATATAGACAGAATGGCCCTTGTTCTTAAGGAGCTTTCAAGAAAAAAAGTGGAGAAAACAAACGTCACATAACGCAGAATAAGTAAGTAGCCTACAAGAGTTAAAAACTAAGTGTAATGGGAGTTGTAAAAAGAGAAATGAGATTCACACCGGCTGATTAAAGAAGGTAAAATTAAAAAGCTATTATTAAATTTTGTTAACCTGTAAGAGACATTTCTGGAAAACACATTTATGCTAGTAATAATGCAAAGGTGAAAAAATTATAACTGGTTTTTGCAAAACAGTAGTTCGTACATTTTGGCTATAGGTCACAAAGATGTACGGCAGGAGGGGAAAGGAAAGCTGGATATGGAGGTTGTATCACAGCACAAAGGGCTGGAATATGAGCCTAAGTAGTCTGTATTTGATGGAATTTGTATGAAAAGACTGAAAGTTTTTGAACAGGGAATGACTAGCTCATGTACACAAAAGAAGACTATCTTGGCAAAAGTGTTTTAAATGTTAGTTTAAGATAGTGACCATAGGCTGGAAGATAAACCAAGGGAATAGTACAAATATTCCATGTGAAAGGAATATGGTTAGGGTGACGGGAGTGGGAACGCAAACCAGAATGTAGGTGTGAGAGATATTACCAAAGTGAAGTGATAGCATTCGGTAATTGATTGGATATGCAGAGCAGAGAAAGGACTAAATTTTTACATTCCAGATAACTTGAGAGGATGACTGAAAAATTAATAGAAAAATAGACTTAAAAAATAATTGAATTAGTGATAGAATATAATGCCTTATGTTACATATCTTACTGTATAGATGAGGCCACCAAAAAACCCTGGTGTACTCATCCCACAAGCAACTATATGCATATACCACCTTAGAATTTAGAGAAGAAGATCAGAGTTCGATATAATAAAATCATGACAAGATATAGGTTACCAGGGGATAGCATGTAGTTTATAAGAAAATAGGGCTGATAGCAGGAACTTAGAAATTAAGTTTATAGAATAAAAGTTTGAGATGAAATAAATAAAAAAGACTGAGGCAGCTCAGTCATGGTTCTGTGTTAAAGAACCCAAAGAAGAAATTAAAAACGTGTGTTTTGTCAGGCATATAAAAAGTGCCGCCAACAGATCAAAGACAAAGATTTGATGATTAAAATGTCATTGATAACTTAAACAATGAATGAATTTTAATAAGGAAGCGGAGGTCAAAGCTCATTGCAAAGGTAGACAATGATTACTTAGCACTATTTTGAGAAGATAGTAAAAGAAATGTTGTGCTAGCAAAGCAGTGTAAAGAATATGAGGAGGAGTCAAGAGAACGGTCCTTTGGTCTATAGGTGACCTAAGCTCTAGTGGGTACAGGGAAAACTGCTACGGAAGGATGGAAAGAAGATTTAAGGCAAAGAGGTGATTATTGTTGCTGCAATGTGTTTTACAGAGATAATAGAAAACGAATCGAATTGCTCTCAGTAGGTCTGAAGGATGAAAAGGTAAGTAAATATACTGAAAATTCTTGAAGTAGAAAGGAAAAAAATTGAAGAAGTGCATGTTGCTCCAAACTTAGCAAAATTATTGTTGTGAGTATATCCTAGAGACTGAGTTCAGGGGCTCGATGAATGGCTGGGAGAGTTGCCATTGAGAAAGGAACATAATCCTTAGAAGAATGACAGGAGTGTTAGTAGTTTGTAGGTATGCTAAGGATTAGGACTACAAATTTGTTGAGTTCATCATCAACAGTTTCAAAACTTTACTTGATATCAGTCAGAATGAGAATGAGGGCAGAAAAAATGAGAAACCACCAATATTGGGTCTAGAAACTACAGAACATAGGGAAGCAAGGAATCCCTGGGCGCAAGAAGAGCATTAAGTGGCTGACAATGGGGAAGAGTCTGTGGTTAGCGTCCCGGAGATGATTAGGGAAAAAAAGATGGGTGAGAGAATAGGAATCAAAAAGAATATAAAGAAACTGCTTCAGTAAGCATGAAGGAGTACAAAATCGAGTATGGAGAATGAGGCCACATAATGAATTTTGAGAGTGAGGGATATAGAAATTAGAATAGTTTCGATAATCATATCTAAAAGAACCAATTTTGAATACTTTAAAAAAATAATTAAATGTCTGAATATGGGAGAAAAATAAGGGGTGGGGGGAAGGTGTCTTCACACTTATTTCTGACTTTTCTTCTGAGTAGTGTTATGGAATACGGATTCCTCAATATGGATTCAGGGATTTATCATGAAAAGAGAAAGCAAACAAAGATTGGGTAACATGGAGACTGAGGACTATAAATCTTACCTCTCTCAGAGGATCGTTGAGTTCATTGAGAATATTTTCCTCATCAAAGATTTTGCCTTGGTATCTGTGTTCATAGTAATCATGGATCTTCTGACGCATATCCGCTGGTAACTTATGGAATGACATATATTGTTCCACTTGCTTATACTGTAAGGAAATGAAAATGGAAATCAGAAAACATGGTAGGCTATGTGAGAAATCACCATTACTTTGTGGTGCTATAATCAATAACGTTTGTATCCATAACACAAAGAAATCCTACTCTTCATTACTTTGTTCTGTAGTGTGATGTATAAGACATTTTACTTAAGTAAAAATTTCCTGTAAAGACCAAAGATGTTACCAAGAAGAGACACAAGACATGAGAGGATTTTATAGTGAATGTAAGGGTGAGATAGCAGGAGAAAAAAAGCCAGTGATGGGACAAGAGAATAAATGTTATGCTATATATGTGTGTGTGCGTATATATATATATATATATATATACGCACACACACATATATACACATATGCATATATGTGTATATATTAATTCTAAAAGAATAGACATGAAGGTGCTGTTTGGCTTCTCATTTTGAGGAAGAATCACAAGAAACATAGTAAGGCAAGAGTAATTGTGGGTAGTATGAAAGGAGCTTTGATTTTAAACTTTGGAGCAAAATATCAGAACCTAATTATATTTTGAATCTAGAGACAGAGGGCGTGGCAGCTGTTTGCAGGTTGTAGTTATGCAAACAACACAGATTCCCTGTAGAAGTAAGAGAATGTATCAGGCTTCCACATTATTTTATAGCTGAAAGCTAATGTGGACAGAGAAGTTCATTAAACTCAAGTAGTTTTTAAACTGGAATGTTTACAAAATCACCTGGGGTGATGGTTGCTTGTTGGGAATGGAGATTTTGAGCCCCAACCCCACAGAGTAATTCCTTTCATGTTTCTGGCTTGTTATATTTACACACACACACACACACACACACACACACACACACACACACACACACACACACACACACACCCCTTTTAAATTAATATCCTTGCTAATCAAACAGGAGCAAGGAGATTATCTGGAAGTGAAAGGTCTGAATCTCAAGCCTCATCCCAGACCTAGAGAATCATATTCTGCATCTTAAAAGATCCCCAAGTGACTCACATGCACATTAAAGTTTGAGAAGCATTGCCTAGGTGTTCCTAATTCAGGTGATCCTGAGACTATAGCTCTTAACTACTGCGCCACCAGGACTCTCTCTCTCTCCTTCTCTCTCTCTATGTATATATACTTTACACATAAAATTAAAATATTGTTTGGACAATCTCTTTCACAGGTACTCAAAAAAATACACTTTGGAATAAGACTTGCTTTATTTGGTCACCAGACTATGCCCTAACATGTTTAAAGCCTGCAGGCCTTTCTGACATATCTCTCCGAATCAACTTGATTATGATATGACGTTTTTAATTTAGGCATCAATGCTATGACTTCCATTTTGTGTAAGTGGCTTCTACTATGTACTTGAGAAGGACTGCGTTCATTTTTTCTGGAGAGGTCACAAGCTGAATGCCTGTCTAACATCAATATGCTTTGGCAGCCCTCTCCTAGAGATGGGGGATTAGGTTGCCTGGCTCCTCATGCAGCTGGCCTATAAGAATGAAGCTTCAATTGCTTTCTCTTCAAGACTGCTGTGTACAGTTGGATTTAGAGCTGCAATGGAAAAGCTCTATTTTTGTCCCTGGAGACACTTATATGCCTGCCTTTTACTCTTGGTCAAGAAAAGGGCAGTAAGATTTACGATGTACTGTTTCGGGTCTGAAACCCCTTGAACACTCCCAAGGCTATCTTCTGCACTGATGATTTGCAACTGGCCTGCTTGGTTTGACAAACCTGGCTTGACTATTTAAAGAGACACTGAGAGCTTTTTCAATAAGCTCTGCTAAAGCCAAGGTTCTTTGCACAGATCTTGATAGTTTAATCCAGAGATTCTGCATGATCTGGGTGCTCAAATATTGGTCCCATGGGGATCTTATGCTGTGGAATGTCTGCACTCTCTTTCTCTTGCTGCACCGTATCCTTTGCCTTTAAATAAAAGTCTCAGGTGGGTATACTCTGTGTAATCTGGTGATTCCTGTCAAATATCCAGACTTGGGAAATTGATACAACAGTTTCAGTCAATAGGACTGCACATTTTAACTCTCACCGGTATGCATTCATAAACATACTATCAATTCTGGTCAAATAAAGAATCCAACTTTCTTGAGGACCAGTAGGTAATCAGGTTCTCTCTGCTTACTTTTTTCAACAGACTACTTGCCCCCAACACTGATCAGAGTGGTGAAAATCTTTAACCCTAACCAGCATATTGAGCTCTAGATCTTATTTAGACATGCTAGTTAAGTGAATATTTTCCTGAAAAGAACTGAGCATGCTGAAGTGTATCAAACCACAGGTATCACATGGGAACTTCGACAAATGCACATTTGCAGTCTTCACCCCAGATCTACTGAGTCAGAAGCTCTCCACGTGGGGCTCAGCAATCTGTGTTCTAACAGACCTCCACACACTAGAGTATCAGAACCGCTGATATATGCCAAATACTTTTTTATCTTAGGACATAAAGAAGCAAGTTTGGATGAGAGTAAGAGAAAGAAAAAAAATCAGTTTTTGACAAGTTAAGATGCCTGTGGCACATCCTAGTGCTTAAACATAGGTCAGGCACTTGGGGGAGAAACTATACCTCCACATAGACTAAGGGACCACCAAGGGATGATGTGTCAAACAAGAGGAGGCAGAAGTGAAACCTACATTTAAAAGGCAGCTAGATCATGGATGTTGGTCAAGTGAAGGGTACTGACGTTTACCAGCAAGAAGTGAGAACAGAACCGGACAAATATTATCAGTAGATCCAAAGGAGGATAAAGTTTCAAGGGGGTTGTGGCCAATATAATTACATTCTAAGAAAAAAGGTACTAGATGGTGGCCAGTGAATTTGGAAATCAGGTAGCAAACTTTGTAAGGACAAGACACTTTTTAAACACAGGAACTACTCATCTTTCAGCCTTTGTTCCCTCACCTGCGTCTCCAGATCTTCTCCCTACCTTTCTCATGTTGCATTTGTGTCACTAGTGTTATTTCTTTTTTTGGTCCTTCGAAATTTCATACCAGGTATTTACAAGTTTATTTCATGTTCAGAGGATTCTAGACAGTGTTCCGGATGAAGTAACTATTCCCCTCCTTCATTCTACTTTCTAATTTTTGTCATCTATACTTTTACAACGTTACCATCTCATGCCTGCCATTGAACCTTCTAAATTTTGTTAAAGTTGAATCTAACGCTAAAATCCCATAAAGGGTTTACATTACTGTGACTGTGTAAATATTGTTACCACATGGTCAAGCAGACCATTTGATGCCATTTCCTTTTGTTACCTGGAAATTTTAATCACCTTCATTTCATGCACAATTTGCTTTTAAGTCTCGTTTATTTCCACCCTCTGTATCTCACAGATATCTACTGAGTTTTCTTCAGAGACTTCCTGTAGGATCCTGAATCTTCCTTTTCAAACCTGTACTAGCTTCTCTCCAGACCTGTTGCACAGATGACTTTCTGGGATTTCCCTTTACACCATTCCTGGTTGGATTCACTGTTCCTGCATTTCATGCTTCTCTTTTTGAAACAATTTCAATAAGCAACTAAGAAAGATTTGAGATATGGATTTTCTGAATCTTTCTGTGCCTGAAAATGTTTCTATTAAACTCCCAAACTTGACTGATAACCTGAGTACATATAGAATTCCAGGTTGAACCCTTCAAGTTGGATGTTGAGTCTTTTGGATTCAATCTTCTGTGCTAGATTTGACCTATGTTTCATTTATCATTTATTTCAAATACATTTTCCACAGTTTCCCCTATATTCTAGATTTTTTCCCTTAAATTTCCTAGAAACTATTTTTGATTTCAAATATCTCTTCCTTTCTTTCAATCTTTTATTTGTATAGTTTCAATATTCTTAGTTCAAAAATACACTAAATCATATGAGACTTTTTGGGAATGATTTTAAAGCACTCTTTTATTCTCCTAAATATCTGGATTAAGAAAAGTCTGTCTAAATAGATACAGATTAAGAAATGTCTGTTGGATTTAGCTTCAGTAAATTTTTCGGTGTCCTTGCCATAAACAATTTCATTGGACAGTATGTATATGTGAGAAGTATGAGTAATTCAAAATATTGCAATATTTTGAAAGTGACTGGAAGACAGAAGTGGAAATAACAAGTGAAACCATCTCTCTGACATATTCCAGTCATAAGGGGAGAGCTAGACTGATAATTGGAGGAAACAAGGGATATGGCAAATGTAAGCAATTCCAACAACTCTAAAAAAAATATTTTATTACATTTTTGTTGTTTTTATATTCATGAAATGATACCCTTACTAGAGATTGAATCACTCTTCTTTTCCCCCCACTCCTTCATTCTAATTCTTGATATATCACCAAATGATGTAAATCCTACCTGACAAAGTTTTATGTTTTTCCATTTCTTTACATTCCCATTATTACATTCAAGTCAAAGCTACATTTCTGTCTCCTAAACTCACTGCCCAGCTTCCTATCTACATTTCCTTTATATATCTGTATATATTTTCATCCAACTCCAATTCATTTTCCATAATCCACACAATTCTTTTAAAAATCTAACCTTATTGTCACTCTCTTGTTTAAAATCTTTTAGCAGCTTGCCATTTCCTTCAGGATAAAGCCTAACCTCCTTGGCTTGAAGTCTACATGGTCCTCTCATGCTTTATCTTTCACATTCTTCTTCTTTTTTTTCACTATACCCTGCTGTATTTCTTTCATATTCTGAACCACATCCTGGTCTCTGAATGCTGAAACTTGGATCATAATGTTTCCTCTATCTGGAATACTCTTACATTACATAATTTTATTCTTATTGTTTATCATTAAGAGATCATTTACTAAATATGAGAGATTCTGAATTATTTATCCTATTGCAATTAACTGAATGAATCTGATCTTTCCACCACTTACGTGTCAGTTTGGCATACTATGGTGGCTTGCATGTTGCTATGATGCTGGAAGCTATGCCTCCAGTATTTGAAATACCAGCAGGGTCATCCATGGTGGATAGGTTTAAACAGAGCTTCCAGGCTAAGACAGACTAGGAATAAAGGCGTAGAGATCTACTTCCGAAAATTAGCCAATGAAAATGCTATGGAGCATAATAGAATCTTATCCGATACAGCGCTTGAAGATGAGCCTCCTGGGTTGGAAAGCACTCAAAATACAGTGACCACAACAATGGACTCAAGAATACCAACACTCTTGAAGATGGCACAGGACCAGGCAACGTTTTGTTTTGCCGTACATGGGGTCGCCATAAGTCAGAGCCGACTTGACTGCAACTAACAACAGCAATAACAACAACAATCGGATCTTTAAAGAATTTGCAATATCTGCCTGAATATGTGTATATCTGTCTTGACATCAAACCTAGGTCAAAGTAGGAGGAAAGCATGGATTACAAAACAGAAACTGCCTTATTATAATTTTAACAATGTTTGTAACAATTAGGAAGAAAGAGGATAATCAAAACATGTACAAAAACTATGAATTTTGATATTAAGTAATGAAATATTTATTTAATTGCAAGTATCTCCAATGCCTCATGATATCAAATATTTCTATCTAGATTTTGAAATTTTGTCAATTTCTTTAAGCTTGATTTAATTCAACAGGGTAGGATTTTTTTAGAGCTGTTGTTGTTATTGTTGTTAGGTGCCTTTGAGTCCATTCCCACTCAAAGCAGCCCTATGCACAACAGAGTGAAACACTGCCTGGTCCTGCGCCTTGCTCACAATTGTTGTTATGCTTGAGCCCATTGTTGCAGCCACTGCGTCAGTCCAGCTTGTTGAAGGTCTTCCTCTTTTTCGCTGACCCTCTACTTTACCAGTCATGATGTCCTTCTCCAGGGACTGCAGCCCTCCCGATAACATGCCCAAAGATGTGAGATGGAGTCTCACCATCCTTGATTCTAAGGAGCCCTCTGGCTGTACTTTCTCCAAGACAGATTCATGCATTCTTCCTGCACTCCATGGTATATTCAATATCCTTCGCCAACACCATAATTCAAAGCCATCAGTTCTTCTTCGGTCTTCCCTAATCATTGACCAGCGTTCACATGCATATAAGGCTATTAAAAAAAACATGGCTTGGATCAGGCACATCCTAGTCTTCAAGGTGATCATCTTTACTTTTTAAAACTTTGAAGAGGTCTTTTGCAGCAGATCTGTCCAATGCAATGTGTTATTTCAATTTCTTGACTGCTGCTTCCATGGGTGTTGATTGTGGATCAAAATAAAATGAAATCCTTGATAAATTCAATCTTTTCTCTGTTAATCATGATGTTAGTTATTGGTCCAGCTGTGAAGATTTCTGTTTTCTTCATGTTGAGGTGTAATCCATACTGAAGGCTGCGGTCTTTGATTTTCATCAGTAAGTGCTTTAAGTCCTCTTCACTATCAGCAAGCAAGGCTGTGTCATCTGCATGTCACAGGTTGTTAATGAGTTTTCCTCCAATCTTCATGCTATGTTCTTCTTCATATAGTCTGGCTTCTCGGATTATTTGCTCAGCATACAGATTGAATAGGCATGGTGGAAGGAGACAACCCTCACACACATCTTTCCTGATTTTAAACCACGCAGTATCTACTGGTTTTGTTCAAACTATTGCCTCTTGGTCTATGTACAGGTTCCTCATGAGCACAAGTAAGTGTTCTGGAATTTCCATTCTTCAGAATGATATCATAATTTGTTACGATCCACACAGTCGAATGTCTTCGCATAGTCAATAAAACACAGGTATACCTCTTTCTGATATTCTCTGCTTTCAGCCAGGATGCATCTGACATCAGCAATGATATCCCTTTTTCCAAGTCCTCTTCTGAATCCAACTTGAATTTCTGGCAGTTCCCTGTTGAAGTACTGCTGCAGCCACTTTTGAATGATCAGAATTTTACTTGTGTGTGATGTTAGTAATATTGTTTGATAATTTCTGCATTCAGTTGGGTCATCTTTCTTTGCAGTATGCATAAATATGGATCTCTTCCAGTTGATTGGTCAGGTAGCTGTCTTCCAAATTTCTTGGCATAGTCACCACTTCCAGCACTGCATCTGTTTGTTGAAACATCTCAGTTGGTATTCCATCAATTCCTGTAGCATTGTTTTTCACCAATGTTTCAGTGCAGCTTGGACTTCTTTCAGCACCATTAGTTCTTGATCTTATGCTATCTCCTGAAATGAATGAATATCGACTAATTCTTTTTGTTACAGTGATTCTTTGAATTCCTTCCATCTTTTTTTTTGATGCCTTCCGTATCCTTTAATATTTTCCCCATAGAATCCTTCACTATTGCAACTCGTGCCTTGCATTTTTCTACAGTTCTTTCAGCTTGAGAAATGCCAAGTGTGTTCTCCTCTTTTGGTTTTCTAACTCCAGGTCTTTGCACATTTCATCATAATACTTTACTTTGTCTTCTCGAGTCACCCTTTCAAATTTTCCATTCAGCTCTTTTACTTCATCATTTCTTCAGCTTGCTTTAGCTACTCTATGTTCAAGAGCAAGTTTCAGGGTCTATTCTGACATCCATTTTGGTCTTTTCTTACTTCCTTGTCTTTTAAATGACTTTTTGCTTTCTTCATGTATGATGTCCTTGATGTCGTACCACAACTCATCTGGTCTTGGTCATTAGTGTTCAATGCCTCAAATTTATTCTTGAGAAGGTCTGTCAATTCAGATAGGATATACTTAAATTTGTACTTTGGCGCTCCTGGAATTGTTCTAATTTTCTTAAACTTCAACTTGAACTTGTATATGAGCAATTGATGGTCTGTTCTGCAGTCGGCCCCTGGCCTTGTTCTGACTGATGACACTGAGGGTTTCCATAGTCTCTTTCTACAGATGTAGTTGATTTGATTCCTGTGTATTCCTTCTGGAGAGGTTCAAGTGTATAATTCCCGTTTATGTTGTTGAAAAAAGGTATTTGCAATGAAGAAGTTGTTGGTCTTGCAAAATTCTACTATGCAATCTCCCACATCATTTCTATCTTCAAGGCCATATTTTCCAACTACCCGTATTTCTTTGTTTCCAACTTTCATGTTCCAATTACCAGTAATTATCAGTGCATCCTGATTGCATGTTTGAGCAATTTCATGCTGCAGAACTTGGAAAAATCTTCAGTTTCTTCATCTTTGGCCTTAGTGGTTGGTGCATAAATTTTAATAACAGTTGTATTAACTGGTCTTCCTTGTAGGCATAGTGATATTTATTCTGTCACTGACAGCGTTTTACTTTAGGATAGATCTTTAAATGTTCTTTTTGACAATGAATGCAATGCCATTTCTCTTCAATTTTTCATTCCAGGCATAGTAGATCACATGATTGTGTGACTGAGAATGGCCAATGCCAGTCCATTTCGGTTCAGTAATGCCTAGGATACCAAGATGTTTATGCATTGCATTTCATTTTTGGCAATTTTCAATTTTCTTAGATTCACAGTTAGTACATTCCATGTTCCGATTATTAATGGATGTTTGCAGCTGTTTATTCTCATTTTGAATTGTGCCACATCAGCAAATGAAGGTCCCAAAAGTTTGACTCCATTCACATCATTAAGGTCCTGTCTACTTTGAGGAGGCAGCTCTTCCCTAGTCGTATTTTGAGTGCCTTCCAAACTGAGGAGCTCACCTTCTGACAGTATATCAGACAGGGTTCTGATGCTATTTATAAGGTTTTCACTGACTAATTTTTTTCAGAAGTGGACCTCTAGGCCCTTCTTCCTAGTCTATCTTAGTCTGGAAGCTCAGCTGAAACTTATCCACCATGGTTGACCCTACTGGTATTTGAATAGCTTCCAGCATCACAGCAACATGCATGCCCCTAGTATGACAGTATGACAAACTGACAGGCACATGGAGAGTATTAAAGAATTATAGTATAAACTCACTGCCTTAGGAAACTTAACAGTTAACTAATCAGTTAAAACATGCAATAGTTATTTAGGAAAAGGAGCAACTTGCTAAGACACCTCCCTATCTAATGTGTATTCCAGTCTAAAATAAAAGGCATTGTCTTCACCAAGTAAGAACCTTGCGTACATCTAAACAAATGATATTCTTTAGGTTTCAGGCATGATTTTATGCACTGAGTATTCCTTGATGATAGGGATCAGAAGTTATACTTCCCATTTTTATTATAAAAGCAAAGCACATAATAATGAAATTTAGTTATTCACATTTACATATCAAGTCAGGTGAAACTCTAAGCTCATAATTCTAAAGAAGCTAGCTTCTTTTCTGAAGTCTGTCTCTCAGGAAGCATAGAATTGCTGTTCAAATCTGTTTTATGATATCTCAGTAGATTTTTACAGTGTAGCCCATACCCACTTCAGACTCTTAACTTGTGGGTTGTCTGTTGGAAAATTAGGGTGACTAAAACATTGTGTCTCATGGCCCAGGCTGCAATAATAACTAGCATTTTAGTACCCTTCAAAATTTTTATGTATGAAGGCTCCATATTATTCCAGAAACAACTATTAATGGTGAGCTCATTGGCACCAAAATGTGGTCTCCTTGTGGGAGTTCATCATAGTCTTTGGAGAAGATAATCAATATGCCTCAGGATAATAGAAAACATGGAATTTTAATTCCTACATTTTGTTTCCAAGATTAATGTGTTGTGTGTGCACTGATTTAAAAAAAAAAACAAAAACACTACATCACAGAACTCTGCTTAACTACCAGTTTTAGGACAGACGTGTAAAAAATATACCTTTCTCAATATTAGCATACACAAACACTGAATTCCTTAAGTTGTTTATGTGGAATTTTATTATATAGTAAAGTTAGATTTACTTTAATGAAATACTGGAAAAATAGCAATACTTCAAATAATGTTTTTATTATGGATATTTCTCTGACATATATAAATGTGTGCACACATGTATGCATATTTTTGTACATGTAATAATGAATTTCAATAAACTATAACATCTCTCCAAAATCAGCTACCTGTCTTCTTTATATTACATAAACTTTGTATTATGCATTTCCGTAGACATAAAAAATGAAATTTTTAAAATTGGAAAACAGAAAGAGAAAAAGTAAAGTGTACCAAACACCTCTTGTGTTGCCTCCTGAAGTCTGGAATTATTTGAGGACTTTTTTAGCATCCCACATTTCCTTACACTAACACAAGTTTGGTACAAATGCCAGATATTATTATCATGAGGCCCCTCTTAAAAACTATATTTATTATGATTTTCATAGTGGCATGACCCTAATACTTATTTCTATAAACATATTTTTATTGTCTTTATTTTTTGGAATAGTTTTTTTTCCGCTAAGTACCAGAATAAAACATCTTTGTGAATGGAATTCAATAGGTAGAGAGCCATGAACAAAAAGATTCTGAATTACACATTGAGTATAAACCATTGAATAACTTAGTCATACTATTAAAGCCTTATTCTACTTATTCTTAATCACAATCAAATAATTATGTATATAAAATACATTATGACTTAGCGCACATTTATTATAGTAAAATATATGTTACAGGAAACTTTTCAGAAGAAATAATTAATCAACTTAAAATCACCTTTAGATGTAACATACCCATACCTCCTTGATATTTTTATTTTTGACCTTTATTTTAAAGCAATAGAAACAATATTTTCCAATAATTTTATAGGTTACATATTAGATATTTAAAAGATCCAATCTACCAAAAATATAGTTGTTCATATTGCTTTGTATGAGCATTAGATAATGTTTGTTTTGGTTTTTGTTGTAAAATAAGAATTTCTTTTTTTTTTTTTAATGAAAGGACTTTTTTGCCAGCAGTGGAACTATTTTCCATGATCAAATCAAACGTACAAGATGAGGCAGCTATTTGTAAGTGGTCATCACTTGCTGGAATAGTATACATTAAAAATTTTTGGATCATGGACAACTTAGAGAATCAGATCTAGGAACGGACCTTCTCCCACCAAAAATGAACATACATGCAACATTTGTTTATGATTTTAAGGGTGTTTACCAATTTTTGAGTATGAAATGACTAGGTTAAGATCCATTGGCATAATAAAACGTCATGAGTTTTGGAATTTGTAATTCGTGGGTGCAACTTCTACTACATTCTTGACTTTTGACTTTGAATACATTTTGTTTTTCATTTCCCAGTGTCTCAGTTTCATTATCTGTATATGCAAAATGATAATATAGAACATTCTGCATTGCTGTGAGTATTAGAGATAATATATGTAATGTATCTGGTAAACAGTAGATATTTAATAAATGGTAACTTATGTAAAGTATTAAATAGCACACGGTTTAAAAATTCAGTTGCATTAAAATTCATGTCTCATGCTCGATACAAATTCAACATTTTCTAAAATGGCATCTGAAATGATTTTTTTTATAGGATAAAAATTTGATATAAATTTTACACTGAAATTATTACATAATGTGCCTTTTACACACATAATTAGAAAAATAATAATAATAAATCAAATTAAAATATTTAAAATTGCTTCTTTAAAGAACAATAATCAATCATCAATTACATTTTTCTTTGCTGTATGTTTAGGCCAATTATTACTGTATTTATGACTAATCTCTTATTTTTATTTATTTATTTTAATATTTTACTGTTTTAGGTGAAAGTTTACACAGCAAATTAGTCTCCCATTCAACAATTCATACACAGATTTTTCCTTGACATTGTTTGCTATCCCCACAATGTGTCAGCCCTCTTCCCATTTCTACCCTTCCTTCCCTGTTTCCATCTCTTCACTTTCCCTGTCCCCCCTTGCCTTCTCATCTTTGCTTTTGAGCAAACTTTGCACATTTGATCTTATATCGTTGATTGTTCTAAGGAGCACATTCCTTACGGGTGCTATTGTTTATTTTATAGGCCAATCTATTATTTGACTAAAAGAAGACCTCTGGGAGGGATTTTTTTAATATTGTCTTTACATAATCACTGAAGTCATGATTTCTATTTTGATACTACATTTAAAAATAAACAACGTTATCCATTTTCAATATGTATAAAATAAACTAGATGATGTGGAAATCAGTTTATAAAAAATTGTTTCTTGAATTTATCTCTGCTCAAGAAAAAAAAATAACAAAAATGAATCCTTGCTTATTTTGTCATCATTGTGAAAAATTTTAATCAGCATAGTCATTACAAAGTAAGTAATATATTAATCAATATATTCTGATTTGACTGAATTTGACCTCCAACATACAAAATGAAAAAAAAAAATTAAAGGAAAACCAATAAATATCTGTAGGACTCATTTTTCACAAATTAAGTAAAGCAGATAGTTGAAAAGTTACTTTTTTAGCAGGAATTTGAGTCAGAAATACTTCCATTTTATCTTTATTCTTTCTTTCTCATGGTGGGAAACCTGGGTAATGAAACATGAGGTTCTCTATAGGAGAGTGAGTGCTTAAAATCTCAATAAATGAGAAAAGCTTAACGTGATAAGTAGTAATATCTGGTTGGCCTAAGAAACTATCAAGATTACAGCCTAATAGACAATCCTAAAATCTTTGCAGAAAATATAAGGACAAAATCATTTTACTTTTATCCAAGATGATCTCTTCCAACATAAACAGTCACTTGCTCTCTTGTTTACACAACTTAGCACTCTCCATTCAGATATTTCAGAGCCAATTATACTTTATTTCATATTTAAAAATAAAATCAAGGGGAAAAAGAACTTAGAAATTGTCTACACTACGGTGTTTATTATTATCAGTATTTGTTTTAGAAGTGGACAGGTTCAGCACTGTTTTCAAAAAGTCAGTTTAAAATTGTTTAAGACTTAAATAACCATGTAATTAAAACAGAGAGAAATTAGTGTATTTAGCAATTAGAAGAAACTGCTTAATTACTAAGGAAATAAATTGTCCATAAAAAAAATTCTTACAATGACAATTTTTTTTGTAATTGTAGAATAAAGGTCAACGGGATAAATGATTCCTAGTGATTGAAATAGTCTTTATTATTATTATAATGGAGTTAAAATAAAACATGTGATTATATATTTAAAAAATCCATTAGTTTGTCTTCCTGCTTTAAATAGCTTCAGTCCTTATTACTGCAGTTTTTCTTGAGGTGTGTGTGTATAAGAGAATGATTTTTGTCCTTAATTTGAACAGGAATACAAGTTGACATAACAAGTCTACCATGGTGAACTAATTATTTCATTTTTCAGTTGGACCACATAAAACGCTCTATGCTGTCTTAACATTCTTATATCCTTCCCCTAACAATTCCTCTCACTCACAGATGCTAAATTACCTAACATTTCAAAAAGGCAATAGAAGCTTTCTGATAAAAACTCCCACAATTTCCTTACATAAAACACTAACTCATTTAGAAAGATACATATTTGTTTTCTTCTCTCTTTCTTGCTCTTTTAAAAAAGAGAAGAAATGTCCCTTTTCCTATCTGAGGGTAATCTTTAAACTGTGCTTTGAATACCCTCTCCTCATGCCTCATTACAAACACTATCCACTCTGCTACGTTTCTGCCTTGTAGCTTGTAGCTTCAACTTTCTATAAATTGGCTCTGTATTTTCCAGCTACTTCTTAAAGCACCATTTACTCATTTAATCTTCATAAAAACCTTAGGAGATTGCTACCATTATCTTCACTCTACAAATGATGAAACTGAGGCACAGACGATTTAAGTAACTTGTCTAAAGTCACACAGCTAATTAGTATGGAAGCCAGGATTTGGTAGCGCAGTGGTTAAGAGCTCGGCTGCTAACCAAAAGGTCAGCAGTTCAAATCCTTGGAAACCGAATGAGGCAGTTCTCTCTGTCCTATACGGTCGCTATGAGTCGGAATCAACTCGACGGCAACAGGTTTTGGAATCTGGCTCCATATTCCATGCTCTTATACATCTCATCATATTCTTGTGTACAAAGAATGATTCACAATTGATCACAAGTAGCCTTTCATTTACCACCCTATTTTCCTCCTTCCTTTTTTCAAACTTCTTGAAAAGTTGTCTACACTCACTATCTTACTGTCTAACTCTCATTATCTTACTGTCTACCTCTCATTAAAACTTTAAACCTTGCATTATAGCTTGCAATCCTTCTATTCCACTGAAAACAATCTGCCATTTTCATAATTTCCCAACGGTTACTGTGGTACTTAATTGGCTACTTGACAAAGATTTTTTTTATTTTTATTTGGTCTCAGAACAACACTGAACACCAGAATCAGACATTATTGATGCACTAAGCAACTTCCTCTACCCATACAAGCTGGCCCACTTTTTATGTTTGCTGTGTCTATGGTAGACAGTGCCCCTCAAAATGATGACACTAGTTTGATTTTTAGTTTTATTTTTGTTTTGTCCTCAGTGCTTAATGATCTTAAGGAGATGCATTCAATCAATCATCAATGTTAAGGAGCATTATTTTAACTAAGTGTTAGGCCAGGCAATAAGAAAATGATAAATTAAAAAACAAACAAACAAACAAACAAAAAAAAAGGTTTTCCTACAGTTAAATTGAGAGACTTAGGGTAGGTTACAGACATTTAAAATAAAAGTGACAAATGACAAATGATAGAGAAATTTGGAAGTTATTCTAGTGCTCCCCTTTTCTCCTGTACCAACATTCACTGATACGGAATTCTGCTCTCTTGCAGTTTTTTGGCTTTAAATACTAAGTATACACTAACAAGTCCTAAGTATAGCTGCTGACTGATTTCCTTTCAATCCAGATTTATATGTCCAATTGCCTAATTGGCAACTCCATTTGAATGTATAATAAGCATCTCATGGTTAACACATCCAAAACTGAAATCCTCCACCAAAACCTCATCCAACTTTGGTCTTCTGCATATCAGATAATGATGACTTCCTACCAGGAGATTAAGCCAAAAACTTTGGAGTTATTTTTGACATATTTGTTTCCCTCATACTCCACTTCTGTAAGTGAATCTTATTGGATATATTTAATTTTGTAAAAGCTTATTGACATGCAATTTACTTATATAAAAATTTAAATATTTTAAGTGTACATTTCATTGAGCAAATCCCACCATGGCCAAGTTTTAGAACACTACATTACTCCCTCATTCTCCTTTGTGGTTAAGCCACATTCCCATCCCAGGCCCTAGAAATACTCTGACCTGTTTCTTGTCTCTCTTGTTTTACTTTTTCTAGAATTTTGCATAAATGAAGTAACAAAATATATAGTCTGTTGTGTCAGGACTTTTTCCCACTTAGCATGATATCTCTAAGATTCATCTATATTGTTGCATATATTAATAGATTTTTTGAAAATTTCTGAGTAGTATTCCTGGATCTACTTTTAAAACACTTACTGTTTTAAAAAATTCCCACTTACACACTTGGTTCTAGTCATCATCATTTCTTATGTGGATTATTGCAATAGTCTCCTAATTGGACTCTATGCTTTTTTGACTGCCTATAATTTATTCTCAACACAGTAAGCAATATTATTCTTCTAAAGCATAAGTCAGACCATGTCACGCCTTTGTTTAAAACCTTCCAAGTATTCCAGAGAAAAATCTGGGACCTCCCATTGACTTAAAAGGCCATATGTGACCTAGCCTCCTGTTTTTTTCTCCTATTACAATTCTCCTTTATTACTGACCTCCAAGTTGATTGGTACTCTTAAGCCTGGAAGTACAGGATATCATAAGAGTATAGAAGACAAGGAATAAATATATTATACCTTCTTGCTTCATCAATTTTCCTGAGTAGTAAGAAAGTTAAAGCATGGTAATATTAACATAAGATTAATTAAAAATATGTGAAAATTGAACTTTGAAATACATTTTCAGGTTGAAACCAGTGGTTTTAGTCTATACTCCCAGGCACTCCAATGTATGTGTTTAAATTTCTCTGCATTTTAGTTGTACTTAGGAAAGAAGTGGGAAAATCATTGACTCAGTTGATCATTCTGGATCATGATTGTAAAGGAATTTATTTACAACTCAAGGAGAGGTAAGAGTGATGTAGGAGAGCCTCCAAGAATGAATAATATTAGCTCTGTATTTTGTTAAATCAAATTTTCAAGTTTCTAACAACAACAACAATCAATGACAGCAACAAAATATACTGTGTTAGAGGACCTCAGTGTGATGTCTGACTAGGATTTTACTTCCACTGGGTGACATTCAAACAGAATCACAGCTAAGTTTTACTTAAAAGTAAAAAGTAAAAATAGTATGAGATCCATATTTATTTAAAAAATATAGCACCACAGCTTTATTTCACTGCTAATGAAGCAAATTAAAATACTACTATGTAAAAAACACAAGACAATTTTTTTCTTCAAATAAAGATAACTTTATGTGAAACAACCAAGTTTTTAAGCATTTCATTAATAACAAATATACTTCTCTAATTATTATCATATAAAAAATGGGACAGTAATCAAATCCTTGAAAATGATATTTAGAATGCTTATTACTTGAGATCAGCAAGCTAGTATAAAATAAAGGTGTTAACTGAAAAACTTCATCCCTAGTATTAGGTACTCGTAATTTTCATGACTTAAAAGTAGTATTGCAGTACTTTTTCCCCCATTCTAAAAAGAACATCTTTAGTGCTTCAGAAAACACTGAGTACATATCCAACATACTGTTATAGGTCACATTAGACAAACGGTTGACGTACACCTTGTCTCAGCTCTTCTGAACCAACTTTTTGAAAGAGATGGAAAAGATAACTAGGGAGTTGAAAGAAATAGAAACATGAACTGAATGATTATATAGTAGAATCTACAAACATTTCTCTTGATATTTAAATTTTTGTATAATTATAGATAGGTTTTTTCTAAGCTTGCCTATTAATATTTACAACCCCTTAGGTTTGTATCTTCATGAAGATACTGAGACTCACAGCATGTAAATAACATGCTTAAGGCCATCCAGCTGTACATTGTGGAATTAGGACTCTGAACCATATTCTTCACACACAGAATGTTTTCCTCATCATTTATGTTCATTGTATGTTGACCATTTGTAACAAAGCCAGTGGAAATGTGTTGAGACTTTCTGATATTATGTTTTAAATGCTTCCAAGTAATTCGAATGTTCATCTTGGTTTGAGAACCACTGCTCCAGAATAAAAAGAAAGTAACCAGGAGATAGTTTGTCATATGAAGAAAACGTGCTATATGAGGACCTGTAGAGAAAACTAGGAATGCTATCCTGGGCAAGAAAATAATTAAAAGAAAGTGAGTGACTTAGTGTGCTTTCAATTAAGGATGATGGCTAGTAGTTATAGAGAAAAAAATGCCAAAATAGCAGAAGGCTTGATGTTCACATAATTAAAATATTCCAAAATAATTGTATGCCTTGTGAACCTGTAAGACTCCTGTAAAAGAAAGTATTCAAGCAGAAATGGATTATCTACAGATCAATAAAAATGGTGGAAGCTAGTAATGAATGACTTGAAAGAGATATAAGAGCTCACTCTAAGACTCTTAAGATTTCACGATAGTTAAACACTTTCTCATTGGTCTTGAACCTAATTTTCATTCTTCTATTCATCATTAGTTACATTTTTGTGCATTTGCTAATTATAATAATTAAAACAAACGTGTTCATTTTTTAAATGACTTCTGAACATTTCTTAGCCTTGTAAATTTTGAGGAAGAAATGTGTTTCCTTGCACTGAAGATAATCCACATCCCTCTTTAACGTCGTTAGGAGAGGCAGCATCATAGTTTGGAAAGAACCTGCCCTTTGGAGATAGACAGACTTAAATTCAAATCTCAGCCCTGTTTCTTTTGGGATACATGGGCTTGAACTAGTAACTTGATTCTCATCTTCTGTTTCTCCATCTAACAAAATGGGATAAAAGAAATTACAGCTACTACATTTTCTATTTAACATGACACAGAGCAGTGCTAAATAAATGTTAAGTTTCCTACATCATGGCCACCTTAATTAGTAACAATTTACTGCAATGGCACAAACAAGGGCACTTGTAAAATATGGCCAAGGAAGTTCAAATATGAAAGGAAATGAAATTAAAATATTTCTATAAACATATTATATTTGTAAATAAAAAAGGATGTGAAAATATTTGTTTCCCCAGGGATCTGAAAGCTGGAGATCTCTGCACTGCATAACTCAAATAGTTCTAGCAGCTTTAGAATTCTGTGATTTACTAGAGTAAACAGAGCACACTGAACATAATTAAAATTGTTCTTGATGATTCTGGGTAATAATTAGGAACAACACCGTATATAACACAATAGCTACCGTTTAAATTTTTCCATATTTCAGGGTTGATTTTTCCAACTGCTTCTGCTTAACTTCAGCTTCTTTCTAAGAGTTGCTTAAGAAGTGTAGGGCTTTTGGCTTCTCCACTAAATTTTCCTTGCTTCCTGCTGCTGGTATTTCTCTATCCCCTTTATTTGTGACTTGCTATAACTTTCCATTCAGGAGTCTGTTTTGCACACACCCACCAGCAACCTAATCTTTACAGCCTTAGTTGTCAAACTGTCTGCTCCAATGAACCTAGAGCAAAGTTAATGACTTTTGGTAAAACCAGTTCCAGACATTTATGTAATCTAAGAAAGCAAGAAATGCAATACCTAAGACTTGTTGAAGACTGAAGAACAATTGATGCCTTTGAATTGTGGTGTTGGCAAAGAATATTGAATATACCATAGACTGCCAAAAGAACCAACAAATCTGTCTTGGAAGTACAACCAGAGTGCTCCTCAGAAGCAAGGATGAGGAGACTGCATCTTATATACTTTGGACATATTATCAGGAGGGGTCAGTCTCTGGAGAAGGACGTCATGCTTGGTAAAGTACAGGGTCAGCAAAAAAAAAGGAAGACCCTCAACAAGATGGACTGATACAGTGACTGCAACAACGGGCTCAAGCTTAACAACAAGTGTGAGCATGGCGCAGGACTGGGCAGTGTTTCATTCCGAAGTACGTAGGGTTGCTATGAGTCAAAACTGACTCGAAGGCATCTAACAACAGGAACGAGACTTGTTGATACCTATTTCCCTAAAATTCCAGAGTACTGTAGCTTAATTATTTTTGACTTTGTGACTGGCCTACATGAGATTGTTGGGAGTCAGGTAGCTGTGTGATTGGGTGTTACTAAAAATATGTAATGCCATTACAAACTCGGCTGTAGTAAGTTATAAACCCAAAGCTAGTAGAGGAGAATCTCCCAAAGGGACTGTCTAGAAGACATTATTTAATCATAGAAATAATTGTTAGCCCTGAAAGGAATTTACATAGAATAAAAGAGTCAGATAATTTTAAGAAAAAGGATCTGTTTATCCTAAATCCCGAACCAGTACCATACATTAATGAATTATATTTATAAGGATGACCCAAAAGACATATAAAGTGCCTTTAGGATAGTGCAAGGAAGAGTAACATATATTTAGTATACAAAGAGACATTCAGAGCTAGAGGGCACCACAGAGATAATTGTTTCCCATCCTCTCGTTTCACAGATGAGGAAAAGAGGCCCAGAGTGGCAAATTTATTTACACGAGTTTCTTCACTAGTTAGTAAATGTCAGGAATAAAACCAGGTACCTAAATTCCTCATGTGATGGTTCTTTCATTATCCCTACAGCCACCCTACTATTCAGCATGTTTTATTATTCTCCAATTCTTCGAAAAAGACTAATTCCTGGGTCAAATTCTTAATTCCCTGTTAACTATAATAACTAATATTCTGGAACACTATTTTTTTTTTTAACTACCCCAGATACAGAAGTATTTAAGAAAGTGTGTCTGGAAAGGGAGAACTATTCCCTTTTGGAGCAAGAGCATGTGCTACATCTTGAGCTTGAAGACGAGGCCGGAACCAGGCAACATGAGAACATATTCTCCAGCCCTAATAGGGAATTTAAGCACCCCAGACTCCAAATAAAGCTCTATAAGTAATTGTTGTTCCTCCACCCATCCATCCATCCATCCATCCATCCATCCATTAATGACATATACAGTTTTGTCGTAGCTTCTGTTTTTCCTCTCATGTACACTTTTCCATGATATGTTGCTTCTTTAAATTTTCAATTTACATGGTCTCTGAAGTTGTGTGCATCTGAGAAGCATTCTCTATTCTGAAAGTAAAACTTACATTTAAAATATTAAATGTTATTTCCTTTCCACAGTTTATGTAAGTTAGAAACCACATAAAAATATTTCTATTTTATTATTTGAGGTTCCTCCCCACCCCCCCGCATCATTAATTAAACTTAGCTAACCAGTTTAGAAGTTACTAGGTAATGGATTCTAGGTTCATACTTTAAAATTATTTTTTTCAAGAATAAAATCTTCATCCTGTCACTGAAATGTAGGTTTTCTTTCAAAATTATTTTTGTAAAATAGAAGTAAAAAGAAGTAAAATGTACATTAAAATGTAAGGAAAAAAATAAGTATGTTTTTAAAAGTCCACAATATATCATATATATAAAATAAGAGAAAAAATGATTTCAATAATAAGAATAATAGGCAATAATTGGTTTCAGTTTCTCAGAGTCTTATTTGAAAAGGGATAAACCAATCTAGACTAAAGATAATCAAGGAACTCTAAATTTAGAATTTTAGTGGGCCAATGGCAAATTATGTAGGTATCTATTAGATTTTTATTCATTTCATTTAAGAACCATGCTAAGTGCCATCTATGTAAAAATGCTATGTTATTTGGTGCTCCTAGGATTAATAGGAAAATTAAATCATCCTTTTGGCCTCAAAGGAACATTCAATATAAATAAAAAAATACTACCAATGCATGAATTGCCCGACAGTATGAAAGGGCTAGCTCTAGTTAAGTTTGAAACACTAATATTTTATGTATAATTTTGATTAATTATTTGAAATCACATTAAATTTAGAGAAAATGTTTCCTCACTCTGGCTCCCACATCTCAAATGAGCTCATTCTTTAATATAAGAAGTCATCAAAAATTGTCAGCAAACAACTGCCCAAAACAGATAAAATTAAGATTTTATTTCATACATACAGCTAATTTTAACAAAACTATGAGGAGTAATCAGAAAAAGTCTTACATTTTGGTTTGCAAACAAAAGCAAATTGCTTGGATAAAGCCTGAAATGTTTTGGGAAAACCTCTACATATTTACTCAAGCTTTTGAGAAGTACTATAAACAAAATAACAAAGTTTTATTGTTTTCATTAATCTGAAGCAAAGTGACATTTCTTGATTGTCATGAATGTATTATAAAATTTCTTATATTTTATTTGCATTTTCAAGGGAAAACATGAATAAAAAATCATGATTTCCCTAAATCTATATGAGATTTATGAAGAGAGCTTAGACTAGCAAATATTTCCATGGAAAGCATAACAAGTTAGAGGCACTATTGAACATAATCTTAAATTCCATTTTTTATTGAAATATTTGCTTACTTGTTCAACTACTACTTGACATTAGAAGTATAACTGCATCTAAAAGTTAGAAATAAAGATCAACAGGAAAAATAAAAATGGTAGGTTTTATGGCCCTGATACCTGGTAAAACATCTATTAATTCATTGTATCTTCTGGGCTTTTATAGGATCCCTACCTGCTTGTGCATACTACAGATTGAGTAGTATTATATTTTGGTGTCAGAGGATTGCAAGGAAACAGATTTATTACTTACAACACAGGAAACAGAGATTAAGACATTTTCTTGCTTGTTCAGACTGAGATTAATTCCCTTACTCTATGTAAAACTAGAAAATATTAAATGTTATTTCCTTTCCACAGAAAATGGCACAGTCAAGATAAGTGTGCTGTGAGCACAGTAATTATTAGCAGCTATCTTCAGCTACACTGATTCATACAGTACATTCTGTTAGAAGAGAATTGTTATGATACTTCAAAGCTCTTTTCAGGGAACAAATTTAGATTCCTTATATAATTTCTTAAAATTAATTTACATAGAATTGCATAACAATTATAGGATTAGCAGGTGCAGAAATCAAGATAATAGCCTGTAGATAAAGTATATTTCCCGTAAACTGATATCTTTGAACATAATTTAATATTTACTTGAAAAATCTCTGATAAATTCTCAAAACTAGCAGAAGCTATTTTTTGAGATAGAAAAATAATTTCAGATAGATTTTTTACACAAAAAATTAGTTCTTAGGATATGCCTCCTATCATTGTAGAAACATCTGGACCAAGTGAATTTTCTACTTTTGACTGCATTGTCTGTATAAAGATGAATTTTATATTACAAAGAGATGGTCATCAGAAATTTGAAGCAGGATTAAAGTTCACTTAAAGTTCTCGTTCACCTAAAGCTGTTCTCTTAACTTGGGATGCTTCTTGCCATGTAACAACTCCCCAAGTGGCCAGCTCTATCTCATCCCTCAGGACTTTAATGTCACCTAAGTAGAGAGGATTTCTGCAGCTTCTTCATCTATCTCTAATTCTCTCACATCCATTCCATCAGCAAGTCCTGCCACTTTTCCTTCTAAAATATATCCCAAATCTTATTGTTTCTCATTATTCCCGTGAAATCTCTCTAGATCAAACCACAACCATCTCTTTCTGTTCCCTCTTACCAGGTTTTCCTGCTTTGATATCTGGCCTCATTGAGGTCTACTCCCCACATCACAGTCAAAGAGATGTTTTGATGACTAAAGGCAAATTGTATCATTTCCCTGCTTATATCTTTCCAATGGCTTCCAAAAGAAAATAAAAATTCCTTATCATGGCAGTAAAACTCTTCTCTAGATGGTTTAAGTCCTACTGTGCAACCATTGTCCCCCTCTCTCACTCTGTTCCTACCATGCTAACTTTCTTGAACTCACTACAATTAGTTAGGCTTTTCCCATCTCAGTGACTTTGTACTTTCTCTTTTCTCTGACAGGAAAAGTTCTTCTCCAGAGGCTGTGTATGCCTTTCCCAGTACTCCCAGTAAACTAACTCCCTTCACTGTGCCTGCCAAATGGTTCTCTATTCTATTATTTTGTTTTATTTTCTTTAGAGTACTTACCACCACTTGACATTATATTATTTGTTTTTCGTGTTTATTACCTGTCTACATTGTAAGATAAACATCAGGCTGAGAATTTTTCATGTTCATTGTTATACCCTAAGTACCTAGAAGACTGCCTAGAAGAGGCACTCACAATATTTGCTGATCCTACTTTGGTGAGCAGCATCTGGGGTCTTAAAAACTAGTGAGTGGCCATCTAAGATGCATCAATTGGTCCCAATCCACCTGGAGTAAAGGAGAATGAAGAACACCAAAGTCACAAGGAAAGTATTAGCACAAGAGATAGAAAGGGCCACATAAACCAGAGAATGCATCAGCCTGAGACCAGAGGAACTAGATGGTGCCCGGCTACCACCAATGATGGCCCTGACAGGGAACACAACAGAGAGTCCCTGATGGAGCAGGAGAGAAGTGCGGTGCAGAACTTAAATTCTAGTAAAAAGACCAGACTTAATAGTCTGACTGAGACTGAAGGAACCCCGGAAAGCAGGACCCCTGGACTCTCTGTCAATCCAGCACTAAAACCATTCAGGAGGCCAACTCTTCAGACAAAGATTAGACTGGACTATGCGACATAAAATGATACTCGTGAAGAGTGTGCTTCTTAGCTCAAGTAGATACATGAGACTAAATGGGCAGCTCCTGTCCAGAGGTGAGATGAGAAGGCAGAGACGGTCAGGAGCTGGTTGAATGGACACAGGAAATCAGGAGTGGAAAGGAAGAAGGTGCTGTCGTAGTATAGGGAGAGCAATTAGGGTCACATAACAAGGTATGTATAAATTTTTGTGTGAGAGACTAACTTGAATTGTAAACTTTCACTTAAAGTACAACAATAAAATTTAAAAAAAAAAAAAAGACTTCTCTCAAACATGATACCCTCTGTCAGGACTCCCAGTATTATTTTGGTGTTTGGAATTAGAGGAGATATCTAATTTTACTAATTACTCTGGAGACCACTAACTGGATTGTCCTTCTTTCTTTCACTCATTTGTTATGCTACCTTCTCCACAAATAAATTTCATATTTTCTGGGAAAAAAAATTTGCTGAGTGAATGAGTTAACATATGAGTTAATAACTGGATATACCCCATTATTCTCTATCTAAGTTCCTCATTAGTTTTCTTCATAATACCATAATATCTAATTAGACTATACACATACATATAATAAATTCAAATGTTTACATATAATAAATTCAAATGTTTGATTGTTTGCTTTCTTTTTTAATGTTTTGATTGCTTTACCAATTGAAGTTTTTTGGTCTGTCTCCCCCATTACAGGAGGATGAGTCATGTCTCCTCCATTACATGAGGGGTTATATCTATATTATTCTCACTTTAAGACATAGTTCAATATCTGGCACATTGTAGGCACTCACTATTACTTGAAGAATTAATAAATCTAATGAATTATGGTATAGCTTATAAAGTATGTCTTTTTATGAATTTTGTTCTTTTTTATCTGATATCTCTTGAAGATAATACCTACACATTTGATAAGAAACAAATTCCTGCCCCTACTTCATAATTTTATCAAGTAGAGAGGAAGATGAATAATCAATTCCCTTCTGAAATATTTGAGAATGATAAATACATCCCAAGCTACACTGGCCCACTTAAAAGCAATTGTTATGACAAACTAGAGAAATTTTTCTCAATGTTACATAAGAAAAAATATAACTACTACTTACTGAGTATTCTCTTTATGTAAGAATTTTACTTATCTCACTTAGGTGGTTAAAGACTTATCAGCTAAAAATAATTAACTCCAGTTTTAGAGATGAAGAAACAGAATCTCAATGAGATTATAAGACTTGTGGTGGTCACACAGTTAGAAAGAAGTAGAACTGAGATTCGAATTTCTTGCAATCTGAAGCTTAAGACTGTGCACTTTTGTAAAAGTGATAAAGTCAAACAATTGTATCACTGCTATTTTAAAAAGGCAGCATATTTTGACTCAAATATTCTGGTAATTTGTATAGATAACTATGTCATGACACCTTTAGAAGGTTTTATTGCCACCACTTCTTGCTTTAAATTTTGTAATGTTTTGTGTTAATTCTTCTTAAAATATAGACCATTAAATTTTTAAAACATGAGTCCATAATTTCAAAATCTATAACTAGGTTTAAATCCCTTGAGGAAAGAAAAAAAAATCTATTAGCTTTCATCCATTAAAAATAGCTCGGGTGATTTCCAGGCGATGTCAAAAAGTCCTTAACAGTTTTCAGCAATATTTTTTTTTCTTTTTTCACTTTTTTTTTAAAATTGTACTTTAGGTGAAGGTTTACAGAACAAATAGTTTCTCATTAAACAGTCAGTACACATATTGTTTTACGACATTGGTTAACAACCCATGACATGTTGACCCTCTCCCTTCTCGACCTTTTTTATTTTGTGAAAATGTACATAGCCAAAGATACACCATTTCAAAAATTTCTACATGCACAGTTCAGTGACATCGATTACTTTCTTCCAGTTCTGCTGCTATTCTCACTTTAGAAGAAGGTTTACAGAACAAAATAGTTTCTCATTAAACATGTTGCCCTATGACAATGGTTAACAACCCCACTACATGTCAACACTGTCCTTACTCAACCTTGGGTTCCCTATCACCAGCTTTCCTGTCCCCTTCTGCCTTCTAGTCCTTGTCCCTGGACTGCTGTGGCTCATTAGTTCCATTTTGTTTTATGGGGCTGTCCAATCCCCGGTTGAACAGTGAACCTCAGAAGTGACTTCACCCCTGAGCTAAAAGGGTGTCTTAGGGCCATACTTTTGGGGTTTCTCCAGTCTCTTTCAGGCCAGTAAATCTGGTCTTTTTTGTGTGTGTTAGATTTTTGTTCTACATCCTACTCCGGCTCTGTCCAGAACCCTCTGTTGTGATCCCAGTCAGAGCAGTCAGTGGTGGTAGCTGGGCATCACCTAGTTGTACTGGACTCAGTCTGGTGGAGGCCTTGGTAGCTGTGGTCCATTAGTCCTTTGGACTAATCTTTTCCTTGTATCCTGTTCTCTTCATTCTCCCTTGCTCCTGAAGGGGTGAGACCAGTGGAGTATCTTAGATGACTGCTAACAAGCTTTTAAGACCCCAGATGCTACTCACTAAGGTAGAATGTAGAACATTGTCTTTATAAAGTATGTTATGCCAGTTGAGCTAGATATTCCCCGAGACCATGGTCCCCACAGCCCTCCGCCCAGCAATTCAGTCTCTCACGGAGTTTGGAAGTGTCTGTGGAGCATCCCTGACCTTTCCTTGTACAAGTTGTGCTGGTTTCCCCAATATTGTGTACTGTCTCACCCTTCACCAAAGATACCACTTATCTATTGCCTATTTAGTATTCCCCCCCACCCCTCCCATCCCTTGTAACCAACAAAGATTGTTACATTTTGTGTGTAAACTTTTTCATGAGATTTTACAATAGAGGTCTCATACAATATTTGTCCTTTTGTGATTGACTTATTTCACTCGGCATAATGTCCTCCAGTTTCATCCATCTTATGATATGCTTCACAGATTCATCATTGTTCTTTATCACTGCATAGTACTCCATTGTGTGTATGTACCATAGTTTGTTTATCCATCCGTCTGTTGATGGGCATATAGGTTGTTTCCATTGTTTTGCTATTGTGAACAATGCTGCCAAGAACATGGGTGTGCATATGTCTCTTCCAGTGACAACTCTTATTTCTCTAGGATATATTCCTAGGAGTGGGATTGCTGGATCATATGGTATTTCTATTTCTAGCTTTCTAAGGAAGCGCCATATCCTTTTCCAAAATGGTTGTATCATTTTGCATTCTCACCAGGAGTGCACAAGAGTTTCAATCTCTCTGTAGCCTCTCCAACATTTGTTATTTCCAGTGTTTTTGATTCATGCCAGTAATGCCGGGGTGATATGGTATCTCATTGTAGTTTTAATTTGCATTTCTCTAATGGCTACTGATGGCAAGCAGTTCCTCATGTGTCTGTTGGCCATTTGAATGTCTTCTTTGGTGAAGTGTCTGTTTATTTCCTTCGCTCATTTTTTAATAGGATTATTTGTCTTTTTGTTGTAGAGGTGTTGGATTTTCTTGTGATTATGGAGATTATACCTTTGTCTGACTTGTACTGTCCAAAAATTTTTTCCCAGTCTGTAGTTTCTCTTTTGACTCTTTTGATTAAGTCTTTTGAAGAGCATAGGTGTTTGATTTTTAGAAGATCCCAGTTATCTAGTTTATCTTCTGGGGTTTGTGTGTTGATGGTTATCGTTTGTATCCTGTTAATGCCGTGTATTAAGGCCTGTAGCATTGGTCCTATTTTTTCTTCTATGAACTTTATAATTTTTGGCTTTATATTTAGGTCTTTGATCCATTTTGAATTAGTTTTTGTATATGGTGTGAGATATGGGTACTGTTTTATTTTTCTGCAGATGGATATCCAGTTTTGCCAGCACCATTTGTTAAAAAGACTGTCTTTTCCCCATTTGATGGACTTTGGGCCCTTGTCGAAGATCAGGTGACTGTAGGTGGATGGATTTACATCTGGGTTCTCAATTCTGTTCCATTGGTCAATGTGTCTGTCCTTGTACCAGTACCAGGCTGTTTTGACTACTGTAGCTGTATAGTAGGTTCTGAGGTGAGGTAGTGTGAGTCCTCCAACTTTATTCTTCTTCTTCAGTTGTGCTTTACTTATTCAAGGCTTCTTCCCTTTCCATATAAATTTAATGATTAGTTTTTCCATCTCTTTCAAGAATGTTGTTGGAATTTGGATCTGGAGTGTATTGTATTTGTAAATTGCTTTGGGTAGAATTGTCATTTTCACAACGTTGAGTCTACCTATCCATGAGCATGGTATGTTTTTCCATTTATGTAGATTCCTTTGGGTTTCTTGCAGTAGTGTTTTGTAGTTTTCTTTGTATAGGTCTTTTACATGCATGGTTAGATTTATTCCTAAGTATTTTATTTTTTTAGGGGCTATTATAAATGTTATTGTTTTCCTGATTTCCTTTTCATCGTTCTCTTTATTGGTGTATAGGAATCCAACTGACATTTGTATTTTTATCTTGTATCCTGCTACTCTGCTAAATCTTTCTATTAGTTCCAGTAGATTTCTCATGGAGTCTTTAGGGTTTTCTAGGTATAGTATCATATCATCCACAAACAGGGACAGTTTTACTTCTTCTTTACCAATTTGGATGCCCTTCATTTCTTTTTCTTGCCTTATTGCTCTAGCTAGAACTTCCAGCACAGTATTAAATAGGAGTGGTGATAAAGGGCTTCCTTGTCTTGTTCCTGTTTTCTTCAGCAATATCTTAATATTAAAATTATAAAAGATAAAGATGATCTTGTTTCTTTCGTAAATCAAGATAATGTTTCCATACTCTTCTACTACAGACCAACAACAGCAAAACAGTAAACTTACACAACACTTGAGAGACATGTAAGCAGCTCCTAGGCACAATCAATGGAAGTTAATGTAATTGTTTACTTTCTAAAAAAAGTGCATGCTCCATGTTCTGGGAAAAGTTTTATGATTCATTTACATCACAATTTATCCATCTGTGAAATAAGAAAAAAAGATCTCCTGGAAGGGTTTTTGCAGTATTCTAATGATAAATGATTAATAGCTACATAATGCTCTCGTGTGTCCCTTTAGGTCTCTACGCAGAACTAGGTGTTTTGTAAAACTGTTTCCAATGCCAAGTATATTTCCTTTCAGATAAATAAAAGGCTTGTGCACAAATCTGATGGATGAATGTGATAGTATATTAACAATCCCCACATTCATCTGAATGATATTTATATTACATCAAGTGTAGTTAAAAAAAAAAAACAAAAAACTTTGGAACAATATTTTCATAACTTTTGGGTACTATTTTTACCAAGTCAATAAATATCATGAGAATTGAATTTTTGAAGTGTAGATTCACTGTTTATTCAACTGAAAGCACCTAAACCACACAGACTAAACACTTTTTTTTAAGTAAAAAGTTATTTATATTTGGACACAATGCACATTTTCACTCTAGTTCACTAAACACAGGTCACTAAAGCCAGGGAAGAATGTAACTAATTTGCTCATCAAATGTTTGACCTGAGCATCACTGCTTTTTTCAATTGAAATTGTGTTTATCCAAATGGCAAAATCTTAGAATAATAATTCTATATCACAATGGGGTTTCTTTGGCTGTTGTCTTAGTTATCTAGTGCTGCTGTAACAGAAATACCACAAGGGGATGGCTTTAACAAAAAGAAATTTATTCTCTCACAGTCTAGTAGGCTTAAAGTCCAAATTCAGGGTACCAGCTCCAGGGGAAGGCTTTCTCTCTCTGTTGGCTCTGGGGGAAGGTCCTTGTCATCAATCTTCCCCTGGTCTAGGGGCTTCTTAGAGCAGGGATCCTAGGTCCAAAGGACACGCTCTGCTCCTGGCTCTTCTTGGTTGATGGTAATGAAGTCCCTCTCCTATCTGCTCAGTTCTTTTATATGTCAAAAGCGATCAAGTTAAAAAATAACCTAATCCTGTAGATTGAGTCCTGCCTCATTTACATAACTGCCTCTAATACTGCCTTATCAACATCATAGAGGTTAGGATTTATAATACATAGAATAATCCCATCAGATCACAAAAGATGGACAACCACACAGCACCAGAATCACGGCCTAGCTAAGTTGATACACATTTTGGGGGTATACAATTCAGTTTATAACAAATGTTATGGTAGATTTCTGGATGTTGGAAGACAAATGCAAAAGCTGACATGCAAAATACTTCTGAAAACTTGATACTCTTTAATTACCTATGCAAGGAGCCCTGGTGGCACAAACAGTTAAGGGCTCAGCTACTAACTGAAAGGCTGGTGGTTCAAACCCACAGAGCCAATCCATGGGAGAAAGACTTGTCAATCTGCTTTTGTAAAGACTTCTGCCAAAAAAAAACCCTATGGGGCAGCTCTACTCTGTCACATGGGGTCAACATACGTCAGAATCGACTTGAGGGCACCTAACAAAAACAACGACAACAATTACCTTTGCATTTCTCCAAAGCAGACCAGGTTGGAAAGTAACTCTGTTCCTGTTGTATCTTCCCCACATTGTTAGATGTGTGAATGTGGAGTATAATCTAACCTCTCTGCACTTCAAATGTCTTATCTCTAAAACAATAATTGAGAGTAAATCATAATAATGATACTTAAACAGAATAATCTTTCTTCTTTCAAGTATTGAAGACATCAAACATTTAACATGACAGTTTTTAAGCTAAGACAATACTTGTCTTAATGTTGTCTATAAGCACCAGTTATCTGGATGATAATGCAGCAATTTAAAATGCAGATATGTACAAATACTGGTTATCAACCTCCATACTCACACTCAGAACACTGACATTTTCTTTGTTATGGTTCTTTAGTGCTGTGTATAGCTTCTAGTTATTAATGTCTAAAACCAAGATGGAAAATGGGATAATATATTGCAATATTTTTATAAAATACAGTGATCTAGTATTCTCTTATTCTAGATTTTCACACTGTTAATAGAATGGATTATCATTGGAACTGCACAAGGAATACTTCGTTAATTTTTTAAAGTTTAGAAGCTAGCCATCTGAATCATTTATAAGAAGAGAATAGAACTGATTTGGAAATTTATTTTCTTAAATTTTGTGATCTCTCCAACATATAACTTCCTGCGGCTGGAATGACGAGGAGGCTATAGTATTATTGCCAAGAATTCTGGAAGAATGAGTCATTCAATCAGGGAACAAAGTATTCCAATAAGTGAAACTTGCAGGCAGTCAAGACGTTTACACTTTCACCCTTTAAAAACATTTTAATGTAGTTCAGTATAATCATTCCTCAAATCAACCATAAATTTTCCTGATACTTTAAGCAGTGTTTATCACCTTTTTAAAAGTATGCCTCAGTGGTTTTCAAAATTCCTGTAGCCATCATACATTTTTAAATATTAAATACATTTGGTGAAAAATCTGGAGGAATTAAGTGGTAGATGCGATTAACAATAAAAAGCAAGTTTTGGGGAAATGGAAAACAAAATTTTGCAATTACCACATTCTACTTGAGCACCCTGTGGCTGTTTGAGAACATTCACTGCTCTTCCAGGAAGCATGCCCTGTGCATTACAGTCAAGCATGTGATTTTGTACCTCTTCCTAGCTCTACAATCTGCCTGCTGGATGTGACCGAAGCAGAAGGAACTCTTATTGTAGTAAAAGTACATTTTACAGATTGATCTAAATTAGGTGGGGCAAAAATGAGGGATGTGAGCCCTTCATCCAGAGCCTCATCTAAGCCAGCTGAAAGCTACTGGTGCATATGGGGAGCCCTGGTGGCACAGCAGTTAAGAGCTTGGCTGTTAACTGAGAGGTTGGCAGTTTGAATCCATCAGCTGCTCCTTGGAAACCCTATGGGACAGCTCTACTCTTTTCTATAGGTTCACTGTGAGTCAGAATTGACTTGACAGCAGTAGGTTTGGTTTTTTATGATTTTTTTAGGTGCATATGGAGGTGTGATCCTACACTGCATTGTGCCATGATGCTGGCATTTTTATTGCTGAATATCATTTTCATCATTTTCCTGTTCTTGCCTTGCTCCTATATGCTTTCATTTATTTTCTGGTTCCTGTCCACACACTGCAATGATAAACTGTTCATTTGAAAAAAAAAATCATAACACATTATGCTCTCATTGGGGAAAAAAGCAGAAATAGGGTGTTTGTATCATTCAATAGACATCTTGGATTTTCTCTGAGTATCACTTTGTAAAACCATAATACTGAAATCTAAGATCATTTTTCATCAAATATGCTAGTGCTAAGTATTTTAACAATCACTTTTCCCAATTACTTAAATAACTTTCAAATTTTTAGTTCATTAATTTTAATAATAGTGAACTAGGAGGGCAGCAAGAAATCTTTCAAAATGAATGTAATATTCAAAGATAATTTGACTTGCCAAAGCTAAAGCAGCAAATGTGGAATGTGATCATCTATCTTATATTATCACCTGGATATATGTTTGTGCCTTTCAAGAAAACTATTGGTATAGTCAGAAAAAAAGAGTTGAATTTCTTTTTTGTGTTGAAGAGGTTAATACTTACTTCATTTGTATATCAAAAGTACTTAATTTATACGCAAATTCACACCATCAATATACTCAGTTCAAAATTCATGAATTCTTATTTCATACATTCTTCAGAGAAAAAATATTCTGACTTAATACAATTTATGGTACAATTTATGATACATATTGAAAAGGGAAATCTGAATTAATGACTCTGAATGAAGGATGGGATCATGATTAAAAAGCCAGGGGAAATTAAAGTATTAGCATACAAGTTTTTTATACGGTGGATTTTTTTTTATATAAGATATATTTTTGGTAAAGGTCCCTACATGGTACAGATGGTTTGTGCTCAACTGATGACCTAAATGTTGGCGGTTTAAACTCACTCAGTGGTCCCATGAAAGAAAAGTCCTGGAGATCGGCTTCTGTTAAGATTGTTGTTGTTAGGTGCCATCGAGTTGGTTCTGACTCATACCGATCCCATGTACAACAGAATGACACATTGCCATCCTCACAATCGTTGTTATGCTTGAGCCCATTGTGGCAGCCACTGTGTCAAGCAATCTCATTGAGGGTCTTCCTCTTTTTTGCTGACCCTTTACTTTTACCAAGCATGATGTCTTTCTCCAGGGACTGATACCTGCTGATAACATGTCCAAAGTATGTGAGACATAGTCTCGCCATCCTTGCTTCTAAGGAGAATTCTGGCTATACATCTTCCAAGGCAGATTTGTTCGTTCTTTTGGCAGTTCATGGTATATTCAACATTCTTGTCCAACACCACAATTCAAAGGCGGCAATTCTTCTTCAGTCTTCCTTGTTCATTGTCCAGCTTTCGCATGCGTATGAGGTTACTGAAAACACCATGGCTTGGGTAAGGAGCACCTTGGTCTTCAAGGTGACAGCTTTGCTTTTTAGCACTTTAAAGAGGTCTTTTGCGGCAGATTTGCCCACACTGCATTGGGCAAATCTGCTGCTGCAAAAAAAAACCTGTTAAGATTACAGCCAATAAAAGCCTATAGAGTAGTTCTACTCTGTAATATATGGGGTCGCCATGAGTCAGAATCTACTGGACAACAGCTAACAACAATAACAACAACAACATTTTTTGTTGATACAGAGAACATATCCTATTGATGATTTATTTAAAGAAACTTCATTACCCCTGGCACAGTGCATAAGAAGTGTACTAGACAATTAATTCTAAGTGTAGTAATAGAGCTTACTCATCAGATAGCTTAACAGAAGACCTAAGTTTTTCCCTCTGTTTTGTTCTTCTGCCATTTCTTGCTCAGCATATCTCCTCCTTCTCTATTTTCTACCTTTTTATAGAGTCAGTCCACACACTTTAAAGTCTTAAAAGCTCTTCATTGCTTAACAAACAAAATGGAAATCGCTTTACACCCACTGTCTTCCAGTTGATTCTGACTCATAGCGACCCCATGTACAATAGAACAAAACACTGCCCAGTCCTGCGCCTTCCTCACAATAATTGCTATGTTTGAGCTGATTGTTGCAACCACTGTGTCAATCCATCTCATCGAGGGTCTTCCTCTTTTTCACTGATCCTCTACTTTCTATGTTATGGTTCTTGAGTCCTGTGTATAGCTTCCAGTTATTAATGTCTAAAACCAAGATGGAAAATGGGACAATATATTGCAATATTTTTATAAAATTCCCTAAGGAGAATTCTGGCTGTACTTCTTCCAAGACAGATGTGTTCGTTCTTCTGGCAGTTCATGGTATATTCAGTATTCTTCACTGATAATACAATTCAGAGGCATCAGTTCTGAGATCTTCCTTATTTATTGTCCAGCTTTCACATGCAGATGGGGCGACTGAAAATACCATGGCTTGGGTCAGGTACATCTTAATCCTTAAAGTGACATCTTTGCTTCTTAACACTTTAAGGAGATCTTTTGCTGCAGATTTGCCCAATGCAATGCACCATTTGATTTCCTGACTGCTGTTTCCATGGGCATTGACTGTGGATATAAGTAAAACGAAATCCTTGACAACTTCAGTCTTCATAAGGAAAGGTATAATGTCTATTGCTCATTTTGTATGTCCAGCATCTAGTAATGGGCCTGACATATAATAAGCATTCACTAAATATCCATTGATTAGAAACCAAATTGATCATGTAAAGCTCAACTTGTGTGATTTCTTATCTCTGAAAAGTATTTTGGATCCTATGTTCTTATAAAGAAATGTGACTTCCAGTAGTTTATTAATCAAAGTGTCACTCTATTTAGAAGGCTGAAGTTACTGCTTAATATTTTGTGTTGATGATTCTATCAGTAAACATCTATGGAAGTGATCTATTTGAGCATGGTTAGATCCTAGATTCGGAGTATACCATATTCCATTAACTTCTGTGATTCATTTTCTTAAAGATATTTCTTATTACAGCACCCCATTGGTAAAATTTTGCGAGGGATATCTTTTTTTTAATGCATAACCTCATTACTCCACTATTCAAGACTACTGCTGTTGTTTTTGTTGTTGTCACTTTTATTTTAGCTGCTCTCGAGTCAGCCTTCGACACTTAGTGACCCCATGCACAATGGGATGAAATGCTGCCCAGATCATTTTGACATTGGGTTTTCATTGCCTGATGGCCAGGTCTGGAAGCTCTGCCGAATCCTATTCAGCACCAGAGCAGCATGCAAGCCTCCACTGACGGACAGGTGGTGGCTTCACTTGAGGTGTATTGCTCCCCATTCTTAGGTGGGCTATAACCCATCTTATTTAACACTCGTCTCTGCAAGGTAGCTTTCGCTTCATGCAAACTAGACTATTCAATATTCTTCACAGTCTCCACCTCTGGACCTTGGCACATTTTGTTGTATCTACTAGGAATCTTTTCAAATTAGAGCTATTTTCTGAGACATTCTCCCATGATGACTCTATCTCTGCTCTCTAAGTATTTATTTCTTATTTCTTCAAGGCCCATTTCAAATGGATCCCAGGGATTAGGCTAGAGAAATGCAAGTTACATGCAGGGTGATTCTTGTCTATTGTGGGTTCTTGTATATAATTGCTCTCTGGCCACCAGCCTCTGCACTTTGAAAGTGCTTGTTGTTGTTGTGTGCTGACAAGTCAATTCTGACTCACAGCGGCCCCATGTAACAGAGTGAACCTGCCTCTAGGGTTTCCTAGGTTATAATCTTTATGGAAGCAGATTGCCAAGTCTTTTCTCCTTCAGAGCAAACCGTGGGTTTGAACTGCAGACTTTTCGGTTAGCAGCCAAGTGCTGAACCATTGTGCCACCAGGGCTTCGTTGAAAGTGATTAATAGTGCACTTATGTATTATGATATATAAGAAACTTAAATACAACAAAAGCAAAACATTTGAAGGAGAACTTCAGGAATAAATTCAAATGAAAATCTAAATATTACTTAAAAATTAAATCCATAGATCAATCATTAAAAGAAAATATTGAACAACGCAACTCTACAGTCTAACAATAATATATCACATGCTGTAAATGATATAACATAAACTGCACAGAACTAAGTGAAGGCTGAGGACAATCTTCAGTGCTTTGCACACTACCGAAATGATGAATACTTGCATTATACATGTGGACAACTGCATCATAGAGCATAGAGTATTGGTACAGAAATTATAACTGAAGGAAAGAGGATACCATATTCCTCTGCTGGATATATCAGATTATAAAGGTTGAAAAAGGGTGGTATAAAAGATTTACATATAGCAATATTCTATTTTTTTATTTAGTTAAATTAACAGCTTTCAACTCCCTCCCTTTCTTTGTTCCAACTTTTATAATACTTATTTAATGTAAAGATTACTTTTTCCAGCTGAGATTGTGAAGTACCATCATTCTACAAAGAACTTGATTTGTTAGCATCTCAAGTGGCTACATTAAGCTAATCTGAGGGCTAGTGCACTGCCATCTGTTTCCTGGGAGAGAACCTCAGATATTCACAGCCCTAGGATCTCCCTGGCCTGAAAACATTTGGCAGTACTAAGGAGATGTTAAAATCACCTCCTACGAAGCAAAAGTATATAGTGCAGCCTAATGGAAATCTTTCTGACTCATTAAGGAACTATGTGGGTGTTCTGCTCATGGCATTCTCATTTGTAACGGAAGGAAGAAACAATTTATGAATCTTGAAGAAAACCAAGTGAAACACTTTTGCTGAATGAAACTGCATTTTAGAGCTCTCTCTTCCCCTAAGTATGATCCCAATTAAAATTAGGGTCTCAAGTCATTTTTCATTTAAAGCCTCTGAATCAATATCATTTTCCTAGGTCGAGATAAATTGTAACTTCAAAGCCTCTCTGTTCTTCTGAAGACAAATATAACTGTAATCCTCCAAAACACAGTAAACCAAATTAGCCACTCAACTGAATACATCTCTTGATATAATGAAAATGGGTTGCAAAACAAGTTGTGACTGTTTTTTGTTTGTTTTATTTTTCACTGGATAATAATATTATTTATAAACTATCGTGGCCATTACTACAAATTGTGCCTCCTTGCTCAGACATTACTCTGGTCATGCAGTCTATGTCTTTTTAAGTTAAGGATTCAGAATTACATGACAGCAGCAACAAACTCTCATTCATCTTTTTGAGACAAGGGACTTCATCAGTTTTGATGTCCTGAGGTAGAATACACCCTTGATCAACCTAGCAACTAAGAAGTGGCTTTCAGTCCTGATTAGAGGTGCTTTGTTTGATAGGATACTTCTTTGAGGTACAAGGAAAGCAATCTCAGAATTCCAGAAGGGAAACCTAATAAAAATCTAGTTTTTAAAAAGTGATAATCTGTGTTTAAGTTGAGTAACAAAACAAACAAGCCCTTGCTAAAACACCTGAGGCAATATGTTTACATACATGGAAGTAAACAGAAGAAGAGGAGGAGGAAGAGGAAAAGGAAGAGCAAGAAGTATAAGAAGTTTCCATGTATACCTAATGGACAGAACATTTTAAAAAAGTTCAAATTCTGAACTCCTATTGGTGGCACAATGATTTAAATGCTGGACTAGTAACTTTAAAGTTGTTTGTTCAAACTCACCTAAAGGTGCCTCATAAGTAAGATCTGGCAACCTGCTTTTGAAAGTCACTGCCTTGAAAACCCAAAACTCTACTCTGCACACATTGGGTCTCCATGATTCGGAATAGACTCAACGGCAAACAACAACAACATTGCTGTCTGCATGTTGGAAAAAAGGCCAGACAATCACAAACATCCTTAATCCTCACTTTCTCATCTGAGCACTGTTGTATCATCAGTATCATATTACTAAGATTTCTCTGAGTGGGGCTGACATATACAAAAGCAGAAGACTCAGGTCTTCCCATCATGGTGCTTTTACTCCACCTGGACAGAGAATATACGTAGTAAACAGACCATTATAGGTTGGGATCATCAGGGAAGACTCTGCAGCCTTTTGACCTGTATTCCAATAGACAGGCAGAGCCTATGTAAACAGCAGTGGAGTAAAAGTTCGTAAGGCAAGGGACAGAGGGTAACGTGAAGGGTGGCAGGTGAGAATCACTTGTTTTTTTGAGAACAACGGTTAGCTGGCTGGAAAAGAGATTTGGTTGAGAGATCTTTAGGAGTGGTGCCACTCCTCCTCCACCAAATTGTTCTTGATGGGCATACTACTAAGAGCATATATTAACGTTAATTAGTTAATGTTAAATGAACTGAAATCTGCTCTATTCTGAATGGAATTTGAATAGCTTGCAAAGAGAGTGGGCGTTGGTGCCTAGTTTTTCATATGTCTCTGGGGTGCCATTAGTTTATACAAATTTAGAAGATTAGGCTGATTTAAAAAACATGTACATATTCCCATGGAATAAGAAATTCATGTGATGGTCCTGATTACAGCCCTTTCATTTACAAAGAAAGTATAATGCTCTTTGGATAATTAAAACCTCCAAAACAAACAAACAAACAAAAATATTTTCATGAATTACTAGGTTTAGGACACTATATTTTTGGTATGATTACATAGAATCATATGATTCAATATGATCTCAAATACAATTACATATAACTCACTGGTATGATTCAGATACTACTTACATGAAATTGTGACTTTTTAAATCAAAGTGCCTTTAATGGAAGTCACATATACTCTTTCAGAGATGAACAAAATTTGATCACTTTGTCCTTTAGGATGATTTTCGATTTCCAGATCATCAATAGGCTGAGTCTCAATGCTATTTTGGATTTTATACAACATAATCAATATTTAAAGTTGGGAGTGACATTGATTCAGTGCCTTGCGCTCTGTCATTAGAAACCATAGTCTATTTAAACAACCATTCCTGCACCTGCCTTGGATTTATACACTCTGCTTCCTGGATTCAAGAAGCTATTCAGTGTAGTAAGGTATTTAGATTTGACAATTTCCTTATGTGATTAAAGCAATTCTTTGGTCGGATTCAAATTTCATAACAAGCTTTCCCGTACATCAAGTATACCAAGGTGAGTTGAAAATCATTTACTCTAAGTTTGTAATGTATATTGTGTTAAAATTCTTGCTTGTTACAGAGGGACAATTGCACATGGAAAAGCTGCTATCACTATAATTATTTGACAGGAAAGAGAGTTCTAAGACTTGAAATAATAGCTGACTTCCCAGGGGTACCCAAATGTGTGAACTAAGAGGGAGTAGTGTACGGAAACAAAGTTGACAAAAAGCATTTTCATTTCATGAAGACTAGATAAACTGTAGATATACCTAGAAAAGACAGTAGCCATCCAAAATCAGTTAAAAAAGAAAGGAATAGTCACTGTGGGAGGTATTTCTCAAAGTTTATTCCTTTGAGCATTAATGCCTTAAAATGCTTGGGGATTGGCATGGAAAGCAGGGATAACAGGATAAATGTTCAGGGCACAAGCTTATATACCAAAAGAACTTCAACAGCATTGTCTCAATTAACAATTTCAAACTTATTTGACTACTTTTAATAGAATAAGTTTTGGACATTACTTGTGGAAGAGGCTTTGAGAAGAGAGGTACAGTAAAGTTTAGAAGGATGTTAGAGCAAGAATGAGATTTTCAGCCTTGTGTTCAGAGGTGCTATTATGAACAATATCAAAATACTGGTTGTGTAAGTGCTCTCTCATATGCCTGTTTACAATCTTAAAAGGCTGTCTAAGGATCAAGACTCCTAGAGGCCTTCAACCTCATCAAAGTTGCACAGACATATCAGAGAGTAGAGTGAGAATTTTGCTGATGGGATTAGTGAACAGATTTCTTTGGAGAGGGTAGTTACTCTGCTGTGAGTCCCTTTCCTCCCTCTTTGGGGTGACGTGTAGAAGGGCTACTTTCCAATACCAGGCTTTGGGAGGAGGTGCTTCAAGAAAACCACTTGAGGATCTCTGAAATAAATTCACATTGTTAGGAAACATGGGTCTGGGGTCTAAATCACATATGAGAACACGTAAATAGTCTCTGGACAGGGATCTGTTTCCGCTAAGGAATTAGAAAAGGCTAGATCTGGGCTTCCTGCTGCTTTGGTGGGAGGAGGTAGGGGAATGCCAAGGGATGATCTGAGAGAGGGATGCAGGAGTGCTTCTTTGTGGGCTGGATCTGAGCTCTGCAGGAGGACCAGCATTAGCATCTTGGGTCCTGTCAAGAATGTCTCTTAAAGAGGTAGAGCTTGAAACTCACAGCAGAAAGATGCTAGAGATGTATTGCCAGATTCTTAGGGCTGAATCTAGGGACCTGCAGGAGAGGGGCTCATCAGGGTTCCCCTTAAGAGCCCAAAGGTGGTTTCAAGGGAGAGTGTCAGCTTTACTCATCTACCAGGACCACCCAGGGACACTAGCTTAGCACACCTAGCAAGCCCCTTAAGAACTGCCTCTTCCTTCCTCTTTCCTCCCTCCTTCTCTTTTGTATCCTGAAGAGAAGACAAACAGCAGCTCCTGGGAGGATTAAGAGAAAAGAGAGAAGAAAGCCTAAAGATCAGTTCCACCCTCTCCGCTCCTGGCTTCCAGTCTGAAAAAACTCTGGGTTGGGGGTAGGGAAGCATTTAACATTAAGCTAAATCCAGACTATTTGTTTTTGCACAAGAGTGAGCAACCTAATTATTGCAGTGAAGTGTGTGTATGGGACTTCAAATGGAAAGAACTGAACAATTTAACCAAGGCTGAGCGGGGGGGGGGGGGGGGGGGGAACAAAACGGATTTGCCTGAGTCTCCATCTAAAAACAAAAAAAAAAGATTATACATACATATAGTTAAAATGACAGCTGGAGACAAAAATACAATTGTTTTTGGTTATATCTCAAATTTTGCTTGTTCATGCAGTTTACAGCTAATCTGGAGAAGAACACTGGGGGAGGCACACTTTAAATACCACCCCTCCCACACCATAAAATCTATATATCCTGGAGAATGGGAAAAGCTAGCTCTCTGAAATGTAAACTAATGCAAAACATGACAGCCCATGAAATCGGCAACATAAATTGTGAATCAAATCAATGTTTAATCTGCAATGCAACAGTATCAAGATCGCCATGCATTTTGTTGTCAAAAGAGAAAATGATGATGATGATGATGATGGTGATAACGATAGTAACTCTTTACACAATCTCATGGAGATAGATCCTATAGTCTTCCCAGATTATTAGCATTTGCATATTGTATGGGAAAGGATCTCATAGTCAGTGAACCCTATGCTACTGCTTGAGATGATAGAACCACTTCAGGCTGGGAGATGTAGAATGAAGAGCTATTCCCTAGGAAGGAAGAATTAAATAACTCTGAGATTCCAAACTTAAACAGTGGGCAGGATGACCTGTAGCTGACTGGACTTGACTCAGTATGTCCATTTAAGCCAAATTGTATCACGAGTGATGGGGAGGTGGCAGAACGTTACGTCTAGGAGTAAACTCTAGATTAGATGGGTTGAATCCCAGTGGAAACTGAGTGCCTACTATAGAAGTTATTACTTGGAGTTTGCTACTTTTACATAACAAGCATGTTATTAATAGGTACATGGTAATGAAAATAACACCAATATTAATTTTGTAGGTATTTGTGGCAGATGGTCCCAATACACCTAAACTCAAATACTGACTAGAGAATAATTAAAAATAATACGGTCAGTCACAAAAGAAACTGTAAATCAGTTATACACTATGTGAAGCTATCCCAGAAGGTTGAACTGAAGATTAGAAGCAAACAAAAAAGTAATAAAGTATCATAATGTCTTTAAGACATGTCTGGAATTATACTGCTGCCTGACTAGAAAATAGTACTGTTTTAGAACCAAGTTTCTTGATGAATCTTGGTTTGGAGACAAAAATGTATTTACATTCTTTTAATCAGCTGCTCCAAATGTCAGAGAATAACAAAAGGTTACTCCAGTATTCTTGCTATTATTTATCACTTTTAAGATAAAGAACTTGATGACTGGAATTATGGCAAACATCATAATATTTTTGCATATAAATGTCTATGATAACATAGTTGAAAAAGTTGAAGTCCCAAGTTTAACTTGACTTACATAGCTAGTCTAAAAACATAAAAATGGTGAATTCATTTATTATTCAATACAATGCTAATCAGTGCAATCCTGGGAATTAAAGACTTGTTTTGTTTTTAAGAAAAATATGTAGTGACGCTGCAGACAAAAAAGCAAGGGAGGGAAAGGAACTTTTTTTTTTATTAAAAATAATATTGACTCAAGGGGAAAAAGAAATAGTGTAATAGAAGCTTCAGATATACCTTGTTGTAGTCTTAAATCCCCACAAAATTAGCCCAAATACCTTTGAGTGTATAATTTTCAGTCAATGTCATCCTTGTATAAAGTCTCTTTTCCCTTCCTATGTTCTTTGTTCTTTCCAATTTAATTGGAGGTTTTATTTTAAAATGAACCTCAAAGCAATTTTGGTGGTTCATCTTTTCATTACTTCAGTAATATAATACCAACTTGCTCACCGTAATAGTTGGTGACAGTGT